>JBCNJP010000025.1:87641573-87804028 GCA_039602395.1 Deinandra increscens subsp. villosa
ATTTGATATGGAATAATGTTATATGTGATTCCAAAATTGTTATATGATCAATGATATAGGACTATCTTCATTTCTTAGTCAATTTTGTAGATAACCCATTGTTTTCACTTCTTTTATTCATTCTGCTCAATCGTATGTATTAATCATTTTTGTTCTTGGTTTTCATGATTTATTATTCTATTTATCCTCCGGTTTAGAACATAAACTTTTGTTTATACACTTCTAAGTATGATTAAGATGGCGCCCCTTTACAAATGATCACCAAAGAACCACAAGGCACAGATTCTGTAATAATGCAACTGATATCGAAGAAATCTCATAAGTTGTTATTGCTTTGAAAATGAACCTTTTCTTTTGTTTGAAAGATGAATCATTTGTATCTGGGTGGAGGCAATCTGCATCAGTCACTTCTGATATGTTTTAACATGGATCTCAATTCCATTGAAGCCTATGTTCCGTAAAAGTCTTTTAACTGGAACATTAATCATGTATTGCTAAAGATCGTTGATTATGAATGATGTTGGATATGATGTTTATATTTATTATTAATTGCTTTTGGATTTCTAAGTTTTTAATTTGGGCATACCTTCTTTTTTATTTTATTTCTAGATGGACCAATGTGCTCACGCCGATGAAGAAGAAGCAGAACATCCTCTTATTACAAGGTATGCTTACATATTCATTTTTGTTTCCTCTCAGAAATGGGTGGATTCATTTGTTATTACAATTTATGGGTTTGTGTTTTGATATGCTTGCATATTCAATTATGTTTCACATCTGCCAACTGAAAACATTAAGGATTTTATCGTTGGCCTTGAATTTTTTGAGGTAATTTTTCTCATTTTCTTTGGTTAATAAATATTAAAGACCGTGTTCGGTTTCATTAACTTTAGATGTAGTATAAGTTGTGCATTGATTTAATGAAAACATTGGATATAATTTTGTAATGCTTTCTGTTCCTATAGAAGAAAAAACACAACTTTAGTGTTTAGTGTCCTACTTTAGTGTTTATGCGTTGCATATATGATTGATTACTTACTTTGTTTGATTATATTTGGTTCAGGACAAAGAACTTCACTGTTTTATGAACTTGCAGGTGATATATTGTCATGTTTTAAAAATGTTTTTCTAGGTATGTTAATGTATATATTGTCCTGCTTTAAAAATGTTTTATGAACTTGCAAGTGATATATACAATGATGCTGGCGATGATACAAGAAGGGCCATGAGGAAATCTTTTGTAAGTCCTCTTCTCTTTAGTGGGTCAGATTGGTACATTTTGTTTAAGAAACATGGCTAAAACCAAAACCTCCTAAATGGGTAGAAGAGGTCAATATTAATTCCCAGTAATTGGCTAAATGGCAGTTTGGGTTACTCGGGTAAAAGGTCAAAAATAGTTACTTTTAGTGTGGCAATGGTTGCATCACAAACATTATCTACGTATTTTAAAAAATGAAAGAAGGGTTGAATTTATGAAACTATGTTCATTGATCAAAAAATGATCATAATAAATATAAGATATATGGGTTGTTTGATAAGATTGATAAGAACCCTATATATATGAAGACCATATACGGAAATATTTTCTAAATATTTTGATGCAGGTAGAGCAAGAACAAAAGATAACAGATGATGCTCGCATGCATACTTGCTGAACAAGATGTTGTAGCTCAAAGATATGTCACTGAGGCACTTCAGGTTAATTTTTATTTAAACGATTTGTTCCTGAGCAATAAAAAACCAACCAGATACTTTTTAATTTTTTGTTTTGCTTCATTTAGAAAGATATGAAATAACATAATGATTTATCTTTGTTTATTCATTATTATAAATATTTGTGTTTTTTCATTGTTATAAATATTTGAGTGTTAATTAGCTATACAAATAATGGTGTTTGGGATGACATTAGCGGCATGAAGAAAACAACATAGGGAACTAGGTAGGTGGCACCTCAATGTAACATACTCATGAACCATATATGTATTTGTTGCAAGTGTATTTATTTTATTTGTAGTTCAGTTTTGAATTCTTAGATTCCATTTATAATTGAGTTGGGTCACTTTTAAGTAAGTTCCACTTTTATCTTGGATTTTGAATGAAGAGAGATCTAATTGCAGATTTTTCCTTCTTATTGGACTCCGACTTGCAAGTGTTTAGCTTAGCCATGGTTTTTCCTTTATTATAATGTGGTCATTGTACTTTGGAAGCAAAGTGGTAAGGTAGAAAGGGCAAGATCTTTCAAGCACATGTCTTGCTTGATTTTGGATAACTTTTGCACCTTTTGTACTTCTATTTTTTCTTTTTGTTGGGTGGGGCAATTTCTACAAATATAGTGCCGAAAAACATAATTTTTGGGGAAAAACAAAAAATATGTCAAATATTTAACACAGATAAATTAGAGGTGTATGTAATTACTGAAAGGGAATGGAATAGTGATCACCTAATTGATTTAATGTCTCATTTCCAGACCGTCCAAATACTATTTCATGGGTGACTAATAAGACATTCCAATTATATGAAACCAACAAGTGTTAATCAAACATCAGTTAACAAGTTGAGTTCGACCATTTAATTCAAAGTTGATTTTATCATTTTTAAAACCAAAATGATCAGCATGTAATTCCCATCAGTTTGATTATATATCAGCATGTAATTATGTTTACATTTTATCTATCTATGTAGTCAACACTCATTAAATAATGCTACCAATGACAAAAAGCTCCACAATATAGTCAACACTCATTAAGTAATGCTACCAATAACAAAAAGCTCCACAATGGAATAAGAGGAAGTACATTATGTATCAAGTCTAAAAGTTTTCATATTGGATAAAGATGGAAATGTGACAAACTAAACGTCAAATGTAGTGTATAAGTTTGTATTTTCCAGTTTGTAACTTTTTAAATTTTAAAATGTTAATGGTTTTCTTTACTTCTAATTATCGAATTACATTTAACATAGTATGTTATTATAACTATTATTTTTTAAAATCTGCACGTGCGATGCACATGTATCCAATTATACTTCGATTGAGGCCTCCATCACAACCACGAACACCTACAGTGAATGTGACCCGCAAATATTCTTCATCCTCACCAGTTACTTTTATTTCTTATTCCTTAAAGACTCCAACTATACTTCTCCATCCATATTACCTACGTTACTGAATAAAATGTAGATTGAAACTAGACTTCTTCAAAGAGAGTCAAGGAAAAAGAAGAGTGATTCAAAGTCCGTGCCAGACTGCCAGTTGCCATACCAAACAAGATCTTTTTGTACTTAACAATTTGGCAAATTTTAGATATCATAAAGCACAAAAATGAAAGTGAAGGCATTTTGTTTGTTCTTTATGTTGAGGCTACTCCAATTTCATTTTCTTTCTTTTAATTTAAAACTCATTTGTTTTGTTTGATTTCCATAATTTAATAAAATTTACCATTATAGATTATTATTGTTTTTATTATTATTTTTTAAACGTCAGTTGTGCGATGCACAAGACTAAAACTTCTCATATTGGATGAAGACGAAAATTTGACAAACTAAACATTAAATGTTGTTTATAAGTATGTATTTTCGAATTTGTAACTTCTTTTACATTTTCAAATGTTGCTTTTCTTCTTTAATTCCAATTATCAAATAATATTTACTGTTACTATTTTTTAAAATTCCGCCCGTGCGTCGCACGGGTATAAAAAACTAGTATATATATATATATATATATATATATATATATATATATAATATATATATGAAAAGATTGGATGCCACATGGCATCACCACAACAGTCCTTAGATTGTTTTTCCCGCCTAAATGCAATCCACTTTTATATGATTCATTGATCTGTTCGGGTCTTGAGAAAAAAAGCGACCCAAACAAACTATAAGCAAAAAACCCTATTTCAGTGGTCATTCTGTTCATCCACGCTCGATCTCGACGGTGATTTAGGGCATTCCATTTTCACCACACTAGCTTGCTTTCGACGGCGACTTAGGGCGATTCAAGCCTTCAAGGTATCGAGTTCTCCATCTCTATCGTCGTTGCTTTCATCGATTACTTAAAAGAATCAATCAATTGATTTCTTACCACGCAGGGCTGACTCTGTGGGTACTGAAATTAGGCATTTGTTTGGGGTCCAAATCTTCATGAACGTTGATGATTTACAGATGTAAGCACTCCAAACTACATCTTGCTCTTCTTGACATTGTTTGAAAGTTCATTTACTTTTTCCAATCTAAATCTCCTATTTGTGATTATTATGGTCGAGGATTTTGATTAAACAGAAGCATTTTGGTTCAAATTTGCTTCGTTTGTGTATTTTGCTTATCTCCGCGCTTACAAGGTTTGAATCGTCTCTCTAACGACGATTAGGCATACACTGTTTAGTTGATTATGTTTATTTTGGCTTTCTGTTCTTCAATTGATCGTTACATAATACTTTAATGCATTGTTCACTTCATCAAATAATCACTAGGTGATTCAATCTTTAGTTTCTATTTCACTTATATATAATCTATTTGAATGTATTTTAGCGTTTTTCTTATAGCTACCTTTATGGTTTTTTTCTTAATCAATTCAATCTGGTGGTCAATTCTTCAAATCATTTATTAATGATTTTAGGGCTTTTTGTAAATCGCGATGTTTTTGGTATAGAAGGCGACTTTATAACCTCTACTAAAGTAAGTGAAAGGATGTAATTTACCAAAGTATCCATTTTCTAAAGTGGTTCTTGGTATTCAAAATTACTGTGATTACTCTAATCGCTTTTAATGGATTAAATGGTTGTTTTTAGATGCAAGCAAATATTTTATTGAAGCAGAAACTAGATTTTAAGGAATTTCAAAGGTATATGAGGTCTTAGATTATTTTTTTAAGCAGCATATAATGTGTTCTTCTGTATTAAAAGTTCATTCATGGTTAATGATTACAACCTTATAGTTTTACCTCTTTCAAATATAACACAACCCAAAGTCGACCCACTATGTTTTTATCCTTGCTGGTTTGTGACTCTTCTTGCTATTAGAGTGAATTATATTTTTTTTTTTAACAAACAGGTCAGTTTTTTAGTTTTGATAAACGGGCCATTTTTTAGTTTTGATAAATGCCTCGGATTTGTAGAAACAATACACCATTTTGCATAATGGGTAGCAGCAACAATTTCCGGTTAGTTAGTTTTACTCTCACATCAAGATTTATCTTAAAATTATGATTCATATATCAATTTTGTCTCAGTTAGTAATGATTACGAACGTTCAACCTTTTATTTTAGGTTTAATTGCTTAATAGTTTTTGTAGATTTAGCTTTTACAATCGACAATGCGCATATGAATATGAACAATAGTAAGTCATTGCATACCCGATCTTAACAGAAAAAAAGGTTACAAGTTATTCTTAAGGAGTCCCCACGCTTATTTTAGATACACCTATTTAGATGCTCCACTTTAGCTCCTCATTATTGGTCGTTTTGAATCATGCACCGTTAATTATAGAACTTGAACATTTGTAGGTCTGAGATGAGATGTGATAGTTCTTGAGATGGGAGTTCAAACATTCTCCTTTTCATCTCCCTTTTTATTTATGATATAAAATTGTGATTTTAATTTTATGCAACCATTTTGCAGATTGACAACATTTGCCTATGTTCTTTGTTTCAGATCATTCCATCACAGCCAACTATATGATTTTACAAATGGTCGTTCAAACGTTCTCCTTACCACACAAGTTTTTGTTGCAATTTGTTCATATAGGTACGTTGATGGTATAATACTCTCAAAGACACCTTCAAAGACAAATAGGTGATTATGTCTATATGTAATTAATCAAACTATTGAACTGCTAACGAGTTACTAATATTAAATTAGTTCATATTTTCACAATCATGCAGGTTTCATTAGATTATGTTGTTGAGTTATACGAGCCTTATTTAGTGAGGTAACATCTTTTTTAACTTTTCTAAACCAAATGATCTTGGTTACATTTTCTTTCAGTTGATATTGGTGGCACACTGCTTTTCCACATCATTTTATTCATACTATTAAGCTCCTTTAAATTGCATTGACCCATATATGTTGAATGCTTATTACAAACACTGCTTCTGTGTTCAAGGTTGTTTGTTGTACCAGCTCCAGGAATTGCTCTTCTGTCTGTCGTCTCTTCGGTTGTGCCACACGACATATAGGTAGGTAGAGTCAGGCATGTATTACATTTTTTTTGTTCTCTAAAAGTTCTCTTTGTTTTATATCCCCTATTCGTCATCATGGAATTACTTCATTACTATTTTTGAAATTTTTTAAGCTTTACCTAATACTTGGTTATATTTATTTATATTTATGGTATAACTATTTTATGAGGATTATTTAGGTTTCCTATTTCCTATTGAGGTTGAAAATTCCAGTTAAAGGCGCACCTTTAATCACCTAATACTTATGCTTAAACTTTTACCGGAAGAGATTAATCTATGGCCCTATGACACTTCTGATAGAATCAATAGCGAGGTTAGAAGATTCAAAAGCGAGGGATACCAATGGCTCTCACATCGGTTTAGACCTTAGCAATTATTAGTAAGCAAATTCGTTATCCATGTTATGTTCATATATTCTACTGTTACCTGCTCTTGATTATTATACCTTATAGGCTAATAAGCATCAACTTATAAACAAAAATACTAATATTTTGACCTTAAAGCTCAAACTGTACCATTTGCTAAGTTCCTATTAAAGCAGGTATGGAGACTTGCTCCAATTGGGTACTCTGATCGGTGGCTTTGATGATATATTGACAATCTAAGTTTTTGTAATACCGATAAAGATTTAACCGGTCAATGTTTTTGTAAGGTACCAAACACCTACTACTCCATGCAGGTACAAATTTATTTTTCTGTTTGTTTTGAAATGGAAGCAAGGTACTATGGTTTTTTTCATCACACAAAGATGAACAGTCCCATGTATTTGTTGTGACATATCATGCAAGGTATGAAACAAATCAGAGATCCTCACAAGCTATTACATGGGTCAATATTTGTTTTAGAAATGCAAAAGCTGATCCCGAAGACTAATGGCATGAATGCATGCTGCATAAGCATATATAATTAATATTATTCCCCGTGGTTTCATTATGATTTTTATTGCGGCTTGCAGTTTTATGAGAGTGATATTGGTTTATATATAAACTCAAGCATGGTTTAAGATATACATCATCATGTGATTCAAGTGAATGGTTTTAGACCATCTTTATACATCATGTAATTCGGATTTTCATTAATTACTTCCATTTATCGAATTATGTTTATTATAATATATTAAATTTTGGATTTCTTTTTTAAAAATCCACCCGTGCGTCGCACGGGTATCAAAAACTAGTATATATATATATATATATATATATATATATCATGTAGTCCGGATTTGGGGATCTTTTTGGAATCAGCATTTCTATGCTTTTTTGTAGAGATAATATTACATGCATCTTACCCTCCCCGAACCCTACTAATAATACTCTTTGTGCAATCGACGAGACTTTACTAGGTATTATTATTATTATTATTATTATTATTATTATTATTATTATTATTATTTACGTTTATGTGAAAACATATGCACAGGTTTCTCAAGTGATGTTATTATCATTTTTGGAGGTTTCTCAAGTGATATTATTATTATTTTTGGATAGTGAATTCAGTTAACCAAAGCTCAATTATCTTAGGGTAGGCGGAGTACTTGCGGGTACTCCCCTTCGGGTACTTCGGGTTCGCGGGTAGACCAGCGGCTACCACTCCCCCTTTATTGGGGTACTTGGGTGGCGGATTCTTTTTTGGTTACTAGCGGGTATTAGTATCCGAAGCTACCCGCTCTTTCTTTGAATTATTTTCGACCGTTGGGACTAGCTACCCTCAAGGGTACTTTTTCTTGACCACTCTGCCCTCAAAAACTATGTTAAGGGTAATTCTTCTCTCTCATTCTTATCTCTCATGCGACAAAATGTCACTGGTTGTTACAAAACTACCATTTAGGGTAGTTTTGTGACTACTCTCCCCACCCATAATGGTTATCCTCGTCATTCTTTATTTGACCCTCTAAAACTGTGTGTCGAAAGTTGAGGTAAACTGGGCAATTGACATACCATCATATTTTATATTTTGATGCTTTAACAACTTGCACATATGCATCTATTGTGTTAAAGAAATTGGGGATAAAGGGAATTCTAGTTCCTAATAGTTTATCAGTTTCACTTGTTTCTAATATCTAAGTTTTGAAAGTTTAGTTTGGTATATTTTTTTTTGTTACTGTTTGCAGGTGTTATGTTGCGTAGACAGATATTTGATTACTATTTTGTTCACCAAGGTTCAATTTCAAGGTTTTTCAAACTGTTGTAGATGTTTCATTGAAAGTTGGTTGAATCTTCTATGTTGAGTTTGTTAGAACAAACTTTCTAGTCATGCCATGATTCATTATTTTGTAATTTCTATTTAAATTACAACTCGAAAAGGGAAAGACACACGACATCAAGTCGTCATGCAGGGTAGGCGCGCAACAAGCTGCATAATGATTTAGTTTCTTTTTTTCTTCAACAAAACCATTATAATCCACGTCTTGGCAGGGCAATACCATTTTACAACCATGGTTATTTATTTTGTAAACTTGAGCCTTACGTGCTACAATGCATATCCCTATAGAAATACTGCATGGGTTGAACAATCTATTTTCTTATAAAAAGAAGACAGATTAAGCCTTTATTTAATCCAGCCAACTAATCGGGAGACTATGTCTTCAAGACTTCAATGATAGCGTTGCCAGCCAACTTCAACTTCTTGAAAGCCCGATTGTTTCTTTCTTTCCATATGAACCAAAAGACGGTGTATAAAATCGATCAAAGAAGCCCGATCAAAGTTAAAAGTATAGGGACTAAATCTGCCAATTACCTGTAGTACATGGCCTCATTTTATAAATATGGACGTAAGAGCTGTCATTACATGATTAGATACAGCTCATCCACAACCGACCCCTAATAGAACATCACCCATTAAAAATTTGTGCCTAAATTGCAGAATCTGTATATATAATTTAGGGTTTAAATAACAAGCACCAGAATCCTCGAATTTTTCGCAGGGCACCTTGGATTCACCGTTTTAAGTTCGATTTCTATCCAAATTCGAGTGTCCGGTAGCAGATCACCACTCACAAGTTTCAGATTTTGTGATTTCAAGCTAACTTCTAGAGTGAGAAAGTAGAGAGAGAGTGATGGGGGATGAAAAGTTACCGATTAGCAGAGAAAAAGATCGGGAGCTTCTTATACCAGTCGCTAATGGTGATGCGGCTTCTTCGAAACCCTCGTGTTCTTCAACTCCGTCATCGCATACCGCCGGCCGTGAGGTTTTACTCTCTCTCGTTCTACTGTTCGTTATTTGTTCGGATTGATTTAATTTCCTGAATGATTTGGATTGAGTTTTGGTTTTTCGGATTGTATGATATGGAATTAGCATTTTGTTTTATTTTGATAGATTGATTATTGGTTTGGAAGTTACAATTGTGTTGATTAGGGTTCTAGATTTGGGGAACTGTTATACTAGTTTGGTAGAATATAGATATGGACCATATGGTATCTGCTGTATGTTTGATGGACTAAACTCAGTATTTAATAATGAATTTCTACTTATTGGCATCTAAAATGTATAACATGCTGTCTTATGATCATGAGAACTCGTTTCCGGTTAACTCACAGACCCCATAAATGGCTTGCTATTCGGTGAAATGTAGGTTGTGCTAGGCTGGTGGCCTTTAGGGGTTAAACTGTATAACTTGGTTAATACTTAAATCACATGTTAAGATAACTTATACAGGGCGGGCGATTAGATTAAAATAGGGATGACAATGGGACAGGTCTTTGGATTTTCATTACTCGAAACCTGATCTTAAACTCCCGAAAACCGACTTGAAATTACACTTATAGCTCATAGGTTCTACAAAAGTCACAAAGTACTAGAAACATAAGTGTCAGAAAATTTTGGTAAACAAGTGGATCAGTCATGGAAACAAGATAGATGTGTAAAAATCAGACAGATATGAAATTCATCATCAGTTTCAAGATGGATATGTAAATTAATTTCTATTATTTTCATGTAGACTTTTGTCAAACTCATCAGGAGCTGGGCTTCTAAAAAGTTCATGACAGGATGGTAAGCAAAAATCCCATTCTTAATTCTTAAAGTTTTGTTTGCAATTTTAAGGGTTTGATTATTTGCTAATTTTTCTTTTCTTATGACCCGTTTTGCAGTGTCATCTTATTACCAATGGCTATTACTTTCTACATTACATGGTGGTTTATACATTTTGTAGATGGGTTTTTCTCTCCAATATATGATCAACTGGGCATAAATATATTTGGTAACTAAATACTCTGTTCTTCTTTAAAGTAGATTACTAGATTACTTGATAATAATCAGAAACTACTTATTCAAAGCTAGTTATTTGACCTAAATTGTAGTAATCAATTAATTATTTCAGAAATGCACATTATCACACCCCCTAACTTATTTTTATAGGTCTGGGGTTTATAACCTCAATAACTTTTATATTTCTGGTTGGGGTGTTCATGTCATCATGGTTGGGCGCTTCTGTTCTGGGCCTTGGAGAATGGGTGATCAAAAGATTGCCATTTATGGGTCATATCTACAATGCATCCAAGCAGATCAGTGCAGCCATTAATCCAGGTAATTAATCGAGTCATTTTCCTCTAATATAAAAAAATAAAACAACCATCTTAATGTTATTATTCCTTCACTATACGCAGATCAGAACACACAAGCCTTTAAGGAAGTCGTGATAATTAATCATCCTCGTATTGGCGAATATGCATTCGGGTTTATTACTTCATCAGTCACTCTTCAGGTCCATATCCTTTATTCTTATACGAACACATATAGAGGGCCGTTCAATAGAGAATTATGAACTACGAGAATCCCATAAACATTTGTACCTTTTTGTAGGTAGTTAAAGGCACACCCAAGGTGCAAAGGGATCACATCTTTCCTAGTCACAAGAAAACAACAATAATAAAAAAGATTATATTATTTGCACAAAATATTAATAATTTAATACTCTTCACAAATATAATAAAAGACCTAACGTAACCTGCATAACTGCCTTTCTTGCTCTCCCTTGTTTTTGAGCTGCCTCTCTATCCTATCGGATAGAGGAAAGGTTTGCCCTTATCTCACCCTCTCTAGACCCTACCAATAGCTTTGTTATGAGTGAAATCCTAATGGATATGTTTGTTTGTTTTCTCCCTCCCATTAGATCTAGTCAACACAACATACAAATGCAAATGCTTATGCATTCTCTAGTTAACAACCGTTATGTATTGAACATGCCCCGTCTAATGCAGCCACACACATATATATATATATATTTGTTTTGCATTACTATTGAGAATATTGATGGAAATGTTTGTCACAGAATTATTCGGGGGACGAGGAGCTATACACTGTATATGTCCCAACAAACCATCTTTACATTGGCGATATATTTTTAGTGAATTCAAAAGACGTTATCAGACCAAATTTATCTGTTCGTGAAGGAATTGGTAAGTTACCTGATACCGTTACCATAACTAAACAACGTTGTGGTCTTTTCTAATGTGGATTACGGGACATCAGAAGATTGCTAGTTTTTAATCAAACACTGACTTATGTTGTTGCTTTGGTTGCAGAAATTGTGGTATCTGGTGGCATGTCAATGCCTCAGATGCTTTCAACTTTGGATTCAAAGAGACCTACAACCTCTCAGGAAATTTCAAGATACTAAATGCAGCCGGCCTGTAAATATTTTTTCACTTGATTCATACCTTTTCATATATCAGAATTAACTGAGGTTACCTATTTATCTTTGATATATAAAAAACAACTTCTATTTCAATTTTCTGTCTGAAATTGGACAAAATTTGGTGGTAAACAGACAAACAAACCAATTTGTAAATATAATCACATAACTCAAAACAACACAAAACTGATGTTGTATTTTATCTGTTATCACAAAAGCAGGTGATTGAACAGTCTTCCAGATCCGTCTAAAGAAGGACGAATGAGGCCTGGTCAGCTGGGTTTTTAATTTTCACATTTAACAAACTAGCAGGCAATTGACACTAGAAATATATTACGGATGTAAAAATGAGTTTTTGAAGTATTGAGCCGTGAGAAACTATAGTAACAACATACAATACTAAGTAGTTTTCAAACAGTTTGATAAGCTCCGCTTTTGTGATAAACTAAACTAAAACAAGGGAAGGAAGGAGTTACAAATAAAGAAAGGGTGTCTTTGCTTAGTTTCCTTTTGAAGTAAATAAAATTTATCAAATGAACTAGATTTAATTGCTCACACATTGGGCGGAGATAATGTCGGTACATAAGTCACTTACATCGCTAAAATGCAATGTAAAGAAGTACAAATATACCGTGACTGCATAACGGTAAACAAAAAAAAATATTCTAAATAAAATGTGAATACAAAATTACTACATAACGACATTAAAAAAAATTAAAAAAAGACTGTCACGTTACATTCAATCAATTGAGACCTGTAAACTTTGTTAATAGTACAATTCGAATTTGTAACATGTTTGTGTCACATAATATTCATAAAGAAATAAAATTTATTATCGTAGCCACCGCCTTTGCCCCGATTAGACTCTCTCCATCACGGAGATAAAACCCCGCACGTCTGTTGAGGTGGCCAGCTATGGACGCCGCATGTCGGGTGTGCGGCGTTAGGGGTGTTCATCCAGAGCTTGTCCATGGTCTCCAATCCTTCCTGATGTGCGCAATCAATATCGTATCCTTATTTATCCAATTCGAGACTTGAAAGGTATGCACACCAACCAACCATGTCAACTTAAAGGTCATGTGAAACCTTAGGAGTTAGAATAACACCGATTGTCAAAATCCTATATATTCGTAAATGAACAATTTGTTGTTTTCTTTTTAAATCCAACGAGTAGGTTTTGCTTGTGCGTTACTAAGGATCGAACCCAAGTTTTATGAGTATGAAACACAAAATAAATTTAGAAAAAAAAAGGTCTGAAAAGTGGAAAGTTAAAATAAGAAGCGAGTTGTGGGGACTGGGGAGAAGAAATGAACCCGGGTCTTATGAGTTATGACAACATTCAAACGATGAGCAAGAACGAAACTTTTTTCCTTTTTTCGCTACAATTTCTATTTAGTACGAAAGAATTTGAAAAAATAAAGACGGGCCAAGAAAAATGATCTATTGTAATAATAGAAAATTTTACATGTTTAAGGGTATGTTTGGGAGTGGTTATTTGAGTGCAAAAGTGATTTTTTAGGTAAAAGTGCTTATTGACTTATTACTCTTTGTTTGAAAATGAGTTGTTAAAAAAATGTTTGGATTAGCTTTTTTATGGTGAGATTGTTTATTTTATAAGTAAAATGACTAAAATGGGGTTATGTGGGTATAAGGTTATATGAATGGTGAGATTGCTTTTAGAAACATCTTTTCCACCCTTTACCAAAAGTTAAAATGAAAAGTGATTTTGAGTTACCAAACAATATTTTTAACTTATTGGCTTTTTGAAAAGTAAATAAACCAATAAATCATTTTTAAATGGTTAGCTAAACATGCCCTAAAGGGTAAAAAGTAAGAAAAAACACAAAATTACCTGGACCTGACCGAACTGGTCCATTCCGACCCAAACCCACTTGCAATCAATTTTAGGAAGGGCCCAATAACAGAAAACAGATCGTAAACCCTAGCATACCTCTATAAGTTGAAACACAGGATTCATCAAACTTCACCCATCTTTCTATTCCTCTCCATTTTAGGGTTTTGTTTCCAGCCAAAAAAGGTTCGATTTTTTTCATTGTTTCTGATCATCACCAATTCAAATTTAATCGTGTTTATGTTTATTTAATTTCTTGATTATTATAATTATTATAAATGGGCTATGACGATCTCAAGTGATAAGGTCTCGTTCGTCGTAACGGTGATTCATAATCACCTTGCCGACCATACTGCTATATCACCACCCATAAACTGAGTCCACTAAATTCTTTCTTAATTTTTCAGATTAATTTCATCTCTTATTTATTTAATTTTTTTTTTTGTTTGAAAAAATCGGCCGATGATTAAATTTTAAATCAATGACAAGCATATGTCTGAATAAATCGTGTTGTTAAATCTAATCTTCTCTATGAGGCCATGAAACTTTGATTTTCAAACATTTTTTGAATTTTAACATTCTGTAATTTTTTTTTATAAGAATTAGACTTTTTTTTTCTAAAGATTTTAGCTGAGGGTTTCAAATGATGATTATTTGCATAGTTCAGATGATTGTTTAGTGATTATACATCTTTTAGTCTTTCGCTCCTATCTGATGAAACCTCAAGTTTTATATTTGAAGATTTAATAAGATCTTTTCCGTTTTATTATTACTAAAATAATAATAATAATAATCATGTTTAAAGAAACGAAATGGGGTAATGACGACACAATGTGATAAGGTCTCGTTCGTCGTAACGGTGATGAATAATCACCTTGCCGACCATCCTGTTATATCACCACCCATAAACTGAATCCTATAAGTACACGCCTGTTTCCAATTTTTTTTTTAATGATCAATAAAGCTTTGACCTCAACTAGAGCACATTGTTCACTGGGCACTTTTAACTGTTTGGTAAAACATCTTACGAATTTTTTGTCAAACTAGGAGGTTTGCGAAGAGTTTCTAGGCTAATTTTTTATTCTGTATTTTTAGGGATGTAAATTTGTCCGTAGATATCCTTAAGATATCTTTGCCCATGCTCCTCGCTGGGCCTTTTAATCTATCTATCTGTTTCAAAAAAAAGATATCCTCAAGATTACTTGGCTAAAAAAACGGTTAATTTATCTGGACACCCGAAAAGACTAAGTTGACACCCTAAACCAGGATGATTTTTGCAATAAGCCCTGGATTAAATAAAACAAAATTGTTAACTTATCTCAGGTTTGGGAATACGAGGTTTTATCAAAAGTAAATGGGGGTTTATTGACTGTAAGTTAACTGAGGCTTATTGCTCAAATTGCTCTGGTTTGTTTTTTATTTTATTTGTTTATTTTTTGTTTGATAAAAAGTACGTGTATTATTTATCTTATTTTTGTGTCATATTATATTGTAACTAATATGGATTAGGAAATTGTTCTATTGTGAATCATATATCTTGGGATTAAAATGTATGCTTAAAACGTGTGTAAGCTATGTATTTTAAATTTATGTTTTTGTCGTTTTGGTTTGTTTAAAATACCTAGCTTACACATATTTTTTTTATACATCTAAAATCTAAGATATTTATTTCATAATTAAACAATTCCTTAATTTATATTAGTTAATATATAATATAACATAGAAATATGATAAGTAGTATATTTATTTTTTATCAAATAAAAAATAAATAAGTAAGATAAAGTACAAACCAGATCAATTTGAGCAATAAGCCATGTTTAACTTTTGGTCAAACCCAAGATGAGTTGATATTTTTATTTTATTCAATCCACACAATGATCTGAACATTTTGATACAACCGAAAGAGTAAAAAAAATTAATTTTTTATATAACAACACTATATGCGTTTTAAAGATAAAAAAAACGCTCGTTTTTATGGTGTATTTTTTTTAAAAAAATAATGTCGTATCTAAAAGTTATGAATGTTTAAAAAATGGAGGAATTTGATAAAAAGTCTCGCTTTGGCCTTTGAGGATCCAGAAACTGAAATCCTTCACGACATTCTTTCTCGAGAATCTTCTTAAAATGCATACCTAACGCATCATCTCCATAACAACAAAACGGTTTCCTTGTTAGTTCACGAACATCCCAAACAGGTGAACGAACTGGCAAGAAGCTGATAATTTTGGTGTTTAATTAAGAAGAAACCTAATGTAATGAAGAAGATACCACTGATGAAGATTGCAACAAGACTTTATCAAAGATCTGAGGTGGTGGTATTATAATGAGAAGACGGGTGAAGCAGTTATTGTTTTGAAGGAAGAGAATCGGGTTGTGAAGATATACGATTCATCTTTTATTTGCTTTAGTTTTTCTCTCTAATTTATCATGGAAAATTTTAAGCCATAGATCTTCATTTAATTGAAGATCTAATGTCTATGATTCCTTCTTATCCTTCTTATCTAAACTAAACTTCTCACAATAACCCCACCCTTTATCAACATAGGTCTAGAATTGTCGATCATCCGGTGTTTTTCTCTAGAAAAAGTAGCTTTCATTTTGGGGATCATGATTCAAATAAAAAATTATAGATTATGAGAATGATTCTAAAATTTTTGTGAAAATTTTAATAAATTTATGGTAGTTTTTTAGTATAAAAAAGATATGAATATGAATTTAAATAGGGGAATGATTGAATAGATAGATTTTTTTTAAGACAATTTTTTTTTTGTTAACCATAGAGTTTAAACCACCATTTGAAAATATAATATTTTAGTGGTTACCCTTTGGCTTTTAGGGCTTTGGCCACTATGTGACCCGGGTTCTAATCCAAGGGGATGCAGTTTTATCCCATGTGGTCCTAGGAGGGGGGTCTTGGTTCTCACGGAGGTCCGAGTAATCGACTTCCTAACTGATCCGTTGGATGGAAGATCAACTCTTAGACCAGCTAACGTTTTGGACATTGGATGGATTAGGGGGAAACATGCATGTGTAGATCTTCCAGGGGTTTCCCCCCTCGTGAGTTTAGGGTGCGATACCTTTACAGCAGGTCAGACTGCGTTGAAGTCGTTTCATTCAAAGTGGCCAAACATGAGAAAACGTGTCTTGACAACTTTATACCATTTGCTTTTAATACCTTTGACTTTCTCGTATCTGAGGTTGTTGAGCTACTTGGCATGGTCCAACGTGTCATGCAAAATAATGTAATGAGACCTAAATCTATGAATGTAGGTACCTAAATCTATGAATGTAGGTTTTGTATGATAAGAATCTCAATTATTCAATTCAAATTCGAATTCCAATTGAATATAGTCGAATCAAATTCGAACTTAATTAGTGTTCCAAATTATCAAATAAGAATTAAATTTATATTTTTATATATAAGATATATTAATTTTTTATCAAACTATCGGCTATTCAGGATCCACTCTTTTAAGTTTTAACATAACCTGTATGATCCAACTATCAAATTTTGCTCCATAATCCATCGATTTAGAAGCCTTTAGCCCTTCATTTTATTGTTTAGGATTGTTTTCGGTCGCTTTTAGGCCTTTTTTAGAGATATCTTTCATCCTAATAAAGCAATAAAATTGTGTCCACATGTCACTTTACTAGGGTGTCCACGTCATCCTCCACCTCAACAATCCACTTGTCAATCTCTTATTTAATATCAAAAAATTCTATGTATTATTTCAACTTTCCAAATATAAAATTGAACCTTACTTATAATAAATTTTAAATTTCTAATTAATTATAATGAAACTTCAAATCTTTAAAAATTTCTAAAATTAAATTTTAAAAAAATCAAATTTAAAAAAAAATTATTATTTTAACTTTCCACATATTAAATTCAATATTACATTTAATAAATATTAAATTTATTATTACTATAATGTAATTGTGAGATCTCTAAAACTTCTAAATTTATATTTTACAAAATTCAAACTCGGAACATTTATCATAACTTTCCACATATAAAGTTCAACAATGTACAATTTCTAATTAAATACATTTAGTAAATTTTAAATTTATAATTAAATAGTTATTGTAATGTTTAACATATCCTTATTATTTATTAACTATTGTAACATAACTTATTACTATACCGCAATAATTAAAATGACAATGGTGGAGGTCCTACTGTTTTAGGGCCAAACAATCATGATCATGGCAATATGGGTAGTAAATGTTCGACTATCTAACTTAAACTACAACATCGAAAATAAAACATTAGATCGGTCAAACATGATTAGTATGATTATTGAATATATTACATGATAAACGAAATTCATATATTAATATGTCTATTAAATTTGAACAAACTCAACTCATGTTTAACAAAGCCAAAATTGATTTAAAAAATTATGTCATTCATATTTTCAAATCTCTCATCATTTTTTTTCTTTCCATTTATCTCATTTTATGAATCTAAATTCAACCCGTATATTACGGGTTACTAACCTAGTTATATATATATCAATTGAATTCGCTGACATGTACACTGGAAATCCACTGTTCATAACACGTGGCATTTCCGTATGTTGCCATGTGGCAGCGTTTTTTTATTTTATTTTTTTTCTTTTTTATTCTTTCTTTCCTATATTTATAGCAGTGTAGAGTTATATAAGAGAGAGAAAGGGGGTTCCAGATGCTCTCTTTTAACAGGTTAATATGGGCGGTTGTTGATGACTACATGCCATCATATGCCAGGTATGTGCCTCCCTCTCTTATAGGGATGGCAATGGGGCGGGTTTGGGGCGGGTTTAAGTAATCCCAAACCCATACCCGTTTATAAAAGTGTGTCCCATACCCGGCCCAAAACCCGTCAGGTTTCTAGTGGGTATTTACCCATCGGGTATCGGGCATACCCGCGGGTTTCGGGTATAATCGTCGAGTGTATATCGACTAACTATTAATTTATATTTATCATAATTATAATAAAATATCTCAAATAGCTAAACATATATAAGTTTAATAATATGTAAATCAATGTTTTTAAGAAATAACTTAGTATTATAGATAAAAATAAAAAATAGATAAATAAAATCATACAATATATACTTAAAATAAATAAATAAAAGAAAGAAAATTATAGCGGGTATATATTATCGGGTAATCGGGGCGGGTAAGCGGGTATATCATCAAATCCCATACCCGTCTCATACCCATGAAAAAATTCAAAACTAATCCCATACCCGGACCCATACCCGATTACTCGACCCCATACCCATCCCATTTGTGTCGGGTTTCGGGTTTTCCCGTCGGGTTCGGGTTTCATTGCCATCCCTACTCTCTTATATAACTCTACACTCTTTCTTCTCTCTCACCTACACAAGCAACCCCCTTCTCTCTCTCTCTTTCTCTCTTAGCACACCAGACATTTTTCTTTCTCTAGAAACACCGGCAAGTTGGCTGGTGGTGACGACGCCGGCCGCCGATGTTGGCGTTGAAGCGGCTGCCATTGTCCTTTGAGGCGTGGTGTTGCTCCGTTCAAACAGCGGCTGTTTGCGCTGCCGTCCGATCTAAATGTGAAAGCTTTGATCTGTGATGGTCTTTGCTCTGTTGGTTGGTATTTTACGGATCTGTCGTATTCTTTTGCCCGATGCTCCGTTTTTTACGGTTGGGGGTTTTCTCCGGCAGTTTCTCTTGACGTTGGGCTACCGACTATTTGGGGTTTTTGTGCTCCATAGCCTTTACGGCGGTGATTACCTTCATCTGAGACCTGTTGATGCCAGATGCCCTCTCTTAACACGTTTGGTTGTGTGGTCCGATTGTTCGGTCGTTGAATAAACTTTTACAGCCGCATCTTTGGTGGCTGTTGGTCTTACATGCATGGTGACGCCGCCGTTCGCCGGCCGGTGACGCCGCCGCTCCTAGCGGTTAGTGATGCCCCGTTGCCGGCAATAGCGATGGTTTTATCGTTCTGTGTTGTGTTTACTGTTCTCTCTCTCATTCTCTTGCAAATCTGGACATTGTAGGCCGGAGGTGCTGGTATCGCCCAGATCCGGCGATGATATGAACTTTAGGGTTCGATCCAGATCGATTCTGGGTTACTGCCGAGTTTATTATTTGGGGGGTTTTTATCGTTTTATTCTTATCTCTTCAAGAACAACCCTGATTCGGCGATGATGAACCCTTAGGGTTTGAGCCGTTTCGTTTTTTAGGGTTTTAGGCCGGCAGTTAACCGGAACTACCATGTATGTTCTTCTGATGGGTTGCTGAGCAATGATGATTCTTTCTTTTTTCCGGCTTCGATGGTCGCCTTAACGGCGTGGCGATAAACGCTTTGTTTATCGCAGCCGTGGGTTTGATCTCAGTCTTTTATCATATCTGAGCTCAATTTGATTAATGATATGTTATGTTTCTTTCTTTTTACATATTTTTTTTTCTATTTTGTGTTGTTAAGGTTGGTACAATGAATTTTTATGTTGGTTTATACTTTTGGTGAATTTGAATACGAGTACCCTTACAAGGACAAACAAGCAAGGCAAGGTACCCACTCCAGACTCCAACTAACTCGGGTCTTTGGCGAAATGGGAATGACAATTGCAGACGTGAAGAGTCCAAGGTAAACTGATTTCTGCAGTGTAACGAAATTTACTAAAGGAAAAAAATTACACTAATAGTAACTATTGACTGCTCAACAGAAGCACGGTACATGGGTGAAGCGAAAATCAAAGACTACAAAGCTTATCTATGGTGATTTTCGACAAAATGCCTTTATTCCAGTTGCTGGGAGTCGTTGTACAAAGAGAAAGGGAATGTAATATGTAATGATGGATTTTTTTGGTTAGTACTCTTTGTAGGTAATTGTATTTACTTTTGGTTATTGAGAGGCAGGAAATAAAACATAGAGATTCATTTGACATGTATATGTTTCTTGCTATTGATTTGATCTTGCACATGATTTTTTTTCACTTAAGTTGTGATTATTTTACTATTTGAAAAGGGTGTTTATAAGCATCTGCCATATTCTCATATACAAACTGTTTTTTAAGAAATGCAGCTTCAAGTTTTATGTGATACTTTAAATTACTACAAGGTGAAGTATTTGTTCATATACATGCATTGACTTTTTAAGTTGATACAATTTTATACTTCTTTCTTTGAACTTTTTAACTCGAATATTTCAAATTGTTCTCTTTTCTTGAGTGTGTCATGTAAGTTTCAAAACCCAAAAATTATATGGCATGAAAAATATTAAATTGTACAGATATACGGTATACTTTACATCTTAGTCTAAGATATTGTATAGTTTGTATTTGAATTAACCATGAGATTATTAAATAAAAGGTTAAATAGGCTTCTAACCTTTAAAATGTAAAAAATAAATAAGACATATAAGTTTTAATAAACTGTGTTTTTATAAAAGTTTCAAAGCCATGTGGGCTTTTATGGTTGTTTTGTTTCATACTTAGTGTTACAAATGTTGACGTAATAATTGAAGCTCATTCTAGATGGAATTAAGTGAGCAACTTTGAGATTATACCAAACTCATATGGAATTAAGTTAGTAACTTTGAAATTATACCAAACTTATATGAAGGTAACTTATGAACGACACTAAAACGTGGAAGCAACTTTACTTATACGTCGTAACCGTTTTAAAAGTTTTACACTTTTCAAAAATATTTGAAATTCCACTTAAACTTTTGGCGCTTTTATACTTTCTAAAGACATTCTTCATGCACAAACTTGCCCCATCACAACGTACGGTCTCGCCTCGCGGCAACGCGCGGGTCGAAGTTCTCGTATGAGTTAAAACTATTAAAAGATCCATTGAATTATTAGATGATTGTTTATTAATTTTATGAAGAAAAAATCTATAAATTCAATAACCCGAATTTGATTCGATGAACACCCCTACTTGAGGCCTGAGATTGCCTTCCGCAGCAAGTATACATGATGTATTTGGGCGAAGTCAAGAAAGCATGCATGATGAGACACATATACAGTCTAAGATAGATCAC
This sequence comes from Deinandra increscens subsp. villosa, assembly GCA_039602395.1. Classification (NCBI taxonomy): domain Eukaryota; kingdom Viridiplantae; phylum Streptophyta; class Magnoliopsida; order Asterales; family Asteraceae; genus Deinandra; species Deinandra increscens. The sequence continues at coordinate 87,663,245 of JBCNJP010000025.1, forward strand.
CATGAAGAAAGATGTTGACATCCATATGTATTATTAAGATTACACATTTACACTTTCTTGTAAACCCACTTGTCTATTGACCATTTGTGAGCATGAGAGAAAGTGAGACTCGATAACAAAAGAAGTAGAGGTATATAAAAAAACATGATTAAGGAACTCTCATAGCTGACATGTATGATCATGAGATTGATTGATCAAAGGATGAAGCCGGGTTTTAACTGAAAAGTTAGAAAAAAATTGTATTAAATTTAAAAGTGTACATTGATTATTTCCTACCTTTCTATCTATGTTATATGTTTTGTTGAAAGTATCTTTCCAAAGAATTATTATTATATAGAGTAAATTACACAGAAGGTCCTTTATGTTTTACTCAGGTTTCGTATTGGGTCCTTTAACTAAATTTGCTACACTAGATATCCTTTATGTTTTATACATGTGTCATAGAAAGTCCTTTATCACTAACGGGGTTAAGAAATTCATTAACTCAAGGACAGTTTCGTCAAATCACAAAATGTTTAAAATTAAAAATAAAAAAAAACCCTTCAAATCAAGATTTCAACCAAATCCTTCGACATTAGGCCTCAAAACGATCTTAGTGATTACATACCAATTGTGTAAAAGAAAGATAAATCTCATTATCCTCTTCCATCACTGTTCCGGTCACCGGAGAACAAATCTTTGCATGGTTTAATATTCCAGAACTCCATTTCTGAGCAGACCCTGCATATTAACCGCTTCTTCTACAATCTATTGGCATGAAACCGATTCCCCTTCCTGGGTCACCTAACCCGAAACTGATGGGTTTATTGCTAATGACGATGAGTCTCCATCTGGAATAACTTTCCGGTGATGATCAAAACTCTCCTCACCGCCGGTGCCACTAGCTACCGGCCTGGATTTACCACTGTCGTCGTTGATGCCACCAATTGAGGTGAGTGTTCCATTTGGAATCACGGGAAACGCATGAAAAACTCAAACGAATAAGTTTGTTACGATTTGCAGGTCTGCGAATCAACCAAACTGCATTCGGATCATGAAATTGATGACTCTGCCAGTCTAGCAATTGAAAACTGATCAAGAGGAGATTGAATTTAAGATGTATTATAGACTTTTTAAAGGTCCGTATGTTGCTGAAACGAATGCTTGAAGATGACGATTAAGAAGAAGTCAAACTCGGATTTAGATACAATCAAACATCAAATTGAATGTATCAACAGTTTCAGATTGATAAGCCGATGAAGATGAAACCAAAAATAAGTGTTTAAACTGAATTATAGGATTTCTAAGAGTTTGAAATCAAGGTAACAGTAACGAGCCAAAAGAAGACGACCTGTGACTTAGAACTTTAATCTAAATCCTACCAAATCACAAAATTGAATGTATCAACGGATTCGAAACAGAAAACCGAGCAAAATAAGATCAGATTTCACATGTAATTAAGAATTTTGCAAGATTGAACTTGGTGAACACAGTCGCCACAGTACCGAACGCAAGAAAAAAATGACAGCTTGCGATTTGAGAGGTCCGTGAGATTGTAATCGCAGCTGCAAGACCACAGCGACATTCGAACATGATCGGTTGTAATCGTCTAGCCCTAATCGCTTGGAGCCCTAATGTCGAAGGAAGGAAAAAGAAGCCAAGAACGCACCATCGGATTGTTTTGAGATATTGTTGATTTTAAGGGGCTTTTTTTAAAACATTTTGTGAATTGACAAAACTACCCCTAACTTAACGATAATTTTTAACCCCGTTAGTGATAAAGGACCTTGTCTGAAACATGTATAAAACATAAAGGATGTCTAGTGTAGTAAATTTAGTTAAAGGACCTAATTCGAAATCTGGGTAAAACATAAAGGACCTTCTATGTAATTTACTCTATTATATATAATAAAAATGTATCTCAATTGCTTAAATACCTAGAAAAGATCATAAAACCAATAAAAAATGAAACACAACAAAGCAAAAATAATTGAGATTCTTATCATACAAAATTAAACAGATGAACATTAAAGAAATTAAAGTTGCTTAAAAAAATTATTGAAAAGTTGAATTCATATGAAGTGACTACAACTATTTACTAACACACTAAGGCAGGAGGGAATGGTGTATAGTTTGCCGATGGCGCCGGCGGCGTCGCTGGCGAACACCGCCGCCAGGTCTGCGGCGCCGCCAAAACCAAGGTTTGAGAACTACTTTTCGCCGGTGGTTTTGTGAGGTGGGCCAGGGGCATAAAGCCGTTGAACGGCTATAAACTTTAATAAAAAAAAAAAATTTTAAATAAATTAAACTCTATATATACAAACCACCACCAACTTCTTCAAACACCATCTTACAAACACTCCCAACTTCTTCAAACACCACCCAACTACACCTCCAACTTCTTCAAACCGATGGGTCAAGCCAAGAAAAAAATACGCCCCCGTGTCTTAAACCCACAACAACAAAGTGGTTCGATGCAACCACCATCTTACACCAACTACCCTTTCCATCCACCTTCTCCGGGTATGCCGGTTCAAATCGATTACGGTCGATTCGTTCTCCCCGACTCGAACGTGTTTAGCCAACAACATGTTCGTGAACAACAATACACGTCTTATCATGAAGACAACGTTCATCAACATTACCAAAACCAAGCTGCCAACGACGATGATGATGATGAAGATGATAATGAAGCCGTCCCCGAGACTCAACCTCAAGCAACACAAAATGTTTCGGGTCGATCAAAAGCCGCCCGTGTTAACTGGTCCTCTAACGAAGAGGCAGCTTTGGCAAAAGCTTGGCTAAACATTTCCGAGGACAAGGTTATTGGAAACGCCCAAAAGTCGAGTTGGTTTTGGGCTCGTGTTCTTGATCACTTCAACAAGCAATTTCCATGACCTACACATCGAACCGTAGACCAAGTGAACTCAAAGTGGAACAAGATGCTTACGAAGGTGAACAATTTCAACGGGCTCTACCAACAAATGGTAAATATTTTTTATTACAATTTTTATTAAATTCGTTAGATTGTCGTTTATATATTTTTATTAAAAATGTAGAATCTTTCTCGGGCGAGCGGATCGTCGGATGCCGATGTGATCAAGAACGCTCAAACTCAATACAAAAGGCTTTACGAGAAGAAAGGTTTCTCGAACATGGAAGCGTGGAGCATTATGAAGGATCACATCAAGTGGGCGTCTGTTGAGAGGGTTGGTAGTCAATTTGAAGAGTCGTCCTCCAAAAGGACGAAGAACAACGAGTCGGGCCAATACTCAACTTCCAACGAGTCTCCGGCTTTTGACATGCCCGACTTGAATGAAAACAACAATCCATCACCCCCAACTAGGAAGGGGAAGAAGTCGGCCGAGTCCTCGTCTAGCACAAGTTTGGTTGATGAGTTGAGGAATTTCAATCTCATCAAAGAGAAAAAACTTGACCGAGATGATTCGTTCAAGTTGGCTAAAATTGAACGAGAGAGGTCGTTTAAAGTGGCAATGGACAAAATTTCGGATCAAATCGACACTGAAAACTTCAACCGCGACGTGGAGATTTTCACAGCCCCACACGACCACTTGACCGGGTCTTTTTTGCAAATCAAGCTCGCCCAGAAAAGAAAGATCGCGGAGATACGTGGTTGGGTTTGTGATTTTTAGTGATGATTATGTAGTGTGTTGTTATTTTAATTAATGTAATGTTTTTTTAATTAATGTAGTGTTTTTTTAAATAAATCTAGTATTTTATAAAAAATAATTCAAGCTTTAATTTATAAAATATAAAAAGAAATAAATAAAAACATTAAAATTAACCCACCTAGAATTTCTCAAAAACCTCACCACTCCTTCCCAAAATCCTTCAAAATCCTTCAAAATCCTTACTTTTTCTCTCTCCTGCGTGGCACACTCCTATTGGTTCTCCTCCAACTTCATCTACCTCAAAACTTCACCACTCCCTCCTCCCTAAGGCTCAAACAGAAAATGCTTGATATGAATATTACCTTCCATTTTGTAAGTACAGATGATAGGAGTAAACTAATATAAAAGTTTTTAATTGAACATATATTATGAACATATGATTAGAAAATATATAGTTATATACATATATATTTTTTATTTCTCTACCCGTGTAACAAACGCGTTTATAGACTAGTTATAAAAATAAATTAAAATATAATCAACCAAAATAATCATTAAAATATTATTTTTATTTATAAACAAACCAAAGTTTAATTGATTGAAAGTTAAGATGTGAGAGAAGCTTTATGTATGATGTATAGAATGTAAGTCACACAACATAACATCTATTACAACAATAATAACTTGCAAAACATGACCAGATGTTTGACTTATGTAGATAAAGAGAGACATTTTCATTCATGTAAAAAATTGAAATACATTTGCCAACAAATCATGTAAGTATCAAACTTCTGCGTGTGAATCAAGGCATGCTTTATATACTGAAATTACACAATTCTTAGTCCAAGTTCTAGTTTCATATCAACATTCAACAATAATCTGTGTAAACCTCAAAACACCAGTTTACAAGTGTTCATGTGCCTATAGAATGCTAATTGCACCTTAAAATGAACTTTCTCCTGAAATAATGACACGGCTTTAACCCCGAATCGACATGTTTGACCAATCAAAATTGATTTTCTTGTCACACTACTCCAGCTTTCGCGTGAAAACTTTGATCTTTCCACAACAATTTTACTTCTTGACCCATTTCCTTTATCGATCACATTTTCAAGAAATTCATCAGTCTTCATGCCTGAATCAACTATTTCATCAACAACATTTTCGATATAAGTATAATCATCTTCCTCGACATTATTCACAATCCTTTCACCATCATGAGCAACACCAACGGCACGCCATGCTTCTGAGACAAGCTCAATAGTGTTCTTTTGTGGAACAATCCCCTTTTCTTTCATGATTTGCAGGCATTCTTCAGCTTTCCATGGCTGTTTTGCTTCACTATAGCCCCAAATCAAAGTTTCAAAAGTTTTCAAATTAGGTGAAACACCCATTCTGCCCATTTGATCGAAAACCCGCATAGCATAATCCATCTTTCCTGCACTGCACCATCCACTAATGATGGTAGTGAAGATGACAACATTTGGGCTTACTTTTGATACCTTCATAACTTCTAAAAGCGATTCGGCTTTTTCAGGCTCACCAGCCCGGATATAGCCTTTGGCCAAGATACTGAATGCATGAATGTCGGGTTCAATCCCGGTTTTGATCATGTCATCAAAGATATCTTGACATTTTTCCATTAATCCTACTGAACCCCATGCATTCATAATGGTACTAAATGTAATCACATCTGGTTTTACCCCAAATTCATCCATCAACTCTAGTGTCTGCAAGATTCATAGAAACATAATCAGGTTAATCTTCAAGAACCCATTTTGGATTGCCTATATTTAAAAATTCTAGAAAGGAACTTTTTTTTTTAAATACAAAAAGCAGACCCCATTTCACCCATATCCATTTGCCAATCAAGAAGAGCATTGCTTCAAGAATGTGTTCATTTAGGTTGTGTTTTATATCAAACATGGTAAGTCAAAAAATTTAGGATAAGGGGGAACGAGTCAAACGGGTTGAGCAAGTTAAAAATAACCCAAAAAGCTTTATAGGATATGAATATAAAAAAATGACAAAAAGCTTAACGGGTCAACCCAACTGACCCGTTTACACCACTTCTCAATCAAAATCTGACCCTTTATCGATTCATACATACAAACCTCATCAACTCCATCAGAATCTGATGCATCAAGAAACCCTTTGATAAGCGAATTGAAGATGACATCATTTGGCAGCACTCCAAGATCCTTCATTTGGTAAACAAATCTCATAGCATCATCCATATTACCTTCTCTACAATACCCATTAACTATAATCCCACATGTTCGTTTATTTGGAGCCACTCTATTTTTCTGCATTTGAAATATCATCTCTTCAGCTTTATAAGTATCTCCATCCAAAGCATAAGCTTTTGCTATTGTGTTATATGTCACAACATCAGGTTTTATACCAAAAGCAACCATTTTATCAACAACATTCCATGCTTCTGTAATATTCTTCTTACTACACCAAGCTTGAATGATTATATTAAAAGTTCTATCATTCGGCTTTACTTTTTCTTCATTTGTCATGATCTCCAACAACTTTAAACATTCTTCAGGCTTACCAATGATCCCAACCCCTTTAATTAATGTGTTTAAAGTGCTTGTTGTAGGCTTACATCCACTGTCCTTCATTTTCTTGTACATTTTCATGGCCTCCTTAATGTTTCCTGATTCTGAAAAAGCATTGATCATTGCATTAAAGAAAATGGAATCAGGTTTCAAGCCGTTGGATTCAACTTTGGAGAGGAGGGAAGGAATTGAATTGAATCTCTTTTGTAGTGTTAGAGCAGCTAAGAGAGTTGTGTATGTGACAAGTGTTGGTGTGTGGCCTTCTTCGATTAAATCTTTCATAATTGATTGGACTTCTTGAGGCTTTTTCTTCTCGATCAAGATTTTCATTCGTTTGGTTCTTGAACGGACGGTTTGGCAACTGCTGTTTTTGTTTTCTAGACAGATGTTGCAGCGTGGTTGAATTTGGGAACTTACGACAGCTGAAACCGTACTGAAATGAACTTTTTCGTGAAGGGGTGTTTCCTGAAATGTATGTAAATAACTCATTAAGATACAAGTTTTTGCCTTTTTGGTAGTTTGTTAGATTTATGATGAACTCATAATATGAATTAAAGTTGTGCACCATGGTAGATGATGCTTGAACCTTTGACTTGCTTGTGATTTGTCTAATTTGGTGCTTGTTAATGATGACAGAATGTAACCCTTCTCTTCCAAATTCCCCCATTTTTCATGCAAATGGTTCTCAATATTCCTGAAATAAAACTTATTCCAGCAATTTGAAGTGTTTCAGCTGCTGCAGTTAACTTTTGACTCTCACTTCAATTTCATCATGTTTACCAGATACATGATAGTTCTGGCCTTAGACATCCTAAAAACAGTTACAAATAAAATAAGTTTAATATGATTCACAAGAAAGATTGACACTATCACACAAGAACAAGATTCTTGGAGTTGAAGAACAATATGACCAGATAGCTTGACCCATTTAGTTCAAGATCCCAAATTTAATTACAAGTCAGACATTTCAAACATAAAAACTCTTAGCTAGTGCAGAATGACCCAGTTTCTCAATTCTAGGGGCCATTGTTCTTCATTTCCAAGAATCTTGGAAACTGAACTCTGCTAATCAAACCCTATTCCAAGATATCATTTTTAAACAACAATTAATCAAAATAAACACAAAGGGCTCATGGGTAATCAATAATACCCCACAAAGATCATATATGTAATCATCAAATATCTTAATATCAAGCAAAATGTGCCAATTTGGCCTAATCTAAGAAGGAGAATACCTGTTTGACTGAAGCAGGATGAAAGGAGGAATGGGGATGCATGATGGGAGATGAATCTCTCTTTTTGCATGTAAGAACTTGTTGTTTAGTGACATCTTGGTGAAATCTTATCCACAAATATTATCAAGAAAAAAATATTATCAGGAAAATCTAAATAAGCTAAATTTCCCCAAATATTTTCATGAAATTGAAAGTGATCAAATACCCTGTTTCTTTTTCATATTTCTGGAGCTTATTTGGCCACGTGTTGTGTTTCAAGATTGAAGAAAGAACCACAATCTAGATTACAAAATGGTCCTTACACATTTTATCCAGGGACTAAAAGTATAAATTAACAATAGTTCAGGGGTATCTAAGAAAAAAAACTTTTGTCTCATTATGAAAATATTCAATTTACACCCTGTACTTTCTCTTAATTACAACAAACACCCCCACATGATCACATATTATCACTTCCACTAATTGACGCATCGTGGATAGAGTTGTTCACGGAGATTTATCATTCATCTTTTATCTTTCAATAAGCTCCGTCAAACGGTAGTTTTGCGGCGGCGGTGGTGTTGGTGGTTGTGGCCGGCGGCTTCGTACCTAACTTTTTCGGTTCACTGATTTGGAAGAAGAATTGAAGATATGGCGGCGATTTGCAGCACCTCCGTGCGTTCCTTCACGCCTTCTTTGACTTCGATATCACCGCCTTCTTCATCACAAGTTGTAGGAGCTTCGAGACTCTCATCATCATCATACATAGCTCCTTCGTCAGTTTCTAGGTTTCCGCCATGTGCTAGTGGCCGTCGGAGGGCGGCGGCGGCGATGGTTGTTTGTATGGCTCCGGACGAAGAGAAATTGACTCGCCGGAATCCTCTTGACTTCCCTGTCGTAAGTTTGCTTCTACTCGTTCTATTATGTTTCTGTATCGACGTTAATTGACTGGTTAGGGTTCTAGTTATGAGAAATCTTTGATTAATTGACTGATTAGGGTTCTAGATATGTGAAACCTTTGATTAATTGACTGATTAGGGTTCTAATTATGTGAAACCTTTGATTATTGACTGATTAGGGTTCTAGTTATGTGAAACCTTTGATTAATTGACTGATTAGGGTCATAATTATGAGAAGACTTTGATTAATTGACTGATTAGGTTTCTAGATATGTGAAACCTTTGATTAATTTACTAATTAGGGTTCTAATTATGTGAAACCTTTGATTAATTGACTGATTACGGTTCTAATTATGTGAAACCTTTGATATTTGACTGATTAGGGTTCTATTTATGTGAAACCTTTAATTGCTTCTTCTAATTAGGGGTAATTTTGAGAATTGAACTGAACTTCTCATTCTAAGCTTCATTAGGGTTAATTTTGTTCAAGTATGTTTGCAAATAATTTGTCTTAATGGTTTCCATGAGGTCTGGTAATTATTACATGAAAATCTCTTCTTGGTGATAGCTGTTAAGATGATCATTGAGCAGAGTTCTTGGTCAGTTTTACAATGGCAGGTTATGACTATCATACAATTATTATGATCCAATAAGTGTTTGATAGTAAAAAAGTGCATTTCTATGCATGTTCTTATAAAGCGACAAGGGCGTTTAGGTCCTGAAAGCCGAGGCGTGAAGCGAGTGGCGAGAGCTTCACCTATGTGTGGGGTCAAGCTATGTACAACTAATAAGCTTTATGGCTGCATCTTTCTCGTCTCTTTTACATATAGGCCTTGTGATAACCTTTTTACCAAGTGAAGCATTCATAATTTCTTTTTCATTTGGTTATGTTTACATATCAGCCTTCTACATACGTCAGTCTTTTAGATCACCTGGCATGGACCTTTTAAGCAAAGTGTCTATGTTGTTAGGGGTGGGAAGCTGTGCGGGTAATGCATGTCAGGTAACGGGTCAAAAGTGATTCTGGTAAAAAACGGGTCGTTTTAGTCACCCTTAGATGTTTCAAAAGCTCTATTATTGACCGTCTGGCCAGGTGTATCCAAATATCTATCATAGGTTCCATGTCAATTTCAAAGTAGGAAATATAGGACCAGAATTATTTTTGTCAATTTGTTTGGGTAGATTTGGTTTAGAGGCTGTATTTTTCGTATAATCTGTCAAGTGTCACTTAAATCCAGTTTTTTTACAATTCAAATTGAAAGCTGATGTAGTGAATGGTGGCAGGAATGGGAGAGACCCAAACCGGGAAGAAGGCCCGATATATTTCCACAATTCAGTCCAATGAAAACACCGTTGCCGCCACCATTGCCTTACGACCCGCCAGCAGAAGATGAGGAGGAGGATGAAGAGAATAAAGAAGAGGAAGAAGAAGATCCCGACAAGGAAGAACCCGACAAATAAGGTCAAGTAATTTTGTTCTTTAAAATTTCAGGTTTGTGAGACTTTTAACGGTCGAAATGGTTTTGTAAGTTTTAATATAGTGAAGTATCCAGAGTCTAAAATATGTGATCTATTCTAGTTTGAGATGGAATTTTATGTGGTAATTTTTTAGAGATCAAGTGACTTGAGAGCCCTTTGGATTCATTTGGTCATCATTTTGGACAATGCATAAAACGTTTGATGTTCACTAAAATGTCTAAATTCATTTGGTAATGATTTTAGATGTTGAATTTCAAACCATTCATACTGTTTTGAGGACTGAATTTACCCGACTTACCTATTTATTTATTAATTTTTTTTTGGAGGGGGTATTTTCAAAAATTATCAGGAATGTTTATGTAAACAAGAAAGGGTGTTCAAATAGCAAGGGCCGAGGGGTCGAAGCTCGCTCAAATCAGCTTGTATGTATAATATTCGAGTTGAATTGGTTTGTGGGGTGATCAAAGAAACTGAAACCACTCATAAGTCATAACTGAAAAAAAAAAAAAAAAGAAAACCCAATCGAAACACTGGTTTGGTTTTGGTTGGCATACTTGCACAAAACCAGTTTAACTTAACCGAACTGCTTGAAGGAAGTGCGCATTATAATCTGTAGTCTTCATTTTAGACCATGAAGCTTGAAGCTTAAAGCTGCTGTCTTCTTGTTCTGGTAGATCCCTCGTATTCATCTTCGTTCATCGAGTATTTGTACGGTTTGTGTAGCACTATCACAGGCAAATGGATCAGCATAAGCCTGCAGAAAGTGGCCAAAGTTGCGGTAATGACTTGTGAGCCATAAAAGACGTCAGTTCTTTAGAACTAACTCTCATATCTTGTAGCAACGTGTTAAGCCTTCCGGCGTGAGAATCAGCAACTGATCCGAGATATCAAGTGTGAGCATTAGAACGTACCTCATAACTTTTGGTATTTATAGATGCATGAGAATTATGATTTCCTTAGTTAGGCGAGTGCCTTTTGGAATGAATTGTATGCTCTCTGATTGGTTGTAAGCACATGCCTGACAGACACGTGGCATATTGCGTAACCATCTAGATTGGTCTCCATGCATGGTGTGGGCTTGAGTCTGGCCCATGGACGTTCTTAAGCGTATGGACTTTGTTTGACCCGCGAAAGGCTCAATTGAGGATGGGTTCGGGTCCTTCATCTTCACGAGTATTAGCCAAAATCAAGTAGAGCGGTGTAGAGGGAAGAAGAAACTGATATGGAGGAAGAAACACTACGGATGGAGTAGCAAATGGTGCAAAAGTAGAAGCTCGCAGATGAAGCAACCTATGACGAGGAGGTAACAACGAAAATGCAGCCAGTTTAATTGGTAGGATTGTTGGTTAGAACCCATCGTGAAGTGCACGTTTTATAGTTTTGAATTCCAATGGATAGATAAAGGTTCTTTTCTGTCCGCAAACAAAGAATTGGATGGTGGTGTGCAATGAGATGAAACTAACAAATGTAGTGGCAATTAAATGGTGATGCGGCCATATAAAACCGAACCCCCCTGTCGCTGCTGACTTTAGGTGAACAGGGAACAAGACCGGGCATTGTTGTGTGCGATCCATGATTAAGAAAAACGGCGGATTCCCGCTTCTTTTGGCAGTGGTGATTTCTCCTAATTGGCAGCTTCCGGGTGTTTATCGATTAAGGTTTTGGTTTTGATACCAATTCAAGTTGCGACCGACCCAATCGATAAACTAAAAGCACTCGTAATTGGATAACTCTCAGATACCTTTATTATAACCGAAAAAATATAACTTAAAAATGATTACAATAACTCTCTAACTATGAAACTATCTTGATGCAATAACCTTGACTTGGCTATGTATTTAATAAGGTTTGTGTTCTATAATCAGCCATAGCAAATTCCTTCTTCTCTGTCACAGGACAGAGATTAAAATCGTGACCGCTTTCATGGTACCTACGATTTATGTTTCATGGTGACACAAGATCAGAACAACCATGGGAAACTCCTTTTAGTAAAGATGTTAACCTGCATTTGAAACTCAATTTACGTTTCTGGGTTTTGATGATGGCTCTTGGTGGTCAACAGTGTTTGGTTTCCATTCCTTTATCGTCGCTTCTTTCAGATTGAAACAAAGATCGTTGATTGGTGGTTGATAGGTCACGTGATGGCCGTAGGTGGTTGTCGCATGGCAACATAGTTAATTAATATTTATTGTTTTCTTTCAAAAGCAAATAATTTAGCACATTTGTAATGAGTATAATCGTGTATCATAACCTTTAGGTCTTAAGCTCGATAAGTTAAGCGTTTGCTATTTAATTTTAAAGTCGTTCAATAGTCTTTTTATATTTCTATTTTTTTTTTTACATTATATTAGGTAATGTGACTGATTTATTTACTTGTTTTATTCCTATAGCAACACACGAATAATAAATCTAAGTAATATACAGAGATACAATCCAATGAACCATATATTATAGTTTTGAATTATTAAAATTCTAACTCGCTTATAATTTACTGTCATAAATAGCGTTTGGGATAACTATTGAAGAATTTAAAGTTAAAAAGAAAAAAGAAAAAAGAAAAAAAGTGTTTATCAAGATGGGCTGATGATAAGGCCCAAAGTTTGTCGTTTTTAAGACATTAGTCAAGATAGTGATGGGCCAAACGAAAAGAATGACGTATGGATATGCCTAGAAAAACGAAACGATTGTTACCCATAACTTTGTCGTTCTGTCATTTAGGTTAATTGCAATACCCTTCCCATTTCCCCAATCTCCCACTCCATTTTTGGTGCCACCTCATCATTCCCCACCCCTTCCCATTTTTCCCCATTTTGTTTGCAATGGTTTCCCCATTTCCCCATTTCCCCATTTCCCCCAAATACTTTTTATAACAAATTATTTAAAATTAAAAAACAAAAAAAAAACCATATAATACACCGTCTTCCCCACCCCACTCCCCCCACACTCTCCGGCAAGTTAAATTGGTTCTCCGGCAAGAATTTCCGGCGACTTCCGCCGCGCACCAGATCTCCGCCACCACGTCGCCGCCCTCTTCCGCCGTGCACCGAACCTCCGGCACCATCTCTCCCTCTCGGTGGCAGCTCCCCATTTTCATCTCCCGACCCCGAATCCACCTCCCCGATCGGGCTCCCCGAACCACCGGCGATGGTGTTCCCGACCCCCCCGTGACCACCGAACACCCCCGATCCAGCCCTCCCCGAAACCATTGCAATTAACCTTAATAATTAGGGTACATGTATTCATAAATCATAACTCCTTATTTATGGTGGTTATGCGTTATGTGTTTGTCACATCATTAAATGGAGAGTTATGATGAAAGTGGTGTAGTAGTAAGACTACCCGTAGTGGGGCGTTACTGAGTGAATTTGGGCTCTATAACGTCCCCTATAACGCCCACCCCCACTACGGTGGGGCGTTATAGGGGCGTTATAGAGGGGGATCGGGCGGGGGGCGTTAGCCCTTTAACGCCGAGAAGAGGGGAGAATGGTGGGGAATATAGCCGTTGAACGGCTATATAACGGTTATATATATATATATATATATATATATTTTTTTTTTCAAATTTTTTTAAATCTTACACAATATATATCACACATAATTTATAAAACTCACACACTCATTCCTCTCATACTCTCTCAATTCTCTTCTTTTTTTTAAAAAAATGGGCTCTCCCTCTTCTTCCACTCGACTCGGTCTCTTCGACGATGAAGAAGACGAGGTTGTTTCCGCCGCAATTCAACTTTTTGACGTGCCGGTTCCACGCCCAGTTATTAAGCGGAGACACCTCGAACGTGATCGTAACGCGACCAATGATAATCTGATGAGAGAGTATTTTGGGCCCAACCCACTCTACGACGACGAGACGTTCAAGAGACGGTTTCGAATAACCAAACGGTTATTTTTGCGTATAGCTAAGGATTTGGAAGAACATTCTCCTTATTTTAGGCAACGGTTCGACGCCACTGGAAAGCTTGGGTTCACTTCTATTCAAAAGTGTACGTCGGCGATAAAAATTCTTGCATTCGGCAACACTACGGATATCAACGATGAGTATTTGAAGATGGCCGAGAAGACGACGAGAGACACGGTGGAGGAATTTTGCAAAGGCCTTGCCGACTTGTACACGACGCGGTATTTGAGAAAACCAACCTGGAACGACATGCAAAAGCTATACGATCACCACGAAGAAGTTCATGGTTTACCGGGCATGATTGGAAGTATAGATTGCATGCATTGGACTTGGGATAATTGTCCAACCGAATGGCGAGGACATCACACGAGGGGTGACCAGAAAGGTCCATCCGTTATTCTGCAGGCCGTATGCTCAAACGATCGTTGGATTTGGTACGCCAAATCTGGTGTCGCGGGGTCTCTTAATGACATCAACGTCTTGGAAGGTTCTTCTGTGATTGAGGATTACGTATCTGATAAGATGGTGAAGATCGGATTTTACGCGAATGGAACCTACTACCAACATGGATATGTCTTGGGTGACGGGATATATCCGGAGTACTCGATGATTGTGAAGACATTCAAAGACCCAATTGATGAGAAGCGGCGATATTTCAAGAGGGTTCAAGAGGCGGCTAGGAAGGACGTCGAGTGTTGTTTTGGAAATCTTAAAAAAAATGGCACTTTCTTAAAAATCCTTGTCGATTGTGGACGAAGGATAAGATGGAGGATTGTATGCGCGCAATTATCCTCATACATAACATGAACAAAGAGGATAAGGTTCATGCGATATGTGCCGACTTTCGCCCCGAACATATCCAAGTGATGCCACCTGCGACGAATGAGAAGCGACTTCAAAACTACGCGATGTTGCGTTCTAGAGAGATACACAACTCTCTAAAAGCGGATTTGGTTGAACACACTTGGACCTTTAGGCCAATTGATTACGTGCCCGAACCGGTTGTGCAACAAGAAGAAGAGAGTGACGGTGAAGAAAACGAAGAAGACTACGACGATGTCCAATCCGATGATTAGTTTTTTTTTTAATTTTATCGTCTTTTGTTTTGGTTGTATCGTGTTTTTATTTTTATTTGTAACCTTTTTTTTAATGAAAGTAGTTTGTTTTAAAAAAAAAGAAAAAAAAAATAATAATTAAGTAATGATGGTGGGGCTTTATGGGGGCTTTATCCACTACACCATAAAGCCCCATAAAGCCCCTTGCCCAGTCAGCTGCCACGTGTCAGTTAATGCCCCATTTGGGGCTTTATGGGGCCTTAACCACTACACATAGCCTAAGGGGAGGCGCCGAGGCGGTATCATGGGCGGTTTCAAGGCCCGGCTCCCCTTGAACCGCACTACTCCACAAAGCCACCATACCATGTGTGCAAGGCTCCTCCATGCGGCTCCACTTTTCTTGTTTTCACGGTTTCATGAAGCCACTCAAAGCCGCCCAATATTACATTTAATGTTTGAAATGGTTTCCAGATTTACCATGTGGCTTCACCAAGCCACACCACACAACCATACCCATGTGGTGTGGCTTGAAGCCTTGCCAATTTCATCTAATTTGAAGTGTCACCATGTTATTGGTTGGTGATCAAGGCTTCACCAAGCCTTGCCACAACCATACCCCCTCCCCTAACCCTCTTATAACCCCAATCAATCATTAGCTAATTATTTATTTAATCATTTTTTAAAAAATAAATTAATATTAAATATAAAAAACTACAACATTCATTAAGAAAAAAAACAAGATCCATAAAAACACTAGAGATTTTTTTTTAAAAAAAGTACAACGTTCATTAAAAAAAACACCTAACATGAAAATTTAAAATACACATCTAGATTCTTAAAAAAAAAAACTAGAGCTCATATCGGGTCTTGATATCCTCCCGGATTTGTAACGCGAGACTTCGTGCAGGTTCTTAATTTTAGATTCTTAAAAAAAAAAACTAGAGCTCATATCAGGTCTTGATATCCTCGGGTTCGTCGGGGGAAACCGGAACAGGTTCTTGTGAAGACGGGCGAGAAGGTGGGGTAGGAGATGGAGATGGAAATAGTTGATATGGTGGAAAACCTTGGGTTGTTTGAAATGGTTGGTAATTTTGTTGGGAGTAAGAGTTAAAACCGAAGTTTTGAAAGGGAGCAAAAGTTTGGAAGGGTTGTGGCGGTGGAGTCATACTCGCAACATACGCGAACAAACCATCGTCTCGCGGTTCTTGATCGTTCGAGCTTGTTCGCCGCGGGTGTTGGAAACGTGGGTTTGATGAAGAACCACCACGAGAAAACATTGTTATTGTTGTGTAGAAGAGAGAATTTAAAAAAAAAATGAGAATGAAAATAATGTTGTGTGTTTTGAAAAAGGGT
Organism: Deinandra increscens subsp. villosa; assembly: GCA_039602395.1. NCBI lineage: Eukaryota > Viridiplantae > Streptophyta > Magnoliopsida > Asterales > Asteraceae > Deinandra > Deinandra increscens. Next base: position 87,679,333 of record JBCNJP010000025.1, read on the forward strand.
TGAAGGTTATATATAGTGTAAAATAAGTTAGTTAAAAATAAGAAGAAGAATTTGACCGTTCAACGGTCGAATATTTAAGAGGGTCAAAGTTAACACGGCGTCATGTTCATAGCGCCTCCCACATTCAAACTTAACATGGCGCCCGAGGGGGGGGGGGGTGGAGGGCGTTATAGGGGGCACCATATTATCCTTTTTTGCCCTATAACGCCCCACTACGGACAACCTTAGAGAGCAACCTTATTCATACACCAATACACCATTCCAATTACGACCAGCTTAGTGTTAAGCGTCAACTATACGATACATATATCATCTTGAACTCAAGAAATCAGACAAACATCAAAACATTGCATAATGCACGATTGACCATTTGACCTCAAAGCATATAACTCTAAATTAAATGAAAACCCGAAACAAGCATAGGAATCAACGTAGCTCAGAGACCCCCCAATGATCGATGTAAGCTACGCTATTTGGCGTAGGGTACGTCCTGATTGATGTAATGGTAAAAAACTACTGTCTATTTCAGTTGGTATAAAAATACTTCTAAGAGTGTGATGGTTGAACGTTACAAGTGACATGTGATGAACATAATCATGTCACACTTAAAAAAATAATAATAAAAGAACATTACATTTACACCGGGTCATTTCTCACCTCAACTCAGATATCTTCATGGGTGTGTGGTACCACATCACAATTGATTGACATGACCACTTATACTTTCATAATGTTCAGTTGTTCCACTTAACACGTTTATATTCTTGTTAGTTATCACACATCGCAATCTTCGTATCGTACTGTAATACATAACCAACACGATTAAAATATAGCTACAACATAGTAAGATTAACGCACTTTCACGTCATATTATCTCTAGAAGCCACCATTTCTAATCTCTAAAGATCACCGTATCGATCTCCCTATGGACCACCATCCATGTAACTTTAGAGGTCAAAGTCGGGTCAGCTCACCATATCAGCTCTCGTATGGTATCTCCATCACTAGGGTCACAACCATTTGTGACCCCATAAAGTCTCCATCATTGGGGTCACATCACATATGTGGCTCTCGTAAATATCTCCACTACTAAGGTCTCATCAGCAGGGGCGGATTTAGTGTAGAAACACCGGGTTCACGGGAACCCAGTAACTTTCGAATTTTCAGTAGAATTATATATAAAAAAGTAAGAGTGAATCCATATATATTGCTAGAGTGAATCCTATGACACATTATAATATCTAGAGCAATGGTTAAGGATTCATTTTTTGATTCAAACACGCAAGTTCTAATCTCCCTGGCAGCGGGTTTTTAATTTTTTTTATGAATATAGTCTGTTAAAATTATTAAAAAGCTTTGTATGGAGAAGGATTCGAACTCGAGTTCCACACACTAAAACAGAAACGTTTAACCAATTGTTATAGAAATCAATATAATACAATTGCGCGATTTAGTTCATTTAAATGAACCAGTTATGACATATTTGTTTGTCCTCCAAGCTTTTTTTTTTCTTTCTGTTTTACGAAGTTTTTTTTTGTTATTTTTTTGTTTATACGTGTTTCCCATACTATACTAATACTAAACATGTTTAATTAAGATAATATTATAAGTTGTCACTCGTAAGTGCTTTTAGCAAATTAGTTAACTTCAAATATATAATTAGCATATATTCGTATTGTTATTGTGTGATCAATCTTATCCGAACCGACTAAACCGTAAATTTTGACATGTAGTTAGAATTCCGACCACTGAAAAAGGTGAACCCACATAAAAAAATTCCTGGATCCGCCCCTGCTCATCAGGCCTTTATAACTTTAGTATGTAAGAATAAAATATTAAATATGTGCTCTTAAGATCATTTATCTAATTTATATTGTTCAGTGACCTTATTACCTTTAACTATTTAATAGAAAATTACTTGATGAACATAATTAATCTTACTTATTAAACTGAGTTACTCAGTATATAAACGGGATGGTCACCACACCGTGCTCTTACAACCATCTAACATGACAGTGAAGCAAATATTCATTTTCATTTTTATTTCTCCCAAGTATTAGGCTTAATGGTTTTATTTAATTTCATATATCTGTGCCCATGTGTCATGTGTTTTGAATTCTGGTCATTGAAAAAACTGATAAACATGGAAAATTTAAAGGAAAAAACAAAAGAAAAAAGAAAAAAGAAAAAAGAAAAAAGAAAAAAAGAAAGAATGAGATACGTGGAGAGGGTCACATGGAGGAACCTGATGAGCCACTCATGTCAACATGTGATCCATTTGGATGATGCGGGCATCGTATTCGTATTACCTAGCTAACCTAGATCCACAATTATTATTTATATATTATTTCTACCCTCACTAAAATTCATAAGTTTCAATTTAAAATATATTGTCGTACCAATTAATGTCCATTCAACATTCTACATTTCTACCTCTATAATATTTATTTCTATAAATCGACATTTTAATTAGCGGTGATTAAAATACCTTTTCAAAAAATCAGAACCTGCCACTTTAAAGACCTCAATTAAACTTAATTCGATTTAAAAAATAAAACAAAATAAAATAACGCTATTTATAGAATTATAGTTAAATATAGTGTTATAATTTGACAATTTTAGCCCTAGACAATGTATGCCATACAACAGAGGATTCCAGGTGGGGCCTTTAAATAGACAATGAATGGGCACTCATTCATAGCTTTCCAAAATAAAAGTTTCAAGATTCTATCACCTTCAAGAACCTCTCACCCAATTTCTAAACCACTTTTCAGATGGGTTCCAAAGGCCCTCTCAATATAACTGTCACAACTACCCCATCACCTAGAGGTGGCAAAGATGATGTTAGTTGCGGTACCGAAAACGGTGGCGGAGGCGGCGGTTCGGTTAACTCACCAAAAGGGCAATTGTGTCTTTGTTCACCAACGACGCATCAAGGATCCTTTAGATGTAAGTTTCATCGTCAAGGGTCCACGACCGTCGGGTGGTTCAGTCGATCCAAATCCATGCCGACTAACAAAGACACTAATAAGAGCACCGCATCTAATTTCTCTCCGAAATCAGTTGAGTCTACATGACTATGACTATGAAGTCGTGCTGTGTAACATGTTTATTTTTTAATGGTACTTTTTCATACAAAGAAACTCGAGTTAATAAATATTGTCGTGTTGCATAGATCTGAGTTAATGGACTATTTTGTTCTTATATCTTTATATCGATATCTTTTTTTCGAATGGTAAATTTGGATCACCCGATCATCTCTAATTTCCATCAGGAGGAAACTCATCATAGGTAAGAAAAGTCTTTACCTAACCTGTAACCCCTATTTATTTATTTTTTGTTACAAAGAGAACTTTAACTAATACCTCACATTTATAATGTCTTGGATACTCCTCCTATTTGTTAGGAGTTGTGACTTCATCTCTATCTTAGCTTTTATTAATAGTAGTGATATCAGATACGAATGGATCAAAACTTATGTCATTCGTATTTTCGTTAAAAGTCGGTCTTTAAAAATATAATATTAGTATAAAATTGGTTGATAGAGTTTAATAATATATTTACTAGAAAAATATTATTCTTTTCTAGTTATATTTCTACTTGCATAATCAAGGAAATGCGTGTTTATAGTTCAGCTTAAAATAATAAAACAATCTAAATCGGTCACATGTTCGGGTTACGGTCGGTTTTTTAAGGTTTAGTCTTAAAATAATAAAACAATCTAAATCGGTCACATGTTTGGGTTACGGTCGGTTTTTTAAGGTTTAGTTTGTGACTTCGGAATTTTCAGACGTGACGAACGTTATTTCTTGCAGCTTAGGGTGGGAGGTATGGTTAAATTGATGTATTAGGCATCAAATTGGACCAATAAGATAATGTCATCAGGAGAAAGAAAAACGATTTAGAATGATAATTTTGTAGGGGGTATGATCATTTAAATTATGTAGAATGATTTAATGATTTAATGTCGAAAAAATAGCCGTTGAAAGAGACGTTGGCAGCCTCCTCCTCTTCGGCATCACTCGGCAACAACTCGCCGAATTCTTTAAAATCGATGCCGATGCCGAGCTTGGTCTTGCACACGGTATGGTTGTTTTCTTGATGCCGTGCGGCATCAAATTGATGCCGAAGGTGGGAAACATCCACACCGTCCATCCTTAGGCATTTTCAAATAATATGAAAATTTATTTTTAATTTTTTTATATTAAATATATTTTATTTTGTATATCCTAGTAGGAAGATAAGATCTATCCTTAGTGTATCGTATTATTTATGAAGTATATGAATGATTTTTATGTTTTGTTATATATAATAGTTTTGTATTGGAACTTCTGAAAAACAATAAATTTACTAATTTAGGATACGAAGTTATAAAATTTATAACATGTATTTGAGGTGTAACACTATTTAAAAAAAAATTATTTTAGTTCCACATAAAATGACGCTTTTACCATTTAATAAACACTCAAAGGAGTGGCAATCTTGTTCATGAACTAGAACCGGTTCTTACAAAAACCAGTTTGTGCGCCTCTACAACAAAAGAGTGGCAATCTTGTGGTTGTATAATGCAGTTCATAGCTTACGCATTAAGTATCTCGTATGCATTAAGTATCTCGTATGGGGATCACGTTTGCAAGAATGAAACTCAAAGAATTAACAAGGGTCTGCACAAGCGATGGAAGATGTGGTTTAATTTGATCCAAAGCGAAGAACCTCGTCATAGTTTCACATGCGTGAACCCTCTTGAACGAGGAGGGGCCTTTAGGAATGCGGACACGGGTGGTGCATGTCATCAATTGTGCCATTAAGTGTCAAGTTAAGTCGTGCAACGAGCGCAACCCTCGTGTTTAGTTGTCATCATTGAGTTTAGAACACTGACTAAACTATTTTTTGAATGACCAACTAAAGCCCGGAAAAACAGAGAATATTTACACACCAGTTGAGCTCATTCCAGACAAAATCCACCTCCGCGAGCGGCCGGGTGGTAAAACCTGTGAGCTCAGGGATCGAACTTGTGACATCTCAGTCCCAAGTCTCCTCTCATCGCCAATAACCACTAAGACAAGTCCTTGTGGTTAGAACACTGACTAAACTGCTTATGATAAGCCGAAGGAAGGTGAGATGACGTCAAGTCATCATGCCTTTATGCACTGGGCAACACACGTGCTACAATACTCGGAGGAATGTGATGAAACAGGAAATGCAAGTATGTAACATAAAAGGGTGGTTATTCACTACTACTATGAAACAACTTAGTATATTGTGGATATTTGATACACAATATTTTGTGTCGCAAATTTCGACGAAACTGTCACTAGACGAAAACATAATTTTGTTAGGAGTTTGAAGAGAGGGAAGGAGAATGAGCCCTCGACCGGCAACAGATAAAGGAGGATTTAATCAATCACATAGTATGGGCTCCTAGAACATGACGTATTTAGGGCTTTCTATTTGATTGTATCGAAAGACCCAATTCATTGGGATTTTTCTATTGGTCCAGGTCATTTCAAAAGAAAAACTCACATTTTTACCAAAAGTGCATAGTAAATACGCCGCAAAATGCTATTTTACAACCTTTACTAATCTGGCCAGATGCATGAAAATGATGTAGAGTTTGAAGTACTAGAGGCCCATTACGATCCCGGTGTGTTTTTAAAAACTTGATAAACTTTTACGTCCCAGATTTGATGCTTTTAGCGTTTGATTTTTAATTTTAATATTATTATGCAGTTTTTCGTATTTCGATTTTCTTTATGTGGTGTTATAGCAATGCAACTATTCTGTTTGCCCTTGTTATCCCGTAGCAACGCACGGACTACAAGATCTTGTTCGGTTCTAAATTTCAGAATAAAATATAAGGGGAAAAATAAATCCAAATGAAAGAGAGCTAATAACAGTTGGGCTTATCGGTTCAAATTTTAACCCAAACCAATGGCCCGGCCCATATCATGAAAAAAACTCGAAGTTAAAAAATGAATGGGATTCGGCCTAGACTCGGAATGTCAAAGAAAGCGTTGGCTACCGAAGTACCGATGGAGCAAATCGAATTTAAAAATAATAAAAATAAATATAAATAGAGAACTAAATCACATTAAAAATCTTTTTAATAGCATGGATAAAACTTCATCATCTCCAATTTCAAAACCCTAATTCACACTCGCTAGAATGATAATTTCAACCTATAGTTTCCACCCCTACAACATGGGTGTGTGTTATACTGTTATGTATTTCTTGGGCAAATATTAGGATTTACCAAAGGTGGTTGCCATACCTGAATGGCGGGACCTGAACCAATTGAACTATCGGTTGTCCGTAATAGAAACTCGCAGATCAGAGGTGGTGCGGCTAGGGTAATGTGTGTCAGAGTCGGTCATGAGAATCCTAAAAAAAATTGAGTGCGGGGCAAAAAAATTCTGGACCCCCTAACATACAAAGTCAAGAACTCATATAAAAAGACCTCTGAACTATATTTTTTTTTAAATATATAAAAAATAAATTTTTAAAAATCTCGAACCCTTCAAATTGTCGGACCCTAAGCGGTCGCCCACCTTGACCTTGCCCCATATCCTAGGGTCACCCTGATGTGTGTAGGCAAGTGTCTAGTCGGATTTTGTGCTTGGGTTGATGTGTTGCGATGGTAGTAGTAATGAATAATCTTTTATTAATCACAGATAACTTATATACAAAAGTATTGGAACAAATCTCTAATCTATATAGAAGATTCTAGTTGATTTATTACAATATTTACTAAATATAGTTAACATGTATATTTAGTAAATATTGTAACAAATCAATTAGAATTTTCCATATAGATTAGAGATTTGATCAAATACTTTTGTATATAAGTTATTCTATGATTAATAAAAGATTATTCATTCTCAGAAACTTTAATACTGTGTTCCCGAGTTCATTTTAGGAGGGAAATGAAAGAAAAAGGAAGGAAGTCCAAAAAATATAGTGTTCCTGTTTCACTTAAGGAGGGAAAGAGAAGGAAACAAAAAAAATTTGTGTTCTCGAGTTTCATTAAAGGAGAGAAAGGGAAAGAAAGGAAGGGAAAGTTAGTTCATTTTCTATTGTTTTTCTTTCATTCCAAATCGGAAGGATTTGGAAAGAAAGTAATCACTCTCCTTCTCTTCCTTTCTCTTCTTTTCATTTCTCTTTCTTTCCTTTCTCTTCTCTTCTTTTCCCTCTTTAAGTAAACTCGGGAACGCAGCATAAGAAACACAAAATTGGCAGATGCGTTGATACAACGATGGTGTGCAAAATGAGTGACAACATATGACCCATGTTTTAGAGGGATCCATATTTTATTTTCTTGTTCTGGTCCCCTATTTTAAAACATATGTAAAACATTTATATATATATATATATTGGTAACTAATTGAGTTATAAAATATTTCGGGTTTATAAACTATTGAGTAAAATTCGTTTTTAGTCCACAACGTTTGCACATTTTAACAATTTTAGTCTCAATTTTTCGAAAATCCCAATATAGTGTCTCACATTTCATTTTCTTTTTAATTTTGGTTACAAAGTTAACAACCGTTTAAAGAGCTGTTAGACTACTTTCACATGATCCCCACGTAAGGGGTATTTTTGTTACCTCCGTTTGTTTTAAAGTATAAGTTAAAGCAAACGTTGGAGACTAAAAACGAAGTTTACTTTAAACTATTAAAAGGGGCTCATATTTACTTGTACTACATGATATTCGATATTTATGAACCGGCCGCGATAATAGAGAGGAGTTTGGATATATATGTCATTTTTCATATTTTCAACCAGAGTTGTAAAACAACAATATATTTCAAACATCAATAATATAATATTTATTGATCCATGAACATACAAAAAAAATCAAACACAGAGTTCTAAACACTGATAAAGAATAGTAATTAATATCTAATAAAATAAAATGAATTTAATGGACAAGGTATGTGATTGCCAATGCTACAAGTAGAAGAAGATAAGCTATCCCTTGATCAATAGCTGCTCCTGCATTTTTAACCAAATTATTAACATCAGTCCCCATTCCACAAAAAAAAAAAAAAAAAAAATCACTTATATATATATTCATAATTAAAAAAAAAGATTATAACTAACCATCATTGGAAGGAAATGGAGTTGGAGAAGGAGAAGGAGAAGGAGCAAAGTTCTGGGCTTTGCTAACTTGTAGAACAGCCATAAGCATAAAACCGATGATCGGCAAAGCGTTTAGTCTCACAGAATTCATCGTTTTGTTTGTTATTTGAATCTTGAAAAACCGGTCGACTCGGAGACTTGTTCTTCTTCGATTCGGGTTGATGAAAGTTGTTTAAAAGTCTTTGAAGAGGAGAAGTAGAAGTGAAGGAAAAATAAATATGTGAATAAATGAATGAAAATAAAGAGAGTTTTTGGGTGTATATATATATGGAGGAAAAGGAAATTGAGGAGGGTTGAAGTTTCTTGGTGACCGGCGGCCCTGATTAATTGTCTAAATTGCCTACGCAAGTCAAATGACCACATGTGACTTTGAATCGTCATTACTGACCGGAAAATCTAGATTCTAGATACTTTAATATAATAGAGTTAAATACGGATTTAGTCCCTGTGATTTTGTTAAAATAACCATTTTAGCTCAAAGTTTATATTTGACTTTTTCAATCCATTAGTTTCATTTTCGTCTTTGTCAAACCTCGAGGTGTGGTTCTGACCAGGATCGAAGATCGATTTTGAAGTACGAGATAAAATCCCTGAAATCCAACCTTTAAATCAAATGGTCACTGTATCAACAAGAGAAGGAATTTGATGCACATGATAACGAATGTGAATACATTTGGAGAACCTACCCTTGAAACCAATAACTTTTAATTGTTTATTTCCTGTGTTTTGTGGAGATGGGCATTGATCCTTTAACTCCTTTAAGGGGAGTGATTAGAACTCTTTTGGTCTGTTGAAAGACTTGAGGATTATCATGGTTTTTTTTTATGATCAGAAACCTAAGAGTGTGACACAGTGACATGATTGTAATTATTAAAAAAGAAAATGAAACGATGGACTAAAAAAATTTAATTAAAAATTGGAGACTAAAATCATCACTGTAATTAAACCACAGGGAGTAAAACTGTATTTAACTCTTAATAATATTCTATGCAACAAATACATCATGCCAATATTGCCGGCTTAAACATGCCTGCGTTTACCGTTAAATTAAATAAAAAAATGATTTTTGGTTAAGATTTAAATATAGAACCTCTGATGCAAGGTTTAGAAATGTCTGAATGAAAAATTTCATTTTTAGTACAAAAATAATAATATCGATATCTAAAACCAAAGTTAAATTTAAGGTTATTTTTACCAAATGATTATTAGAGTATTTCTATCTCATTTTTTTATCACTAATTATTTTTGTCATTGTGATTTAATTAAATATATCATTCCATAAATTTAACTCATGATTTCTAATCACCTCCACGTTCCATTTCATCTCTCTTAAAAACCTTCACGTTCCATTTCTTAAAGAAAATTACATTTAAATTTAAACTAAAAAAGTTCCAGAAAATAGCAAAGAAAAATAAAAGCTAAGCTATTGAATGTTCATAAATGCGGTAAATCAAATCCGTTTTAAGTTGGTAGTGTATATCTGATATCTCGGTTACAGGGGCGGACCCACTAAGGGCCCAGGGGTAGCGCCCGCTACCCCTGAACTTTTACCCCGATGTGCAAAATTTTTTTTATAGGTTTTCGGGTTTTCGCGACCACTGAAACGAATTTTTCGCGACCCCTGGAAGAAATTTTATGGCTTTTACTTAAAAATATGATCAAAAGCCTCTTAAATATGATTAAAAGCCCGTTAACTACCTAAAAAAAAATCAGGGGCGCTGCCCCCGAAACCCCCGTTAGTCCCCGCTACCCCTGATATTCTTTCCTGGATCCGCCACTGCTCGGTTATGTATTTTCAAACGATTTGCTCGCTTTTGATCATCATCAAACTCTTCATATGTCATAGTGAGTCCCGATTAATTGAACTGACAAATCGTTCGTCCTTCGTCCTCTAGAATCATATTACGCATAATGTAACACGGGTACAATACGTTTCCTATTTTGTTTCGCGACCAAGCCCATACCGGATGTTTGATTATATGTCACTTACTCTTCAAGCGACCAATAATACCTAACAAGATACAACCCATATGAATGCATAGTGGTTACAAATCAACCAAACAATAATCATACATTATCCTATAGAATCGAACATGTTCATCCCACATTAGCCCGCGAATCACCTAACATATAAACCAAATCCGTCTCTTTTACAAATCCACAAATCTCACATTTAACCCGACCCAACCCGCAACCTTTATCAGACCGTCTATCCAGCCGTAGACGCCGCCTTTCGCCGCTGATCACTACTGTCCCGCCTCAAGAGAATAACATAAACTATTTTAACAAATATGAATGCATGAAAAGTGTAATTTGTAAAGGATGTTTGGTTAAATGAATCTTACAAAAAATTAAAAACCTATCAAGAACATTATAACTTAGAGGGATTGAAATTTAATGAATCAAAGTATCATACTAAAATACTAAAGGGTCGGGTCGGGTTGGGTCGGGTCAGAGGTCGGATCTTGCAAATTAAAATCCAAAAAATTCACAACCCACACTCACATTATTATATAATACAAAAAGGAAATGGTTGGTAACACACAACATGTACTATTCATAACAAATAGACCAATCACAAGCATGAGGGTATTTTTGTCAAGTGGTTCACCAGATGATTACTCCATGGAACTGCTCCCACCAAACCTCATCACATCAATCTCTTATCTTTTTCAAGAAACACACCACCCCCCATTCTTCATTATCTCTTTCTGGCTCATCCGCCATATCCAACGATGATCTAATTCCAAGCTTTTGGTTACCGCCTACACACAAAGCCACAAAGGTGGATGCGACGACGACAAGGTACAAAGGTGAAGCGGGTCTGCGTTCCGACCAGGAGGAGCACCAGGTCGTCACTGAGTAAGGTACTGATGATTAGTGCCTCAATGGAGAACATGCGACGGTGGCAAGGTACAAAGGTGAAGGAGGTCTGAGAAACTTCAGTACCCATGTTCTCCATTTTCAGTTTCTCTCTCTCTCGAAACCCTAACTTCTGATTTGCACTAATCGTGTGTTAATTTCTCTTTCTTCTGTTTCATTTAGGTTGCGTGCCATCTGATTCTCTAAGAAAGAGGGATGGAATTTGAAGATGGAGGAGCTCCTGAAGACAGTGGGCACTAGGAAGGCAGCGACGATCATTTGTGAGGAGCGGCGACGGTGGTTATCGTGCCTTAACACAATCATAATCTGCATTTATCCGGAGCCGTTGTATATTACGCCGCCAACAATGGCTGATCGGTATCTATGACAGGTTTCAGTTCATCTTTGCCCCTATCTATGAGTTAATTGTTCTTGGAATCATCTATGATTTGTGGGTTTTTTAACAGACGTTGAATGCAGAGGCAGAATTCAGTGCAAGACCAAAAAAACAACAATTTAGGTATAGAGGCGGAAATCACTTCGTGTTTGCAAAGTGGAATCATTCCTTAACTTGAAACCATCGAATCAGCTTCTATTTTGTTTAGTGACAACAATTATTATTTTGATTTTCTTATACCCATAATGGTTCAAGTCGTTCCTTTATCGAGTTTTTTTTCTTATGTTATTTACAGGTTTCATTTATTGATGATTGTTTAACACAACAGCTAATTCATAGGAATCTAAGCATTAGTTTGGTTACTTATCAAGCAGGTAATTTAAACGATTAAATGAATTATGTTATGCTTTATTGCGTTTGACCGTTATTAATTATTTTCATTTGAATTATTACTAAATGATATGTCAATATTTGCTAAATCGGTAGAATAGTTTGTCATTGTTTTGACTTTTTTTAGAATCTCATTTATGATATGATATATTCTTTACACCGTTTTTTATGAAATTTGTTATGGTTGCAGTACTATTTGAAATACAAAGTTTGCTACAACTGATCTTTGTTTACCAGATTATAATCCATGTATAGCTATTTATCATATCCAACTAATTGTAAGAAGTCATTTGTGTTCATCTCCTTTGCTTTATGTAAGAGCTAATTAGGCTTCACTAAGTGTAAGAAGTAATTTCTTAAGTTATGTGTTCATCACATCTTCTTTATATAGATTAAAGATTACCCTATGAATCACATGTTTTAATTTGATTTCCTCATCTCTGTCATGAACTGGATTCCACAGAAATATGATTCTATTTGTCCGCATTGTAGGTATATCAATGTATATGGATCTAGAAGACGGGTTTTTTTGTCATGCAATTCTAGCAATTTTAGATTTATACTTAGTTCCTTTTCTTTCGAATCATAATGGTTGTTTCAGCTCATGTCTAATTTAATTTTCATGTTCTATGATGTTTTAAGTTTCAACTTTCTCACTCTTCAAGAAGGTTGCTGGTCTTGGCTTCACCTCTTAGAGAAATATGGTTGCTGGTTTGTTAAAACTATAATTTTAAAACAAAAGACTAATTCATGATATATTAATACCCTGCTAATCAAGATTGCAATTGTAAAAAAGTAATTTCCTATTCTCTTTAATCACTAACTTTTTTTAACTATCTTTGTTTTAACTTAAACTTTTCAAATGCCTTTAAGGATATGTACTAAATAAACACAAACAGATGTACACGTTGAAAAATTCATCTTCAAACTTCCTGTTCCAATCACTTTCTTCTCATCTCAGAACATATCTGACCATACTATTAATATTACATTTACTCACATGTTTATGACTTTATTTATGACACCAAAATGTGCCAGATGAAAACCAAAGCTCACCAAAGAAACAGAAGGACAAGGACAAATCCCAGGAATGAATGTTACAAGTGGAATGACACTTTTGTAAAATAGATGAGCAAATAAGCAAAGGCATAACCCAATGTCTACATAGGGTGCCTTATGACAACTCTTTTTTAATAGAAACCTTTAGTTCTAGAACCCAATATATGTAGATGGATATCTTTTGTAATAGCAATGTAAATGAAGATATGTAATGAAAACCAAGCATAACCCAATATGTACATGGGTATCCTTTAGAAAACAAACAATATCTTTTGTAATGAACATGTAGGTTAACATATGTAACGCCAGCTACTTATACTTTGGTCTACAATACGTATTACTTTCCAGGTAACATGACGTTGGCCCGCCGCAACGCGCGGACGGGTCAACAACTCGTAGCTTTAATTTAAAGAGGGTGGTGGAGTAGGAGCCCATTTATGATGTAACAACTGTTGATCTACAAGGCTCCATTAAACTCAACCCAACGGGCGAATCAGCACCAGCTCACATCCATGGTGTAACACAGACAGACCCCTTGCTATCGTGCGCCATTACCTTCGTCTTTCCGTGCGCCATATCCCTCACACATCTACCGCAAACCCCCCATCGACTTACCCACCTCCTATCTCCATCAAATTTCCAACTCCAAACATCTTTTTCATCGAGATTTCAACCTCCTCTTCGATTCAATCCCAAGAAAGAAACCATTTTTAATCCATCATTTGGGGCTTGATTATACACTTAAAGGTATCGTCTTTTTCCTGAAAAAAATTTGGATTGTGTTTTTTGCTTTTCTTGATCGTACCGTGTATGTGGTTTTGAATCTGACATTTGTGCAGTTTGTGATGTTTGTTTTTGCTTGATTGTTTTGGGGTTTGATCTTTTTGTTATGAAATTTGTGTTATTGGATGATCAATGTTAGTGGTGTGTTGATGGATTGATCTCATCTGGATTCTTTGAGTTTGTAGATTGTATGGAAAATGATCTTACAACTGGTTATTGTGGATACCTGTCGAATTTCAAATTGAATTTTGTGTGTGATTATTGAGGATAACTGAACAATTTCAAATTGAATTTGGATAAATCAGAATACTATGATTTTAGCAGACAGATTAATCTTTAAAAGGTCAGTTCCTGCTCCAGGGGCTGATGTTTTGAACAATCAGTCTTTGCTTTTTATTGCAAACTACCATTAGTCGTGTAATGATTCTGTAGTTTGCAAGAATGAACAACTTTGGATGATTTTAGGGAAATTTAAATGCAAAAACAATGCATGAAATTGGCAAGTTTTGTTAAAAATCTCTTGCAGCATTTGTGCTTCTTTTTGTTGTTTTAGCTCACTTATTTGCATCATAGTTTACAAGAATTAACAACTTCGATTGATTCAATGGAAATTTATCTGCTAAACTAACGAATGTAATAGGCAGTTAGCACCTTTTTTTTCTAAAAACATTCGCATTCATTTTTGCTTCTTTGCATAGTTTTAATTAACTGTATCATGTTGTTTCTATGTGAGTTTCATGGTATTAAGTTCTTAACTGTGGATGAGAAATAAGAAATTAGTACAAACAGGAATTTCTGAAGAACATACATGATTTTTCTGATAAGAAGTATTGGAGAATATTTGCATTTGTGTAGCTACAAAACTTCTATATATGGGTTTGAATAAAATGCTTCATTTTTTTTGTGTGCTTTACACTTCGGTCAGTATGGCTTATTGATTTACATCTCAATTATGGTAGAATTCTATATCAGGGAAGAATATTCTATCTTAGGAGATAATTTCAACATTGCCACACAACGCTATACGATAATTCAAGTTTAAAGAAGATTTTAAGCATTGCAATAAGTTATAAACCTATTGAAGCCTCATATAGAAGCAAAAGTATTGATACATTTATGATAATGAGAAGAGTAAGAATGTAAAATCTTATATTAACTCAATTTCTTTATTTTTTTAATCAGGATTCAAGGGTTTATAGTTACATCTTCCGTTGTGATCGGAGGATATTATCTGTGCATGGAAGAAGATGCCGGATTTGAGACGTGGAGTTCGCCAAGCCAAAAAAGCTAATAATATTAATGTTGAGGACAATGCAGCAGCTCTTTTAGCCCCGGCACCTAGGCGTGGGACCCGGCGAGGCAAAGTTCAGGCACTGAAATCAATAGCCGCCAGTCCGGTGATCCCCACATATCCAAACCCAATGCCAAGGCCAGCTGGCAGAGGTCGAGGAACTCGACCAACAGAGCAAGATAAAAATCCTGATATGTTTGGTGGTGGAGTTGGTCGCCCCCCTTTGAATTTGGATGTTGGAGTTTGTAATCAATTAGTTGGAGGCAGAAATCCCGAAAAATTGGCAGCTGATGCTGAAGATGAAGGAAGCACAAGTCCGGTTCCTGAGAGGGTATATATATGATTTTATATTTTTCTTATGAATGAATTTACATTTGAAATAATTTTCAAGATTTGATGTAATTTTCACTTTCAGGTTCAAGTTGGAAATTCTCCTGCGTACAAATTAGAAAGAAAACTTGGCAAAGGAGGATTTGGTCAAGTTTACGTAGGAAGAAGGGTCATCGGTGGTTCAGGGAACACAGGCCCTGATGCTCTTGAGGTACAAAATCTTAACAGTTATGATGTTAGAGGTATTTCAATGGTTTATTTTATTGACATATTAGGATGTAGGTCGCTTTGAAATTGGAGCATCGAAATGGCAAGGGGTGTAGTTATGGTCCTCCTTATGAGTGGCAAGTCTACAGGTGAGCGATGATCTATATATTAAATAACTTTCGCTCCTAAAAGGTAATTAATTTCTTATTTTTTTGTTTGAAGTACCCTTAATGGGTGTTACGGGGTTCCAATGGTCCATCACAAAGGCCGCCAAGGAGATTATTATATCCTTGTGAGTTTTCTAGACTTACCCTTCTTCATGGATCCGATTCATTGGTATTTATTGTTCTCCATTTTTTATATAGGTTATGGACAAACTAGGCCCGAGTTTGTGGGATGTTTGGAACTCTAGCAACCAAATGTATGTAAATAACTATTATATTCGTTCAATTTTTTTCCTTAAGTTGTATTCATGTCTAAAGTTTGTTCTTTTGGACAGTCTTTCTGAAGAAATGGTTGCTTGTATAGCAGTGGAAGCACTATCAATATTAGAGCAGCTTCACTTAAGAGGGTACCCACACATCAATTTCTTATTTTAGATAATTACTTTATCAATCAACGTATGCGATTGAAAATTGTTTTCTGTTTTCAGTTTTGTTCATGGAGATGTAAAGCCTGAAAATTTTTTGCTCGGTCAGCCTGGGACGCCTACTGAGAAAAAATTGTATTTAGTTGATCTTGGTTTAGGTCCATATTTTTTCCTACCCTATTGTCATATTTTAGGAAATATATTTTAGAAAGGGTTTTGATGGATTAATATTTTTTTTATCTTTAGCTTCAAAATGGAGGGATACATCGTCTGGTAATCATGTTGAATATGACCAAAAGCCTGATGTGTTCAGGTAAAAATTTGTAAATATTTAAGCATTTTGGGTGATATATTTGGTCTCAAATTTCATCATTGTGTTTTTTTTTTGGCTTAATTTCATTATATCAATTTTATATATTTTGTGTTTTCTCTTAAACAGGGGAACAGTACGCTACGCAAGTGTACATGCCCATTTAGGGAGGACGGGAAGCAGAAGGGATGACCTCGAGTCTTTGGCGTATACGTTAATATTTCTTCTCAGAGGAAAGCTTCCGTGGCAAGGTTTCATTGTGAGTTTGTTTCCTGACTTTATCAACCTTTTGTTTTTTTATCAATCAGAATTGGGATTTTCTTACCAAAATAGGTTTTCCATAATGCTCAGTGGTTTTAATTTTACGTGTAAGGGAATCTCTTGGTCACATTCTTTTCATTTTGTGGATTTTAATAATTGCAAGCTTCAAAGATCGGTGCTTTCAGTTTTCTTGGGTTTTATTTAACTTCTTAAAGATACTCAACGTTTGATGTAGCTATAGTTCATCAACCTTTAAGCTATTTTATAAACCAGAATCGAGTTTTGCTTCCCAAAGTAGGAATTTCATAAAGCCCAGGTTTTCAACTCAACGGTTTTAAGGGAATCATATGGGTTTCAAGATTTTCATACTTAGGTTTCAAAATTTTAATTTAAAGGACAAAATGGTGTTTGCAAATGCATTAGAAGTTATTAAACCTTATCAACTTTCAAACTTTTTTTTTTGTTTCTTTTTAGGTAATTTATTCTTTATTTTTTTAATTGTCGAACATATTTTTTCAATCAAATTTGGCATTTGCTTCTCTATAATACTTTCGATTTCACGGGTTTAAGGAGGAATCATTTCCCAAATAAATGTTTTTTTCATTGTGAGGATTTTATTCATGACAACCTTTAAAGTTGTGTGCTTTCTATTTCCTTTTGTTTTATTATTCTTTTATGAATTCATACTTCGATTTGAAGCAACTAAAGGGTAAAAACTAAAAAGTTGTGATTGAAATTTTTCTTGGCTTTCATTTTGTATTCTTATCTTATCCTTGATTACATGTTGTAATTTCTAATAATCATTCGACTACAGGGAGAAAACAAAGGGTTTCTTGTTTGTAAAAAGAAGATGGCAACGTCTCCTGAAATACTCTGCTACCTTTGTCCGTCACCTTTCAAAGAATTCCTTGAAACCGTAAACAACATGAAATTTGATGAAGAACCAAACTACTTGAAGCTTATTGGCCTCTTTGAAAACTGCCTGGTTTCAACTCCATCTCTTCGGCCATTAAGAATAGATGGTGCCTTAAAGGTGTGATATTGAATATTAAAAATTCATTTTAAGTGTTTCTTGATGTAACATTAGATAATTGCATGTTGTAGGTGGGGCAAAAACGGGGAAGACTGCTTATTGATTTGGAAGATGATACTCAACCTAGGAAGAAAACTCGGCTTGGCACTCCCGCCACTCAGTGGATATCTATTTATACTTCAAGAACACCAATGAAACAGAGGTACACAAAATAAATGTTACAATACTTTTCACATCGTTCATGAAACTTGCAACGTTTTCTATTTCATGATGTCTTTATAAAATTTCAAAGTTAATAAAGTGAAATTTTTTTTTTTTGATTATTTCATTTGTACTCCGCTAGAAAGTTCATCAATCAAATATTTAAGTTTTTGCCATCAAGGCCAGTAAAGTTGATTCTTGTTAGAATTGCTTTTGGTATGGAGTCAAACACCGTTTTTTATGGTCAAACAATGTGAACATTCAGGTACTACTACAATGTAGCTGATGCAAGACTTCACCAGCATGTTGAGAAAGGAAAGAACGATGGTCTAAATATTAGCTGTGTGGCTTCTGCATCTAATTTATGGGCTATTGTTATGGATGCCGGTACTGGTTTTACGTCACAGGTCTATGAGCTCTCCCATGTTTTCTTGCACAAGGTAACATTTTTAATTAATATTTTTACAATACAACTTGTAGTATGTTATTAATAGTTACTAGTTATAATTGTTATTTTCTGTCCCAAAGGAATGGATAATGGAGCAATGGGAGAAGAATTATTACATCACATCACTCGCTGGTGCCACAAACGGTAGCGCGTTGGTGGTAATGTCAAAGGGTAAGTTTTATTTTTCTTTATATGTTTAATGATCAATTTTGATATCTAAATCCATACAAGGCCAATATTTTTAGGTATTGTGTTTGTATGTCCATTTAGTACTTTGACTTTTGACGTCAAAAAACTACTTTTAATTTTAAAATTGGTAATGAATATGCGATTACATGAAATGGTACAAGTATTATAAATACAATAAAATGCAATGCTATATCTGTAGAATAATAATATGATCATAGATTTTCCATTCCTGGTTAGTTATAATGGGTTTTATCTTTATCTTTTTAACTACTCCCAGGGACAACATACACACAACAATCATACAAAGTGAGCGATATTTTTCCATTTAAGTGGATTAACAAAAAATGGAAAGAAGGGTTTTTGGTAACATCAATGACGACTGCTGGTAGTCGATGGGGCATTGTAATGTCTCGAGATGTAACTTACTCTAATCAGGTATTGCTCCATAAACCCGTCGTTATTACACGAACAGTTGACTTATGTATTTTGTGGTCTATTTTCAGGTGGTTGAACTTGATTTTCTGTATCCTAGTGAAGGGATTCACAGAAGATGGGAGAACGGCTACCGGATAACAGCGGCTGCTGCCACCGATGATCAAGCCGCCTTTATACTTAGTACATCCAAGAAAAGATCACAAGATGTCACTCAAGAAACTCTCAGGACATCTGCTTTTCCTAGTACCCATGTCAAGGTAGTCTTTTATAAATCATTATAACAATCAAAATAAAAATAAGGTTTACTTAATAGTAGCCAAGTTACTTTGGTGTTTTACTAAAGTTACACTCTTTTCTAACTACAAAAACCACTCGAGTATTCAATGTTGTTCCATTATTGTGAAACTTTATTATAAATGTTAAAGGTAAGCGACCTAAATGAAACATATACGATATTTGGTTGCTATTTAGTGATTTTTTTTTTCAAGTTTAGCCTGAAGTAGGAGGTAATTGTGAAGAACAAAATTTCACTTAATGATATGATCAAATATCATAATTGTTCCTTTAAGTCAACTTGAACAAAAAATTATATCCAAGTTTCAAATATGTTCCGTTTAAGTTACTTAATTATAAAAAAAAAAAAAGTTAACATTATATAATAAAACTTCACAACAATGGAACAATAATAAAACTTGAGTGGTTTATATAGCTAGAAAAAAGTATGGGTGACTTTATTGGTTATTATTTCATGATTTTATCCTTACTAATAGTAAAATGGATCGATTTTTCTTTTAATATTTATTGTATTAACAGGAGAAATGGTCCAAGAATTTGTACATAGCATCCATCTGTTACGGAAGAACCGTGTCTTAACATCCTGGAGAGATGAACTTCTATCGGTATGTTTCTCATATAAAGCTTTTCATCACAACCGTGTTATTATTCTAAAACAAAACAACATATTTATAGAGATCTCAAAACTGATAATATTTATGGTCTGTGGCAGTTGGATGTGAAACGAAGTGAAACACAGATACAGTTTTCGTTTATACGGTTCTAGAACATATTTAACTTTCTAAGACTATGTACAGGCAAACAGAATGTACTTCATATATCCGGCCCTCCTTCCTTAAATCAACGACCGATGAGATGAGCCAAGGAGGTGTTGTATAGTCAAGAACCCAACATGATACGCTAATACCCAAACTGCATGTCGTCCTAAGAAAGTGAGTTGTACTATTGCTGTAACTGCCACATGATTATTTTCTTTTTTTTTCTGTTTATTTACTATAAACTTGTTGTGAACCATATATAAGCTGTGTGATTCTTTCGAAATGCTTAAAAGGTAAAAAAGGTGGAGAGTTGTTTATTCTTGGTCATGTCATCGATATCGCTATTAAGGCCGCAGTCACTATGTATGAGTGATCCTTAATAGTACTTGAACTTGGTTTTTAGCGGTAATATTTATTATATTTGGCACTTTGGTAGGTTTGTACCACGGGATTCCAATCCCCTATTTTAGGCAGTTTGTTTCTCATTTGTGTGTATATTCCTTTCATCATAATCAAGAGAGTATTTTGGTATTTGAACACTGATTAGTTTGTTATAAATTTTAGAGGTTTATTACAGAAATTGTCATAAGCGGGGGTCTCACCTTCTCAAAATATAGTGGATCCGCCCATTGGGTGATTTTAAACAGGGGTGTGTATGAAACGGTTTTTGGCTCAAACCGAATGCAAAATCGAACTTCGGTATTATCAGTTTTGGTTTGGGTACGGTTTGGATTCGTTTTTTTTTTTTTGGTTTTTGCTTGCTTGAGCTATGAATTTTTTAGCCGGAAAAAAACTCAGAATATTAACGTTGTATCTATTTTTTTTTTTATTTTTTTTTTTGTGTTTAATTACAGGTTAATTGACTGGGTTGCACTTGTGACTAAATTTGTTGAGCAACAATATGAAATTAAAAGACGACTTTAAGTTTTCAACTTGTAAGACTCCTAATCATTATTAATTAGTAAAATTTGAAAATTGAAATCCATAAAAAATTTCCAAGACGATCAAATAGCTTATAGCCCAATATAGATTGGGTGGGTTTGGTTTTAATGGGTTGGTTCAGTGTTATGGATCGGTTTAGTTTTTTTTGGTTTTTTAATAGTTAAAATCGAAACCGATCCGAAGTTTCGGTTTTTAGAAAGGTTAAACCCAAAACCGTTGGTTTCTATTTGGGTTTGGTTTTTTTGGATTATTTTTTTGTTTCGAATCGGTTTTTTGGTTTTATGCTCACGCTATGTTGCATATATGTAACATAGTCGGACGAACAAGATGAACAAAAAAAAAAATTTGTTTTTTGCTTTTTTGTAAAGTTATCATTTGTATATATGTGAAATTAAAAAAAAAATGTCAAATTACCCAAATAGCCTTCATTTAATATAATTTTCCTTTGATTTTTCAGTTTTCCAAATAAAATTAGATTTTCAAGGACTCTTACCCCTTTAAGTTTTGAACTTCTAAAACTCCTAATTATTATTAATTAGTAAAATTTGAATATAAAAATCCATAAAAAAATTTCAAGACCACTAATAGCTTGTAGCCCAATACTTGGGTCAGTTTGGTTCTAATGGGTTGGTTCGGTTGTTATGGATCGGTTTAATTTTTTCAGCTTTTTAATAGCTAAAATTGAAAACGATCCGATATTTTGTTTTTTAGAAATGTTAAACCCAAAACCCAAAACTGTCGGTTTCTATTTGGCTTTGGTCTTTCCATTTTTTATTTCGAATCAGCTTTTTTTTTATTTCATGCACACCCCTAACTTTAAATATTAGAAAATAATAAACAACTGTGATAAAACATCGTGAAAAATAAAATAAAAGAAACCTATACATTATACTCTTAAAGTCAGAAAAGAGAACTATCATAAAGCAACTCTTTTATAAAACACACTCTATAGTCTAGTCAATATTTATATCTTAGCTTTATAACACTATATTCAAACCCAAACCTCTTCCTCTCAACTAACAATTACATCTATAAAAGATCAAGTAAATAAAAAACCAAATATTGTACTCTTAAAAGCCAAAAAAAAGAGAGAGAAAACTATGATAATATAACTCTTTAATTGATAAAACACACTCTATAAAATTTACATCTTAGCTTTGTAACATCATACTCAAACCCAAACCTCTTCCTCTCAACAAACAATTACATATATGACTATAGTTCTATCATACACGATTCACATGTTTTTTTCAAAAACTATGCTATGTATCCAAACTTTTGATTGTTCATCAACTATTCTCTTGTTAAGTGTATATCAAAATGTCATGTATGTGACCAGTGGGGGCCCTGAACGTGTGCGAGATGTGCGACAAAACATGACCATCATTTTCGGGAGCCCATATTTTCAAAAAAAAATGATGTATATTATAAACTATGAAAAACTTAATCAATCAATTTGCTTGATGGAGAAAGAGATCTGCAAAATTTGTCGGTATATAACTACTTAGAATATCATTTTAAAACCATAATTTTATTATCTTTATCGTTCTAACTTATTTTTTGCTTTATTTAAGAACCTCTTCTATTTACAGTTTTACTTTTGAGCGGGGGCCATTTTTATTAGCTCGAACATGCCTCTAAATTTTGAGGACCGGCCATGTGTATGTCTCATGCATGGGTGTAGCGTGTGACAGATTGCATGGTTTGAGAGCAGGAGCGCAGGTTAGAGAGGGCTCGCCCGGGCTCCGACCCGGTCCGTTTTTTTGCTTAAAAGTAGGAATTTATACCCGTCCAGTCCCAAAAAAATTTATATATATAGTCCGGTCCTATCCAATGTTTAATAAAAAAAAATTATACTAAGTCGGCCCATCTCTAATTTACAAACCAAAATTTTATTTAGTAAAGTTATATAAGTTACGATCGTTATTTGTTTGAAACCTCAATTACATAAAAGGTATAAATTATATTGTATATAGTTTAATAGTTAAGGGGGCCAAATGTAATAATGTAAATAAGATAATTAAAAAAAAGGATATTATTGTTGTTTCTATTCAGTCGACGCACAGACCAAAAGGGGGGGGGGGGTCGAACTCTTCACGCTGTTGCGCTTCTTCTGTCATTTTATCATCGTCGGCGACTCGCCGGAAAAGACCACCTCCGGCCGGCTGCGGCCCTACTAGCCCGTCGCCACCGCTCCCCAACGCCTCCAGTGTCGTTTTTCTCCCATCCAAGGCTCCAATCATCCATTACTCAAATTCTCCAATTTCTCCAACACTTCAATTAGGTAAGTTTTCTTTATGTTTTTAATGCAATTTTAACCTAGATTATGTATAAAATAGGTTTTGTACTCTCGAGGTTCATCAATTTGGAGAATTTGTGATTGTGTTTAAGTTAGGATTTATGTTCAAAATTTGGGGATTTTTTTTATTGTGATTAAATTATTGTTTAGATTTTTATTTAGGATGTTTATTTTAATGAATTATTGCAATTAGTTTTTTAAAATTTTTTTTGTTGTGTGACAAGACTTGAACCGAATATCCGACCCGAACATATAAACCAAGTTCAAAACCTAGCGACAACCTAAATTTTTTTTGACCCTTGAGTTTCGGGCCGGACTAATTTTCCGGCCCGAACTAATTTTCCGGCCAAGCTTCGCCACTGTTTGAGAGCCTGGGGATTACCTAATTAATTATGTGATGACGGGCTGCTCAAGGACGACTCAGACTCGGGCCCAGACCGGATTTGGGATGCCTCCACCCAATCGGTCCATTAGGGTTATTTAATTATGTTTTGTTTCTTGTTCTACAAGTATTTTATTCCTATTTAAAGACTTTGTGTTTCCTTTAGAATTTGGTTGATTTTGATTAAAATTAAAGTATTTTTGTTTGGAGGTATTTTCCAAGCTTTCTAGTGCCGGTATTTGGCCTAGGTTTACTAACGTTGGTAATTGACGTTAGGGTTCATCGTTCTTGACATAGATCAAGTTCGATATCTATCCATCACGCTATCAAGTGGCATCAGAGCCATGGATCGGAGGAACCACCGTGATCATCGACGTAGATTCGCCGCCGGAGGCAACGACGACTATCACCGTGACCCCCGAGATGTAGAGATTGAAAGGCTACAACAAAAGCTTCGAGATCTTGAACGAGATCTTGAGATCAAACGGCTCCGGCAACGGATACGAAATCTTGAACGCAAGCGGGAGATGCGCAACGTAAAAACCAAGTCGGATGCCCTCATCTTGGACGAAGGTAACGACGAGGAGGAGAATCCGTTCGTTCATCCCCAACCCCGGTTCCTTGAATCGATCTACGATGACGAATCTAGTCAAGATAGTTTATGGGAAGAAGAACCTAGATTCGATGAAGATGGGATGTTGCCCGACGTAGAAGAATGTTTGTTGGTGCAAGTGTTCCTTGGTTGGATTACTCTTCCGCCACCCACTTCCCCACAAGGGCCGTCCACTCCATCCGTACCACCCATGCAACCTGCACCCGTCATGCCATCCGTGCAAGCCGCGCCACCCGCGCTTTCGGCACCATCATCTTCAGACTCGAGGTTAGTTTTGGTTCATTATATGATGAGGGAGCTTAATTGTGGCCGTGATTTTTGGAAGTCAATTGTTATGGAATTCAAATTTGATTTTGATTTTGGCCGTGAGTTTTGGCCTTCAATATGGAAAGAGATAAGGTTGCAATCTCAAAGAATAATTAGATTATTTAGTTTAATTGTTCCTATAGGAATTCCAAGTTTGCATCCGTGGGTAGCTATTAATGGTATAAAAGAAATTCCTATAATTTTGGATAAATTCCCCTTGGGTAGCCATAAATTATGGAGCTCAACTCATCAAGAGTTAGAATTTATTTGGGATGAAAGAAAAACACACAAAATCATACTCTTCATCGTGATCTGGATGGAATTATCTACCCGTTTGATCTACCCGTTTGATCCTGGTGGTTCTAATCCAACAATAAAACTCGAGGACGAGTTTTTTTGAAGAGGGGGAGAATGATGACAGGCTGCTCAAGGACGACACAGACTCGGGCCCAGACCGGATTTGGGATGCCTCCACCCAATCGGTCCATTAGGGTTATTTAATTATGTTTTGTTTCTTGTTCTACAAGTATTTTATTCCTATTTAAAGACTTTGTGTTTCCTTTAGAATTTGGTTGATTTTGATTAAAATTAAAGTATATTTGTTTGGAGGTATTTTCCAAGCTTTCTAGTGCCGGTATTTGGCCTAGGTTTACTAACGTTGGTAATTGACGTTAGGGTTCATCGTTCTTGACATAGATCAAGTTCGATATCTATCCATCACGCTATCATTATGTACTCGCGATCGATATGATAGCTAGTATGAAACCAAATTAAGTGGTAATCGATAAGCTTGATGACTTTTGAAAAGTATCATGCCAGTTTACTAAGAATTTGGCTTTTGTATTAGATAATAAAGAAGTGGGTAGGAGAAAAGGAAATAAATAAAGTCATACATGCATGACTATTAGTGATGCAAATGGGTACGGATAATAATGGGGACTTTATTACTTATACTGGCACCCGAACTAAATTTCTATACCCATATCCGCCCCCACCCCGCCTAATACCCAGCGGGTACGGGTAAAAAAAACCGTCGGATACGAGGAACCCGATGGGTACCCATTTAAGAACAAAAAATCTACTTTTTAAAAATTCAAAAAAATGTAACCATCAAAAAGTTGGAAAAATATAACCAAGATAGAAACTATTTCTTGACGTCTAATGGTTTCTCGAATTCGATACCAGGTACCCTAGAAAACCCCCGCATGAGAAATAAAGAAGCTCAAGTCTCTGATTAACAAACCTATATTTATAAAGGACATATACATAAATTATATATATATTCGCGTTTTAAACGGGGCGGGTAGTGCCATACCCATACCCGACCCGTCCCGTCCCCGCTTCGGGTTTTAAAAATAATACCCCTCCCCGTCCCATTACCCATTAAGGCGAGTAATACCGCCCCATTCGTGTCGGGTACCCACGAATACCTGCTATTGCGGATAGAATTTGCATCCCTAGTGGTGATCAAGAAAAGTCATATGGTGAAACGATAAGGGTTCAAATTAGAGAGGAACATGCAAAAAATGTGATATGTGGAATTGTGCAAAAAGAGAGGGACACACATGTGCATTGCTTTTATTGTCTTTTATTATTATTGTTATTGTTATAATATAATATAATATTAGTAGTGTGTGGTCAAACAATAAAGGATAGTGGGTCGTTAAGTTCCCCATCACCATCCATTAGTTATTTACGTATTTTCCTTTTTAAAGAGTTTTTAATTTTAAGAACGAATCAAGTAGAAAGTTATCACAGTTTGTAACTGGTCCTTTTCTAACTAATTCTCTCTTTAGTTCTTTGGCCATTGAGCAGGCGACCTGACCACATCAAAATGCTGAATGGGATGAAATTAAAGATATATACACTTAGAAGAGAGACAACATGAAAATCGACAATTTAGGGAGATACTTTCTAAATGGTTGGGGTCTAGCTAGTAGCTAGTAGAGTAAAAAGAAATTAGATAGATTGTAAGTGACTAAGGCTTTGTTTGAGAATAGAAATTCGGTCAGTGATGTTGGACCGAGTAAGTGGAAATAAAAGAGGGGACCCAATCAGAGCTGGGTAAGAGGTGAAAATAGGCTTTGGTCAGAGGTAGGGACCGAGTCAGAGCTTATATTGGGTGACATCAAACGCCCTGACCACTTACCGGGTCAGTGGTCAGCTCTTACCAGACCCGGTAAGAGGTTATCAAACAACCCCTAAGTTGGCTATTACTTTGAAGATCAGGATGCAACTCGTTCTCTAAAGTATAAATTAAATAACGAATTTGCAATATATTTAGGGTCCGGCTATATCCACCCGGGCTTTTACTAAAAACACCCAAAACGAACGATCGTTTTGGTAGAAACGACCCAGAAACGATCGTTCTACGTGAAACGACCCAAAGGAATATTAAAACCGTTATATGGCAATGATTAGGTGATCATTAGGGGAATGTTTGTCGGGTCGTTTTGTATAAAACGACCGTTTTAGAATTTTGATTATTTTTTAGGCCGAGAAGTTGATGTTTATTTTTATTTTTTTTAAATAATTTTATTTATAACTTATTTTTGCAATATAAGTTTTTAAATTTGTATTTTATGTTTTTTATTTATATTTCTTAGTGTTCCAAAAATCCACATAAGTTTTTTAAAAAAAAAACATATTTATTGATAACAGGAAGACAACCCAAATTCGTTACAAACGCAAGAGAATAATAGGAAAAACATTATGACTCCAACACTACAGAATACTTGAAATCTCATAACAGCTAATAAGACCAGTCTGAAGCTGAGTCGGAGTCACTGTCTGATGCCCAGCGGTTTCCAGATTCGACATCCACCTCCTTGGACCTACTATGTTCTTCCGCCCAGTACTCTCGAAGGACCTCCATGTCCTCTTTGTTTGCTTCATTCCAGGCATCTTCATCCTCCTCTTCAACTCCGACGAGGGGACGGGGGGGGGGGGGGTCGAACAACAGTGGGTGGTGGATATGGACGACGATTAACAGGGGGGGCAGGAGGTCGAGGCTGCATAACAGGTGGTGGTGGCGGCTGTTCGACCGGTGGCACAAAACCAGGCGCCGGAAGCATTGCCGGAGGTGGAGTCCATGGTTCAAGGACATCTCTAGGAGGTGTGGACGACATAGCAAGATTGTGAAACTGGTGAAAAACTGAAAGAAAATTTGGATATTCAGACATGTACAGGGTGGTTCAAGATCAAACAAATGACCCCTATTTATAGGGGAGAAAGTTATAAAATACAACCGTTGGGTATATAGCCGTTATAAAATACAGCCGTTGGGTATATAGCCGTTGTGTGTATATAAAAATTATTTTAAAATTATTTATTAAAAAAAACATAAAATACATATTTTTGTTGTAAATATTGAAGAACGTGTCACTGAGCACAACATGAGATGGTTTGTCTAATTATTCACTCAGAGAAGGGTCCAAATGCCACACTTTTTCGAAACCAGGCCAAGAGAAGTTCTGAAGCTTTTTAACTCGATGCAGCCAATATTTGGAGGATTTTGTGATTTCAAAGGATGCTATAAGAAACATAGAAGACCAACTACTAGAAGTTGCACCTTTGTTATATCACTTGAGGTCTAATTACAATGAGGTAATCGACATGCAACTCGAGAAAAATCTTCGGGCATGTAAGAATCCCATTTATGAATTTATTCTGTGATTTTCATCCATGGGTAATTTGATAGACCCCAAGAGTGAGTCTGCCCTAACACGAATAGGTCAACAAATTGGTTTCTTGGGCTTACAAATCTATGAAAGTGGACGTCTGTATTCAAGAACGTTTTTTAGAGATGTTGTAATCTGTTATGATGGAACTGTGAGAAATGTTTGTAGCAGGCCAAGTTGTACATAAAATATCATGGAGGGTGATGTCATTTTCATCAATAGGCCACTAACAAACCACAAACATTATTAAAATTATTTAAAAAAAATATTTTTTTTTACTACAAAACACTTAAAAACCTAGCTAATATAGCATATTTTAGATTAGGAAAAAAAATGATGTATTTTTAAAAAATCTAAAAAATTCACAGAACATTTTTTAGAACTTATAATGCATAAAAAAGTTATTAAAAATAAAAAAATGTAGCCGTTGGGGAAATCTAGCCGTTGGAGAAATCTATCCGTTGGCAAAATATAGCCGTTGGGAAAAATATAGCCGTTGGGAAAAATATAGCCGTTGGAAGGAGTATACGATATATATATATATATATATATATATATATATATATATATATCAGTACTGGTACACATAATGTTTACATATCCTCAATGGCCAATCGTCGAAACAGGGCTTCTTATTCCCGTCATCAGGAAAGTGAAGATGATGATCCATACAGTATCTCATTAGATGTATTTCTACGTATTATGGAAGAACCAGTTTCGGGTGATGAAATGAATCCCATTGACGTTGATCTCATTCCAGACAATAGCCGTCGTCAACGTGTTAACCCATTTGGCGGTTACCCGCAACCTCCTCCTCCGGTGAATCAACCTCGTCCTCCGGTGAACCCAAATCGTCCTCCAGTGAATCCACGCCGTCCTCAGGCGAATCAACACCGTCCTCCTGTGAATCCACCTCGTCCTTCGGTTAACCCACCTCGTCCTCCGGTTAACCCCGCCCCCGAACTCGACTGGGACTTCCCTTGGAATCATTAAAATTATCTTTACGTTTATAATGTAATTTCCTGTATTTGTATTCCGGTCGGTGATGTAATTTTCAGAATAATTGTTGCAGATCTTTTATGCCAATATAACATCATTTATGACTTGTTCATTGTGAATTTGACTTTCAAAACAGAGACGTTGGTTCATTTTTGGAAAATTTTTAAATTTTAATTTTTTTCAAGAATTTTGATGGTTTTATATGGCCTTTTTGAGGCATTTTGAATGAATTTTTTTTTTTTAGTATTTCTGATTCGGCCCAAATTTTTTTTATGAATCATGTATTACTTTTGAAGGTGCATTGTAATAATTTCACTAGAATTTTTCAAAATTTATATTGTTTAATAATTTTACTTTGCATTTTAAGCATTTTGAACAAATTATTTGAAAAATATTAAAAAGAGTTACCCATTAAAAATCATGTTTTTGTTGTAAATATTGATGGTGTTATATGCCTATTTTAGGCATTTGAAATGAAACAAAATTTCTTAGTTTTTCCGATTCTCCTAAAACTTTTTATATAAGTCATTAATAAGTTTAGTAGTCGTTTTGTAGTAATATCAATTGATTTTTACCAAAAAAAAATTATTATAGATTTACCAAGCAAATAAGACAATTTAAAAGTTATTTTGTTAGACAATCATGCAAATTATGTTAGACAACCAACGAACGCAAAACATGATATACAACATAACCACCAAAATATAAGTTAATATAACATGTCACATACATCATCATCACCACAAAAACATAGAAGCAAAATAAAGTGAATAAGATGTTGTATCAAATACATAACCACCAAAATAAAACATAACCAAACCTAAGGAGTCTCATCATCATCCCCCTCGTCGCCCTCATCATCCATGACCTGGTCGGCAACACCATCCGGGTCCACAAACGGCTCTAGTATAGGTGGTGGTCGTAACACCGCACGGCTCCTCGCCGCCAGCTCCGCAAAGGTCTCCGCCGTCCACGCCTGAAACTCGAGCATGTGTCGGAGTATGTGAGTGGTCTCACGTGAATGGCGAATAGACTCTCGCATAAACTCGGGAGTGGGTGCCACCGGTGGGATGATGACACGTGGTGGTCGTGCGTCGGCCGCGACAACCGGTGGTGGTGGTGGAGCCTGTCCCTCTGCAGCGCCAACGGCTGCGGCCTCGGCGGCCTCATCCTCCCCCTGTATCTGCTGAAGATACGATGTCCGAGCCGCAACGGCGTCCTCAGGTCCATGGAAGGCTGTCACGCCTTTATCTGCAAATTGAAACAAACGTTAGTAAACAAACAATGAGTTAAATATTATAAAACAACATACTGAAATTACCAAATTTCCATACCTACTGTCCAGAAAACAATGTCATCCACCGTCATCACGATCTGCATGTTCTGGCAGGTCTGAAGATCAATCCGTCCCCAAGGTACCGGCGCGGACAGGGTGGCTATCACCGCCGGGGTAAGAAGCCCCATGTTCACGGCGATGGCCGTGATCATGCCACCGCACACGATGGGGCTCTCAATCTGAAAATAACTCCGTTAGTTGTGTATTAACAAACAAAACCGTACATATAATGATTAAAATTTCTTACCGCCAAAGTGTGGAGAAGGGAGAAGTAACTGGCTAGACACCATGCTAGGTTGGTGTGTCGACCTACAATCAACTGCCGCAGATAAAAAAGGTCCAGCCTGTTGACCTGCTCGAGTGTCTGACTCCGGCCCTGGATAGATGTCGCTATGCAGAGATGGAGGTACCGGTGTAGAGGATCTAATAACGCGCTAGCACGGTTCGTGCGTCTCGGGTGTGCCGCGTTCTGGAAACCATACTCCCCCGTGCCACGTGAGGCCACCATGTGGCAAGTGGTCGAAGCTCCGAATGAATCTCCCCGTGCCACCAAGCGACGTCGATATCCGCCTGATCGTAAATCCGTAAAACCTGGACCGCCCAGTGGCCCACTGTCATCCGGTGCGCCTGTCCACAAAGGCGAAACGAGATAGACTCGTGTACCACCTGATCCTGTGACCCATACCGAATAGGGTTGAACGAAAATGTGGATAAGAACTCCAGACACAGCTCCCGATAAGATGGGTGCGCTCCCATCTCGAACAACCTCGGAAACCCGCTCGCTCCCTCCTCGCCGATGTACCCGGTCACCCTCTGCCGCTCCCGGACAGTATCGATCAAATCCCAGTCAATCACCCGTGTCCTGTGAATTGGTCGATCAAGGAACTTCCACAATTTTCTTCTGTCATCCGTATTCCTCGGGTGGTTGAGAAAAGGATGTGGATCTAGAAGCAAGGGGCCGTCATCCGGCTCCGTATCCGGACGAGCTCGCTGTCTACGTCGAGCCATCTACGGTAGTACATAGAACATTTAACGAAATTACTAACATTAATTAACTAAGTAATAATAGTTTTTAACGAAATAACTAATATGTCTAACAACTTAACGAAATAACTTGTAGGAGTGCTTATGGACAAAGAACACGCCATCAACTCTATTCGTCCCCGGGGACGTTCGGTCATAGTAGATGTAACCACCTTTAGCAAGCAGGGAGAAGAATACCTGCATAGGGGTATCACCGATCGTTTCTTCGCCTTTAATCTTAGCTAGGATGTTATAGAGCGTCCGCTTACTCGACAGGTTCTTGGGGTTGTTTTTCTTAATTTCCGTCAAGATGTGACGAGGCCGGATCTTTTGGTTTTTCATCTGTCTCACATTACCAACCTCCTCGTCGTTAAACCTCATCGCCCTTGCATGGCCTTCCAGATTTTCCGACGGCTCGTGGTTATGCTCATGGTTGACCACCTCTAATTTCCAACCGGCTAGAATTTTAATGTACGTACCTTTCAGCAAGAACGGACAGTCACATTTCTTACTGCCCGTCTTTCTCTGCTGAGTACCCTTTGGTACGTATTTGCCACTACGATCACACCATATCGAGATTTTTGTATACTCTCCCGTAAGTGCGTGCGTTGAGCTACGTTTAGTTGATAGAACATAACCCTTTGGACAAGCTCGTTCAAAGGCCCAGTCAAACAGCTCTTTTTTTGATACGAAGATCTAAAATTATTAAATAAGTATCATAATTGGAAGTGGTGATAATATACACATGGATTCCGATAATATGTATAAATCATAAAAATTAAATGACGAAAAACATGAATAGGTGGTACCTGGTCGGTTTCATAATACTCACGGTTGTTTTCGTCGTCGCCGTTGTTGTTGTTGTTGTCGTCTCCGCCGTTGTTGTTGTTATTGTCGTCGTCGTCGTTATTGTTGTTGTTGTTACTGTTGTTGTCGTCGTCGTCGTTGTTGTTGTAATTACCAGAATAATTTCCTGCATAATTACCGACATAACTACCGGCGTCTCCTTCGTAAATTCCTCCGTAATTACCTCCATAATTATCACTTCCATCATAACCGCCGGGGTTGTAGCTATCACCTCCGCTGCCTCCGTTAAATAATTCATCGAACCACGACATCTCTTACGAATCTTATAGATTGAGAAAATGATTGTAGTATAAAACAGTGGACGATCGATCGATAATATGAAAATATACGATCGATCGATCGATATATATACGATTTAAATAGAATAATACATCACATCTAATGAATTCAAAATAAATCCAGAAACGATCGTTTGTTACAAAACGGCCCAAAATTGAGGTCGTTTCATGCAAAACGATCGAAGGAATAAACATGATTTGATAGGGTTGCAGCTTTTGATGTCGACGTACAATTCCAAGGGGCCGTTTCAGGTAAAACGATCGTTTCCATATCGTTTTAGATGAAACGATCGTATGCTTTGGGTGTTTTTAGTAAAAAACCTGGGTGTCTTTATAAGGACTCTATATTTAATGCGATTTTTTCATATATTAAAGTTCACTATGCAACACACCTATGGATCTTGTGGCATCTTTTATATGAAGAACATAATTCTAATATATATTGCTCAATGTAAAGAATTGTACGTATATTAAAATATCACTGATTATATATGCATGCTTATTCATAAAACATTGACACATGAAGTTTTATACAACTTCTATAAAAGATTGACGCGCGTATGCCTGAGCTTGAGTTTGGTTAAAATAAGAAGTATATTTTTGTAAGAAGTAGATGATGTTTGGATATTAATGACTGGTGTTATTCATTTAATTGTGTTTTTTGGTAAACATATGAGTACACATATGACAATCCTAAAGTAGAAAACATCATTTTTTAGATTGCAACGTTTTTTTATTTTTTTATTATTGCACATGTGCAATAATAAGTTATTATTGCACATGTGCAATAATATTAAAACCTCTATAACTTTTTCATAAGTTAATATTTTTCATAAAACATTACACCATAAATCTTATAATTCTGTTATCTTTAATTCTGGAAAAAGTTAAAAAAAATTAACGTTCTTTTTGTTAATATTGCACATGTGTAATAAAATTAATACGTATTATTGCACATGTGCAATAATAAAAAATCATGAAATTTTAAATGTTTAATTTTTTTTCAGAATTAAAGGTGACATAATTTTAAGACTTTTGGTGCAAATTTTTTTAAAAAATATTAACGTATGAGGGAGTTATAGAGGTTTTAATATTTTTTTTCCCAGAATTAAAGGTGACATAATTAGAGGTTTTAATATATATATATATATATATATATATATATATATATATATATATACTATAATACTATATAACAAATAAAAAGTTTTGTCATACTTTAATTAGTAGAAAAGACATTTGTCATCACCACGAAATTTTAGATTAATTCAAAGTTTTAATAAACAATTATCCAAATACTAAATTTCCATATTAGGGTTTATTTAGTTTAAACTTTTAATAAGTAATTATCCAATAATTAATTATCCAAATACAAAATTTTATATTAAAGTTAGTAATTATCTAATTACTAAATTTAATATTAAGGTTAATATTTTATTCAAGATAATATGTTTATTGTATATGTATTATATTTTATTAAAATAATATATAATTGCATATACTTTAAAATTATAATACTTTATTTATAATAATATTTTAGTTAAATATTATGCATGTAATATAAAATATTTTATTCTGTTTAATTTTATAATTTTTTTTTTACTTTATTTAAGTTTAAATTCAAATTTACCCAGTATTTCATTTCAATATAATAAATAAAATCTCATCATGGCAAACGATGTTACCCATGACACGTTATGACCACAGTCCGTACATGTAACCAAGAGCCTCTGTGTTGCATATCCATCCTAGAGGAAACCGACCGCCTAAATGCTCACTGTCGTAAAACCTCTGGCCCACCTATAATTATTGATAAATTTTTATATAGATATAAAAATACACGATTTTCGTAGATTATGATTGTATTTATAGTTTTTTAAAAGTCATTCGTGTAATACACGAAATAAAAAAACTTCGAAAAAAGTCGGGACCACATCTGAATTAAAGATA
Organism: Deinandra increscens subsp. villosa; assembly: GCA_039602395.1. Taxonomy (NCBI): domain Eukaryota; kingdom Viridiplantae; phylum Streptophyta; class Magnoliopsida; order Asterales; family Asteraceae; genus Deinandra; species Deinandra increscens. The sequence continues at coordinate 87,713,984 of JBCNJP010000025.1, forward strand.
AAAAAGCGATGAGTCCAATGGTATAATTTTTATAAAAAACCGACTTCGGATAAAGAAGTTATAGGCGTTTTAAAAACGAGGGGGTACTTTTTCTTTTGGGTAAAATACTCTTATACCCTTTATGTTAAAAAGAAAAAGAAAAAAAAGGAGTGCCAAGTGTCACTCATCCATAGCACCTGTATTTTCATCAAGCCACTAGGATGTGGTTATTTGGTTATCTCTCTAATAGTGGGTTATTAATAGTTCCCATCCCTATATATATATATATCTATATAATATATATGTGAAAAGATTGAATGCCACATGGCATCACCACAACAATCCTTTTTTTCATTTTCCCGCTCAAATGGTTTGCCTTATTTATATTTTTCTAATTGGTTTGAATAATTGACAAAGTCATTAACTAATTTTTTAACAAAGTAATTGACAATAAATGCATATCTCATATCCTAAATTAAAAACTGAAATTAAATGAAATTGATTCATAATAAATGAGGATATGAATACTTTTTTTTTTAAATTTATAACTTTTTATATTGTCGAATGTTAATTTTTTTCTTTAATTCTAATTATCGAATTACATTTTTATAACATGTTAAATTTTGTATTCGTTTTTAAAACCGCCCGTGCGTTGCACGGGTATCAAAAACTAGTATATATATATATATATATATATATATATGTTTCATTCTTTTTTCTTAAACTAAGTTTAATGCCATTGAAATTTTTAGTAAAATTTTACATGAACAACATAATAAGTTTAAAAGTATATAGAGAGGAGAAAACACATGTTAGCACTCTCTTTTTTCTTTAGCCATGATCTTGTCTCACTAATTTTTCATGGTAAAGTTTTAAACGAAAGAACATTTTCACACATATTCAATTGATGAACAAGGAGTTATAAATATAACTTAGTGTGGTTATTAATATCTTCGTATAATTATATAGATTTTCTATATCTCGTTATAAATATACTTATATATAGACATGGTTTTCATGTTTATCACATTGGGTGTTTGAGTTGTAATTATACTCTTACGTATTGCTTATTACATTTCATTTGTGAGATACACACTTAATCAATAATATATAAACATATCTCTCTCATAAAGCCCTTAAAGGGGTCATGTTGACGAGTTGAATCCGACGTGAACATAAAAATCTTACAAAGACTCAAAAATATGTCACAGGCATGAACCCAAATGACACGTGCCTTTGGGGATTGACACAAACACAAACATGAAAGTCGTGTCACCCATATGAACCCATACACAACACTTGTATTTGCATGTTGACACGAACATAAGTATCAAAAATCATGTCACGGCCATAAACGCAAATTACACGTGTATTTATCAATTGATATGTATCCTATTGGTAATCGAACACCATAAATTTTAATTGTGGTAATAAATTAATGAAGTTGCCAACGATTTAATTCTTATTCATCAACGATTAAGTCGAATTACAAATGACAAAGGAAATTGGATTAAAGAATTGAAAAGATAGACTATGAACACTTAATGAGAATGATTAACCAATAAATCCCCAAATTCGAGCTTATAAGTTATAACAACCTGAATGAAGCCGTTAGAAACTTGAGCTAAGTTTGACACATTCAGTCCTTGTATTTTGACTAACGTGCTAATTAGTAACCAAACTTTATTACAGTGTAGAATATGTTGTGATGTAACTTGGACTTAACCATTAAGATACCTCGCCCGTTTGACCTGAAAAAAATACTTAATTTCTTTACGTATTAATACTTTAATTCTAAATTCACGTGTTATTTTCTTTTTTAAGCAATCATGTTTGACTGTATCATTTTCATTCTTTCCAAACAAATAAAATTTGATATAAAACTACCAAATAGTTTAAGTTTTACATAAAACATATTAAAAAAAGTAAATAAACAAGTTAAATGATAAATCCATAAATTTTTGTAATTTTTTCCCAAAAATTTTATATGTAGTAAGTATATCCCCTTTGGATTAGGCCTCTGACTTACGTTTCCGTCCGGCTTTTTGTTCAAGCTTTGCATTGTGTTCAACTATTTAGGTCTTTAGCTTTTATGATTTGAGGTTTTAGCTTTAAGGATTTAAAGTTTAACTTTTAGATTTAAGGTTTAGCTATTAGGTTTTAGAGTAAATTACGGATTTAGTCCCTGTGGTTTACACGAATTTCAGGTTTAGTTCTTAGATTTTATTTACTACGGATATGGTCCCAAACGTTTGTCAAACCGTTACAGATATAGTCCCTAGGTTGGATGGCTGTTAAAAAACTCTGTTAGTTTTTTAAAAATAACAATTTTACCCTTTTACCAAAAATAAAATAAAATATAAGTTTATAATAATTGTGGGACCCATGTATCACCTCATCTTCGAGTCCTAATTTTTGTTTGATTTTGATGGAGAAGAGAAATGTCCGGCCAGTGTTCGGGAGAAAAAAAAACGTCGGCGGCCACCATTACACCGGCGGAAATCAAGCGCCACCCCTTTGTGCTCGCCGCATCCGCCGGTTCTCCTTACAGTCCGCCGATCAACAACACCTAGCTCAGGACTTCAGCGGCGGTCGGATTTCTTCCGGCTACAGCAACACCCAAAAAAAACCCAAATCGATTCACGATGAACCTAGGAGACAGTGGATTTAGGTTTCAGTTCCAACTCCTGCAACGACCCTTATTCCGACGAAGAAGAAGGAAACCAACAACAAATATAGCGAGAATTGAGGATCGTGGATATTTCAAATGCTTCGACCACACACACTGGTGATCTTGAGCACTTGGTTACTTGAATAATCAAACAAAATCGCTCGATTGTTTGTAAATATGAACAAATTCCCATCCAGATTAAGAAACACAAACGGGTATTAATTATTTTCAAGATTTGGATCATTGGTTTGAACCAGAAAAGGCAAACTATATTCCTTTCAGTGGGCGAGATTTTAGGGACTGCCGGCGACCATCGATTATAATCTGCCATCCTCCGGGAAGCAAATGATTAGTGGCATACCATCTCCGATTAGTCAACCCGGATTTTATTCCTTCACTGTAGTCGGGCACGAATTTCACCGGCGACGGTGGGTTCAATTTCAGTCGCTAACGAATTTCACCGGCGGCGGTCGCTAACAAATCGAGCGAATTGACGATGATGATAATGATGATGAAGAAGAGATGGAGGAGTGATGGTCGTGGGTGTTGGACGGAGAAGAAGAATGGGGTGGGGTGACGGGGAGGTGTTTAGGGATTGACGTAGAACGGTAGAAGAAGCATGTTTGTTTTTTTTTACTTTTTTTATATTAAATAAAAAAGTAGGGGTATAATGGTCATTTAATATCAACTTAACATATTTTTTTAACTGACGTTAGTGATAGGGACTAAATCCGATACGCTTTGACAAACGTTTGGGGCCATATCCGTAATAAATGAAACCTAAGGACTAAACCCGAAATTAGTGCAAACCACAGGGACTAAATCCGTATTTTACTCTAGGTTTTAGGGTTTAATGTTAGTTTACGGTTAGCTTTTTAGCTTTAGTTATTAAAAATTTAAAATCCCATTAATTATTCCAACAATCTGATTCCAATACCCCTAGAATTAGTTTAATCGAAGATCATTTCCCACGATTTCCCTTTTTTAATGTTCCATTTTCAACCTACCTATCATTCAACTAATGTGTTTACTGTTTAGGACTTTGAACCGAAACTAATTTGATTGACCCAATCTCATTTAGACGTACTCTAGCCAAATTCGCAACTTAAAAGGATAAGATAGTCATCTCATATCAAGTTAATTAAAAGATCTTCTTAAGATAAAACATATCAATTAAAGAGTTTGAATTAAATCGTATATAATATTGCCGCATAAGAAAGGACCATTCATCTCTCTCTCTCTCTATATATATATATATCTCTCTCTCTACATATATACAAAGAACTACACCCGAAAGATAGAGAGGGAGAGTGATGGCCGAAGGAAAGAGGAACTCACATATTCCCGACATAAAGTTTACTAAGCTTTTCATTAATGGAGATTTTGTGGATTCCATTTCAGGTTCTTCCTTTTTTTAATTTACTAATTATCTTTTAGAGTAAATTACGGCTTTCGTCCCTGTGGTTTGCACGTTTTACGCCTATGGTCCTTAGACTTCATTTTTTACGGCTTTGGTCCCCAAACTTTATCGACTCGTTACGGCTTTGGTCCCTGGCGCTAACTCCAGTTAAAAAATTCTGTTAACTTTTTTAAAATGACGATTATACCCTTTAACAAAAAAAATTACACTTTTGTCCCGTCTTCTTCTTCCCCAATCTCTCTGGAACAACCACCCGCCACAACTCCATCACAACCACCGGCCACCCTCCATCTCCGGCGAAACTCCAGCACCACTCCTCTCCCGTTCTCCATTACCTTTACCATATTTCCGTCACGTCACCGCCGTCTCCACTACAACCCCAGCGCCAACACCACCACATCAACTACCACCCACCGCCGGCCCATCTAAATTGGTAATATGAACGGGAATGTCATCAGATAATTTGTTGTGTGAGAGATCTAGGGTTCGGAGACGGTGAAGAGACGACATCGAAGGCGGAACGGCGCCGGAGAAGGAGTTGTGGTCCAGAAATAGGGTTTTGAGGTTCACGAGTCCGGCGAGGTCAGGGATGGGGCCGGTGAGAGAGTTGTTTTGCAGGCTCAAAACTCTTAACTGGTGGAGGCGAGATAATGTGTCGGCGGCAAAAACTCCGGCGAGGCTTAGGTTCTCCGGTGGCAGGGTGAGATTTGGATCATTCGATGTTGATTTCGGCAAAAACTCCGACGACGGATTCCCGTCAAGATCACTTCCTCGTCACAGAAGCACCGAGCGGCGGTTTTAGGGTCGTCGCTGATTTCGGCCGTGAAACCCCGGTTACTCGCCGACCTCGAGCCGTAACTCCGGCGATTTTAGCTCCATTCGGTAGGTCGTTTTTAATCTTGTGTATTATTGAAGCTATCATCTTGATTTCTTTCCTCCAAATTCCAATTTTGGTTACATGATGATGATAATTAGGTGTGTTCTTGGACCGAAATGAAGTTCGGATGATTGTTGTGCGGTGGTGCGATGAAGACCAAACCTAATATGGGTGTTGATTTGTTGTCGGATTTACAAGTAGGAAGAGTCGCCGGAGTTGGTGACCGGATTTGCAGGGGGTGGTGGGAAGCGTGCAAGGTTTTGGGGATGATGATTGATGATAAAGTGGGCCCCACCTTTTTATTCTTTATAATATATGTATTTTAATTTATATTTGTTTTTTTAAGAGGGGTATTGTGGTCTTTTCACACACACTTAACAGATTTTTTTAACGTCTGTTAGCCCCAGGGACCACCGGTGTAACAGACCCCTAAACCTTGGGGACTATAGACGTAAAAATTGAAGCCTAGGGACTATAGCCGTAAAACGTGCAAACCACAGGGACTATAGCCGTAATTTACTCTATCTTTTATTTACCAACCTTATTTTTTTTTATTGAAGGTTTACCAAGAACAATAATTAACACTTTACACTTAAAAAGATCAATTTAAGGCTCCGATTAAAACATGTTTTCTGGTGATGAAGTTCTTCAAACCCATCTTAATCACACATATATTTACATAATCATTTTTTTCATAAAATAAAATTTTATTTTATTATCCGATTTTTGTGCAAATAATCAGATAGGCCCTTGAATGAACTCATATTTGACCTTTGACCTTTGACCTATAAACCTATATGAATTATATAACTATCTATAAGTTAAAAAAAAACTTTATAAATATCATATAACTATGGATAATGTAATCTAAATTACATTACATAGAGAATATAAATTAACTAAATTACATTATATAAATAATATAAATAAACCCTAGATACATAATGAATCCGTAGATCATACTAATTAACTTTAATCTAATACATTTTAATAAATATAACTATCTATAAGTTCAAAAAACTATATAAATATCATATAATTTATGTACGTTCCCATATATTTACCATTTTGTACACTATACATGTATAAATCAGATTTTAACTAAAAGAAAAGATGTATTGATCTAATTGGTTATTTATATTTTAATAATGAAATGAAAACGCATAATCAAAATTATTACTTTTATTATAATTGGAGTTCTATTAAAAATACAAAAGAAAAAAAAAAGTTCATTTCTTAACAACAATATTTTTCATCAAATAACACCAATCTTACACTTGTAAGGATTTGAACCCTCGTTACTTTTATATATAGAGAGACAAACACTATATACCACTAAATAAACAACTCTTTTTAATATATTTAAATATAATGGTCTTAATGACCTCATTGAATTTTGCATGGTAGACTTTATTAGGTCGACTTTATGTTCTTCAACTCCCAATTTTCAATAGAAAATACAATAATGGTAAGAGGCAACATTTTTAATTGAGGTGTAATTTAACTGTTAAAAAATCCCAATTTTCATTCAATTATATTGTTTATAGTCAAAAGTATATAACGTGTAAAGTTTATGATGTGTTTATTTTATTTGTTTAATAATACATCTATATTTATTGTGATCACTATATGCATGTAATACGAGTTAATATACGTTTAGGCAAAACATTTGACACGATAGATCCGAGCTCAGAAGAGGTGATAGCGAAGATAGCCGAAGGAGATAAAGAGGATATCGACTTAGCGGTGAAAGCTGCCAGACAAGCTTTTGATCATGGTTCATGGCCTCGTATACCCGGATGCGTGAGTATTTTTTTTTCTCGATGTTTTGATTCTTAATTTAAAAGTTCAATAGTTATTATATGGTTATTATATTTTATTCTTATATCATTTTCTCAATGCCACTCGTGTAACCTGCACCGTATATATATGTTTTCTATATTTGTGCATGTCAACTTAGGCAACTAAGTTGCATTGACAAATTGTTATTCTTTTCTTCGTTTGATTTTCAAATAGAATAATCTATAATTTAAATAAAAAATTAAATGAGTCGTTTACATGTTTATTAAATTAATAGAAATTAATTTTAATAATTTAATTATAATTTATTGATTAATAATAATCTATACTATAAGTTTGGCCAACGAGATGCTTCATTTTTATTTTTATCACAAACAACCATTGTGCATAATTATCATATATTTAAATTCGATTCTCGTCCCCATAGGGATAATTTGGTTGTAAGTGTGGTTGTGGTTAGGAGTAGAGTAGGTATGTAGGGTAGAGAGTGAGTGTGCTTGCCAATAAAATAAAAAAATTCACTTGATTACCAACTCATGAGGATTGTGAAAGAATTGAAGAAGCATAAAAGCAAAAACATGAAATCATGTGTAATATGAGTTTGCAATTGGCCAATCTTGGTTCAATGGCATGGAAAATGATGGTTAAAGCTTGGCCTTTTTAGGCCACATGTTCTATCCTGACTCTCTGAAGGTTTTTCACATTGATGGTTAATTTCCTCCTGGATAGGTAGATTTTATGGTGATGTACGAGCTTCCCCTTATCGGGAATGTGCCAGTCAATCGACTTATGCCGTTTAAAAAACTATGTAAATATGAGTTTAAATCTATAAAAATGATTCTGTTAGGATTGTTTTAACAATGGAAATGAAAGTCGATAGTATTATTAGTCAAACTATCAAACAAATTGCATAGATTATTATCGGGTCATCGCTAGTAATTTAGATTCTTAAAATCTGATTTTACTTTAATAACATATAGTTAATTATTTTTATGTTTTTTTTTTACTATCACGCATTAAAATTACATTATTTGTTTTTTTATGTAAATAATAAAATAGTTAATTTATATAGATTCAACCGGTTCTTTTTAGATTTGTTTTTATATGTTAGTGTCGAATCATTTGCATAGACAAATCTACTGTATAGGATTGTGACCAAGCAACCACATATAATGTTTTTTTATACGGGGAGAGATATTTAAATAAGAAAATTGGTTTATTTTACTCGTTGGATTATGAATCTAATTAAAAAATAATAAAGGGCAATTTAGTCTTAGCTATCTTTGGTGAATTCTTATTAAGTTTCCTTATTTTGTAAAAATTCATAACTTTTACATACGACATTATTTAATAAAAAATTACACCATAAAACGAACGTTTTTTATCTTTAAAACGCGTAAAGTGTTGATATATGTAAAATAAAAATAAAAAATACTCTTTCGTTATCTCAATGTAACTTCTTAAAATAACTTCTCTCTTTATAAGGGGTAAACTATTCGTACCCTTACAATTTTTTTAAATAAAATAACAAAAACATTAATCATTTTTTCAAAACATTTTTGAATTTTTTTTAAAACATTTTTAAAAAATATATTTTCAAACAGTTTTATTTTGTTTACATTAAAAATAATTTATTAAAAAACAGTTTTGAAAAACATTTTGTAAACTTTTTTTAAACAACTAATTTTGGAACAGTTTTTATTTTTTTAAGCAGTGTTTTATTTAAACAATTTTTTAAAACAAAATTATAAAAACGTTTTATAAAAATAGTTTTTGAAGAACTTATTAAAAATTGTTTTAAAAAAGTTGATCAAAAATGTTTTTAAAAACTGTTTTTTTATAAATCTTTTTTATTTTAAAAAAAAATATCTTAAATATAAATCGTTAAAAATGATTAAAAAACGTTTTTAAAATTTGCAATTTTTATAGAACATTTCTATAATTTTATTTAAAAAAATTGTTTTAAACAAAATTAATGGTTAAAATATACAAAAAGAAAATCAAAAGATTTGAATGATAATTATCTATAAATTTAAGGGGGGAGTGAAACAAATAAAAATAAAGCATAGAGGGTACGAATGATAACACCTGTTTAAATTATAGGTAATGTATATTACAACTACTAGGTTTTATCATCCGGCCGCGTAAGGGGGAATGCAACTCCTAGTGGTTATTTGCGATGAGGGGAGACTTGGGACTGAGAGATCACAAGTTCGATCCTTGAGTTCCCAAGTTTTATCACCTGGCCATTTGCGGAGGTGAAATTTTTCCTGAAATAAACTTAACTGGTGTAAATAATCACCGGGTTTTCCGAGGAATTCGTTGGCTATTAAAAAAGAAAATAATATACATTGCAGTTTATTGATCTGCCCTGAGATTCTGAACACCATACCTCGAGATTAAACTTGCTTAGGAAAAATCAACTTATACATGTTATATTAAAAATAAGAAAACAAAGTGTATAAAAAAATAGTATGAAATTTGATTAAGTACTTCAGTTATTATTCCAGAGTAAATAACGAGAATTGTCCTTGTGGTTTATACAGATTTTAATTTTCATTTTAAACTTAATAAAGTTACGGCTAAAGTCTCAAAATTTAAAAAATTACAACTTCATCTTTTTAATGGATGACCATTAAAAAATTTGTTAAATAGATGTGAAGTAATATTTATACCCATCTCTTTAATTAATAAACAATTTAAACTCAAAAAAGGAAATATTTTGTTTATTATGGGACCCACTTACTTTCCAATCTCAACCCCACCTACCCATCCATCCTAAAGATTACTTATCAAAACTCATTATTGATTTATTAGTTTTTTAAAAACTAATAGTTCTTTTACACGTATGACACCTCAATAAGCACTTTTAGATTTTGGTATTTTTTACTTTTTTAAACTCTTTATAATTTTTTGAGTTGTCAATTACAATAATATCCTTATTTTAACTTTATGCTCATATAATCTTATACCCACCTAACTATTTTTTAGTCATTTTACATATAAAAGCAAAACAAATCATTTTTAAAAAAAAAACAACTTATTGACTTATTGATTTTTTCCACCACAAAAGCTAAACCAATCATTTTTTAAGAACTCATTCTAAAATAGTAAAAAGCCAATAAGCACTTCTTCAAAAAGCATTTGAGTTTAAATAAGCAATCACAAACACCCCTAACCCCAACCTCACCCCACATCCATCGTCTGTAGCCCTGTCATCGACCTTCGCCACCGACGTCCACTCACACCGCCAACAACCATTTCTTCTTCCTCAACAACTACCATCGCTATCAACACAACAAAACTAGTTGTCGTCGTTGTAGGGGATCCATCAACGCTGAAGAAACCCACCTCAATATTCCTTGCTAATAGATCCACCGGCGCTAAAACATGTTTTTGTTATCCTTCTCCTCATCCTTAAATCCTTGGAAGTCGTCTTCAAAATTCTTCATTAATATCGGATCATGGTGTCTTTGAGAAGTAGTTTGTAGGGTTATTTATAAAAACGGTGTTCCAAAGAAGACTGGCAATGAAGTGGCAAGAACAGTGACAGTGATTCCGGCCAGATTTGTTTTGTGTGATGAGGGTAAGCCGGGGGTGATGGACGAACATGGTGGCCCAGTAGAGGGTGAGTCGGGCGATGGGCGGTGACCCTCTGTTCCTGAGTTTCATTTAACGTGGAAAATGAAAGGAAATAGAAAGAATTGGAAAGAAATGGAAAATATTTGTGTTACCGAGTTTTTTAATGAAGACAAATGAAGGATTTAGAAGGAAATTTTTCTAATATTTTCCCTTTTAGCTTTTCCTTCAAAATTGAAAGGAAATGAAAAGAAAGGAAAAGAAACAAAAGAAAAATATTTGATATTTATTATTTTACCCTTCCATCTAATTTATTAGAAAAATCATATATCTAAAAATAAATGTATACTTATAAAATTGTCCCCTTTCTTTTCTCTTCAACTCCAGAAGACATAAAAAAAGGGAAAAAGACGAAAATAGCCATGTTGAGCACGGTTGGACGAAAATAGCCACCCTCCACGGTCGCCCTGACCGCTCAACCATGGTCGGACGACCGTCCGATCCACCCAATCATCGCGTGCCACGTATGGAATGATGACAGGCGGCACGACCGTGCGTCTGGTATCCACGCCCGTCTGACATTCTAACTGCAACGGTCGGGACGACCGTCTGACACACCGGTCATGGTCGTCACGACCGTGAAATGTTTTTTTTATTATTTCAAAAAAAAGTATAGATGGTCGTCCGATTGTGTATGTACACAGTCGTTCTCGAGAAAACATGTTTTTTTATTTTTATTATTTCAAAATAAACGTTTATTTTCAATAGGTAAATAAACGATACTTTAAAAAAACAATAAATCCTCCACGGTCGTGGCGCCTCCGACATGCGTGTCAGACGGTCGGCCCGACCGTTGCAGGAGGAATTTCGGCACGGTCGTTGGGGCCTAGCGTACGGTCGGATGACCTTGGATAGCTGAATATCCGACCGTGGAATGATGAGGTGTCGTCTTCTGATTGGCTCAGAGGCACGGTCGGACGACCGTATAAGGTCGGTTGTAGGCGACCATAGACAGGCCTATTCTGGTCCCTTTTTTAAAAAGTGATGACAGTCTCGTCCAACCGTGGTCAACATGGCTATTCTCGTCTTTTTCCCTAAAAAAAATTATTTTCTTTCAAAATCTAAAAGATAAAATAAAGTTAAATATTTTAATTATTTCCCTTTCTTTTCTCTCCTTAATTCTTTTTCTCTTGTTTTGTTTTGTTTTATTTTTAAACTCGGAAACGGAGTGTGAATGTCGCTAACATGCGTTCTTCTCCTCCTTCTCCTCTGGTGGTCGGAAGTTGAGGGAGATTGAGGTGGTGTGTGGATGGAATATGTAGACAAAAATATATGAAAATTGTCATGTTAATATTAGAATGGGTCATACAATTATTATAATTTTATATTTTCTTTAAAAAAAATTACAGAGATAGAATTGTCATGTAACATACATAATTTAAAAGGACTATTAGGTGTAAGTCTTTTTCAAAACGTAAGACCTTAGCCATAATTTTTTTAATCTAATAACAAAAGGTAAAATTCTCGTAAATCACAAAGGCTATTCCAGTAATTTACTTTTATTTCTAAATGGTGACCAAAGAAAGTATAACACTTTAGTGGTCATAATTACCTTAAGTCTTCATTGTGGCTCTCAGTTTTATTGATAGTAATGGTAAATTATTGTTAGTTAATATGAACCCGACCTAGTCTGAGTTGGAGATTCAAAAGTCGAGTTAAGAAACGCACCAACACCACCGAAAAACTAACCCATATGAAGTAGAGTCATGGTCGAATTCGTTACTAAATTCTATATAAAAAATTGTAATTTCAACTTCTCTATGTAATTGGTTGCTGCCTCTTTGGCCCTTTCTAAGGGCATGCTAATGAGAGCCTTGTTTTCTAATGAAATCGTTTTAAAAAAAAAACATACATGTAAAAAACAAGTTAAAATGTTAACATACCATTTGCACTCGACTTAAATTTAGTATATACATATATCTTTTTTCTTTAAGTTATATACCATACAAAGTTAAGTACATAGGAGTGGTACTACTATTTTATTGAGTCATGTGGCATCTATCGGTACGTGGGTGCCATGTGGCATCATATAAGTTGTTCTTTTTTTTCATTGACTTAGGATACGAGTTTGTGGTGTATTTGGATATCGTGTAACATAATATGTTTAATATTTTGAGCGTCTGTCATCTATTTTAACGTCGTTACGTATGTACTTTTTGTATTCCGGTTTGTTTACATGAAGTTATAGCAATGCGTTTGTTCTGTGTATCCGTGTTATCCTGACAACGCACAGGCATGGTAAATCTAGTTTGTTACAACTACTTGAAAAGTATTAACATTAACATACCATAATATCTTCTTAAGATAGATTTGTTCGTTGTTACAGGAGAGAGGTAAAATAATGAATAAATTTGCTGATTTAATCGATGAAAACCTTGAAGAACTTGCGGCATTGGAAAGCATTGATGTCGGAAAAGTTTTCAGTTTCGAAACCTACGTGGACATTCCTGGTATCTCCAAAGAAGTTCGTTATTTTGCGGGTGCTGCTGATAAAATCCATGGTAAAACATTGAAATTGTCCAGCGAATTTCAAGGATACACTTTGTTGGAACCAATTGGTGTAGTTGGTCTTATAATCCCATGGAACTTCCCAAGTGCCATGTTTGTTCTTAAGTGTGCACCGGCTTTAGCCGCGGGTTGCACCATGGTCGTCAAACCCGCTGAGCAGGCACCCCTCTCGGCTCTCTACTTGGCACATTTGGCTAAACAAGTAAGCACATTACGTGCTTAGGCTAGTGCATGTTAGCGACACGATGATGGTTTTTTTGTTCCGTATGATTAACATTTAGGTTTTTTTGTTTGTTTGTAGGCAGGGATCCCGGACGGGGTCCTTAATGTTGTGACGGGGTTTGGGTGTACAGCCGGTTCTGCTGTGGCGTCACATATGGACATAGATTGTGTTAGTTTCACAGGGTCAACTGAGGTCGGGCGACTAGTCATGCAAGTTGCGGCTACGAGCAATTTGAAAACCGTTTCTCTGGAACTCGGAGGGAAATCCCCTCTCCTGATCTTCGACGATGCAAATGTTGATCAAGCAGCTGATCTTGCGCTCTTGGGGAGTCTTGCTAACAAGGTATTTTAAGCTTACAATTATTCAAACAAGTGTTTACTAACTTGCTCCAAAATCTAAGCAACATTTTGTGTATAGGGAGAAATTTGTGTATGTAGTTCGCGTGTTTTTGTTCAAGAAGGGATTTATGATAAGGTTGCGGCAAGACTAGTCGAGAAGGCGAAAACTTTGGTCGTAGGTGATCCGTTTGATCCCTCCACTCGTCAAGGACCACAGGTAATTCTAATAAACTTGCTGAAAGATATAAAGTTATCTCGTTATCCTGTATATAATGCAGATACCGAGAGACATGACCAGTTTAAGTAACATTATATTTCATTTTGCATAGGTTGATAAGAAACAATACAAGAGAGTACTCTCCTACATCAAACAAGGAAAGAGAGAAGGAGCGACCTTGCTAACTGGCGGGAAGCCTTGCGTGGGAAAGGGATACTATATCGAGCCAACAATCTTCGAAAATGTTACGGTACACATGAAATACAACGTTTTAGGTACTAAATTCGTGTTGTCGCTAACTTCCTCGCGTTGTCATACATCTAGGACGATATGGTTATTGCTAAAGATGAGATCTTCGGTCCGGTTATGTGTCTTATGAAGTTCAAGTAAGAACATATTTTGTTTTAAAATGTATGCATTGTATGATGATAAAATATATACATTATTTTCATATCTTGTGACAATACTACAGGACGGTCGAAGAGGCGATTGGAAGAGCCAACGCAATTGCGTATGGTCTGGCAGCTGGGATTGTGACAAATGATTTGAACATAGCAAACAGGGTGTCGAGATCGATTCGAGCAGGCATGATTTGGATAAACTGTTACCATAATTTCGATTCGGGGTGCCCGATTGGAGGATACAAAATGAGCGGGTTCGGCAAGGACCATGGCATGGAAGCACTAGAAAAATATCTGCAAACCAAAGCTGTTGTCACACCTATTTACAATTCACCATGGTTGTAAATCTTTATGCATGTTGTGTTGTTGCTTTTTGATTTCAAGGTGTAACCAATCTTCTGGGTGTTTAACTACTTTTTGTTTATACAGTTGAGAAAATAAATATTCCCTATTCTAAATGATTAAGTAAATTAAACATACTAAAAAGATTACTATTTAAACATACAGATAATTTGTTGTTTAACAGTGATTTTAAGGTGTTTTTCTTCACTTGGATAAATAGGTGTTTCTTACCATAGCACCTTGAGTCAATCAAACAAGTTCCAATGTTCATTTTTATTTTTTACCCAATCAATCATCATAATAATCAACCAAAATGTGAAGTGAATTGGTGTTGGTTTTGCCGTCAGACCTTCAGAGAATTAGAGGGGGTAAATAAAATAACAACAATTCAATGAGCTTGCATCGCTTCCTGAGTCTTTGACTCTTGGGATGCTGGTTGGAGATTTCGAAACAAGATGGGTGAGGTACGTTCCTAAAAAAGTTAACATACATGTATGGAGGCTTCTTTTGGACCGTCTTCCAACTAGACTCGATCTTTCGATTCGTGGGGCTGAATTGGATTCCATTTCGTGTCCTTTATGTACTCGATCGATTGAGTCGACTTGTCACCTCTTTGCCGAGTGTAGTGTCATTTAAAGAGTATCCGATCACATCTCGGCTTGGCTTGAGGTTGATTGCTAGAAGTCGGATACTTCTATGGCGATTCTTAATACGATTTATGCAAGTTATTTATCGAGCTTGAAGAAAGACTTACTTTCATCCACCACTTTTTTCACATGGTGGGTAATTTGGAGAGCACGAAACATCAAATTTTTCAGCCTTCGAAGCTCGGAACGGCCAACGATGACATCATTTTCTTTTCTTTTACTTGGTTCATTAGTATATATAGAAGACTTAATTTAGCTTGGGACGCGTGGGTTTTTAATCCCTTTCTCAAAGTGTAATGGTTTTATTTTAACTAACTTATCTTAAGTTAGTTTCGTTTATAATATATGCTCTCGTCCAAAAAAAAAGAAAAAAAAATCAACCAAAATATCTAAACAAACTAATTAATATTAAACAATAAAATCTTTAATGCATAAACTAATTTGGCATCTCCTTCTTGAACCAACATCAAACCAAAGAAACACTATTTTGATTTCTCCTCATCGTTTTGCGTGCCCTAGGGCACCTAGGTATGCCGTCAACAGTGACGGCTCCAAAAATGCAAAAACAAGATCGGGCCCTAGGCGAAAATAAAAATCGGACCTTTATAATATAAAGAAGAAAAAAAAGGGAGTGGGTAGGATTTGAACCAAGGACCTCTAGGGTACACCTTTATATCAAACATTAGTATCATCTGTGCCAATGACTTTTTTGTTTTAATTTCAAACTACAATATATTAATACACAAATTATGTATATATATATAACAACATATTACAAAACTTCCGGGCCCCTTAAAATCCCGGGCCCTAGGCGGTCGCCGTTCTCGCCCCTCCCCATAGCCGCCCCTGGCCGTCAACCTTCTGTTCGTCGTTTTGCATGTGTTAAGAGGCCACCACTAGGTCTATCGTCAGAATTCACTCTTATGTTCCGTGGACCTTCAAAATCCCCTCTTAATTATATTGTGAACCACCCAAGGGCATTTGTTCCAATAATATCAGATGATGAGGAGGAGACCTATTAACCAAGAGGTCATAAGTTGATTTCTGAAACCCCTAGATGATGATGGACTACCCAAGACACGAAAGAGTATGGTTATGCCTCTTACGGGTTGCTTGGATGGTTGGATAGCAGAAGGTTAATCGTTTGTCTCTTACAAAAAAAAAAAATTATATCGTGAACCCCGTCAGTTTTTTTTCCTTCTTGCTTTTCTTTTAAGCCCATGTGAACTCCTTCTTTAGCCCAAGTTGCACTTTTGGCCAAGTTAAGTCCACGTGAAATTGTTAAAGTTGGCATTGTGTTCCACGAAATCAAGATTTAAAACTACACATATTTCTACTTTTTTTTTCTCATTTATCATAGAAAAACTTGAATTTAAATATTTAATATTCATAAAATTAATTAGAGGTCGACTCATTCTTGTTTAATTTAATAGTAACAAATTAAGCTTATTTTCATCGTAATCTACTAACTGTAAAAAGTGACAAAAACAATATATTTTGTACTTACGTTGGTGCATTTAACATAAAATTTATATAAAATAAAGTGTATCTAGACACCACTTATCAAGTGATAATGAGAAAAACCAAATATTTGCAATTTGACTATAGTAGGGTTGTAAACGACCCGAGCCGAGCCAGAGCCAGCTCGAGCTCGACTCGTTTCCTAAACAGGTCAGCTCGGCTTGACTCGTTTTTTTTAAATGAGCTGAAAACTTGAGCTCGAGCTTGACTCGTAAAAAACTTGAGCCAACTTGTGGCTCGTTGAGCCAGTTCATATTTTTTAATTAACTTTTTTACATAGTACACAATTATTTATAAAAAAGAGAGAGAGACCAACTTTGAGTTTGCTAACATTCTAACCCAAAATAACCCAACCTCACCCCCTCAAAAATTTTTTGTTATGAAACAGCCCAGCATGACTGTTCTCACATTTATAAACTAAAGAAATGTAAACCAAGTAACCAACTTAATACATTAAAAGTTCTAATAAATTGAGATGTAAAAATAACTTTTAGCTAAATAAATTCTTCATCCTGTAGCATCTTCATCTTGTATATATATTTAATATATATACATATACATATTTAAAAATAGTAAAATAAAAACTCTCCCGAGTTGTGAAAACCGTGAAAGCTCTTTAAAATAGGTGTCAAAAATCATTTTTAAAAATTTTTGATGATGGTTCTCTAGGTTATAGGTTACCTTCGCGTGGAAGAAAATAGAAAAAACGCCGAGTAGTATTTTTTTTAATATCAAAAAAATGTTTTGTTACATATGTAACATTAATAATGTTACATATGTAACAAGATGGTTTTTGGATATTTAAAAAAAAAACTACTCGACGTTTTTTCTATTTTCTCCACCTGGGTAAGCCTATAACCTAGAGAACCACTAAAAAAAATGAAAGAAAAAAAAACCGATTTTTGACACCGTTTTTAGAATGTTTTCACAGTTTTTTCAACTCTTAGCGGTTTTCATTATACTCACCCCTATGTGTGTGTGTGTGTATAAACAATCGAGCCAACAAGCTTACTAACGAGTCGAGCCACAAGCCGAGCTGCTCCTGGCTCAAGCTCGACTCGTTTACAAAACGAGTCGAGTCGGCTCAACTCGTTTATAAACGATCCAATTTCAAGCGAGCCAATTTCGAGCGAGTTTCAATAATTTTATTAAATTTTCAAAATTATTCGCAAATTATTGCATATTTCTTTTAAAAATGTAAGATAATAAAAAGAATAAGTGATTTGAATTCAATTAATGTACATTAAATGTATATTGGACTAACATTATCCTTATAATTTATATATTATTTTTTCTAATTCTCTTTTTATTCACAACCATAATTAAATATACTCTTTTATACTAATTTCTCTCTTTTTCATTCACAACCAAATCTCAAATTTTACAGAATTAACGGTTTTTTTGTCAAATATACAGATTTTCAATATATTTTTCTATCTCCTCCACTCATAACCAAACCATAAATTTTAAGGACTAAACTCATATAACTATACAGAACGGGCTGTGAATGCTGTAAGTGATGTTATTTTAAAATTAAGATCATTGTGTTATTTATGTTTAAAATATTTTGGAATTGACATCATGTACTACCACATAAAAAAAAGAAAAAAAAAGAAAAAAAAAGAGCAATGTCTTTATTACATTTATAATATAAAACATAAAAATATAATATGAAGATAATGCATAATTATTATTTATAAATGTCTTAATATTTATTTATATATAACATTTGATATTTTATTAATTACAGACGGTAGAAAATGAAAAGAAGGATGTAATTCATCAATCATTATACTACTTGGCCCATCAATGTCATTACCAAGCAAACTTGCCTCTGCTTGAGCTTTAAGATCACAATATATACAAATGCTTAAACTGCATGTGTAAAACAAATAATTATACCACCTAGCTGTTCTTAAAAACTAAAAGATAGAAATTCTGAAAATGATCACATATTTTATAAAGGTATAATGTCTAATTTCCGCTACATATATCATGTGAACTACCAAGGATCACAAATAACATTTGTGGTGCTGCTATATATTACCCGCTTAACATTGCATTAGCTAATTTTCATAATTGCAAAACTATATTTCTTTGCATTCTATAAGAAAACACTTTCTTTTAGACCAAAGTACAACTCGTTGAATTCACGAGTATAAAAAAGACAGACTTTTTGGTGAATTGCATTGTATCATTTACTCTCAAGTATACTCATTCATTATGTAATGTGACAATGTGAGTGTCATATAATTATATAAATCATAAATGTCACCTAATCCTTTCCAACACCACCGTACTAAACACGTAGAGGTAGACTTACATTTTGTTTGAGCAATCTTGTGACAACGTTAGTGCCATATGCATGTCGGGCAATCCTATCCAACACCAACGTACTAAACACTTAGTGGTAGACTTACATTTTATTCAAGAACATGTTCAGCGTGGCTATGCACATATCCTTCTTGTCCCTTCTTGTTACCAGTTCATGGACATTTTTACTAAGGTCTTGAAATGTGTTCTATTTTGATGACTTCCGTTCTAGCCTAAGCTTCAGGGAATCAGGGATCCTCCTCCTTAGACTGTAGCTTTAGCGGTACGACGCGTTGCTGAGGATGTTCAGATCACAATCAAAGGTTAGGCGGTTCCGTATGTTGCGAGGTTTAAGTATTTAGGTTCTTTTGTGCATAGTGACATTCATAGTGATGTGGCCCACTGCATCCAGGCGGGCTGGTGTCAGTGGAGAGCGGTCACAGAGGTACTGCGCGATAAACGGTTCCTGAGTAAACTAAAAGGTAAATTTTATAGGATTGCTGGTAGGCTGACTATTTTATATGGTTCTAACTGTTGGACTATAAAGAAGACGCAAGCTCGTAAGTTTAAGGTTGCCGAGATGATGATGTTGAGGTGGATGAGTGGGCACACGCGATTGGACAAAATAAGAAATGAGGTTTTTAGGAAAAAAATTGAGGTGGCTTGTATTTCGGAGAAGATTAGAGAAGGGAGATTAAGAAGGTTTGGCATGTAAAGAGGTGACAGTTAACAGCGCCGGTTAGTGTAAGATGCTAGTCAATCGGATTGTCTGTATTCGACCTGATTTCATTATCCAGTATTTTGTGATTGATAATCAATGACGAATCATGTTCAATTATGATGTTATTGTGTTCATGATCATGTGCAAGTGAATCTTTTATCATGTTCGTTGATCAGTTTAATGTCGAATTTGTTTCTATTTCGAACGTCCTGTTGTTCAAGTTTAACCAAGTAACTCGAGTGATCTAAACACGATGATGCTTGTGAGTAATACTAGTCATGCCCACAAGTAAATACAAGTGAGGACATACGGAAGTTCAGGGTTTAGAACGCGACTAATGGAAGTTCGGTAGTTTTCGCGCAATTTCGATTTTAACTGGGAGATCACGTATTTGAGTATCGTATGTCAAGTTGGATGTATTGTGGAGTCTAATGGTCCTAAATCACATCCCGAGTCATCACACAGAAAGTCGAGTCACAAAACGTTGGTGATTAACCTAAAAGTGTTACACACCTCAATTTGCCCGAAAACGCATTATGTGTAATCTAGTATTTGATCGTAATTAGATATGTAGCATGTTTAAACCATAGTTATCAAAAGCGTGCGCATTTGGCGCCTAGACGCAAATCCTATGCGATGCGCAAGAAGTGCGCTTAGGGTTCCTAGGTACTATAGGCGTTTAGTTTCCTATGACATTCCGGTGAGTTTGCAGTCGGATTAAGGCGAAATCACGCATATCTCTCTTTATTTCTTCTTTTTTGGTTGATACTTGATGCTAGATTGCCCTGCTTTTGTCTACTCCGACGATGTTTTTGCTTGCTCAAGCAAAGTTTAGGAGAAAAAATTAAAGAGAAAAAAAGAAGGAAAGAGAGATAGATATACACAGAGAGATACAGAGATGTGAGATACTTTAAATAAAAGTCAATACCTAAAAGCAAGCCTAAGTTTACTGTTCTGTAAGACTGGTTTTTTTTTAACAGCTGCATAGTGCGTAGTTGTAGATTTGCAGTTGCAGGAAACAAAAGGGTTGGTTTTTTATATATTAAGTAAATGTTATGTTTTGATAATAGTTGTAAGTAATTTTTTTTTATTTATCAAAAAATAATTGTGGATTTGGGATATAATTTTTTCATTTTGGAATTTTATATTTTATTTTTATATTTTATTTAAAAGCGTTTTTTTTTCTCAGGCCCACGCTTTTTTTTGCGCCTATCGCTAGACGCACCCTATGCGACTAAGGTGCGCCTCATGCCTTTGATAACTATGGTTTAAACTTGATTTTATTGGCTTGAATGTGGTTAATATGACGGGGAATAAGAAAATTATAAAATCGGAGAAAACGAGACTCGAAAACGACGGATAATGAAGAATTGAGCGCGAAAGCGGAGAACCGACCAATGGAGGTCGATACTGGGCGGGTCGTGGACTGCGAGTTTGCCCACTAAGACACCCCGACGATCTGCGAATCGTATCTGACGGCAAAAAAAAAACTAGTTTTTGCCTATTTAAGCAACTTATTCTTCATTTTCTCTCATTTCTCCTAACCCTAATCACCTCTAGCTGACTTTGTTGTTGTTCTTCCATCATCATCATCATTCCTTGATATTTTAAGTGAGATTTGTGAAGATCTAAGGGTATTTCATCATCATTCTTCTTCTTTACTTGGTAAATCTCAAAACTCTTGATGTCTTGTTTTGCATGCTTCAAAATTCAACCTTTATGGTAGATTTAGTATAGATCTACGCTATGCATGCTCTATAATGTATAGATCTAGTGATTTCATGTTGAAAGTTATGATTTTATGATCAAATTTGGGATCTTTATGATGTAGATGATAGATCTTGCATTATTCGTGTTAAAGGAATGATTTTTATACATGCATGTTGATAAGGATGCAATCTTGATGATAGATCTAGGGTTTAGAAGTGTAAAGTTGCATGCTTGATGATGCTTGATGAATAAAGTTGAAGTATTTATATGTATGCATGCATGGATATCATGAAAGGTGGTGTTTTGGTGAATGGTGATGATAAGCTTTGGTAACTCATAGATCCATATAGGTCTTGCATGAATAGTGAATAAAAGGATGGTTTTTGATGATGTTGATGAGGTAAAGTCATGATCTTGAATGGATCCTTGCATGCAATATAGTTAAGCTAGGTTTTGTCATAAAAATAAATGTATTATGATGGACACCATGGTATGATCTTTGCATATATGATGTAGTATGTGTTGTGCATGTATGTTTAGGTATTTTATGAAGGATGATTATGGTCATTGTTTGGTTCTAAATGATTGCATGAAATATATATATTTTAGGTCGACATGAAAAACAAATATTTACGTTATTTTGTCGTTGCATGATCAAGTGTTACGTTGGGTTCATATGATAATTTAAATACGTATGTCATCACTTAAATAAATCACCAACGAGTCGTCGAGTCGATTATGTCCGGCGTGTCATTTTGGGTCACGGAAATTATTTATTTTTATTCATTCGTCAAGGTGATATCCGGTTTTGACTGTTCCTCTTTCGTGGTGTTGTTCAATCATTCGTTTCTTCGATATCAAGTGAGTATTCATAGCTCATTTTCTTTTATCGTTTTGGGATGCAACATGTACAGTTATCTAAATTCATGATCATTGTTCATTATTTCTAAACACATGTGAATTATATGTTGTTATGTGTGTTCTTGTATGTGAACTTGTGTGGATTACTGCGGTGGATGGTACTTTAGTTCTTGTTCATTATTTGTGGATCATGTTCATGTTCATGTTTATAGACGTATCTCATTAACACATCGAGCCAGTATTACACTAATAGATCTATTGGTTTGGCAACCCACTTGGCATGCCTGGTATTTGGCGACGGGTGATTTCAAAGCCTAAATGCCAAGGGTTTGAGTCTGTCGCTTATCATGTGTTTTGGTTCATTACTTGTTTATCGTACTTGGATTACACTTAACTCATTGAATCACATGCTTTAATCTATTATGGTACACTAAACTTATGTTTACTCAACAACTATATGGTGTTAGCCTGTACGTTGTACATGTTGCAGATAATGTAGTTTGACGTGAAGCTTGTTTATCACTGTAGGATGCATGGGCCTTAGTAGCGACCTTAATAATTTAAAAGACTTATTAGGTTATTTATGTTGGATTGTTATTTTTGGATTATATGATGTTTAAATGTTATGAAATGAGTTGATTAAGAATATCGCAGCATTTAAATTAGTGTTGTGTGCATCTGGACAATCATCACGCCGGAACGTATTACGCCATTGGTTGGTGTGTGACAGTTAGTGATCGACGTCGAAGTGTCGATAAAAAATAGAAGAGAGTTTGTGTTCCAAATATCCTCACTTGAACAACTAGCAATGGTAAGTGGGTTGTCGAATCCACGAGGAGTTAATGGTTGATGTGTAGTTCAAATTGATTACTATAGCTAACATAATGTAAAATTGATGATTGGATTGATGATTAAGACTAATTGCATAAACACAAATGAAAAGAGAATTTACTTATAATAGACAAATAGTTGCTCCCGGGTTCAAAGTTCAGTTGATCACAAATAAGACTTGGCATACATTTAAAACAAGGACAAGTTATATAGACATAACTCAAATTACCTTCATGTCAATCTAACAATAAAATGCGATTACATCTATAGCACATATACACATCGCTAGAGTATCTCTAGGTGGAATGATACCAACATGTAACCTCAAGCATTTCACAACAATTCATGACGAATCTTAGCAATGGAAACATATACGACACATCTGGAGTATCTCTAGGGTGGAATGAAACCAACATAGATTTCTACACATAAAGAGTTTTGCACATCGACATAAACATAATACTACTAAACAAACTCATAAACATTCACGTGACATGATTATAAGTAGCAAAGTATTCCCAAAATCAAACACAAGTTTAGTCTTACAAGTTTAATGAACTCCTACACCCGGTTGCAAGTATGAATTGATTAGCCGAACATGATCTTCATACCGAAACGTGGATTGATTTGATGAAAAGTGATGATTAAGCATCAATTGATTGGCCAAAATCGCCCCAATATGTCTCCTCTGAGTCTTCAAGTTGGAATGTGGTGAAAAATCCCGAAATCCCCTCAAAAAGTCGTGCAAAGAAAATGAAAACCGTCATAAACTGCTTCCGACGTACCATACGACGGGTTTTTGGCGTATGATATGGTGACTCTAAAATGCATACGCCCAATATGTTCTGAGATACGATGGAGCCGGACCAGGAAATACGCCGGGCACCGTATGATACGGCCAAATCCATCGTATCATACGGTGGACCTGATTTCATCTTCACATCTTGCATTTTCCAACATATTCATCCGCCACCTCCTAAAATCTTTAACTTCGCACTTCTTCAGTATTTTGCATTATTTCCTACCTTCAACCTATAACACATAAACAACTCAAAGTAACATGATTCGAAGCAGATTTGATGTTAATACAATACAATTACATATCACTTTAACCCCCCCCCCCCCCCCTAAAGATTGGACACATCAATTAGATCAGTGGATACCATCAATATCGATAGTAGGAGAGGGAGACCAAAACTGACATGCGACGAGCTAATTAGGCATGATTTGTTAGACTCCTCTCTGAGGATATGGTCGAGGATAGGATTTCATGAAGACGTAGAATTAAGGTTAAGGACTTTTAGGGGGGAGGGGTTACCATTTGTTTCTTGGTTGTATCGTTTTAACTCCGTTTTCCTTTTTTATCTTAATGTTTCATTATTATGTTTACATTATGTTGTATACTAATGCTTTGGGCTTAACTTATAGTTTAGCCCCCTCTTTTAGTGTTTGTTTGTTTGTTTCAGGTGTCGTGCTCTAGGATTTCGATTGCACTTTCAACTCAGTCTCGAGTCGAGGATCTTCTTGGAATCGACCTCTCTGTTCCCTTTTAGGATAGAGAAAATGTTTGTCTGCATCCACCCTCCCCAGACCCTACCAGCTTATTGGTGGGATTTTATTTGTTCGGTTGTTATTGTATTATTGTTATTATTATTATGGGTTGAGTTCTATAGAAAACCAATATTTTGTAAAAAACCGAAAAACAAGAAAAAAATTTATTTTTTCTAAAACTTTTTTTGTATGTTTCTTTCATGATTTTAAGAATACTGGAAAAAGAAAAAAAATTAAAAACATTTTTGAGTTTTTTAAAAAAATATAATAAAATTCGTATTTTAGCTTGAAATTAATAATGCAGTATGCAACAATAATATAAAATTTGTTTATGAATGTCAATTCTTTGTTTTTTACATTATTCACATAAACCACAACCATATTTAAGTTAAGTTTCTTCTTTTTAAGTAGTTTTAATTATAATGCATTATGCAATACTATTAGTACTATTGCATTATGCGCGCACTAATAAAAAATCACTAAATTTTTTATTTTTAATTTTTTTTCTCATAAATAAAGCTAATAAAATTATAGAATTTTTGGTGAAATTCTTTTTAAAATTTATTAATATATGAAGAAGTTATAGAGAAAAGAATGTTGGTTTTTTGGATAATTGTTGCTTTTCTGTAGATCTTTTCCCTTATTATTATTATTATTATTATTATTATTTATTTTTATTATTATTATTATTATTATTATTATTATTATTATTATTATTATTATTATTACTAGAATAAAACCCGTATGTTATACGGGTTGAATCATTAAAAATATATCTATAATTGATAATTCGTGTATACTTTCTTAATACCATAATAATGTATTATGTTACATTAGATGGAAAACTAAAGTTATAATTCATAATATGGTATTGATGACTTTACTCTCTTTATCAAAAAAAATACTCAGGGCATGTCTCTACTTGTATATTTGGAAAATGCAAGATAAATGTGATCATGTTTAAAAAACAATCGAACCCTCAATAGCGACTAACATGAATTATGAATTGACAAATTTGAGACTTTAAGTATGTATACAAAGTTAGATGAGTATAAAGTTTTATCAAATTATAATGAGGACATTCTAGTTGCTAAGTATAAATTCTAAATTATAATCAAAAGATTATAATGTTATCAATAAAAAATGTTATGTTGATATACATTAGAAAACTTACAATTGTATTTATCGCGATGTCTAAAATTTTCAAATTGAATGAATATGGCTCATTTGATATGGTAGGAAAAACTATTTAATATTAGATATTATGAACATGATTTTTATCGCTTATGAATTTCTCTATAAATAGTATCATCCACAACGCAACGCTTATTGAATTTGTAAAATAGTATTAAGTATTCATTAATTAAAATATTAAATATAATTTGCTCAATTATATTTGAAAACACACTAAATAAGTGTTTATTGGTATTTTATAAGTTTCTAAATATTTTTTAAAATGAAAATAATAATAGTTTAAAAATTATTTTTAAATAA
The DNA here is from genome assembly GCA_039602395.1 of Deinandra increscens subsp. villosa. Taxonomy (NCBI): domain Eukaryota; kingdom Viridiplantae; phylum Streptophyta; class Magnoliopsida; order Asterales; family Asteraceae; genus Deinandra; species Deinandra increscens. Next base: position 87,740,048 of record JBCNJP010000025.1, read on the forward strand.
ATAAAAGATGTAAATTAATATATGATCGTCATAATTCTATAAATATAAATAGACAAAAATATATCATGATTATAAAATAGGATACAATTTCCAATAACAAAAATTTTTATTATGGAGTAGATTTGGGAGGGAAAACTTTTATAAGAATGAATATAGCGTTGACATGTGTCAACAATTGTAATTGTTTATTAGAGTAGGAAGAAGATTATTATCTCAATACCTGAATATCGACAATAATTATATAGCTATTCTATATTTTATTATTATAGATATAGATATTCTTAACTTATCATTATCATATTTATAATATCATGTGTTTGAAATTTGAATTGAATCTTTTATACCATAGCCTAGTAAAAAGGGCACATTCATGTGTGTATATATACGTACACACATATACAAAGAACTACAAAAATAGAGAGGAAGAGAAATGGCTGACGGAAAGAGGAACTCACACATTCTCAACATAAAGTTTACAAAGCTTTTCATCAATGGAGATTTTGTGGATTCCATTTCAGGTTCTTCCAATTGTTTCTCCGATTTAGGATAATTTATCTCTTAAATTAATCATGGTTAATATTCTGTAATTATTCTTTTTTTAAAGAAATTAATAACGGCTAACATTTATTAAAATTAGTTTAAGGTTGTAGGGGGTGTTTCTAGTTAGAACTTTAAAGGGTTACGCCATTTCTAATTTTCTAGTTGAGCCCCTTCTATTTTTTTTTTAAAGAAAAAAACCTCCATTCGATGAGGGTTCATGAACCCTTGTCGGGTTGTTTTGGACCGAACCTTAGGGGTTAACGGTTGTGCTAGTGTTCTAATGAACCCTAGAGAACTCACAAGAGTTTCTAGTAGATGACGGTTCCATCCTAACTAAAACATGTTTTCTCGAGACGATAAAAACCTTTGAGAATTTTTTTTTTCTTAATCACACATTTATTTTCATAATCATATTTTCGTAATATGATTTATTTTACTTTTTAAGTTGAGTGTTATCATCTTTCTCATAGTGTAGTCATATCTCTTTAGCAATTCAGAAAAAATAAAAAGTTAAAATTGTCATTTTATAAATAAATAAATAGGAGTGGGTACAAGCCCTTTGAATTAATTCACTTGGCATTTTTAGTACTAACATTTAATTTCGATTTTAATGCATAATCGCATATCATAGAAATATCGATTTTTTTTTTTAATTTACAGGCAATTTTTAATGAATGACAAACTATACTAAAAAAAGGCTAGCAAATGTCCACCCCCTCCCCCCCCCCCCTCCCACCCAAAAAAAATAATTAATATTAATAATAATAATAATAATGAATAATAAATAATACATCACATCCGAATGAGAAAGAAAACGACCACATCCACATAAAGTGACCATTCGACACCGCTATCCAGTCATATACCATGTTAACCTACATCAAAGAAATGCCATTAAATGAATGCCATTGCGGCCACGTAATCTTCATCTTTTTTGTCCTTCTCGTAATCCATAAGAAACATTTTACTGGCAAAATACATATTTCATATCATTTTTAAGTCAAATTTAAATTCACAATATTTTTTAATAGTTCGTTACATGAGGTAGCTGATTCAAATACGAATGGTGTTTCGTTCATCATGTGGTCTTATCATGCTAACGAGACAAACAGATTAGTTTTGTAGGTTGGTTCGTTGGGTAGACTTTGTAAGAATCTATGTACAATGGTCGATTAAACAAACTTCATAGACTTCACTTCTTTGACCATTTGACTCTGGCAAAGATGGATGTGTCTTGTTAGTCAAATTGTCTGCTTGCCATCTTCGTGAAATCACCAAGTATGGTTGTCATATGATGAAAGCGTACCGGATTTTCTTAAACACAGTTATGAATTCAAATTTTACCTAGAAATCAAACGGAAACATGTAATTCCCCTGGATCCAATAAAATTTACAAGTGTTGAGTAATTTATATTTTCAAGTTGGTTTTACATTTAGGCAAAACATTTGAGACAATAGATCCGAGCACAGAAGAAGTGATCGCAAAGATCGCCGAAGGAGATAAAGAGGACGTCGACTTGGCGGTGAAAGCTGCCCGACAAGCTTTCGATCATGGTTCATGGCCTCGTATACCCGGATGTGTGAGTATTTCTTTGGTTTAGTAACCATTAACCTATGTCTTTGATTTTAAAGTTTGATAAATATTATATAAAGTATATATTTTTTAACGTTTGTATAAATATCATATAGTCATTATCATATACTGCAAGGTCATATAACTATACAAGTTTTATGAAGTCAAATCAAATTAGTCAATAGCGCACCTATATACCATTTTCTCAATTTAACTTACATCGTACAATGCAATAATGACGTCCATACGATACAATAATCATATTTACCAATTACCACACGTTTGTATATTGTGGATGTTGATTTATGCAAGTGGCTTGCCTACCTTCGTTATCATGTAGTTATTGTAAACTATAAAAATTAAGTGTTAGGATGGGCCACTTTACTTTTTAGTCAATGAAAAATATCTCACATCTTTTTAAAAAATGAGGATTAGTTAACATAATATAAAAACAAAACTAATTAAGGTTGTAATTAATCTATCCATCTATTTGCAGGAAAGAGGTAAAATAATGAATAAATTTGCTGATTTAATCGATGAAAACCTTGAAGAACTTGCGGCATTGGAAAGTATTGATGCTGGAAAAGTTTTTAGCTTCGAAATCAATGTCGACATTCCTGCCATATCCAAAGATATTCGTTATTTTGCGGGTGCTGCAGATAAAATCCATGGAAAAACACTGAAATTGTCTAGCGAATTTCAGGGATACACTTTATCTGAACCAGTTGGTGTAGTTGGTCTCATAACTCCATGGAACTTTCCAAGTGCCATGTTTGTTCTCAAGTGTGCACCCGCTTTAGCCGCGGGTTGCACCATGATCGTCAAGCCAGCTGAGCAGGCGCCTCTCTCGGCTCTCTACTTGGCCCATTTAGCTAAACAAGTAAGCACATTGCACGCTTGTGCTAGTGCATGTTACCGACACGATGAAGGTTTTGTTTTCTTCATATGATTAACATTTAGGTGTTTTTTTTTGTGTTCATAGGCGGGGATCCCGGACGGGGTCCTTAATGTTGTGACGGGGTTTGGACATACAGCTGGTTCTGCTATCGCGTCACATATGGATATAGATTGTGTTAGTTTAACAGGGTCGACTAAAGTTGGGAGACTAGTAATGCAGGCTGCGTCTACAAGCAATTTAAAAACCGTATCACTAGAACTCGGGGGGAAATCCCCTCTCTTGATCTTCGACGATGCAGATGTTGATCAAGCGGCTGATCTTGCACTCTTGGGGAGTCTTGCTAACAAGGTATTTTACACTTGAAAGTGTTGTTAACTTGGTCCAAAATCTAAGCTACATTTTGTGTATAGGGAGAAATATGTGTATGTACTTCGCGTGTTTTTGTTCAAGAAGGGATTTACGATAAGCTTGTGGAAAAACTAGTCGATAAGGCGAAAACATGGATCGTTGGGGATCCATTCGATCCCTCCACTCGTCAAGGACCACAGGTAAATCTAATAAACTTACTAAAAGATATAAAGTTATCTGGTTATCCTGTATATAATGCAGGCACAGATAGACATGACCAATTTAACTGTTTAAGTAACATTATACTTCGTTTTGCATAGGTTGATAAGAAACAATACGAGCAAGTACTCTCCTACATCGACCAAGGAAAGAAAGAAGGCGCATCATTGCTATTTGGCGGGAAGCCTTGCGGGGGGAAGGGATATTATATCGAACCAACAATCTTTGAAAATGTTACGGTACGCGTGCAATACAACATTTTAAGTATTAAATTCGCGTTATCAGTAATTTGCTCTTGTTTTCATCGATATAGGACGACATGGTTATTGCGAAGGAAGAGATCTTCGGTCCGGTTATGTGTCTTATGAAGTTCAAGTAAGACCGCTTTCCTTTTGGTTTTAAAATGTTCTGTGTGATAAGAAAACATTATTTGAATATAATGTGACGATAACACAGGACGATTGAAGAAGCGATTGGAAGGGCGAACGCAACTGCGTATGGTTTGGCAGCAGGGATTGTGACAAATGACTTGAACATAGCGAACAAGGTGTCGAGATCGATTCGAGCGGGCATGATTTGGATAAATTGTTACCATTATTTCGATCCGGGTTGCCCGTTTGGAGGATACAAAATGAGCGGGTTCGGGAAGGATCATGGCATGGAATCCATAGAAATGTATCTTCGAACCAAATCTGTTGTCACACCTATTTACAATTCGCCATGGTTGTAAATCATTAGATGTGGTGTGTTGTTGCTTATTGATTTCAAGGTGTAACAAGCACTTTTGGGTTCTTAGTTACTTTTTTGTTTATTATTTAAGAAAACTAGTGTTATATGCGGCGCATTATAGCTGGAACATGATTGGCTTCAAATAAAATCCATGTTATTTGATATTTATCCACTTTGTCTAAGAATTTAAAGAAGTCATTAATCTCTAATGCACACTCATATTATGACTCACTTTACACTACTTAATCACATGCATAAAAAGTTGGTTGATAGAAGATAAACCTCTAGGTGTCCTGTTTGGGGAGATCTAGGGTTCAAACAAGGATAAGTAAAAATATTTTGGGTGTAGTTTTAGGAGTAAGAGTATGATAGATTATTATTTTGTTAACTGAATGTCATCTATTTGGTATATTACATTAATTATATTAGGTGATTTATTATTAGATTAGGATAGCTTAATGATTAATTAAATATCCATTGAGGGGTGTCTTAATTTGATTAGGATTTTAGAGGTTAAATAATTAAAGATTATCCCCCCCCCCCCCCTCCTCTATAAAGGGAGATGGTGGTGAGGTAAATCATTGATTACAAAGTTGTAAACATCCAAGGTCAATAAAAGTTCTCTTTGTCAGTCTCGTTCTTGATCACTTGTGGGTTCGTTCTCGTTATCGGTTTTTTGTACACGATTCAACAAGTGGTATTAGAGCCACATTGTTGTGGTTTTGTGCAGAAGAAAACATGATATCAATAGAGGGTGACGAAGAAGGAAGGATGTCGATTGCAAAGTTCGATGTAGAAAATTCCGACAGGTACAATGACTTCGGTTTGTGGCATGTGAAAATGAGGGCGGTTCTAACACAATACAACTCGGAGAAAGCAATCGAATCATTCCCGACTGATGCCACGGAGGAGCAGAAAACAGAGGCACTTGCATCGGAACCATACCGGAAGGCGCATGGTGCAATCTTGTTATGTTTAGGGAACAAGGTTCTGTGTGATTGAATAATATGATCAGGTAAATTGAATGATATGTTTAGTTTACCACTTTTCAACTAGTCCATTTAATGAGGGACCCGCCGATTTAAGAAAGTCTTTGTCATTTACTTCTTTTTCTTTAATTCTCAAAATCTTCTACCTTTTGTTGATCTTGAACTCCTTCGAGATAACTTTTAGAATACTTTAACTGCTTCTCATTCGAAGCGTATATGATTGATTTCACAAGATTTGTGAAAAAGGGATTTCACAGAACTCTGTGAAATACTTCACAGAAGTTCTGTGAAGTTACGAAATCTGTCAGATGATAGATTTTGTCGCTCCTTTTCTTTCTTATGCTATTTATCTTTCTTATAATACTTTATACCATATTACAATGGATTGCTCTAACATAAATTATCTATTTTATAGCAATGCCAATGTTTAAAACCGGATGTTTAAACGAGGATGGACTTGTCAAAAAAATGTTAAACCGGTTGACCCGGAAGGTCAAACCAGATTGATTATATAAACTCGTAAATTTATAATATAAACTTTATAAACCTTCAAACTCAACAAATGTAAAGAAAACATCAATAAAGTTCTAAACAAATTACAACTATTAAAAAAATAATATAAGTTTTAATCAAAGTATATTTATAAAAACAAATTACATTGGAGTGCTGTATGCATCAAGTTCTTCATCTTTTAGCATGAGTGTGAGACTTGAATGTTAAAAACCGGTTCAATTAGTGTCTCGGAACCGTAAAAACCGTCAGATAAAAAATTAGCTCGGAATTTGACTAAATAGGACACACCCAAACCGGCTTAGCCTCTAATCGACGGTTCAACCGTCCGATTCAAAGCGGGTTTTAAAACATTACAAAAATACTCATTTTCGACCTAGAAAAGTCAATAAAACTAAGGGTGGGGGAAGTGGTAAAATAAAAGTTTTGAAAGTTTTAGTGGTAACCAATAGGAGTGTGCCACGCAGGAGAGAAAAAAAAATAGAAGTTGAAGTAAATTTTGAAATATTTTAAGAGAGAGTGGTAGAATTTGGTAGGTTGAAGTTTAATATATATTTACTTTATTTTTAAAAACAAACACATATAACATAAATAAAAAACATTTTATTTAAAACCCCACATTACATAAATAAAATAATACGTTTATATAAAATAAATAAAAACTTAGATATTATTATTTGAAGTTGATGCCCTCAGGACATGGTCCCTCATTAAGGTCCAAAACTCGACGTTTGAAAAACCCTTCTTGTCATGTATTTTTCAATATTCGCACAACGCGTTAAACATCAAACCCGATTCAAGATCCGTCATGGTAGCTTTTCGTTCAATTTTGGCGTAGACACCATCGAACTTGTTAACCTTCAAAGTTATTTTTTGCCATCTCGAGTTCATTTGGTGTATGGTTCTATTCGAACCACCAAGTTATTTGTTGAAATGGTCAAGCACTGTAGCCCAAAATTGATTCGCCGTTGAGTGATGAAGAACCTTGTGCTTGGACACGTGAAGCCAAGCGTGAGCCAACTCAATCTCCTCGTTGGTAGTCCAAGCCATTTTGAAGTGAAATTGTTTAGAGTGAAAGTTAATAGAAATGGTGGAAAAGTGGTGAGGATTTGTGGTTTGTTGTGTGTATTTATAGGTGAAAAGATATGATAATTTGATAAAAGAATTTATTTTTTTAAAAATTGTACCGTTATCTCCGGCTACTTGTAGCCGTTGAGGCTCGTTTTATGCCGAAGCCGCGAGACCGGCAACAGTATTGCCGAGCGACTAGCCGAGGCCCATTCCGCTCGGCGTAAGACGTCAAATTGTTAAAATCTATCAACAAAACTAATAAAATCAACCTAAAAAAAGCCAATAAAACTAAGACGTCAAATTGTTAAAATGGGTATAAATTTTGGCAAAAGTTGATGGACCCAAAACGTGTTAACCCTTTATCTTCTCTACCAAACCTTCTACTTTTCAATGTACGCAACCTAAATGGAACACTATTGAGCATTGACATTCCTACTTCTAGCCATGAGATAATAAATAAAATTAAATAAACAAACAATTATTTAATACAAAACAAGCCACCGCGCCGACGCGCTCTTAGAGCGAGTAGGAAACACGGCCTGCAATTCTAGGTCAAATAGTTATTGCTGTACTTTTATTTTCTGCGAAAGCATCCAACTGCTTCCCTTTTCTAACAGAATCGGGTTCCTCACGCGCCCTCCCTCGCGTGAATCTGTCTCCACCCATAACCCATCCAAAGCACGCAAAACTTTAACCTCCAATCACCTTTCAACAAAAAAAAAAACCCAAATCGAAGCAAAATTCCTCACAATCAACAAAACTAAAACCTCTCGATTCTGTAAATAAAAACCCTAGTTTTCTCCGTGATCGCACACATTCTTCGCAGGTATATCTTCTTGATTCCTTTACTATCTTCACGGTGCTTACTCGTATGTATTTATGGCGTTTTTGCAGCTTTGATATAGCTTGTATCCTGTGGTTTTATGTGCTCAGATCCGTTGTTTTTTAGTTTTTTGATTGCGGTCAATGTGTGATTAGTTTGAGGATATTGTAGGCTTGTAGCTTGTTGATGCTTGAAGTTTTAATTTGTGGAATTGTGGTTTTGTGGTTGTTTATGCTTTGGGGCTTGGTATTTGGATGACTTTAGTAAAGATTGGTTTGTTCTGTCTTTTATGTTTAAGATTCAACAATGTACCATGTAGAATTGAGCAAAAAGTGGTTTTTTCTTTGTGTATTGAGATTGTTGTTATAATTTCGGAAGTTAGGGGATGAGTGACCATAGATTGCATTCGGTTGGTAGTATGGCGAGAAAGTTGTTCACTTTGTATAGAAGTAAAGGGATTAGGAAACCCTAAGTGCTAGAAGAATCAAGAAAGTAGTATGCAGAGTGATGTAGTTGACTGGCTTGTTAAACATACACTAGAGTTATGCTGTGTTTAATGGTGCAGAAGAACTATTAGGTATCTCTGTTCTGTCGAATTGTTTACAAAATCTCGAAACTGTATCCAATCCTCCTAGTTGAGGAATTAATAAATATAAAGTTCATTGTGCCTCATACATGCCCTTATTTACAGAAGTTATGTTGTATTTAATTGAACTAGTTATTGTTGCTCCAAGTATAGATAGCACATGAGAAAACTTTCTAGAGTTATGCAGTTGGAAGAAAATTTCAAATTGGTATATTAGTGTCATACATTATTGCCATTGAGTTGCCGTTGTTTAATTCTTTTTTCCTCCCATTGAGAAATTTAAAATTTCATATTCCTTTTTGACACTGAACACTATGTGATCAGGATGCAGGTTAATACAATACTGAAATTTTGATGCTATTTCCATCTCAGGGAATGTCTCTTGAGTATCATGGACAAGGATGATAAACTCGTTGCGAAAGGTGAGAACTTGACGTCTCCATTTTCTTTCACAGTTTTTTTCTTCTTCACAAACTTAGACTTGTGTCACCCACAAATGTTCAGTTCACTGAGCTGCAAAATTGGAAGGGAAGTTAGAGCGTAAGATAGCAATATAGCTTACCAAAGTATATAATAAAGTACTTATTATACTTTTTTCAAGACTTAGTAAAACTTAGATATGTTCCTTTATTAACTGCTATGACACACTATAAATGTAGATAGTCAATTAATACAAGCTGTATGTGTCCCTTTTTATTTAGTAAACCGGATACAAAAAAAAGTAGATTAGTAGATAACTGTATCTAAACCATCCAGCAAACTCAAATTGAAAAAAAACACAATGTTATTCGCGTTCTGTCCTTTTGAAACCAAAGGAAACTAAAATCTTTATGAAGCTAGATCTTGCCATTTCAATGGGCAGAATTGAGATCTGATAAGATCATACGTGTAGTCAATGTTTATAATATATGAGGGAATCCGTAAAATATCTTCTTAAAGCAAGGATTCCAGACCAGTTTTATGATAAAATGTTTATTTTTTGTTGTTGTAGTCCTTAGAGGAGGGATTAACCTTAAGCTTGTTTTGATGTTGAATCACTTTTTTTTATAAAGGAACAATGGTATATCTGAAAGCCTGTCCCAAATATTTTTATGTTTTTCTATTAAATCTGCAATCATCTAAACTTCAAGAATTGGTGAATGTGGTTGTAATGCTTAGATGTCAATGTGCATTTAGTTTTAGTACTTTGGTCATAATAAACAAACTTGACAGCACAAGGCTATAGTAGGTGTGTTTCTGTATTGAAACTGTAACGGGGCTGCTCCTGCTATATAGATATTTGATTATTGTTTCCTAGATAGTTAAAATCTCTAGGTGCAAAGGGCTCACCTGTCTCCTAGGCGTAAGGCTAAGAAAACATGTAACAATAATGAAATATATTATTTATATAATTTGTATACAAAGTTAAATATTTAATGCTATGCTACAAATATAATAAAAATAACTGATAGTTCTCTTTTAAATCAAAGTCTAAAAAATAAAATTAGGTTTTCTTTCAATGTGGTTTTCATCTCACATGATGTAAAGAAATTTGGCAAGGTAGATGGCTATTAAGGAGAGTTGACTCCAGATAAGGATTAAAGAACCCAAAGGATGGTTTAGGCCCGTCAGGCTGGTCACTGGTGCATGCCCGGTTAGTCTGGTTTAGTCCTGCTGTAGTCTGGTTCAGGCCTTTTTTTGGCCAGTCTAGGATGGTTTTAGCTGGTACAGACCATTTGAAACTCGTTCTGACGCGTTCAAATTGGTTTTCGCGCCTGGATGGACCAAGGCGCTTGCTTGTGCCTGGACTAAGGCGATTACCTCCCTTGCGCAGTTGCGCCTGATCACAAAGCTTGCCTTGCGTATGCATATTGTTTCTCTCTCTTCTGCTCTTTGTATTCGTTGCAAATGGTCTATTATCATGTATGATGTATGTCTAATCTGATTGAAGTTGCATCCTTTTTCTCTTTGCCTTCTATTTCTATATGTCTTTTGATTCCCAAAACATTATAGTCCATACCAATTTACCATAAAAAGTTGTCTTTGAGGTCACAGCCCTTGTTCATATCTCTCCCTTTATTTTAAGTGTTATCTTCCATCCCTTGAAGCTTCACTTAACATGTCCTTGCTACTCTTTTAGCCATGGAATATACTTATTTCATTTGTTCTCTTTGAAACAGATTTTTAATATGCTAAATAGTTTATCTCGTATTTGAGGGCACTGCTCATTCCTGGAAGTCTTGATTGATTGTAAGATATATTTTCTCTTGACAGTCATCCTTGGGCTAACCCCCTATAAACCATTCAGTAATTTAAAGTTGTAACGTGGCAATTGAATACTAAACTGAAAAAAAATGTTGCATCTCTATTTAAGAAAGCACTTGACATACTAATGTATAACCACATCATCTCATATAATACCTTGTAATTATATTAACTACATTTGTACAAAATTATCTGTTCCAAAATGATCAAGACGCATTCTTTAAATCGAACAGCTGGGAAACTAGACACAAATATTAAAAATAGGCTAGTAAAAGTATGGATCAGTTTGACATTAACAAAATGTTTTTGTCGGATAAATTCAAGATGCAGTTTGGTATATGATAATTGTTACTATAAACAATCAGTTTGAAGTTTTTTTTTTGTTTTTTTTCATTTATTGGGAAAAATAAGCCCTGTTTGGTAAGATGAGTGGGATCCTATGCCTGATATCTTCCTAATTAATTCCATAACGTCTATTTAATGGTTGGTGATGAGGCCATGAGTGCCAACACAAAAACCCTAGAAATCATAAGAGAGCGATCTGCAGCCTCCATCGGTGTGTGTTTTCCTAACCTCCACCCTCAACTAGTCATTCTTGTTCTCTTTGTATCATCTAAAAGAGTTGTTGCTTGATTCCATCGGTATGCTTATAAATCTTTTTTTTTTAAACTCTGTTAGAAATTCATTCCTCTAATCTTTTTATACCCGATTTTGATTTATCTTTGAAGTTTGAGATCTCCTGCCTTGCATTAATGTAAGCATTTTTTAACAGTTTGATACCGACAAAGTTCTTAAGGCTATCTATTGCGTATAACTTCGAGATCTGTATGAATAATAAATTTGTTGCTGGGGTTTGGATTTTTTTCTTTTGAACAGCTGCTGGAGTTTGGATTGTGTGGTCTCTTTATAGTCTAGGATCTTGATTTTGATATTTGATAAGCAGAGAGATAAAATTATGTCTTCAACTGCATTTTAGTCTGGATTATCAGATGGGATTTTCCTTCTTATTGTTTTTAATAATCTAATCAAGATCTACTTGTTCTTTGCAGTACATTTTTATTTTTTATTTTTTATTTTTATACACTCTTAATCTCTTCTCAATTTTTAGATTAAGCTATACTTGGTTTTTGCATTGTCCGATATCTGATGAGCACACTTTTCCAGTGTTACCATAATGCATGGTATAGTTTTACTCGTACATAATACATGCTTAACTTTTATTTAGGATTGTTTCCATGTATTCAGTCATAGGTATGGCTTGTTAAAATTAACTATTTATTAATCTTTTTGTCTCGATAAGTCATATGGCTGCACTTTTCCTCTTTTATTATGAAATGTGCTCTGTTGTGGTTTTCTTCTCTATTTTCCATACTGATAATATTGTAAATGTGAATGTCAAGATTATCTACATGGTTTTGAGCAACATTGGAATTTAAAAACGCTCCGTATTTGTTGTGAATGCTAAGTTTTCAGCTATTGGAAGCCACTAAGATAGTAAGATCTCAATTTGTTGTGATGAATGGAATTATTTGAACTTATAGCATAGAAAAAACTTGTGTACATGAGAAGGTCTGCACTCTGCAGGATACTACATTACTACTATTATAGATTTTGATATTTTCTCATGGTATTAGTTATTTATGTTATTTTCATTATTATCTATACATTTTTTAATTGCCTTTTCTCCCCTGATGCCACAATGTTTTAAATCAGTCAATGCATTTCTTTGATTTAATGAACTCTTTAGATCTTTCAATTCTGACAACATGCCATTAAAGGTATATATTGTCTAGTTCTAATATTTTTGTTTCTGATTTTAAAAGAGTGGATGCTTAGATGATGCTTCAAGAAGCCTAGAGCTGGTCACCTCTTGTATATTTTCTTTGATAAGGAGAATCAATCAGCTTCAACAAGAAACATGAATAAGAAACTTTTGAAGAGTCAAGATTCCAAGAAGGTGACAACGAGTCCAAAAACTCAGCCTTCAAGAAAACAGAGTAGAAAAGCAGAAAACCCTATACGAATCCTACCAACCACAGAGCCATGTTCTGGTTCTATAAGCTCAAGTACATGGATTTGCAGGAATTCTGCCTGTAGAGCTGTACTTTCTATTGTTGACACTTTCTGCAAGCGGTGTTCATGTTGCATTTGCCATTTATTTGACGACAACAAGGATCCTAGTCTTTGGTTGGAATGCACCTCCAATTCTCCTGCGGGTGAGTCATGTGGGTTATCATGCCATATTGAGTGTGCCCTCCAACGTAACAAGGTAGGTGTTGTTGATCTTGGCCAATTGATGCAGCTTGATGGGAGTTATTGCTGTGCTTCATGTGGTAAAATATCAGGGATACTTGGGTTAGTCTCCTTCCTTCACATTGACATTGAGCAATTTTATTTACACACTTTTCTCTAGATGTAGTTTTTTTTACCCATTTACTAAGAAGGGGTTGGCTTGGGTTGTATTTAATCTCAATTCTGGTAAAACCAACTTTGTAGCTTAAAGGGTTCGGTCTAACACGTCAAATGGATCAGGCAGGTTGAAAGTTGTCCGAAGTCTTTTTTCATGCATACAACCTCCCCAATGTTGTTTTTCATAGATTAAGTTTTATTATTGCAACAGTTTTGTTTACGTAATTGTAACTATTCAATAGATATAAACGATTAAAATATAGATAAAATTAGCTTTTACGGGTCAACCCGATCCGGCCTCCTCTAAAATGACTTCTTCAGCCTAAATCCTTTTTGACCCGTTAACCAACCCGCCCGTCTTGCCACCTCTACTTTTTCCTAATAGAACAGAGAAATGCTATTGCATTCCTAGAAATTTTGAAGTCCTTAAACATTTCATTTTTCTTGGTTTTGACTTTTGAGTTTAACATTTGTTCTTTTCTTATTCTTTTTGTTGGGGTTATAATTATTCTAGGTACTGGAAGAAGCAACTCACTATTGCTAAGGACTCTCGGCGTGTTGACAGCTTGTGCTATAGGATATATCTGAGTTTCAGGCTTTTTGATGGCACATCAAGGTTTAAAGAACTCCATGACATTGTTAAAAATGCGAAGAGCAAGTTAGAGACTGAAGTGGGCCCACTGAGTGGGGTCTCTGCGAAGATGGCACGAGGCATAGTAAGCAGACTCTCTGTTGCTGGTGAAGTTCAAGCACTGTGTAATGCTGCAATTCAAAAAGCAGATGAAATTTCTGCCTCACATTCTTGTGCAAGCCTGCATGGTAAAGGTATCTCCTTTTGTGTTCTTTTTCTTTCATAAACGAGTCTCCGTTAAATTTCCTTTAAACTTCTTTCTTATAGAAGTGGCAAAATAGTCTGGTTGGATAACGAGTCAAAATAAGTAATTTTTGCATGAGTTGAAACATGTTCATAATTTTTATTTTTTCAAAATGTTTAGTGTGCCAATATGAGTAGAAAAGTTATTATTTCAACAAAAACCCATTTAAGAAATAGAAAGTTATAAGGTTTCTAGCTAGAGATATAACATAACCCGAATTGACTCTTCCATATGTAAATGAGTTGAAATTGTTATCTCTGGATTTAAGTTTCCTTTAAATCTTAGGAATGCGTATTTTTTTCCCCTTGCAGAAGGCTCCGTTCCTGCAGCATGCAAGTTCATCTTTGAAGAAGTAAAACCATCTTCTGTAGTGCTTGTTCTAATAGAACTTTCAACAGCATCATCTAATAATATAATTGGGTTCAAGTTATGGTACTCCAAAACAACCGACGAGATGCATTCAAAAGACCCCATTTCAATTTTCCCTCGATCTCAAAGAAGAATTTTGATATCCAATCTGCAGCCATGCACCGAGTACTCATTCAGGATTGTATCATACACTGAAAGTGGGGATGTAGGTCACTCAGAGGCTAAGTGTTTCACCAAGAGTGTTGAGATACTGCACAAGAACCCCACTGATGCCATTGTTCCTCATGAGGAAGGAACCTCGGGTGCCAAAGATGTTGAATCAGACTCTGGATTTAAAGTTCGAGATCTCGGGAAGGTCCTACAGCTAGCGTGGGTTGAAGAACGAGGATATTTGGATGATATATCTGGTGCAGATTTGAGCGGGCTTGGCCAGATGGTCAACCCGGAAACTATAAAAGCCGAGGAACTGCCATCTACGTCACGTGGGCTTGACTTGAATATCGCTACAGTACCTGATTTAAATGAAGAAATTGCTCCTCCAAATGATTCTTCTAGGGATGAAGCAGATCATGGTAGTGGTGGATCTGAAAACTGGGCCCAACATGGGCCCAACGGGGAAGTGCCAGCTGTTGATTCCCAGGCTGAGGTATCAAGAAAGAGGCCAGCTAGTACAGAGACCCATGATTGTGATAGCGCGCTAATAAACATCTCATCACCCTTTTCAGCTAACAAAGGTGGACCAGGGAACTTGGATGAAAACTTTGAATATTGTGTGAAGATGATCCGATCGCTCGAATGTGAAGGGTACATCAAGCAAGAATTTAGATTAAAACTGTTAACTTGGTTTAGTTTGAGGTCAACAGAGCAGGAACGTAGGGTGGTCAACACTTTCATTCAAACACTAGTAGATGACCCGAGTAGCTTAGCTGGACAGTTGTTAGACTCATTTGCTGACATCGTAAACAACAAGAAGCCTAGAAATGGATTCTGCAGTAAGCTGTGGCACTAAACAAGGACAGTGTTGTCATTTAAGCTATGATTGGGATCGCGTATATTTCATGGTATATGATTTTTTTCCTCACCGCGGACCTCGAGAAAGCAACTCATATATTCGTAGCAAATTTAATCAATCTGTCATCTTTTTGTCTTTTTTTTTTTACATTCAAAGTATTCGTATTTATTTCATACAATTATGTGGGACAGATCTAGTTGATTATTAATGAATGCCTGATTTTCTAGTTGATTTATCTGTTTTCACTTCTGTTAGGTTTTCATTCTGTGTGTTACAGTGCTGTTGTTACACAGACTGGCAGACATGTTTAGCTTGCAGATAAGATAGGATCATGTTGGTTGCTTCTTTTCTTAGCAGCAATCGTTTTAACTGGTTATTTTTATTAAACAACCTCATCTCCTTTTTCCATCCTCACACAGACAGACCTGGCAAAATCAACCCAGGTATCAAATTTTGGGTCAATATGGGTTTCCAGTTCAAGAAGATGGATTGTTTGGGGCTAAAAAAATAGTTTACAAGAGGTCCAAATGCGTATGTTTAAAAAAGAAGGAAAAGAAAACATGGGTTAGAATGGATTGAAAGAAAACCAGCTGTGAGTCAGGATGGGTCATGGGCGCTCCAAAGAGTGGGTCATGGGCGCGTCCAAAGAAGACTTGACCAGTTCATCCAGATTCCAAATAATCGCTCCATCATCGATTTTAAAAAAAATGACATGAGAGAAACATTTTACTAAAAAGTGAGACGTATAATAACAATTTTTTTCTCCCCTAAGATCCATCGCTCAAAAGGCGTTTTTTTAATATGTAAATTATGTGCGACCAAGGAAATAAAGCAATAAACAAAATAAAAACCAGTAATAAAAACACGTAATGTAAACAGAAAACCTCTATAGTTGAGGGGCATATTTGACATTAACCAAACCTGGATAACCAGAAAATCCAAAACCAACCCATAACGAGAAAATTTTGAACACCAAAATGTGAGGTTCACAAATCCCTCCAATCCTCTTCTCTCCGTCACACACAGATACAGCAGACATGCGAATTCTTCAAGCTCCGGCATCGGCGTACGTGACTTCGCAACGCTCAAATCCTAAATCGAGAGGTACCTTCTTTTAATCTATCTAGAAACGCGATCCTGTGTGCTTTGTAGTTGTTGATGCCGTTTTTAAGCTTTAATTGTGGACGTTTGAAGTTAAGTAACTGTAATTGTAGATGCGAAGTTTCTGGAGGGGCGTATTCTACAATCCGCCGTTATCGATTCGCTCCTCTCCCGAAGAATCGTAGGACGACGAGTTTGTTTAACGCGTAGGTGTGTGAACTCTGTTTCTGCTAAAGCTGCTTCTCTAGAAGGTGAGTGTGATTTTGCCTAATTACGTGCTTGGATTTGTTTACGAGTATGACTTAGTTCATCCTAAGGTCCGTAGAGGGAATCTAGTAGAAATTTGTTGAACACAATGATTTGAGAGGATTTTCAACTCATGGATTGGGTTATGCACTTATGATAATCAGATTCAGTATCGTAACTCTAGTTTTTTTTTTTTTTTTTTTTGCTTAGATAATACAGACTTGATTATTGGAAACAGTGTTGTGAAAACCTAGTATGAGGAATGGTCATATTCTATGAATTATGGAATTAACTGACAAAAGTTGATAAAAAGGTGAATTAAATATGGAGGAAGAATTGAATTGAGTTCTCAATTATTTAAGATAGATAAATAATCACCAAAACTAATGGTTTCATATATGAGTATTTGGCACCTGTAGGTAAGCAAAGATTGAATTTCCTTTACTTACATAGTATTGCCTTGATAGCAATTTTGGGGAAGTGGTTTTGACTAAGCTTTCTTGGCCCTTTCTCTGTTCCCACCAAAATTAAAGTATTTATACAGTCTGTTAATGTTGGAACTCAATCATTCAAAATTATAACAATCTTCCTATGTTTTTAGGTTAGCAAGCCTAGATCCAGAATCATGACTTATAGTTAACAGTGAAAGTGCATGTATTCAGTTGTTTTACTGATTCAATTACTTCAGTTGTTCTTGTCAGTCTGATATCAATATTTTAATGTGATGATTGTAGATGCTTCATCAATGTTGACTAGAGAAGCTGAAAGTGACGTGTTAAAAGCATTGTCACAGATTATTGATCCAGACTTTGGAACCGACATTGTGTCATGTGGGTTTGTGAAGGATTTGAATGTTGATGACGCTTCAGGAGAGGTGTTCTAGATTATGATGTGACGAGTTCCATAAATTATGTAAATACTTGTTACCTCATTCAATGTTCAACTTTGTATCTCAGGTTTCATTTCGTTTGGAGCTCACCACACCAGCATGTCCAGTCAAGGACATGGTAATTAAAACAGAGTCAGCATTCTTTTATGAAGATATAATGTATGCTAGATTTTGTCAAATATTGTTGGTCATGTGAATTCTTTTCAAAGCATCACCTCGAATTCCCGCCACTTCTTTATATTGTTTTAAAAGTAATACACAAATGAGTTAAACTGATACTTGTGGGTAATACTTGTAATGAAGTGATATTAACATCATACTCAAGTACAGTTTTCAAATTGCAGTTTGAGCAGAAGGCTAATGAGGTGGTGGTAGCTCTTCCCTGGGTCAAAAATGTCAATGTCACAATGTCAGCTCAACCCGCAAAACAGATTTTTTCAGCACAACTTCCTGTTGGATTACAGACAATATCAAACATAATAGCAGTTTCAAGTTGCAAGGTAACAAAATAACCAATGTAGCATTCTCTGATAGCTGCATTAACTGATTAAGGTGCTTTTGAAGCTGAACATCTTGCATCAAAACCCACTATATCAGTTGTAGTTCTGTAGATATACCACTTTGTTTTCCTCTGAGTTATGACAATGTTAGACTTCTTTTCAGCTCCTTACTATATTGCAGGATGTACATTGATGCACAAATATTACACGAATGCTAAGTGCATAATTTGATAATAAGTAATTAAGTGAAAGTAGAGATTGCTCCCATGAGTAATAATGCAAATCAATCATGAATTTAACCAAATACAAGATCACTTCAGACATGTGTAATTAAGAAATTAAGCAAATGAACTATTAAACTAAGGACTATTTTTATGAAATAACTGTACAAATTATTATGTTATGGCAAAAACATGGGAAGACTGGTATTAGACTTCCATTTTTATCTACGATCTTCAGTTGAGCAAGTTGAAAGCTATTTTTACTTGCAAGATGGAGTTACTTTTATGGGAGTTTCCCCGTATTTCCGTGCATGATTATCCCTAAACAACGAATGTCCACATATCCAAGTAGAATCTTAGTCCCGTCCCACATAGACACATTGAGAACCGTAACTTTAAATATTTTGGTATCCCAAACTGGTATCCTAAATTGCCACATAACTGTTCTAATGACCCATATTTACTTTATTTAAAGATCAGGTGATCATCTAACAGAAATATTAGTGGTGATCCGTATGCCTGGGTAATTTAATTATTAAATGATAATTGTTAAGGAATTAAAATGAGAACTACTACAAATGTAATCATAAGTTAATATACTAAACATTGCTTAAACTAAAATAATGAGATCCAGTGCAACTCATTTTTGTTTTATGGTTAAATAACATTGTTGCCAAGAAGGTTTAAACCCCTACCATTGAAAATCATCCATGTTGTATTCATGTCACATGCCACTAAATGAGTTATTGGAATCTAAAACCATAATCATCGTTGTTTAATTATTCTACAATGTGCCAACTTAAGCTACACTAGTTAAATCATATATGCTTCTTATACTTAGTTTTCTTAAATTTTTGTCTTTCTATGCATTTGTGATTACTGTAGGGAGGTGTGGGGAAATCAACTGTGGCTGTAAATCTGGCATACACTTTGGCTGGGATGGGAGCTAGAGTTGGCATCTTTGATGCTGATGTATATGGTCCTAGTTTGCCGACTATGGTCTCCCCTGAAAATCGACTGCTTGAAATGGTAATCAGTTTTCCTTCTTCACACTGAAGGCTTACAATCACTTCTTATAGTTGTCTCTATGGGAGATGAACTATCTATAATCATTTACAAGCTACTTTTTACCCTTCCAAACTATCTATGCACAAGTTTTCACATATCGAAGTGTCAAAGTTATTGATTATCCACTAGATGGAACTGTTTTGTAATTAAAAAAGGTACTGTTCAATGGATTAGCATACTTATGATGTGCAACTGTTGTTATCCACTAGAACCCAGAAAAGAAGACCATCATTCCAACAGAGTACATGGGGGTCAAAATGGTATCTTTTGGATTTGCTGGACAAGGGCGTGCAATAATGCGAGGTCCAATGGTTTCTGGGGTCATCAATCAACTACTGACTACTGCAGAGTGGTATTACATTCTTCCTATAAGCTTACACTTTTAAAAGTAATAACCGCCATGCTGAATGACTTTCCACTTTCTTTTTGTTTTTCAATCAAATGAAAATTGTATCTTCGTATTTCGAATATGTTTCAAATATATAACTATATTTTGGTGCAATTGTCATGATCTATTGAGCTTAATGTAAAATGACCGATTTATTTATGACTTCTAGTCTTTTCATATTGCTACGTTTTGATTTCATATTAATGAATCTACTAGACTCTAGAGGACTAGTACAAGCATTACATTTGTCAAAACATTAGCATAAGGTTTTAAGCTGTTAATTCAGGCATATATTAGTTCTACCTTCTGAACTGAGTATTGAAGTAACCAATGACTGTTGCAAATAAACAGGGGAGAGCTTGATTATCTTGTTATTGATATGCCTCCTGGAACTGGTGATATTCAGCTTACCTTATGCCAGGTTTGGCTTCTAAAACCCAGCAGCTTATAAATTAATGCTATAATTTTCAATGGAAACTTGCTTGAGGCTTATAAGATTGTCATTTTGCTAGCTTTGTGTAGTCAGAAGTAGTCAACTTTATGACATCATTTTTCAATTCTAACTTATAGGTGGTCCCTCTAACTGCTGCTGTGATAGTTACTACTCCTCAGAAGCTTGCATTTATTGATGTTGCAAAAGGAGTCCGTATGTTTTCTAAGCTAAAGGTGTGTGGAAATATATAATTCGTGATTTATTCTTGTATGTATTTCTGACAACTTATTTATATGCTTTCAGGTACCGTGTGTTGCAGTTGTTGAAAACATGTGCCACTTTGATGCAGACGGGAAACGATTTTACCCATTTGGTAGAGGATCAGGAGCACAGGTAACGTTAACTACATAGTAAATACTATAGGTGGCAAGATGGGCAGTCTGGGTAATGAGATAGTGTGGGTTTGGACTTTGGATTGAAACAGGTTATTTTTGGTACAGGTGAAATGGGATGTACCAGGTTGGGTTGACCCATGAATACTTTCTCTCCATTTTTAAAATTTATAAATAACTACTGATTTAGATGTAACTATGATTACCAAACCATTCTTGTTACAATATAATTTAACAAATCCAACCAGTTTGAATAGAACAATCAAAAGTCAGACAGTTCAAAAGTAAATGGATCAAAATGCTGTATCCTTAAAGCTCAAGATACCAGGATTTAAATGGAGAATTAACTTGTGATATAACTGGTGGTCTTGTATGATAGTGGATGTCTTACTTGTGTACTAATAGAAGGTACCATGTTCTTGTATTAACATGATCCATTTGTGACCTCAGGTTGTGGAGCAGTTTGGAATCCCACATCTGTTTGAGCTTCCAATCAGACCAACTGTAATCTTAATCATCTTATCGCACATCTGTTCCTATGCATTTATACCTTTTTTTAACTATCTGTTTATGTTGAAAGCCATCTAGAAACCTGAAACTTTCCATTTGGACAGCTTTCTGCTTCCGGGGATAGTGGAATGCCTGAAGTGGTGGCTGATCCTCAAGGCGATGTTGCTGACATATTCCAAAATCTCGGAGTTTGTGTGGTACAACAATGTGCAAAGATCCGCCAACAAGGTAAAATTTCATGGTAAGAACTAAGCATGCATTTGTATAATTGTATTTACAAGGGCTGCTTTCTTCCTTTTCAGTTTCGACAGCTGTTATGTATGACAAGTCTATTAAGGCAATCAAGGTGAAAGTGCCTGAGTCAAATGAAGAGTTCCTTCTACATCCTGCAACTGTTAGACGGAATGACCGTTCAGCCCAGAGTGTGGTATGCCAATCTTTAGCTTTGCTATAAAAAATCATAATTATCTTGAAAATTATAACTGTATATAAAAGTATCATAACCATAAGATCAACCAACCTATAAGGGGGTAGCATAGTAGTAAGCGCCCGAGTCCCTTTAACCCCCTTGAAGACTGACTTGCCTAACACAAGCTCGCTGTCTCATTTGTTAGGAGTGTATTATTCTCACGGTTATAAAAAATACCATAAGATAAACCACTTAGTAACATAGTATTCGTGAGCCCAACTCTTTTTCCTGTTTTTTTTTTTTTGTCTTTAACGAATTGGTTAATGTTATTGTACGCACGGGACAGGATGAATGGACTGGCGAGCAAAAACTGCAGTATGGTGACATCCCAGAAGACATAGAACCTGAAGAAATTCGACCGATGGGTAACTATGCAGTATCAATTACATGGCCAGATGGATTCAGCCAGGTACCTCGACTTTCTTATAGAAAATATAAATATATATTTATTGTGTGTAAATGTTTTCTGATAAAAAATAATAAATTTCCGTTTGTGGGCTGAACCTGGGAACTGGTTTTTTGTTTTTTTTTTTGATAATGTAATAAAATGTCAGTTACCTTTTCTTAATTCTTTTTTCTTGGTTTTGTGCAATGCAGATTGCTCCTTACGATCAGCTACAGTCAATGGAACGATTGGTTGATGTGCCTCAGCCGATACCTGCATAGGTGAGTTAAATTTTAATTATGAAACGAGAAACTTGATACCTGTGCGCTCACACACACACACGTAACATATGAATTGAGTGTGCACCCGAGCGATACAGAATTCAAACCACATGTGAATATTTCTTGGGGATCATGTGAAATGCAGTTAGGTATTAGAGACCTAGAGGATTCTTGGAAACATATCTGTACTAAACAAACATCATTTATTTAATAAGTACATTTATAATCCTGCATTTCATGAGTGTGAAAACAAAGCATTTCGTTAGATAGTCGGTGTCATATGTTGAAACATAATTCCATCAGGACGGTCTTCATGATAGCCGTTTCTCTATCTCTGGGGTTATGCAGCAACAATCATGAAAACCCATCAGAAGGTTTGTGCCCTAGCCTATCTAGTGGTGCTTTTACAGGAAAGGAATGAATCAACTGTAATGCACGGAACTAGAGATCCCATCAGGTAGTAAAGTGAATGCATAATTTGTGGCTTTTGGGCTTTAGGCATGCTAATGGTTAGTGATTGTGGGTTAGTTTTCTAGTGATTAATTGTTTTTAAAAGAATACTTACATTGCAAATGGATTATACCAAAATAGATGGTTCGATTTCAACTAAACTATTTCAAACTGAATTAGGAGACATTTAGTCCATGGTGTAAATTGACAATTATACGCTTATCCATTTATTTTAAAAAAAATCCTCTACCATCACTTTGTCACCGTTGTGGCCACCACCACCATTACCGATAGTCCGTCGTGGCTGCCATCCCTACTGCCTCTGATTTTTTTTATATGGCTGTCAAAAGAATCTTTCTTTACATTAAAGAAACCGTAGATCTTGGATTATGGTATCCTAAGGGTGGGCGGTATACCATCGGTATACCTCTCGGCAAACCCAAAAAATCGGCAATCTTCTCGGCAACCCATACCCCTCAATTCGGCAATAAAAATCGGCAACCCCAACCTTTTTTTCGATAAAAGATTGCCGATGGTTGCCGAATATTTGTGTGTGTGTAAATGGTTTTTTCTTGTCATTTCTTCCTAAAGTTTGCCTAAAACTCTCTATAAATAATACCCTCCACAAAACACCCAAAGTTTAAACTTTTTTTTCTCACCATCCTCATTGATTAAAAAGTTTGTCTAAAACTTTTTTTCTACAAACCATACCCCTCACCCTAAGAATGAGAGAATGAAACT
The DNA here is from genome assembly GCA_039602395.1 of Deinandra increscens subsp. villosa. Lineage (NCBI taxonomy): Eukaryota > Viridiplantae > Streptophyta > Magnoliopsida > Asterales > Asteraceae > Deinandra > Deinandra increscens. Next base: position 87,763,317 of record JBCNJP010000025.1, read on the forward strand.
AATGTGTTTTGTCGACTCGGATCTTGGAAGATGCATGGTTGATAGAAAGAGCACAAGTGGAATGTGTGCATTCATTGGACTTGCCCTCACATCATGGTTTTCAAAGGAATAAGTATTGGTGGCTCTATCAACTAACGAAACAGAATATGATGTGTTTTTTTAGGTGTATATAAAATAAAGATTTTAAGTGGGTGGTTAACGCCCATTACACATATAGCCTAAAGCTTAACTTAGCATTTTGTGGTTAAGACTCAAGATATATACAACTTACCACTAAGGATGTTTACAATATCCTCCTGCTCGTAATTTTTTCTGCCAACTCAACGTCAAAAAGAAAAAAAAAGAAGAGAAGGAAATAGGGCGGTGTTCGATGCCCGCAGTGAACTTCCCCGCACCACTACCACATCTTTCGCAGTGGTGGCATCACACCATCACCGCCCCACGTCAATAGCATCGCACCTTGCGGTCAGAGGCGGATTCATTTGGGGTGTAGAGGGGTCACTGACCCCCACTAAAAGCTTGCTAATTACACTTAAAAACATACAATTTTACTAGGAAAAACGATGAGGCCCCTGCTTTAAATTTTAGTAGGCCCCTCAAATTTTTGTAAAGCCCAAATATTCACCTAAATTCTCTCTAATTTCTAACAGGTCCACTAACTCCGTTATTAATTTTTTTTTTTATTTTTATCAAAAGTCCTTTCAAAACTCAATCTAAACAAAATTTGTAACCAATGTGGTATGATTGCATGGGGTTCTATTCTAATGACCGAATGTTGAAGCCAATATATAACATTCTTTTTTAATTCTTTGTTTTTTCTAATCTAAATTGCTAATCTTATTTCTTTAGTACTAGAATTTAACTTTAAGCCACTCGTTTTGACCCGTTTTAACCACCCACTTCGACATGTTTTAACCCAACTTGTTTGGACCCGATTAACGAAGCCATTTTTTTGCCCCTACTAATAATTTTTTTTGGATCCACCACTGCTTTTGGTGCACCCATGACAACTATCCTAAACTAAACTAATATTCCAAACTAAACTAATGATTATTTTGAACAAAATAAATGTTCAAAATATCTTTGATAAGGCCACCAAATCTAACACCTACCGGCTAATAAATGATCTCACCTATACAATTCATGGTCATCATAATTCCCAAAAGTTATTCAATCCATTTTTCTAAACTATAAAAAAACAGCTAAATGTATATGAGTATCTAGTTATCCATGATGTTATAAGGTCGCTTCCTTTTTTATATATAAGGTTAAGTATGAATAGGTCTCATTGTGAACAAATGATGTATATTAGGAGTATGAGTAGAGAGTGTGTATTTGACGTTAAAAAAATTACAATATTTATAGTGATTAAGGAGTATTTCGGGCGGTTAAGTGATACGTTTCACAACAAAAGTTAAGGTTTTAAATTTTATACAATACAAATTGTGATACATTTGTTCTAGAAAATCTAGGGTTTACTACTATAAAGATACAATGTTTGCAGTAACATACGGCTTCTGCACAAACTATGACTCACTTAAATAATGTTTCTAAGAGTAAACTTTCATGTAACACCCAAGAATATTATTGGATGATTTTATTTAAAAAGTTTAATATATATAACATATTTAAGGATTAGGTTGTCCTTTAAGAAGTTTAATAAAGGTTTGAGGCTATTATATATTTATTACTAAACTCTAATTAATGGTTGATAAAGGATAAAAAGTTGTTAGACGGCATTTTAGTCCTAATCCATTTTGTTAACTTTTTTATGGAGTTTGTAAATCTTTATTTAATTGTTTATAACTTTTTATATACGACATTATTTTTATACGTACACCACACAAATGAGTATTTTTCAAATCTTTAAAACAAGTATAATATTTTATATATATATATTATTTTTTTCATATTTTCAGCTCTTATGTTTTCTAGTCCTGTGTCATTGTTTTTTTTTTTTGTGTGGGTTTTGTGTTGTTTGCTTATTATTTTGCTTTTTTTGTTGGTTATTGTATTTTTCTTAAACTATTAGTTTTGAAAAACATAATCATGAAATACATCATTGTGTACTTATAATATGTAATAGTAGTGTAAAACACAATGATAAAATTAAAACAAGTTTATCAAATACATAAAAAGCAATGGTTAAAGATATTAAAAACATAAAACACAATGATATATATTGTGTTTTACACTATTTTTACATATTAGCACAATAAGTAAAATGATATATATAGCCCAATAACTGAAAAATGTGTTTTTGTAAAATGATAGGTTTTGAAAAACACAATTGTGAAATAACACCATTGTGTAATTCTAATATATAAAACACAATGATAAAATTACAACAAATTTATCTAATACACAAAAAACATTGACAATTAGTAATTTGAATTCTTGTATGCCTTGCTAAAGTAGAGGTAGTTTAAGTGGGTCACGCCAGCTTGGGAAGGAAATCCTTGATCATTACAATCATACGGGTCAAGATGAGTTGTATACAACAACAACCATACCAAGTAAAGTCTCACCAAAAGTACAAAAAATACTATTAGTGAGTTTTATATGAATGTTTATTCAGTTATACCTACAATTGTTGCAAAGTCTAATTCATGTGAAGTCTAAGTTGATGTGCTAACTTTGGTAGTATGGTTTTGGATGAGCACTGGGGCGGACCCAACTCATTCGCAGGGGTAGCGCCCGCTACCTCTGAACTTGCACCGTGTAGTGATTTTTTTTTAACGTTTTAGGTATTTTGTTATCTCTGAAATGATTTTTCTACTTAACGTTACCCCTGAACTTTTAGTCTAGATCCGCCACTGGATGAACACGTGTGAAGTGGGTTGCAGGAATTACAACTTGGTGTTAATTGTTCAATATGGTAATTGTCTTGTGGTGTGAATGCACCTTATGTAATAACTTGTGTTAAATATGACATATATATGTGTGTGGAGGTAAGCTTAAAACTGGATTGGCTAGTCACATAACGTGCGAGCCGTCCAATAGAAATGTTGAAAAATGAGAATGAGTTAATGGTGTGTGACCCATGCGGTGGTGTTGATGAAATTAGAAATGAATTGGCAAGTCACATGTTATGTGACCCAATTATTTGTGGTGTGTTTGGAACAACGAATTTGATTGGCTAGTCACATGGTGTATGACCCATTCCTTGGTATTATTTGAAACCATTATGTGAACCCTTAGTATAATTCACAAGTATATATGTTGTTTGCCTTGTGTGAACTTCATGTTCATTCAAGATGTTACATGTGGATAAATAATGAATTGATAGTTGCATTTACTTTTGCTGTTTAAATCCTTAATTGTAACATTTATGATTAAGGTGTCTAGATAATGACATAATAGAATCAAAGGATGAGCAATGTTTGACTTATTTGGGTGATTGTTGAGTGATTAACTTATTGTTTATGATGATATATAGTGTAAATTCTTTGGTGATGAATTTATGAGTATGATACTTGTTTTTTTTTTTAACGGCAAAGAAATATATTAAGAGAAGGGCTAGCAAGAAGCTAATACATCAAAGATTAAAAGAGAAATTACACCATTCTAGCCAATTGAGATTCGAGCGTTTTGCACGATGTTTGATCCACACGAAAGACCAATATTTGATCTCCCCGATAATTTCATCCAAGGACATCAAACAATTGTTGAAGTGCTTAAAATTCCTATTCTTCCAAAAACACCAAAGCGAAGTGATAAAGATGGATTGATAAATCTTACCGAGCACTTTCAACAATCTCCAAATCTCATGAACACAAAAAAAAAAATATTCCAAACTATAACAATTTTAATTTAGGGTATCAACTTGGCGTGATTCACATGTAATTTACTTAAAAATTATTCCAAACTAAAACACAATTTTATGTAGAATCAAAAACATAGTTTCACTTTCATACACAATTAACCTTTAGAAAAAAAATGTCATATCATCTGACCCCACCAATCAGATATACTTGTATCCAGAAACTAAGTTTTACATATAACATCTCGAAGTGTCACTTCTAAAATCTTAATCGTCAATCTGATACTTTTTTTAGCGAAAAATTTAGATTATTGGCAGACCACTGACCACTGATTTCACCCGAACATCTCTATTCCCCAAGTACAAGACTCGAAGACCCTTTAGGAAGAAACAAACTATAGATAAGAAACTCACTGGCCTAACTTGGACCCATATTTGTTATCATATGTGGAAACTTAAACCTAAAACTTCTAATTTTTAATGTTTTTGGTGTACTTCACGTCAAACTACTTGAAGTGAGTAAATAATAAAGTGTACGAAGATAAATAATAAGTTAAAAACCTAATTACCCTCAATAGGTAACCTCATTAATAAGTGAAGAATGATGAGTAAGCTAGAGATGAGAGTGGTATCATGACCTTTTTACACGCTAGGTCTGTTCTATGCTCTAAGGGTGGACTGTATGGGTTTAGGGTAGTTTTTGTATTAGTTTTTTTAGCTAATTGGAGGATGCCACATGAAAGAGAAAAAAAATATAAGTTTTATGGTGATTTTAAGAGAGTATGGTTTAGGGTAGTTTTGAAGATGCTAAGACCGCCACACACATCACACACAACTCTCGGCAACCATCGGCAATTAATCGCCGTAATGGGTTGGCAAAGTACCCGATTTGGTACTTGCTGAAGGAGGGGGGATGATTGCCGCAAGCTACCCGATTTATTGATTGTTGCCGAGAGCACTTTGCCGAGCCCATACCGGGCACGCTAAAGTACGAAAAATATAATTTAACCTTTCTATAATTATTTTAGCTCTTATTTACCTATTTATATTCTCAGCCGCCCTTCCATTTAATTGTAATGCGTCTTAACATGTTACATATACGCCTCCAAAAGCATATGTGATATACCCAATTTTTTATTCCATAAAATAAAATAAGATAAGATAAACGAATATCTAATTTGTACTTTGAATACATCAACGACAATAAAACATGAGAAGTCATTTATCATTTGCTATTTAAATATGTGCATAGGCCAATGACACCCGAGATAGTGTAGACAAAAAAATAAAGTTGAAATTGTCAAACAAATATTTGCATTCTTAATGTGGGCACCCATTCTAGCATAGGTCTTAGAACAATTTATTTGTTTATTTTTAACAGCGTTTTCTATATTTTAATAATATTTTTTTAACGGAAATTTAGCTAAGTGTAACATCGGGACTGATTATCCTGTAGCTATCCACTGTCCTGAGTTCAAACAACGAGGGTATCCAGGAGCGTCCCCCATCTGCACCATCAGGCGGAACCGGGCAAGCCGTAAACCATCCCTTGTGACTCAGGATCAAGCACAACGTTCAATCATTCATTACCCACCAATATATTACAAAGTGATGTGAGTGGGACTAGAACCTGGGTCTCTTCAACCATAAGGTGGTTGTTTAACCACTACACCAACTTTGTTTGATTTCTATAAAAAAACTCATAATAATTTACACCATTTAGGATTTCAACCTCTGATTTTATAGTCGTTGGGCATACAATTTAACTATCAAAATGTCTCTTTGAAAACATGTTCATTTATTTATAACCGTTATACTTAAGTATTGGATGGGAAAACTATATGTTTTAATGTCTTCAACCAGATATTTGGGTGGTTAAAACGAAGTACTGTACAACTAAAATGTTGTGGTTTAAATATGCAATGTATAAGTTATGATATATTTATCCTACAAATCTAGAACTTCTTGTTAAAAATAAAAACTATATGTTAGTGTAACGTTTATTGGTCTTATTTATGCCTACTAAAACTAACTAGTCGGATCCAACATGTAACGGGTCAGAACACATCAATTTGAAATATGATTATTTTATATTCAAATCATGAGATATCGAAGTAAAAAATACAATAAAAAGCATATCAAGTAAAGTCTCGCTAAAACCACAAAGAACAATAGTAGGGTCGTCGCGGGGGGGGGGGGGGATGTAGACAGCCTTACCTCCATCACAACGGATAGAGAGACTGATTCCAGATTTCCAGGAAAACCCCAACTCCGAAAACACAAAAGGACGCACAAGTGAGAAACGACAAGAAAAACCTGAAGTAACAGAATATGTTGTATAGTTACGAGATCGTTTTTTTTTTTAGAACAACAATATTATTAACCGATCAGTTAACCGCTATGTTCACCCTCAGTTTAGCATTATTATAAGTTGTACATACGTCATGGATAATTATTTTTTCTCAAAGTTTAGGTTATTTAAATGCACTCAAATTCGAAAGAAGTTTGGATCTTCAAATTTGAATTGATTTTTCAAAGTCTAATCGGATTCGAATTTAAATTCTGTTTCAAAAATTCCAAATTCAGATAGTCCCTACTAACACCTTTACTTTTATATAAATAAACATAATGCGACTCGTGACATGATGGGACAAAATATAAAAGTAGATATGCAAACATATATAAAATAATTACTTAATACTAATTACATAATATTTTTCCATAATAAGGTAACATGCCTTTTAGAGATGATTATCATGGTTTTTCAACTACGTAACATTTTACATTTGTTCATAATAAAGCAACATATGTTCATAATAATGTCGTGTATGCTAATAATTACTCAACGTAATTATGCATGTTATCGTACAACATTATTATTTATTTATTTAAATGTTTCTATATAATGTTTATATATATCAATATTATACACATATTAAAGAGAATAAAATATTCAATCATGTGGTTTAATCGTTTTAAAAGTAATTTCGTATAGAAAAGTTATTTACACTTTATGAAATGCTAAATTAAAAAAAAAATAACAATGATAGAACATTTGAATTTAATTTACTCCTTACAATCTTTATACACATGACACTACTTATAATTTTAACCATTAACTATCTAGATCGATAATCGGTACTATTTTATATGTTCTATACGATAAAATAACATTGTATTTTTTATAAAAACAGTAAAACTATATACGTGTGTGAAAATATGGATCACATTCAAATTGGTACCATTCTTAGTTTTTGTTATGACTTGTTCAATATATCAATCTCAACATTCTGAGACTCGAAATTAAATACATTTTTTAGTAATTAAAATGCTATTTAAATATTCGAATAAAATAAAAATTACGTAATATATTCAAAAGACGTCAATTTTAAGAGGATTTTTTTTTATATAATTTATTCGGCAAAGGAAATGAAATTTGCCCACTTGGTGTGGGCTCCACCTGCAATAATGGCGAAAAGTAGTCTTTTGGATGCATCTAAAGTCACGATATTATTTAGACATTACTAAATTTGAATTATATGTTCACTCTCAAAATTTCATTTTCAGTAAATAATAATTTAAGTTAGAAATGTATATGACACGTCTATTTAAGTATTTTGTCGTTGATTACATAGTTGTTCACAATCCAAAAATCAAAGGGTATTTAGCCTTAATTATAGTATTTATACTTATCTTTCTTTTTTAACGCCCCCTCATAACCAAAAACCTAAGGGTTATGGTAATAAAAAGAAACAACTAGCTTTATTGGATTATTATAAAACTAGTGGTTTGTTTCGTTTACATCGTTTTACACTTTTTCATAAGTTTTAGTTTTAGAGTTACAATTTATTATTTTAGTGTTATATGTCTCTTATTTTTTTTAGTTGTGTTTGTTTTGTATAGATATGTTATTTAACTTATTTCCATGGCAACGCGCGCATAGTTATGCCGTCCTTTTTTTTTAAACGATCAACAAACAAAGTCCTGACATTGACAGAGAACTCATTGGCAAACGGAGCTCTCTACGAGTACCTGTGCCAGTAGCGGTTGTTCGCCTATTCCAGGAAAAACCCACCTCCACGAGCAGTTGGATGGTAAAACATGTTTGGCTTAGGGATTGAACTTGTGATCTTTCAATATCAAGTCTTGCCCTCATTGTCAGATACCACCAGGGCAAGTCCTCTCGTGGTTCGTGCAGTCATTTTTTATTTCTGTTTTTTTATGTAAGCAATGCAACTATTTCGTATATTCGTGTTTTCCCTACAGCAACACGTAAATAGTTATTCAAATTTTATTTATATTATTTATATGAGAACAAATATATTATGTTATTCCAAGATAGCTTTCCGGTAGACCACTAGTTTGCAAGAATTCTGGAAATTATATAAAAAAGATATTTATTGAAAAATCAGAAACGACAAGAAACAGCTTTTGTGATAGAACGAATCTGTAAGTGGACCCACATGTATTGGTGGATGTCAATTTTAATGGGCCCACGTATTTATTCTCTTCCAACTACTCCCTATCTCCTAAACTACTATGATGTATGATGTACCTCTCGATTTGCTTTTTATAACTTGGTAGATAAAACATCTCTAAAAGAGTTCATTAATCTTTTAATTTTTTATTATTTTTGTTACAAGTGGGACTTGAACTCAAGACCTTCTCTTAAGGGGTCATACACCTTTGCCACTAGGCTAACTAGTGGTGTGTTACAAGTTGGGTCAGGGGGTTTTCTCACCAGTGGTGAGTTTCCTCCTGATGGGGATTGGAAATGATCGGGTGGGTGGTGTAATGTCCCCGTCAGTGATCCAAATTTGCCGTTCAAAAAAAAAAATCTTTTAATTTTTTAGAATTTTGATTATTTTAGTTTAAAAATAATTTTTTTAATAATTGAAGGTCTGACAACGTAATTTTTAACCATTTCAGTTCATGAAAAAAACTTTGTTAATATTTTTTTAAAGTTTATGAGTATGTTGGTCATATCTTATTTTAGTCATAAAAATAAAATTGAGCTAATTAAACAATAAATAAGATCATAAAATCAAGATTTTTAGAAAAAAAGAATATGATTTTTTTTTATAAATATTCTTTCAAAATTTTAAAATTCATATTTACTCAACTTTAACTTAGTTTTCTTTATTGTTTTTTTTCTACATAAATCTATTGTAATTTCTTTTTGCAAATATTTACAATTATTACATTTTACTTTGATTTCTAAAGTTGTTTTTATGATCTATAATAGTTATTTCTTTTTGCAAATATTTACAATTCTTTACTCTTTTTTTCCGATACCACCCATCGTCATATCACAACTGATACCCACTACTCCTGACTCTGGCATCGAGTATATAGCGAGTTATAATATAATATAAATTTATTATTATTATTATTATTATTATTATTATTAAATAAGGTAAAATTAACTTAAAATGTAAGCTTTGTTAGAGTAAGTAATCAAATGTGTTACAACTTTGAAATAAATGATGTTTTTATAGTTTTCAAAGTTTAAAGACAAAACTTACAGATTAGTATTGACATAAACAAGATGGTGATCCGTCCGCGCTTCGCGGCGGGTCACCATTTTCCGAAACGCCGTAGCTAAAGTCGAAAACTCTAAAAGTGATTTAAAAGTTGACCACCTGCGCTTAAACTTGAAAAAAAAATACCACATATACATGACACGGTGGCCTAACACCCATTTTTCAGAACGTTGTGACCAAAGTCAAAAACTCTAAAAGTGGTCTAAAAGTTGACCACATGCGCTTAAGTCTTAAAAAACATGACACGGTGGCCTAACACCCATTTTCCAGAACGTTGTGACCAAAGTCAAAAACTCTAAAAGTGGTCTAAAAGTTGACCACCTGCGCTTAAGTCTTAAAAAAATACCACATGTACATAACACGTGGCTTAACACGTGACCTAACACGTGACCACGATTATTGATTGAACATGACACGTGTCATGTTATTAGTGATGAAACATGACATGTGTCATGTTCTTATTAATCAACATATGAATAGTGTTTTATGAGTGTGGACCACCCATTTCTTTTTGTAATATATATAAATAATGAAAACTATAATTTAATCTAAAATAAAATTATATATATAGCAATAATGAAAATTGGTGCATGAATAATAAACTTTTTTGCTTTTTAAAGTTTGGTCACAACACTTTGATGCTTTGATACTTTCTACCCCTAAACTTTTATAATTTGTTTTTTTAACGAAATAGTAAACTTTTGGTTTCATAGTTTGGCCACATATGTTTCATACTCTTACGTTTTGTACGCTTTACCTTTTAAAGTTTTTTTTTTTATTTTAAGTTTGTTGTCTTCTAATTTGGCCACGAAACATTTAACTTTTCTACTTTCGTTTTTAGTATATTTTTATAGTTTTATACTTTCACTAAAAGACTTTTAGACTTTTATGTTTTATACCCCTTAACTTTTTTACCCTCTAACTTTTAAAGTTTTTTTTTTCTTTTAAGTTTTGTTGTCTTCTACTTTGGCCACGAAACTTTTAACTTTTCTACTTTGGTTTTTAGTATACTTTTATAGTTTTATACTTTCACCATGAGACTTTTAGACTTTTACATTTTATACCACTTAACTTAGTATATTTTTATAGTTTTATACTTTCACCACAAGACTTTTAGACTTTTACATTTTATACTCCTTAATTTTTTTAACACTCTAACTTATAAAGTTTTTTTTTTTTGTTTTAAGTTTTTTTGTCTTCTATTTTGGCCACGAAACTTTTAACTTTTCTACTTTCTATTTTAGTATACGTCTATAGTTTTATATTTTCACTACGAGACTTTTAAACTTTTACGTCTTATACCACTTAACTTTTTTACTTTCGTTCAGTATACAAATTCAACCTCGCAACAATGCGGGGGGAAGGGGGTAAACATCTCGTTATTAATAAAGAGCTATAGTCTTAAAGAAGAAAAATGACCTAAGAATAACTAAATTTTAAATCATCCAATAATAACTAAGTTTCATAGAGTGTTCTATTAAAGTTATTGGAATAGTTATAACCAGTAGCAAGAGACATTGTCCTATTTAATTAAAGTTGATTATTCTATGTTAATGGGCTATAATAACTAAGTTTCATAGAGTGTTTTTGATATTATCACTTCCCTTTAGATGTCTATGTTTCTTGATGGATATTATGATATTCGAGTACATATCCTTTTGTGTTGTTACTCATTTATATAGACATCAACGGACAATCTTTCACATTCAGAGAACGCAAATGCCATATTAAAGATTAACTAAATTTTAAATCATCCAATAATAACTAATAGTTATTGTTGTATTAAATTTTAAATTATCGACGCAAATTTCACATTAAAGCACGCAAATTCCACATTAAAGCACACAAATTTCAATGTTTTAGATGATCACTTACCGTATTCAGGACTATCTTTTACATTCATAGGACGCAAATGCCGTACTTTTAGAAGGTGATGATAGACGAAAAACAAAGAGAGAGAGAGAGAGAGAGAGAGAGAGAGAGGGAGAGAGAGACGACGTATACAGTGATGATGGTGATGATGAAAACTGGTCGACAATTAATTATATCCGAAACTTGAGGTGGTAGATGGGGATTAAACCTCAAGTAATCATATATATCCGACGCCGTCTATTCAACTTCACCGCATCAATGTGTTGGGAAAACACAACATTACCTTTCGCAAGGCATATAATATTTTACCGTGACTATTAATCACCTTTAGTGACACATAAATTTTTTAACGGTCAACATTAAGAATTAATATGTGACCATAGGTAATAGATTTTAGCCTCTTACAATTAATAAGTAAGTGCATGCAACACTCTATTTCTTTAGTCACACAACCTAATATAAGTGGCATATGTACTAGCTTTTAGACAAATCAATAAATACCTAATATTTAGCCACGCATACTAAATAGTTACTAGTTTATTTCTTTTAATTTACTAGTTACTAAAGTCTACTATTTGGTCACACAACATAATATAAGTGGTCATATCTATTACATTTTTAGCCACACTAATAACAATATACCATGACAGTTCCACACATTTAGCTACACTTTATTTAGTGTGGCTAGTAATTGTCACACTTTTTTTCCAAAAGTGTGACAAAAAAATCCTATATGTATGTTTTTTTGTCACATGAATAAAAAAGAGTGACAAATACCATGACTTTGATCACATTTGGCCACACTTTTAATAGTGTGGCTAGCAATTGTCACACTTTCCCTAAAAGTGTGGCCAAAGGTATCGTATTTATGTGTTTTTAGTCACATGAATCAAAAATCAAACAAATTCTGTGGGCGTTTGTGACATTTTGTCACACCTTTTTCGTATGACTAATAATGCTATATTTTTAATAAAGTGTGGCTAAAGCCTCTACAATTATGTTTTTTGTCACACAAACAAAAACGTGTTGCTAAAGCCCCCAAAACTGTGTGTTTTTGTCACTCCAACAAATAATGAGTGGCTAAAATGTTCCAAAAGATATGTATTTGGCCACAGGTAAAAAATACGTGGCTAAAACTGCTGAAACTTAACTTAGCCACATTTTTTTTAAACGTGATAGACGGTTTTGAAAAGAAAACATGGGTAAAGCCCCCGTTTTTAGGTAGTGTAGAGGGTTAGGTCCAAGGGCGGATCTAAGAAAGAAAATCAGGGGTAGCGGGGACTAATGGGGGTTCGGGGGCAGCGTCCGTAAAATTTTTTTTAGGTAATTAACGGGCTTTTGATCATATTTTCAAGGGGCTTTTGATCATATTTTTAGGTAAAAACCATAAAATTTCTTCCAGGGGTCGCGAAAATTTCGTTTCAGGGGTCGCAAAATACCAAAAATGTAAAACCCTGAAAAAATTTCCTTCTTCGCATTAACGCTTCAGGGGTCGCGGGGGCTACCCCTACCCATAGGGTAGGTCCGCCCCTGGTTAGGTCTACACCTCCATTGGGCTCAAGTCGCCACACTAGGCATTGCCTAACAAGCGCAACATATAAAACAAATACAAAATGATTACGTTATGACACTAAGAAAGTATCATAAAGAACATAAATACAAAATGACTGTGAACAACGTTATACAAAAAAAAAGAACCAAGTTACACAAAACGTAAAATAGACACAGATACAAAATAACCACGCAATATAATGATGTTAAAAGTTAATAACAGAGCATGTCACCTGACATCTAACTAAAAGAGTCACATAGCCTAATAAGACAATGACACTACTCATTTGGATATGAACTTTTTAACAGATACAAAATAACCACTCTATGATATTAAAAAATTAATAACAGAGCATGTCACGTGACATCTAACTATTAGAATCACGTAGCCTAATAAGCCGACATTATTCATTTGGATATGAACTTTTTTTATATCTAAATTGTACATCAAAAACCCAAACTTACTTCAACCCATTTTTTGTCTTCTCATCATGATATCAAATCCTTATTGTTTCCTATATAAAACCCAGGCACATATCCATGAACACACCTAAAAACACAAGAACCCTCTCTCTCTATATATCTTTCCCTCTCACACACATAGGCATACACACACAGCCTCTCTCTCTCTCTCTCACACAAACACATACTAAAACGTACACGTAAGAAGATAAGCTAGCTAGCCATGGTGATCAAGGCAGATGATCAGAAAAGCCTATCAACCGCCATGAATGCCCGGATCCTCGGCTCGGGGAAAGAAACTCTGGTTCTAGCTCATGGCTTTGGAGGAGATCAGTCTGTTTGGGACAAGGTCCTCCCACAACTCACTCAGACTTACCAAGTTGTTGTTTTCGACTGGTGCTTCTCCGGAGCCATTAAAGATCCAAATACCCTCTTTCATCCAACCAAATATGGCTCTTATGACGCTTTTTCCGATGACCTTATCGCGCTTCTCCAACAGTTGAATTTAGAAAATTCAACTGTCGTGTTTGTCGGACACTCTATGTCCGGCATGATCGGATGCATTGCTTCCATCAAAAACCCTCACCTCTTCAAGAAGCTTATACTAGTTGGATCATCTCCAAGGTATTTTTATGTTCACTATATATGTTTTATGTATGTATAGTCTACAAATTGTATATATGGAAATAATATATTCTATTTAGAGATATAGTTCTATTTCTAGAGCACCTCCCAATCTAATCTAACACCCTTTTTAAGTTTTAACACCTTATAACTTTTCAAACTTTACTTTTTAAATTTCTTTTATAAAAAAAAAACTTTTTAATTAAAACATTTCTTCTCACATTTTTCAAAGTTTGAAAAGGTCACAGGTTATTTAAGTGTGATTATTTGACCAAGAGGGTGACGTTGGATCAGATTTCATAGGGTGAAAAATAATAACATCTATTTTTTTTGTATATTTATTTAAAATCTCTCTTATTTTAAAAGAAAATAAAAGAAAACATAAATTACGGGATTAATTAATATGTAGTTGGAATTTTGGATCTTTACACTTTCAGCAACCACATAATAAAACGACTTTTCTGACCCTGTATCCAATCAAATTTTTGTAATTTAATAAAATAGAAGGTGTGTGGACTGTGGATTGATGAAAAAGATGTTTAACTAATACTATATTATTTAACGGTCTAATTTGATAGTTTTGAGTGTAAACGAGTCGAAGTTGTTTAAAAGTTTGAATCAGTTAAGCTTAATAAGTTTGAGTTTAAATCAGCTAGAGCTCTTTTAATATATAGGTTCAAGTTTGAACATGAGATTCTTAAGCCTAACAAGTCTATCATACAAATAAAATAGTTTTTATTTTATTTATTAAATATAATAAACTAAACTACAATTCATATTTTCATAAACTATCAAACCGACAAGAATTGTTTTTTGGTGATGATTTATATGCTTTGCAGTTTGCATGAAGATGGAGATATGAGATTATTGATATTGGCGATTAAAATACTAATTATGTATATTAAAAAAGTTATTCTTAAATACAACCATTAAGAGGCCGGATTGTTATTAGAATCTTTATTTTTATATTAAAGGATTGTTCTTGTCAATTAGACTTATCTACACAAAGTATGGAATTATGAATATTAAAATAATTAAATTTTTTTATAGAATTTGTTCGAAATCAAGAGAAACACTTGTTTATTAGTAGCCTAGTGAATGCCTTTCTTTGATAGGTACAACAATTATTTTATAATCTATGTATATACAAAGTATTATATACGTTAGATGTGTACCCATAAGTTATGGGCCATAACTCCTTTTTCACTAAAATACATATTGTTAGAATTGTATAAATACGCATCCTATACATTGTATAACCGTCTCTCTTTCTCTCCCTTGCTATATTAACGCTAACATTACATACAAATTTCTATGTAATTCTTTGTTAAAAAGTTTAAAAGAGGTTATCTATCTCATATATGGTAGCATTTGACGGATATATATATACTTTAACAGTTAACACTCACCGAATTATACTACTCGTAAACTATATAGCTCCAAATAACATTTTACCAGGTTTGAATTTGGGTCTTTTCAAAGAGACTTTGCATCTCATCACTAGATTAGGATACAAGTGGCATGTGACAAATATATAATATATCTCTCATGTTTCCTTTAACTTTTAACTTAATTTTAATACAATAAATCAAAGTAAATTTTTTTTTTCAAAGGCAAGAAGAATAAATCAAAGTAACTAGTGTAATTGTTATTTTAGGTACGTCAATTCAGAATGCTATGAAGGAGGATTTGATATGAACCAGCTAGAACAACTCTTCTCAACCATGGAGTCAAACTACTATGAATGGGCATCATTCTTCCCAACCCTTGTTATCGACAAAAATGACTCCGAATCGATCAAAAAATTCGAAGGATGTTTGAGAAAAATGAATCCCGAGATTGGACTTTCTGTAGCTAAAACTGTATTCTTATCGGACCATCGTGACATCCTTGAGAAGGTTGTGATCCCATGCGTCATAATCCAAACAACGAATGATCTCGTGGTTCCAATCTCAGTTGTCGAGCACATGAAGAGAACGATCAAGGGGGAATCAACGGTTGAGATGATCGATATCGATGGACATTTTCCTCAGCTCACCGCCCCTCTTCAGTTCCTCGAGATCGTTAACCGAGCGATGAAGGTTTGCTTCTCGGAACCTAATTTGGTTGAGTAATGGCAATATTATTATGTATTTTGGGATAAGGGTGTTTTAGTTTCCATTTAGGGATGCTTTTAGTTTGTTAATTTCTATTTTGGGGCATTGGACATTTGAAGATATAGTATGTAATCAATGTGTGTTGGTGGTTGGTTTGTGGGTAGATAGATCATAGATATATGTCAAGTGCTTAATTGTGGCCATGATATTGTGTGAATGGAATCCGTTTACTTTTCTAGTCAATGTATACACTTTGTAGAAGTTTATCATAAATGTGGTGTAGTGTTGGAATACAATTTGTTTTCTGTTTAGTTTTGTTCGTATTTGACGGTTTGGTTTTTAATGTCAAACTCACAACCATTTTGTAAAGAGTATATACATAGACTTTTGGTAAAATAACTCGTAACAACAAAAACAAAATAAGACATTGTAAATTAAATATATTGTTGGAATTTTTAGAGAAAAGTTAGTGAAAAATGTGTTTTTTCACTAAATGTAATAATGAGTTTTTTTTATCAATTTTGGAAAAAAAAACTCCATAACAGATGTTAATGCAGCTGTATTTTATAGGTTTGTTTGATACGTTGTGAGGGCTTTCTAATACGTCAAAACCACATCCAAAATGGAACTCGTATGAATGAGAAGTCGATACTTTAAAGCTAAGGTTTCAAAGTTGTGAAAGTTGAAAGAATAGAAAAAAAATGATCAAGTATAGAAGTGGAACTCATCCCACATTGGTTCGGGGGATGAAATTAAAGTGATTTATAAGGTGGGAACTTTATCTATGATTTTCTCCTTATACTAGGGTTGCGCACCCCTAAGGCCCTAACTCGCACAAGCGTGCGTGGGGTGGACTGTTAGCGCAATGTTGTGTGACGCATAACTGACTGTTAGCGCACGTGTTACGTATTTTTTGTCAATTTTTCTTTTGACCAATTTAATACGAGTTGAAATAACATTATTTAAGTTAATTAAAACTGAATTTACATTAAAAACGTTTAATATGAATTTTGACTACAACATAAATGTTTTGATGTTTCAGTTGAGTTCTCCACACTATAAATAGGAGACCTCATTTGTGAGGAATTAACTCTAAGCATCTTATTGCTTATTCTACCTTTCTTTTCAAAAATCACTCTTAGGTAGGTGATTGTTGAATCCTTTGTAGATCCGCAATTTATTTTGAGAGATTCGAGTTTTGACCTGAATTTTTCGTCATCTTCCTTTTTAATAAATATTTTTCTTTATAATATTAAAACTTATTTTCTTTCTGTCAATTAAAACCACCACCAAGACCTTTCTGTTGGAATTAAACTCTCTTTTATTCATTGTGCTTTAGTTTCGTATGTTTGTTTTTCATCTTCATTTCATTGTAACCATAATCTTATTTTCTTGTAATATTTCCCTGTATTATATATTTCTTTTATTTCTTTGTAAATTTGTAATTGTTGATAGGAGTAGATTAATTTTTATTTTATTATATTATAGTAGTTTAGTTTATTTCTTTTCGTTGTAATCATGCCAAATAAAATATTATTTTTAATTAATTTTAAGAACATCTTTCCTACATACATCACTTGAAATTAAAAAGATGGACCTATGCATAAATTATCTAGTCTTCGGTCGCCGCTGGCTAGTTGGATGGTGTAAATATGTTCCAACAAATCAAGCAAATGTTGAAATGTTGTTATACTTGCTACATAATTCTCGAATATTAGCATCTTTTGAGTAAGCATCAATAGTTTAGAAGAGGGTTCAACTTCATCATTGTGAGTGAGTCAGGGCTGTAAACGAACCGAAATTTCATGAAATGTTCGTGAAATCGTTTGGGCGGGAGTTCGTTTGTGTTCGTTCGATTACTAAATGGACAAACACAAACAAAAAATCTTGTTCGTCTAGCTTAACAAACGAAAATGAAAAAAGTCCATGTTCGTTCAAATGTGTTCGTGAACGTTCGGTAAGTGTGTTCATGAACGTTCGTTTGTATACGTTCGTTTGTGTTTGTTTGTACAATCCGTTTGTGTTTGTTTGTTTGTTTGTAATATTGCTACCTTCAATAATATTTTTTAATAATAATTATCATTAATTATTAATCTTCCTAATTCCTAAATAGTAAATACTAATAATCATGTCCTTTCAAAAAAAAAATTATTCCTAATAATCCTCACATCTACCATCGCAGATTCACAATCACTTCTCCACTAAATTAGGGTTTAATTCTCCACCATTCCACCAACGCCTCCACGAATCTAGTACGGGCATCCGACTCCACCTCCATTCACCGCTTCCACGCTTTCGGCATCCACAGACCACCGTTTCAACTGCACCTCCAGTCTTCGCCTCACCGGACCGCCCGCCGCCATCCACTGTGTCGCCAGTCTATAAGTTTATCCAGTTCTCCACCTCCCTTCTATTTGGATGTTGTTATCAAATGGTCAAATGGGTCAATTTGTAGATGTGAATCTTGATCTTTGGTAAAGTTTATATTCGTTTGGTTTGTTTGTTTCATTTCGTTTGTTTGGTTCGTTTGGTTTGTTTGGTTCGGTTCGTTTGGTTCGTTTGGTTCATTTGTCTAGAAATGTAAGAAAATAACAAACAAACACAAACAAACACAAACAAAGCTCTCTGGTTAACAAACGGACACAAACAAAAAATATTGTTCGGCTATTTGTTCGTGTTCGTTCGGTTGTCCGATAACAGGTTAACAAACAAACACAAACATGTCTTGTTCGTGTTCGTTTGGTTCGTTAACAGCCCTTGTGACATATCATACAACATATGTTTTATAAAAACCATATTATGTAATATGATACATACATACATTATGAACTTTATATTTTTTAGCAAATCAGATTTTGCACTATTCTCGAGCACGCAATATTCTCGTTCCATATCCTTCATAGATATTTCTTGAGCTATTTAACGATTTAATGAATGTAGAATATTCATGGTATATTCCATTAGTAAGATATTACGCGTGTTTGTATCGTATGCCTCTAAATGAAGGCTCGGGTGCTACTCCATATATAGTGGCGTTGAATAACAACTCATCAAGAACATTGATGTTAATATGTTATTATTGAGACTAGAAATACCCATAAATTCATGTCAAATCCATATATCATGTGACATCACCACCTTTATCATTATCGTCAGATGTAGATGGTCATCTCGCATGCATTGACTAGAACAACTAATTGAAAAAAAAGAAGTTTCTACTATTGACGCACGATATAAACTAAAGAAAACAAAGATGTTGAAGAACAATTACTATTGAAGGTATACAGTAGCAACGGGACGTCAAAAGAGCAGTTGCTACTGCTGCCATATATAGATGAACAATTGCGCTTCTAAGCCTTAGA
Organism: Deinandra increscens subsp. villosa; assembly: GCA_039602395.1. NCBI lineage: Eukaryota > Viridiplantae > Streptophyta > Magnoliopsida > Asterales > Asteraceae > Deinandra > Deinandra increscens. The sequence goes on from JBCNJP010000025.1 coordinate 87,782,590, forward strand.
GCAAAAATATTATTTCATTGAGAGCATTCACAGCTCGTTTTGTATAATTATGTGAGTGCGGTTTTTATAATTTAAGGTTTGGTTGTAAGTAGTTATGAGTGGAGGAGAGAGAAGAGATATCAAAAACCTGTATATTTGACAAAAAAACTGTTGATTCTGTAAATTTGAGGTTTGGTTGTGACTTGTGAGTGGATTAGAGAGAAAATGATATAAAAATGTATTATTTAATTGTGGTTGTGAGTGAAATGAAGAGAAAAAGTAATAATAAAGGTATAAATTATAAGGATAAGGATGAAGAATGGGTTATGAATGCTCTGAAATTGAAGAATTATTTTGCAAAACAACGGTGCAAAACTATTATTTGAAGTCGCCAAATAGTGGGCCTAATTAACAAAATCCGGCCCAATTAAATAATTAGGCTTACAACTTTTTACCCTATTTTGTTCTTTTAATGATATGACCCTAGGTCTGTAAATGAACCGAACATTCAACGAACATTCATTGAACCATTCGGCGAGAAGTTCGTTTATGTTCGTTTATTTAATAAATGAACGAATACGAACATAATTTTTCGTGCGTTTAATTAAATGAACGAACTTGAACAAATGTCACGTTCGTTCATTTATGTTCGTGAACGTTCGTTTATGTTTGTTTATTTGTATTCATTTATGTTCGATTATATTCGTTTATTTTCATTAATATAATATTATAAAAGATTTTTTTAATTAATAAATGAGTATATTATTTTTTTAATGCCTTCTCGTCCCTCACCCCCTCCCTTGTATTAGGGTTTTATTTTAAATTGAGCAGGAGCAGCCGTCACCTACCTTACCTTTGTATCCCTTCTCTGAGTTCTCGTCCCTCCCTTGGCAGCCGTCACCTCCACCAGTTCGGCGACCACATCGGCGATTCCACATCGGTCGTTCCACCTTCCATCATCCATCATCGCACACAGTTCACACTCAACAGGTACTCCAATCTCTTGTCTCCACCTTCGAACACGATTCCACCTTCTGTTGATGTTTCTATTTTTTTTTTTGTTTTCAGATTTGGACCATTTGGTTTCTGTTTTCGATTGTCATAACCCCACTGTCGATTGTTCCTTCAGATTTTAGGTTAGTTTTCAGATTTGTAGGAAAATGACGATATTACTATGGCGCGGGTGAAGTATTGAGTTATTTTTTTTTTCTTCCACATATTTGAACTACTAACCTAAACTTATGTATATTTTTTTTTCTTTATAGGTTTGGCTGATGCAACGTGAATGATTTTTTGGAGGAATTTTATGAATTTTGGAAACTATGAACCTCTTAACTATTCATTTAGATGTGTTTGTTTAAATTTAAGCTTGTTGTTCGTTTAACACACGTTTATGTTCGTTTATGAATCTGTTTGTTTATGTTCATTTATCTAGCTGTTTGTTATCGTTTTGTTCGTTTATGTTCGTTTATGTTCATGTTTGTTTATGTTCGTTATTGTTCATGAACTGTTCGTTTAGCGTTAAACGAACCAACATACACGAACACGAACATCTCCATTTTCTTAACGAACGAACACGAACATGAAAATTATGTTCGACTAATATTCGTGTTCGTGTTAGCTTAAAAATAAATGAATGAACACGAACATACCCTTGTTCGTGTTCCTTCGATTCGTTTACAGGCCTATCTGACCCATAATTAACAAAATCCAATACATAGGGTATAAAGTTCGGCCCAAACCCGATGAAACTCTTTCAAGTCTTATAACCCAAACAACTAATGCAACCTGACCCAGAACAATATATCGATTCCCATTATATAAAAAATGATGATTATATAAATTCCAAAATATAAATTGCAATACTATGGTCCAATATAAGTTACAGTCACATGTATAGAAAACGTATTACTTACCCAATTAATAAATTTATTTATACATAACCATATATAGACTTTTTTCCTAAGAACTCTAGGAAGTTTGAATGACATTTGTATATTTGGGTTCCTAGAACACTACATAAAACAAATCAATATCATAATACACTGTAAAAATTGCACACGGTTATAAACTACATAGTATCCGATGTACACGTGACACCCTATAATTGCTTTCTAAATAAACACTTTTACCAAAATCTATTTCTATATATACACACATTAGTAGTTGTTGATTTTCACAACGAAATAACATACAAATCTATTTGACCCATGGCAATATAAAATTCCCATTTAGTCTTTTGTGAGATACATCTAGCCATGTCATCATCTTGGTATCTGAGTGTTTAATAAAGTGTTCTTTCAAATTTAAAGGTTAAATGTTTAAGTCCCATAGCATGTTTAAAAAAATGAATGGCTACAATCTAAATAACACGTGTATGGGTAACTAGCAACACTTTTTTTCCGACTATTAGAGTTAAGGTCATCAGTAATGACTCCGTTATGGGATGTGATCAAAGGAAAACGATGGAGAACACCACCTAGGGGTGTGCAAAGGGTGACATTATGGGTGATTCGTGGTTGTGATCACGGGCGTTCTACAATATAATTTTTTTTTCTTCCAAACTTAAATATTTACACATCATTTCTCTCTTCATTAAAATCAAAAAATTAACACAAACACCGAATTGTCCTAGTGGTTACCCCCTTGGCTCTTAGGGTTTTGGCCACTATGTGACCCGGGTTCCAATCCAAGGGGAGGCAGTTTTACCTCATGTGGTCCCAGGAGGTAGGGGTGTGCAGAAATAACCGAAATCCGAAAAAACCGACAAACCGAACCGTATCCGTATCCAAGTAAACCAATCCGAATTGTGAATTTGGTTTACGGTTCGGTTTCAAACCGTATCCAAATTGTGAATTCGGTTTACGGTTTGGTTATGGTTTTGAATTTTATTTTTATTTGGTTTATTTGGGTTATTCGGTTATCCAAGTAAACCGGATAAGATTTATATATATATACATATAATATATATATATATATATATATATATATATATATATATATATATATATTTTAAAGAGTTAAAAGTTAAGCCCACACAATGACACAGTCTAAAAAACTAGGGTTAACATTCACGGTTGTTTAAGCAATTGTCATTGTCGCTTCGACCATTCCAATTCCATTCGTCGCCTGTCTGTTTTCCATTCCCAGAATCACAGTTCACTTCCCACAATCCACAACGGTAAAAGGCAGCAAGTGTTTACCGGACGAGAGACGACCACTCGAGCTCGACCTTTGATTTCGTCTCTGTTTAGAATCGACAGGTATGTGAGTACGATTTTGGTGTATAATGAGTTCGATTTTGTCTCTGTTAATTCATACGAGTTCGATTTCGTCTGTGTTTTTGCATAATATGTTATTCCGTTGAATACGGTTTATATGGTTTATTCGGTTCTGAACCGGAACCGAACCGTATTGAATATGGTTTATTCGATTTGGTTTGTAAGTGTTTCAATACGGTTTGGTTTGGATACAGATGTGATAAAAAATAATTACAAACCAGATAAACCGAATCGAATAAACCGAATAAACCGTAAACCGAACCGTTGAACACCGCTACCAAGAGGGGGTTTCTGCCAAGAGAAAGCTTCAGAAGGAATGTCTTGGTTCTCAGGGAGGTTCCGTAAGACCTAGTTCGCCTAATATCGATGCTGTTCCAAGAAGAAAAAAACACATTTTTTTCAATATCAGTACACTGCTTACCTACCATTACCTTTTTCCATCGGTATCATCATACAAACAAAACAAACTGATACCCGTTTCCAAACTAATAACCCACCTGCTCTTCTCTTCAAATCCAGTTTCACTTTTCCGACTGCTCAAATCTCACTCTCTTCGCCGGAATAATGCGAATTCTGATCGGTGTTTCTCAGCTTCTGATCAGATCACCACCACTTTCTTCCATTTCCATTTCGCCCAAATTTAATTGTAAAACCTGTCTCCTCCACAAGTCCCATCGCTTTACAAGTTTCTCCACCATGGCCACTTCCGACGCCGCCGACTTCGTCAAGGGAAACGTATTTCCCAACGGCGTCGCCGTCTTGACGCTTGATCGTCCAAAATCCCTCAACGCCATGAATTTAGGTTACAATTTCTGCATTTAAATACCGCTTCTCTGTAACATCCACAAAACGAATTTTGACTAACTCTAGTCAAAATTGTAACTGTTTTGTTAAAATATTTTGCTGTGCAATGCAGATATGGATTTGAAGTACAAGAGTTTTCTCGAGCAGTGGGAAGAAGATCCGAAGGTCAAATGTGTTTTGGTTGAGGGAAGCTCGCCACGTGGCTTCTCAGCAGGTAACGAACTTCTCTGTGTCTCTAATATGCTTTTACAGAATAATACATGATGATAACCAAAGTCTTAGTTTAGTACTATATCTACAGGTGGTGATGTGAAGCATATTTCAACTTTAAAACAGTTATCAGATCTTATTGAGGTTTGTTTAAGATCAATTACTGTTTGATTTCCTAACTTTTTAAGGACTTGGCAAATTGGATTTTAATAATTCATACTATAAGTTTGGTTGATAATAATCAATAGGATTTTATATATGATGATGATTATGCTAATTGGATTGCCTTTGACAATGAAACTGAAAGTTGGGAGTGTTATTTGTCAGACCGAAAGTATAGATGATTGTTGACCAATGGATCAAAGTTTGGATTATTAAAATCCAATTTTTCTAAGAACTTAAATGTTTGGGTGCCAATATATGTCTTAGTTGTGGTTAAAGATCATTGATTAGATGTTATAATTATATTCCTGATAATTGTACAAGCTTTGATTAAACCAACAACTTTGGATTTACTTTAATCTTTACAGGTGTTCAATGCTGAATACCCTCTTATATGCAAAATCTTTGAATACAAGAAGCCATACATAAGCCTCATGGATGGAATAACAATGGGGTTTGGGATAGGTTTATCTGGTCATGGCCGGTATAGAGTTGTAACAGAGGTACACTCTTGTTCAAGTTACCAACAATCTTAGCAGTGGCAGTTACGTAACTTTCTATCTAACCGCACATTGTACATTGATGAAATTTTGCCAGAGGACAGTTCTCGCCATGCCAGAAAATGCAATTGGCTTGTTCCCAGATGTTGGGTTTGCTTATATAACAGCACAGGGTCCAGGAGAAGGATCGGTTGGTATGTATCTATATTCAAACTTTATTTAAAAAGGTGCGCCTGATGCGTGGGGCAATTAGGAAAGCAACTCATGTACTTCTGAGTCAAAGTTGGTCACAATTAGGTTGTGTAGGAGGTAAATATGTAAAATCAACCAAAAGGATTAAGAAATTAGGACATGTTTACTTGATAAAAAGGTTCATATGTAAAAAGATGAGAGAGATGCAACTTGTGGTTGTAAATAAAGCTTATATGGTTTTATATAGAGCAACAACTTGCGTATTTGAGCGCATTGCGGTTATTTAAACCAAGTTTTCAAATCTAATAGTTATCCCATTTGACTTACTGTAAACAGTCATTGAAGAAAGTAATTACATATTTGAGCAGGTGCTTATCTTGGTATGACTGGAAACCGGGTATCTACTCCAGCTGATGCACTGTATGTAGGTCTTGGGACCCACTTTGTTCCATCTGGAAATTTGAGCTCGCTCAAGGGGGCTATTTTGTCAGCTAACTTGTACGTCTCTTATTTAAACACCATTATATTGATATCATCATATAATTTTACATGCATGTATTTTTGTATAATATTTGAATTCATGTATACAGTTCAGACAAAGCACATGTTGAAGTGCAAGAAATATTGGCAAAGTATAGCAGCAATCCTGAGTCAGAACCCCGATTGAAGTTGCTTCTACCACACATAGTTTCAACATTTGGTGGAAATATATCTGTTAAAGAAACGATGGAAGAACTAGAAAAGAAACTTAGAAGTGATGATCCTTTAGGTAAGATAACTTGGCTTAAGCATCCATATTTGAATGGAAAGTATATTAAATTCCATATTGTGACCATTTTTATCTTTGAAAGTAACTAGTTTTGAGGGCATAATCCAAGTCTTTTTGACAAATAGTTACAGTTTAGTTAAACCGCATGACAAGTGAAGCCGTGCTGTTTACATGTGATGAAATGAGAGCTAGGTGGCAAATTTGGTAATTTGTAATCACACGGGTTGACCCGAAATATTTTTCGTCCAAATTTTTTTATGTTTTTGAATAATAACCTAATTTTTTTATTAAAATGATTTGAAGAGGTTTTATGACTTAAAATACATATACGGGCTACTTTTGTCCCGTTCAACCTGTTTCTTTCAAGTTTTTTTTTTTTTTCATTTCAGAATATTTTTACCCCTTTGACCCATTCGTGGAATCGTGGTAGAGTATGAGTAACCTTGGTGATGTTGAAATATATGTTTTGGTTATGCCCTCTTTGTTTGGATGAGCAGTTGTAGAGTGGGCAAAGGATGCTATCTCAGGGCTTAAGAAGGGTGCTCCATTTTCTCTTTCCTTAACACAAATGCATTTCTCAAGAGTTGCATCTGCATCAGGGACTAACGAGGAGTTATCAACGGTTAGTTTTCGTGTACTTTTGTGCAGCGCTTTTAAACTTAAGTTACATCATCCTAACCTAAACTTTGTTCCTCATGTGATGTTTTATTTACGTTTTAATTATTTAGTTAAATGGTGTGATGAGAACCGAATATCGCATTGCACTAAGGACTACACTTCGAAGTGATTTTGCGGAAGGGGTTCGAGCCGTATTGGTGGATAAAGACCAGGTCTGCTACTTCTCTCTATTTGCTTCCTGTTGCATTACTTGCATGCTAAATTTATTTAGCCACTAAAGGACCAAGATAGTCAAAATGTTGAACTTCAACATCTTTTCATGGTGTTCTTTTGTTGGATTAAGTTCATAGTTTACCCCTGAATTTTCGCAGAACCCCAAGTGGAATCCATCAAGTCTAGAAGAAGTTAAATCAAGTGAAGTAGAAGCGATTTTTCGACCATTGGAGCCAGAGGCTGATGAACTGGCTGTTTGAGTCGTCATTTATTCGCCTCAAGGACGCCTAGAGGGTTAGTGGCTTCGCCGCTTCGGCACTAGGGGTTTGGACACTATTTAACTACACCTAATAAGTATCCCATTATTGTCTTCAAATTTGTATGTAGTGTTCTGTCACCAAACTGTTAAAGCTCAACAAAACACCCAATTTCAGGCATTCGTGAGAATATTAACTATCTAAGAATATAGTGTAAAGATCTCGGCGCGTTCCTTGAATCGCAAGTTTGAATTTAACTGAGCTTAATCGAGCTCAAAGTTCGTATACTTTTAACAGGAACAACTAGATTTTTTTCTAAAAGAAGATAATCACAACCTGCACTTTGTATCAATATTTATTTAATATATGTTTTCTTTTCAAAACCATAGAACAGGGGATTCTTAGACGCCATCTATCAACAAGCTTGATACATTCAGGAACAATCTCCACTTCTCAAGCTTTGTAGCAGCTTTAGGTATCCATCATCTTCAGGTTTGATGAACCTACATATATTTCACAACACTTCAGTACACCTTTCATCCACATTTCACTAGATGCATTTCTAGAAAAAATAAATCATAAGCTATATGTTCAGGTTCATAAACCTTGAAACCGATCGAACCGAAGCAAGTCTGTTTCTTTGGGATCTATACCGTAGTGTTGGCACATTTAACTTCTTTATATGAATTATATTTATCAACATAAAATTCTAATTAACGATTTTGAAAGAACAATTATATCTAACCGCCAAACCGAAAAAGAAGAAAAAAAACATTGGCCCAGCCGAACTTTTTCGTTCTCTGAAATTGTTAGCGGTTTGTCCCAAAATTTTCATCAAAACCAGCGAAACCGAATAGTGAACATCCCGTTCATATCCGATTGGAAAACTATCAGGGTAAGTTTCTAATATCCAAGAAAAGAACAACAATGATACCCACCCATGTCGGAAAAGGAAATCGATGATGACAAGATTGCAATTTGCTTTGAAGAACTCCGTATTTCGAATGACATCACCCACAAGTGTTACTGGGAGTAATTTAAAGCTCCCCACTTCTCCATCTGTGATTCACACAATAATTTTCTAATCTTTAGAACGGTAAAACTTAAAAGAAAGCTTTGATGTAACGAACAGTCGTCCGCATTACCCTGATTGTGGGGAATGAAACTTTCAGGAAGCTTCAGATCGTAACAAAATAAAACGTCTCTCTTGAATCTATAACCGTCAATGTCCATGTATGAGACAACACTAACCGGTATCGCTCTGCAAACAAATGTTTAATGGGTTAAATCACTTTTTTGTTTTGAATAAGATGGAAATTTCAACCATTTGCTTATATAAGCCGCTTGATTTGGATTGTGTTTTATCTTAAACGGGTCAAATGGGTTAAATCAAAGAAACTAGTTAAAAAGGGAACATATCGAATGGGATAAAACTTGTCGATTTTTTTTTAATACATACAAGATACACCTCCTTAATCTTTTCTTTTTCAAAATTTCAGAGCATTATTATTGTGATAATATTGATTTTTAATCAATAAATAACACAGTCCAGAAATCAAAAAGGGGGGAAAATGTTAACGGGCCTATTTCAAACCAAAGTTGTTTTGACCCGTTACCCAACATCCCAAACCACACATCTTGTAACCTCCATTTTTTATGAATCCATGGTTTTTGTAAACAATTTCAGTCTTGTAACATATGCTCTAAGATAATGGGTCCAATAACATTTAAAAAATTACCTGCTAGAAATGGGTCTTGGTATTCCTGCCTCTTCCTCACATTCCTTCACAACATTCTCTGCACATGACATCCCATGTGGCTGTATTACCCCAAAAATATCAGCATATAAAAGGCAAAAAAACACACAAATAATCGATCTAAAGAAACATCCTGATATTCTGATAACATAGGAAAATATATATACATAGGATTTGGTAACCATGAGAATTAATTACCAGAAAACTCCCAAGACCCCACCAATACCATGCTAACCAACGGCAACAGATTAAAGGCAAAAAAAAACAGTAAAAACTAGATTCTAATCTGCGTCATCCCCTTGAAGGTTGGCTGGTTGGGAAATAAATATTTTGACTAAAGCTAGATAAGATTGATATGGATGAGACTTGAATGGCAAAAAGAAAAACAAATTTAAAATAACCTAAAAAGAAAATCCCACCAGTCCTCCCGCAACAAGATGGTCAAGCATGCCTGCGTAGGTTGCTTTTGTTTCACTTCTTTTTCCAATCCATAGATACTTTTTCCCATCTTTTTCAACATAGCCATTCATGTGAATTCCATAAGCCTATATAACAAAATTACAGAGTAAATAGGTCAAAAATAAACAAATAAGTATGATCTATAGCCTGAATAAGTCGACCCAAAATACTTTCTATTGTCTAAGATTTTAAGAGTGATATGACATACCTTTATCCCAAAGTAAGGTGCTGCTGCACGTTCCAATGAGAAATATACTCTTCCTCCATATGATGAAGTCACGGGGTATAGCTGCAACCCATTAAATCATAATCTAAGATGAAAGAATTATGCTGGGAATCCAATATGTTTGCAGATATTTAGAGATAGCAATAACCAAAATCATAGATTTTTAGACATTTAAGCCAGAAAAAGTATTCTGATATAGATGAAGTACCTCATTCCGAATACCTGGAAATACTTCTTCACCTAAACACTTTACTACATTTCCAAGGGCTTCAGTTCTAGACTCAGGTGTTTTCAGTGCAGATTGTAGTGTGACATGGCCTGATTGAGTCTCATGTGCATTATCTTTCATGATAGTGAAAACATCCTTAAACTTGCTTAAATGGTCAACAAAACTGCAGAAAGTTTAACTACCTAGTTAAAATTTGATGATGTATCTAATTTTGGAATATTTTAACGAGGGAGTCTTACCCATTGTGAACATAGCCGACAATTTGGTCCTCAATAACAAATGGGATGAAATCAAAACGCTTTTCCTGCAGCCAAAACAAGCATGTATTAATTCTATGAGTATAGGAAAACTTTTACCAACCCTCAGAGTGATTTATAACCATGTTGCCCGTTCTTTTATGTATGTTGCGAACAGAAGTAATGATGTTGTAACAAACCGCCGCCTTTCGGACCCAAATTCCTTCATCTAGAGCCTGATTTTAACTTTGATGCCTTTTCCTCAAATTTCATGATTTAATTATACAATTGCTTTTTAATTCTAGGTTGTCAATTCTACTTTCACATGTGAATTCTTTCTTCTTTTTTGTGCTTCCTGAAAAAGATATGTATATTTACTTTTAAGGACCCAAAATTCTCCAATTGACTTTGTTATGAGCTTAACAGTTAACACCAGCAGTTTCAATCTGTAAAACTTGCACTAAATTCAACATAACTATATAAACAACTCTCAGATTTCATAAAATTAATACAAACTCAAGTTAAAAATCAATAATGTTTAGGAATCTGATTGGAGAGAGAACCACCTGCTCGATATGTATATTATGCTATAACTATTTACTATGAATGCAATGCCTACAACAGATATAGTTCTAACCGAATGATGAAAAATGCATTTTCATTTTTTGATTATTACCGAGCCACGATTACAGAGATTAATCTTCTGAAAAAATCCGCCGAGATCCGACGAACCGTTCTCCGATTGAGACACTTCAAAGACATCATTCCAAGTAAAATTGCCAGCGTTTTCAATAGAATTAGTAATATCTCTAGTTGAACTACTTGATGATACAGCGGCGGCAGCGTAATTGCGATTGAAGGGGGAATATAGTGGTGTGATTTTGAGAATGCTTCTAACCGTAAAAGGAAAATTGTGGCGGTGAATAGAGGAGGAAGACGATGAGATGAAGTTTCTGACGCCGTGACCGGCGATGGCATAGGAGGCGACTGGCATATTTTGACCTACTCGCCGGAAAAGCGTTGACGGTGAGTACGAGACTCCGATGTGGCGATGAGGCTGCTAAAATATGACCAGCAGCGAGCATGAAATGAAAGTCTCGTTTGGTTAGTAGTTTTAGTGCCCACGTTTATTTTTGAGTAAATTAATTTTATATAAAAGAATTGAATGTATTCATGAGGCTCCTTCTAATAATTACTTAATTATTATTATTATTTTTAGTTTAAATAAATTAATTAAACAATAAATTTGAATTAAATAAAGGAAAATATTAAAAAATAAACAAAATTACATAATTAAAAACGTTCGGTGAATTTTCCTGATGTCGAGTCATTGAGTCGGTATGCATCCCTCTTGAGCAGCTGGTAGAACATTCGGCAAATATTCGTTTAAAATTGCGTCTTGTTTTGATTGTTTGCTAAAACTTAAAATAAAAAATAGCAAACATTTAATAAACTACAAGTTTTAAATATTAAAGAACATAGTAAACTTTGAATATAAATCAGTAGAAAATTACCTACAACAAGGTCCTTCGACGCGACGAGACAAACTCGAGCTAACGCAACCATGGTTTATTAGATATTGTAAATCCCATCACAAAAACCGAAACTAAAATGAAACCATGGTTTATTAGATATTGTAAATCCCATCACAAAAGAAAAAAAAAACTTGAAAAACATTGCTAAATATATTGTTATTTCAGTTTTTGGACGATGAAAACCAAAATCGAAATTAAAACCATTGTTTACTAGATATTGTAAAACCGGGTTTTTTCCAATTTCATGGTTACGGTTTGATTTTTCGATTTTTGTGCTCACCCCTATTTTTTATGATGTTTTAAAAATAGATAAATTGGGTTTTAATAGTCCAAATTATGACTTATTGGTCGATAATAACTTTTATTTTCATTATCAAAGCGTAATCAAAGTAGTGTAATCATCATATATTTATGTTTGATTTGTAGCTGATAATGATGGCTCTAAACGAAAAAAATAACATAAAATAAAAGACAACTACAGTTCAATTTAGTGTAAATGTATAATAATTGCGCTACTAAAATTACCCTTTAGAAAAAAAAATTAAGAGTGTTACGAGCAAAATAAATAATGCATATTAGATTATGTGTAATCATAAAACATCTCTCATTATTTCTTAACTAAGTCCATGTTTGAAAAAACTATAGCTACTGACTCGGTCACTCATTTTCCTCCCCCTGACTAGGTCAGGCCTTTTGTTGGTCGTGGGTCAGCTGGGGCTGACTCGGTCAGAGCTCTTTTGTGACGAATCAAACAAGCGGACCACTTACCGGGTTGCTTTAGACATGCTTTATGCTAATAGGGTTGCTTTGGATAGTAAGGGTTACGAGAAGTTAATTGTTTATAGTCATAATAAACGTTGAAATGAATATCACTCAAAATCCAATTGTGAATCAAGCATTTTTAGTTATAAGTAATAACATGGATTTACGCATAAGAAATAACAGAGATTTTACGTTTCACTATGATAATCACCATCGAAATTTAGAACTAAAAAAAAAGGCCTTATTCTCTCGCCACCGTACACCCCCGTCTCCACCGAAATCAAAACAAACTTGAAATCTTGTAGCTTTTGCAGTCATTCTATTTCTATTTCTATTTCTATTTCCACCTATTAGGTTGAATCGCCGATCACCTGCACAAAGCACGTAACTGTTCAATCATCCATCTACTCGTATACCGATGATCAATCGGAAACCGAGTGATTGCTCCAACACATGAGCATGGAGACGCAGCGCCCGAATATGTAGAGCCTCGTTCTCTGTCGCTTCACCATAGCCACACATCTTCTCCGGAAAGTAGATTTCCGGGGTCGATGATTGTCTGCTGACGATCGGATTAAGTATGAATAGGCATCCATGAATGATGAATCGCGGGAGGTAGTTGGGTTTAGAGTAAGTAGAGGTCAAGTCCTTGTGTGGTATAATATATACGGAGTGTTGGAAATAAGTCTTAAAAAAATGAAGATCGAAAGGCACGGGAAAATATGGTGTGAATATTGGAAATCACGGGAATATGTGGCCCTCCATGATTTGGTTGCTGGGTAGTATATATATATATATCCGGAATGATGGGAAGTCTTAAAAAATGAATTATTTGTACTTAAATGACGGAAAAAAGAGTATTGGTAGTCTAGTGTTCTCTTTCGTAAAGATCCAAGTTTAAAAGTTTGAAGCGATGTGTTTAGTGATTAATTTAGTTGTTAAAAAAAATTGTAGTTTACTCTTTATTTTTTTCGAATGATAGCTGCTTGGTCCTCTTGTAAAGAGTTAACATAAAGAATATATGGGAGTTAGATTTAAACCGAGATAAAAATCAAAACAAATAAATTGAATTAATAGTATTTTTAGCAATTTTTTTGAGTTTTTTTTGTTACGGAATTTTTTCCGAGTTCTATGGTGGTGTGAGCCGGAAGAATGCGGTGCTACGAGTCTACGACAGTGGTGGTGGGAGCAAGATCTACCTAGGGTGTGGGTTGGTGATAAAGAACAATGGAAGAGGGTGAGGTTTAATATTAAACTTCTTCAATATTTAATAACTTAAGAAATTGTACTAGCATCAATTAGGGCATGAGGTATGGGTGTAGTGAGTTATGTCACACAAGTAATGAATGGACTCACCACCCAACTAGAGTTGACAAAACATGTCTAAACGTGTTACACAGGTCAGACACAACACGATTAACACGAGTACTAAACACGAACACGACATGATTAACTAATCATGTCATTTCCTTCAAATAGGAACACAGACTTGTGTGATCATCATGTTACATGACACGACCATGTTTAGACACGATTAATATCCTAAGAATAAGAACCAAAAATAAATGAACACATATAAAATGGAAATAGTTGACGGATTTGAAAATTTTGAGATGTCAAAGTTGATAGGATGGTGAAAATCAAAATGTTAGGGTAAAAATCTCAAATTATAAAAGACTTTTGACTTATATTATGTATCTAATTATTTAAAAAATATTAAAATTATATAGTTGTTTAATCATAGGGGTTATGGCCTATGGGCGTAGTGAGTTCTGCTACACAGGCAATGACTACCTAGCTAAAAATGTATGGGGTATGAGTGTAGTGAGTTCTCTCACACAAACATGACCGACCCAGCTCAAAATATAGGGAGCATGGGTTTAGTTAGTTGTTTATTTACTTTATATTATTTTGATTTAATGTATAAAATAAAAATTAAAAGAATAATATATGATTGGATGACGAAGGAAGAAAAGTCACATATGGTCATGGAGCCATGATGATGACTCCCACCACCACATACGCATGGGCAAGGCGGTGTTCCGTGACGTGGCTTCAAGTCATGGCTAAACCTCCTTGGTATACCACATAGCCTTAGTTGTATTTTGATGAATTTACAATATGACATAAAACAAAGAGTTTAAAAATGAACAAAATCTACGATTAACCACAAGGAACTAAATTGATAATTTATTTATTTACTAGTGGTTTTTATTAAACAGTATTTTACTCAAAAATTTTTATAAAAACAGAGTCAACGTTAATACGACTTGACGGCATCTGATGGTTTGCCAGTTTGCCTTCACAATGGACCCCACACCCCAAATTTCAAATCTCACTCACAAAGCGCCCAAATTCACAATCCCCATTTTCAAAATTCAGATCTCCGTAACGGCTTCTTCCTCCCTCACCACATATCTAAACCCTAATCTCATCCTCCTCCACAAATTTCACCAAATCCACTCTCATTCTCTCTCAAATTCAAATCCTCCGACTAAGAAACCTTGAAATCCTCTTTCAATGGCGTCTCTAACACCTGGAATCCTGCTAAAACTCCTCCAAACGATGAACACCAACACCAGAGTCACCGGCGATCACCGCTCACCTCTTCTCCAGGTCATCGGAATCGTTCCCGCTCTTGCGGCAGGCTCAGACGATCTCTGGCCCAACCACGGTTTCTATGTTTCTCTATCGGACTCTGTTAATTCAACTTACGTTTCTCTTTCTGACAGAGACACGGATCTGATTCTCACGAATCGGTTACAGCTAGGGCAATTTGTGTATATTGATAAACTGGAGTTTGATTCTCCGGTGCCCCGAGCATCTGGAGTGCGTCCAATTGCTGGACGTCATCCGTTTGTTGGAAGTCCGGAACAGCTTATTGCTAGGATTTCAAGTACGAAAAAAGAGTTTGTGATTCAGGCATCTTCGGATTCAGATGCTTCTGGTGATCCGATTGCTTCTTATTTGTCCGGTAAGAAGGTCGATGGTGCTGTGCATGAGCAGAAGGAAGTTAAAAGCGAGGTTAGGGTTTTTTGCTATTTGCATTTTGCAGGGTTTGATGTTTATAAATGACAATCTGTGAATACAATTGTGCTAGATTTACTGAATTATTCTTTCTGTTGTGCATTTTAACAGTTTAATATTCATTTCTGTTCTGCGAAAACCAAAGCTTGAGTTTTGATTTCTTGTTTGATATTTGAATCAGATTTGAAAAAATTAAAAGTCTAGCCTAAAGGAACTCTAATTCGGAATTAAAATTCAGTTAGAAGTTGATTCGAATTCAGGTTTCGTTTTCAGAATTAAATTTTGAATTTGTGAGTTATTAAACTGAATTGAGTTTGTGAACTCAGTTACAAATTTAAGAGTTTTCTCCTAATTCAGTTTGTTTGAATCAACCCGGATTCAAATAGGTTTTTCTTGTTCTGATCCAAATCCAATTGAATTCGAGTTCACTTTTAATAATCCCAAGTCCAATAACATGAATAACCAGAAACCAATTTGATAAGAGTGGTTATATAGAAACCCTCATTTTTTGCTAAAAACACCATTTTTATACGGTCGTTTCATCTAAAACGGCCGTTTTAGATGAAACGATCCCAAAACGATCTTAACGGGATGACGTGTCGCGACGACGAAACCTTAAAATTCAGGGGATCCCCCTTTTTTGAACAACCGTTTTGTACGAAACGATCCCAAAACGATCGTTTTAACAGAAACGATCGTGAGAATTGGGTTTTTTTAGTAAAAAGGGGGGTATCTATAGCCAAACCTTTTGATAAACACCTCTAGTTTCCACAATGAAATGCAAAATTTGTTAGAATTCAGAGTTGTTTAATTTAATATTCTGTGAAACTTGATGCATTCATTAAATTGTATAGACACACATGTTTGGATTTTCACCAGGATCATCAAGAACAAGAGATAATTGTATATTTGTATTCCTATTGGATCATCATCATCATTTTACGGACTCTATTAGTCTACGTATACAGATATAAATGGCGTGTGTTTTGGTGAACATCGTGACTTTCCTAACCTATACGAGGCGTCCTTTTAGGCTTTTACAAATACACAATTACATAACAAAGCCTAAACTTACTAACTCTTTAAACTTGGATCAAATATTAAGACCATCAAATTGTACAAGAAACACAAAGATAGGTTTGTGCTAAAATTATTTAAATCACTGAATCAGTTTTTGGAAGAGTAGTTGAAATGTTTGCTCCTTCTCATCTGCATTCTTATTTTATCCAATTATAATTAGTACAAAGAGAGGTACTTAATGGTGTTATTTGTTGTCAAACAGGGTAGAAACAGACAGGTACTTGCACCTAAAGAGAATGTGAACATTGTTGATGAATCAACAAAGAATTGTGAAAAGCTTCCTCAAAGGTTTTCTAGCCCATGCATGAAGCAACGAAGGTCAATATCAGCAGGGAAGAAGAGCACAGTTGAACGGGACCCATCGCCAGCTGGAAAAGTAAAAAGATCATCTTCTCCAGTGCCCTCAAAGTGTGTAGTTCCTAGCTTAGTGGCAGCCAAAGAAGAGAACCGAAAGACTGCAAAAGAGCCAGCCATTATTGTGCCTTCAAGATACAGGCAGCCTTCACCCAATGGAAGGAAACAGGCATCTCCAAGTTCAAGGAGAATGTCGATGTCGTCACCTGGAAGACGGTTGTCTGCTGGAGTTAAGGTTTCTCCAGCAACAGATTCTGGTAACAAGAAAAAAATGGCAACTTTAGCTGCTGAGATTTCAAAGGTTTCAGAGGCACTTGTTGGGTCTTCAATAAAGTCAACTAGCTCTTCCACAAAGTCAACTGGATCAAACTCAAAGACAAGTAGGAAAAACTGGGATGAAACACCTGGAGGTACCGATCCAAAAGAGAAAAGTGTGAGTAAAAGTAAGGTGGATTTCCAAGCTATTCTGCAAACTCAGGTAAATTCATGAAAACCAGCCTGTTTATACATTCTAACAAAATTTAAAGTACGTTTTCGTCCTTTAATTGTAGGCATCTTTGTTTTTGCAGGCTGCTCTTTCCAGGCGTTTGAGCGATGCACATGAGAAAGAAGATTTTCCAATCATTGAAAAAGCGAAAGCTAGCTCGTGTGATTCTCCCAAAATGCTAGATAAGACGGCTCTGGGAATGTCACTTCATGAAAAGAAATGGACAGATGGTAGCGTACCTCTTGATGCAGTATCTTTGAACCTAGCAAGACTTGGGCAGGTAGAAAAACAGTTAATTCCACACATTTTTAATATTATTCTAATGTTTGGAAGTATGGTAATAAACATTTTCACTTAATTTTAGGGTGCTATACAAAGGAGAAATCTGGCTTCCGTAGCTGCAGCTGAAGCTTTACAAGAAGCACTTGTTACAGAAGCTCTTCTAAGGAGTTTGAGGTAACTGTTTACTTTCTAAAAGTTAATATGCCAAATTAATCCCACAACATTTTAGATTCTTTTAACCGTTTCATATAGTTTAGTATGACTGTTAAGTGTTAAGATAAAAAAAAGTTAATCTTCCAATTGCAGCATGTTCTCAAATCTCTGCTCCCTGTCAAAAGCCATAAACCCTTTACCAACAATCGACAGTTTCATGTCTGTATATAACGATGCAGTAAAAGCAACTACTACAGCTGAATCAGTTGCAAGCAACCAGAACCAGAACCGTACCATGGCTCATGACAATGCACAACCAACAAACCATTCAAAATCCCTAGCCCTTTGGGTTGAAGCCGCACTAGCTACTGACCTTGAAGTCGTTTCCCTTTTATCAGAACAAGGAATCGAGTCCCCGTCTCAACGTGAAAATAAGAATCATAACCATTTAGATAGGCAATCTTTACCCGAAACCATAAAAAACCATTTGATGATCTCTTCTTCTAAGGCGTCATTTAGTGGAGCATGGGTGAAAGGCAATGGGATGAATGAAACTGTTGAATTAGGAAGGAGCTTGCAAAAAGAGATGCAAACATGGTTCTTGAAGTTTGTTGAGGAATCACTAGATGCTGGTTTTCAGGTTTTTGGGAAGAACAGTGCTAATAGTTCTGAAGTGGGTCCCATTAAGGTGATTTTGTCACAGCTTAAACGAGTTAACGATTGGTTGGATCGAATGATCTCCAAGCAGGATGAAGCGTTGACTGGAGCAGTCGAGCGACTGAAGGGAAAGATTTACAGGTTTGTGATTCAACATGTTGGTACTACATATGACAACTCATCCTGATGACTGCTGGGATGCCTGGATCTACTACTTGTTTTCATGCTCAGAACAACAAAAACACAACATTCTGCTGTTTTTCTATGATTAATTTATGATGCTTTCATAAATTTGCAAGCTATGTTAATGCCACTTGGCCCACTTGGAAATGAAAATTAACAATGGTTTGTTAATTGTGTTTTTCTTGTCCGTCAACGATTGGAAAATCAACTTCCAAATCTTCATTTTTTTATATAACCTCTTTTGAAGCTAGCATTTTTGAAGCATCAACGTAAAGCTTTAGCTTTTCGACGAGCAACTATGCCATTTTGATAATTTTTCCATTCTAATATCTTAGCAAAAGACAAACCGTAAATGGAAATTAAAATATAAAATGACACACACTTAGAAGCTTGATCCAAAAGCAATGGCTATAGGTTTTTTAGTAGCGTAGTAACATATAGAAAAATATATGAGTAAAACTTAATTTTTGATAACAACATACACAAAAATATTGATGTTATAAACCAAAATAATTTCATTCGGTTGGCAACCATTTAGAGTCAGTTTTCTCGTAGACCGAAAATTTTATTCTCTCACAAGGCCCTAGAATTTTTTGAGGTTCTCGGGGACGACCCTGAACTATAGTGTTTGGATTGTTACACGGTTTTTTGTTTCCGTATTTTTTTACGTTACATTAATAGCAATTCAGTTATTTTGTGTGTCCGCGTAATTCTTGCGCCAACACACGAGTTGCAGAAATCTAGTTTTATATTTAAATAATTTTTTTTACTGACATATTAGTGATTAATAAAGTGTCATTCAAGATTGATGATTCAAGTCCCATGGTAAACAAGTGATAGAAAAAAATTGCTATTCAAAAAAAGTTTTATAATAAAATGGTGAATGATATTCATATAGAAATTCATTTTATTCAAAAAAAAGTTTAAATTGCAGTCACATATTTTTTTTTTTTTTTAAAGACAAACTTCAATCCGTAAAGAAAAGCTAGAAGCTTACAAAAGAAACCCCAACAAGAAAAAACACCCCCAAAACAAAACAGGAGACTATTATGAGTTCCATACCCACCAATCAACGTCACCTGCTCCGATTAGCTCTATCCTGCCGGAAAATCACTGCTCAGGTCACCAACTCCGGCACCGATTCCATCGTGGCCATGGCTTCATCCACCGAACAAGAATTCATGTCACACTACCGATCCAAGCTCACCTCGTTTCCCAGATCCCACAGGTTTTGGGACGCCAAAATCGCTTCGAGAATCGGTGAAAAACTAGGGTTTCGTCTTCAAGACATAGGTATCTCCCATCTTGAAATTGAACAAAATCCACTTCCGATTCCGATTCCTTACCAGAAAATGATCCTCCCGTTCTTACATTCCGTCAAACACGCTGGAATTAGCGTCTCTGGTTCAGAAAAACTTTTCCAAAATAGTGAATGGGTTGAAAGTTGTTCAAAGCGATTTACTCAGATAGACGCCAAGTGAGGACCTTTGAGGTGAGAAGATGGCTGATTTTCTTTTCATTCTGTTTTTTCTTCGTTAGTTTTTTTTCTTTTGTTTATTTTCTTATCATTATCATTGAAAAACTGAATGTGGGCATGGTAGAATACTAGAATTTAGTCGTTATAGAGATTTTTTTCTTTCTTATGCTATATGTGTTGGTATTTGTGTGATCATCCCACATTACATTGGTAAAATAGTGTACATTTGTTTTTCAAGAAAAGAAAAATAAAACAGGAGACTACATGACTTTAACCATTCACACTCTTGTCTCGAGAAACCAAAAAAGAACCCCAATAT
Source organism: Deinandra increscens subsp. villosa (assembly GCA_039602395.1). Taxonomy (NCBI): domain Eukaryota; kingdom Viridiplantae; phylum Streptophyta; class Magnoliopsida; order Asterales; family Asteraceae; genus Deinandra; species Deinandra increscens. Next base: position 87,802,798 of record JBCNJP010000025.1, read on the forward strand.
TTGATCTATTATGTTAGAGAATTCGAAGCATCTTGGATTATCTAAAAAACGTGTAAATCACTTTTAGATTGAATGTTCGATTGGTTCAATAAAAACTTAATCGGATTCGAACCGGATATGAAGATGTCGACCAATTACTTCTTATCAGGAGGAGGAGCGTCAAAATAAACGCCAAGCAGTTATCTCAATTTCGAATTTCAAAATTAAAATTGTCAAATTACGCATATGGTCCTTCCGAAATAAAATGTACGTTTTCGACCAAAATAGTTTTTTTTTGATGCATTTTTCATGTGTGCTATTCATGGGACTTTACCGGGTTTCGTTGTTGTTGTTATTGATACATTTTCCACGAAGCAATTTAATGAAAATAAAATGTTTCCGCCTCTCGACCCAGCCAGGGCGTTGCCCCTTTGAAAACCCCATTGGGTTCCCGACATATATCATTATATCCTCATGGATTCGATCGTGCATCCCACACTTCTGGACCTAACTAATATAATATAAGCTACAAGTCACATTCGTCGATAGTCAATCCAATTAACAAAATCTCTACTACCCGAAGGACGCTTTCCGTCTCTCTCTCTCTGTAAAAACAGAGCACAAAATCCAGCATTATTCACAATTGATCAACGATTCTCTTCAAAATTTCTTTACTTGCAAATCGAGCAACAATATGGCAATGCATCTTTGGGGTTGGGTTCTATAGAAAACCAATATTTTATAAAAAACCAAAAAACCAAGGAAAAAAATTATTTTTTTTTAACTTTTTTTATATGTTTCTTTCATGATTTTAAGAATATTGGAAAAATAAAAAACTTTAAAAACGTTTTCGAGTTTTTTTTAAAAATAAAATAAAATTCGAATTATAGCTTGAAATTAATATTGCACTATGCAACAATAATATAAAATTGGTTTATGAATGTCAATTCTTTGTTTTTTACATTATTCGCATAAACCACATTCATATTTAAGTTAAGTCTCTTGTTTTTAAGTAGTTTTAATTATAATGCATTATGCAATATTATTGGTACTATTGCATGATGCAATAATAAAAAATCACTAAACTTTTTATTTTTTAAATTTTTTTTCCCATAAATAAAGCTAATAAAATTATAGAATTTTTGGTGAAATTATTTTTAAAAAATATTAATATATGAAGAAGTTATAGAGAAAAAAAGGTTGGTTTTTTGGTTTTCTGGATAATTATTGGTTTTCTATAGATCTTTCCCCT
>JBCNJP010000025.1:87804528-87869367 GCA_039602395.1 Deinandra increscens subsp. villosa
CATCTTTGATTGCACAAGTATACATCATTTTTCATCCATTCACCACCTATTCTCTCACATTTGTACATATTCACCACAATTCGTTACCTAAGAAAAAGGTACGTTTGCAATATGCATGCATCTATTACTTATCGTTTTCTGAAGTTTAGTCTGCTTATTTACGTAACTCTATAAATCTCTAGAAGGTTAGATGTATATGATTTGACCATATGGACGTTTTTCAATAAATGTGATGTTAGGTTTTGACTAAATTTGTCGTTAGGCACCTGGCTTAAGGATGGCGGAATTGATTTTTGTGGTTAGAATGCTACAGATCTAGTGTTTAATTTCAACTTGTTCGGTAATCCGTAATTGAAATTGATTTAATTTCAGTTTGTTCTTTGCGTGCTATTTATGAAGCTAGGTTTAATGCCTAGCTAAAATGAAGTAAATTCCATTTACACTGTCATAATTATCATAATTAATGATAACATTTTGCTTCTTGAATCAAAATGGCTATAAATCAAGCTCAATTGATTGATTATATCCTATCTCCACAGAACATATTGAGGGTTTCAAGGGATAACTATTTACTAATAACCCTTTGGCCTTTTATCAGTAACAAGAAGGTTTTTGGTTTCAGAGTTCTGATTAGTGATTCTGTTATTTGCAGTGTTTTTTAATCAAGTGTTCAGAAATCGGTTCTGGAAATGAATATTTGACTACAAATCATACGAGTGAATCGAGCATTCGGAATTTGGGATAATTTAACTTTAAACATGGTTGCTACTGCTGCTACTGCATCAATGTTTCCGGTTTCTTCCCCAGAACCTCATTCCGGGGCCAAGAAATCTGGTAAGCATGGAAACGAGCCTGGTAGTGTAGATGTGCGTAGAATCAAGACAAAGTCTGTTAATTCTGGTGGTATACAAGTTAAACATAAATCGCAGGCTCCTAAAGAGGTAAATCGGAGTAAAATACATGTCATGAATGACCTCAAAACTGATGATAATTCTACATCACATGCCCCAAGAACCTTTATGAACCAATTGCCGGATTGGAGTATGCTTCTTGCCGCAATCACAACAATCTTCTTAGCTGCAGAGAAGCAATGGATGCTGCTGGAATGGAAGACAAAACGACCTGATATGGTTGTTGGCTTGGATCCTTTTGGTTTAGGGAGAATTGTTCAAGATGGCCTTCTGTTTCGCCAAAACTTCTCTATCAGATCATATGAAATAGGTGCGGATCGAACTGCATCAATAGAAACCTTAATGAATCATTTTCAGGTATGTTATTATCTTTATAACGGATTTGCATAGTCCTTAGTGTCGTAGGTTTTATATCAGAAGCTTAGATATTATTAATGGTTTCCCAGGAAACTGCCCTTAATCATACCAAGTCTGTTGGAATCTTAGGCGATGGATTTAGCTCCACACCAGAGATGGATAAGATGAATCTATTTTGGGCGTTGACTAAGATGCGTGTGATAGTTGACCGTTATCCAACTTGGTAAGAATCCATTTTGCTTAATTACAAGTTTCATATTTCTTGATATTCTGAAATTTATTGCAGGGGTGATGTTGTTGAAGTATCTACTTGGATAGCCCAAAATGCGAAAAATAATGTCCGACGTGATTGGCTGCTTCGTGATTGCAAATCAGGCGAGATTCTAGCAAGAGCTTCAAGGTTATATAACTTATTAATTATTTTCAGTAAATCTTGCTTAATTTTCTGTATGGTGATTATAAGTTTATAACATTAATTTCATTTTCTTTCATCTTGCAGTAATTGGGTCATGATGAATAAAGAGACAAGGAGGTTATCAAAGATTCCAGATGAAGTCCGAGGTCAATTCGAGCATTATTTTGTAGATGCACCCCCGGTTGTGGACGATGATTGCAGAAAATTACCTAAACTCGAAGAGGCCACTGCTGACTATGTTCGCAGTGGTTTGACTGTGAGTCAAACTTAATCTTTCTCTAAAGGTTTTATATCATTTTCAGTATGAATTGTTTGATTAATATTTTTCATTTTGGATTCTTTTTATGTAGCCAAAGTGGAGTGATTTGGATATCAACCAACATGTTAACAATGTGAGGTATATTGGTTGGATCTTTGAGGTAAGCATCTTCTTTATTTAACCACACATATATAATAACCAATTAATTAGTTTCAGCTAAATTATAATGAGTATAGATGGTTATTATCACAGAGTGCTACACAAGTTATGGAGAGGTATGAGCTTGCTAGCATTACTCTCGAGTATCGTAGAGAATGTAGGAAGGATAGTGTGCTGAAATCACTCACCTCAGTAGCGGGTGGTGGGATAGATGATTCTAACCATGTTGATTGCCAACATGTGCTCTTATTTGAGGGTGGAAGTGATGGTGCTCCTGGTGGTGAGGTTGTGAAGGGAAGGACCGAGTGGCGGCAGAAATGTAAGAATCAGATTAGGAATACTGATCACTCCTCTGCTGGAAATGTGTAAATAGTATAAAGAAGCAGTCATGATATGTATGCTCCTAGAAATAACTTGCTATGTCTTGGCCTCACACACATATGTATAATTGTGTATTTTGTATGTTTTGGATATCTTTTTATCACTTTTTATACTTGCACAACATTTGTTCATAATAACACAGACTATGTTCATAATTACTCAACCAGTCAACCTTAATAACACATTAAAGTTATCACAAAATTTATATACCAGTATTATACTTATATTAAATAGAAAAAAGTACTAAGAGATGTAAAGGATGTCACACAGTCTTATCAACTCAGATACAGTACAATACAAAGAACACAAACAACATTAATCATCAATAAGGATAAGCAACTGGATCTCTAACAACATCATAAAGAAACTGAATAAAAGGTGGTATCCATAGGCCGAAGAGGAAATATTTAAGCCACGGTTCAGAAAGACGAGGCTTCCATACCCACAGAGCCATAAGTTGAGCAAACAGAAAGTAATCTTGAATCTCATGAACCGAGTGCCTGAGCACTTGCATGATTAGTTGCATATAAACTTCTTTCGTGAAGTTAACTTCGGCTACACCGAGCTTGATTCTAGCCTCAGTGAACCTAAGGAGAAAATAACACACATAGGCACCCAAGCCAACTAGAAGGACCTTCTTTTCACTTGGAGTTGGTTTACCTTGTTCGCGAAGTACTTTTCGAGCTTTTAACACCATTTGAGAAATCCTACCCATGAGGAGCATAGAAACCAGAACAAGAAATCTTGCAAAGTAGTCAAGATTGTTCAGATGTTGTTTGTAGTTTTCAAGATCATAAGGTTGATTCGCGTAATGTTTAGTTTCTAATGATTTGATCAGAATTTCTTTGCTATAGATCAAGGTGAATCCGTACCCGACGATCCACAAGCATAACACGAGAAGAGAAATGTAAGCAGCAAATGGCTCGCTGGATCCCTTCATTTTCTTGATTTGGTTCAACATGTGTGCAAGATACAAAAAAAGAAGAAAAACCCGGAAATACCCTTCAAAGATTTTACGAAAGATGACATTTTTTTCATGATTCCTGTCATTAAGCCTGAAAGTATGCAGACGAATTGGATTGAATTGGTAAACATCATCCATGTTTCTTTGGCTTCTAATGGTGATCTTAGCAGTTGGATAAACTAACCATCTTGTGTTCAAAGGTGGATACTCAATTGTGACTTGAATCAAACAATCTAAACCTCTTTCAAGATCCACATGATCAAAGTCTACCTTCCTGCAGCCAATCAGATACATCTTCCCCACATCCTGATCATATACACCCTCAAGATATAACTTCGAAACATGGCGGTAGGATTCTTCATTGACCTTTTGAGGGTTTTCTATCAGTAAAAGATTCATTGATATGTTAAGAACATCATTGTCATAAACTTCTTCAGAGAACTGGCTATCATTTGTTCTAAATACAGGTCCTAATGACAAAACCTCTACTCTGACAAAAGTCTCGGAGCTTGAAAACGTATCGATCTTTAAATCATCCGAAACACCATTCGGATACTGAAACACTGATTTCCTGATATAAGTCATCAGCTTAGGTTCTTGAATTCTTTCTTTCAGTTTATTAGCTAAATCACTTTTTGAATAGTTGTATGCAAGATACATTTTACTGTACCAACCACCATCATGTAAACCTGATGAAAGCATTTCTAGTTGAAAAAAAACAGGCCAAAACCTATTTTTAGCATTTTTCAAACTAAATATACTTCCAGAAACAACACTTCTCTGCTTGCTTGAGAAAGACTTGGGAAAGTACAATACTACCCCTGAGTCACACTCCACAAGTTTTGGACCAAGACATCCTGTCATTGAAAGCAGACCAGTTGAGGAACTCCATGTTCCTTTTACAGATAGTGTCATTGTAGATAAACCGGTTCTACGAGCCGCAACATATGAGCCGATAGTCGAAGGAAACAATCTCAACACTCCAGAGATCTTATCCTCTTCACAGTTGATCTTGTGCAGGATAATTCTCAGATTCTCATTGTTCCTATCAACAAGCAGTATCTCGTTACCTAGACGAAATGGGCCGACTGTATCCTGGTACGCGTTTTGACCACCTAGTTTTAAATTTGGCATAACTTTATACTCATTGTGTTCAAAATACTTGAGAATCCTACAGAACTCAGAGTTGTTAAACTTGTTGACACCATCTTCCAAAAGTGCATCTTTTAGTGGATTTTGCTCCAAAGATTCAATAACCTGCGGTACCTGCCCCTCGGAACTGCTAGGGACTAGACTCGAGTGAGAAGTTATGTGAACTTTATCAAAGTACTCAAAATCTTCAATCTTGTTCAAGCTTGTCATTTCTCCATGGATATGGTTATTGACAAATGACACAACTTTTGGATACTTAACAACTAGCAAAATCTTGTCATTTGGCAAGATCACAGGCTCTTCATTGTACATTGTGTCTCTAGCAGAGAAGAAATATGATGTCATATATTCTTCTGTGAATCTGGTTGGAACTTTCTTAAATGGGAAAGTAGAATCACCCAACAAACAAAGTATACATTCACCCTCATTTTCTTTTGTTTCAAGATAAACACCTTCAAAGTCGACTCGAAGAGCGGACATACCTGGCGTTTTGGAAAACGTTAAGCCCGGTTCGGAAATTATCGTGCTGTTTCTTGTTATGCCAATGGACAGAACTCCACTGATGCTAATAGTGTTTTTGGGCTGGGTGGGTTCACCAGAACTAACATTTTGGACCTCAAAGCTCACCACTTTCCATGGTTGGATGAATGATGATGCAGCATATGGCATATCACTGTCATCAAATGGCATTAAAGTTGCTCCATGAGAATCCTGCTCCCAATCTCCATTGAAGAAAGAAAACTCATTCTTAAGCCTAGTGGCATTAATATCACCAGATTCTAGATCAGAAGCTAGAGATATAAAAGAGCTGCAATGAGTTTCGATTTCGGCTAATCGACTGTAGTTATGAACCAGTGTTTGGTCAATAGGGAATGCGAAGTTATCGTAGGAAGCCGCGTAACCGAGAGCCAGCAACTTTAGTAAGGTCCACAGACTTAGAGCCTGGTTTCTCATATCAGCCGTCCAGGATGAACGTAGAGATGCTATAAAGATGAAGAGATTAAGTTTAAAGTGAAATACTGAGTTCAAGACTGGATCTTAAACAAATATATATAATAGAACATCAAATAAAAGTATTTGAATTTATGGGAGAATTGAACGTACATGTTGAAGATCAACCTGGGCTTGAGGGTTCTTGTTTTAAAGTTTATCTGCAGATCAAAGTATCAATTAGACTTCTTGATGGTTCATGTTAATTGAACAACATCATCTGAGTACATAGGATTAGGATATAGGATTAGGAACATGATGCAAAGACCACAATATTTTATTAGCTAACATTTGATTAATTCATTGAAACATCACCATGCACATGCTAGAACATGAATGGTTGGTCACAGAGTTGACTTGTTCTTTAATATTCTTGATTAAATAATGATATCAGATAATAATTTTTACTTTCACTTTTTTTATTAAATAAAGATATTAAATAATAATAGTAATATAAATATATTTTAAGTTTTTTGAATGGCTAACAAATGCTCCGAAAACGAAGGAGTATTTACATTAGTAGAGCTGATCATTTCAGGAAAAATTCATCTTCGCGAGCGGCCGATCTGACCCGTTTATAAAACTCGCGAGCGGCCGGTCAGACCCGTTTATAAAACCTGACCCAAATCGGAATTTGTCACGCGAATCGAATTTTGGTTTAATGATTACCGGAAGAAATTTTCTAAATTATACATTTAAAATTTGTTTAAAACAAAAATAAAACAATTTTAAGTTTTTATGTGATTTCGGTATTCGATTATCGTTTATCGGGAATCTCATGTTTTTTTTATCTCAAAATACATGTTTTGGAATATCCTATAATCATTTTATAAAGTTGCAAAAAATTCAGTTGGTTAATTTATATTGAAATTTATTTGCTTAAAACGCAAATACGCAAAGTTCGGTTTTTCGTGCGATTCATGTAATTAATCGAGGGTCTCGTTAATTTTTATAATATCCCGAGACATAGAAATTCATGACAAAATAGCTTAACACTTTTTGGACATAAAATAATAAAATATCAAAGTTTAGAACATGGTTTTGATCACAAACATGTCAGGCTAAACGCCCCTGTGATTACCGATGGTGCCGGTTAGTTTCTATTTGATTTGAATGTATTGTTTCTCTATTCTAGACTGAGTATTAGGGTTTTTTTTATTATAACTCTATCGTCGTTTCTTGGTTTCTTTATCGCTAGGAATAATTGGGTGTTTTGTAGGCGTTATGTGCGATTGGGTTGGGTCGAACAATTTAAAAAGGGCTATGCTTATGTAGTCTCTAGGGTATGACTTCTGCAAGTTGAACCAGTAGTAACTAATCGGGATCCTGAGGTGATCATGTTCAATCACTTTCTGCAAATCAATCAATTCCACTTTGTGTTCTAAACAATAAATCAATTCAAATCTAAAAACAATGCAATTTCGTTTTTTTTTTACATCTTAGATTAGTGACAGATTTAGGTTAGACTATTTTAGGTTAAAATAGTTAAATTCTGAAATCACTAGTAACCGCATATTCCATTGGATTGACACCCTAACTTAACCTATCTATAAAGTTAGTTTAGGTATTTGAGCGGCCCTACGACAAGCCGTTATCACTGATCGACTTGTATGGAAAAATAATCGGACATGCTAGAGATTTCTATGGTCTAAACCACCCTCCTCCATGTCAGAAGTCGGTTAACTTAATATATTGCGTGAATCGATAAATGACATCACCTTGCAGGACTATAATGACCGGTGGTGGTGGGATCTAGATGATTGGGGTGAGTTCATCGTGCGATGAATGAAAGAGAGGATTTAGTTCAAGCAATTCAAAATTCTTCTTCTGCTCAGGTATTTGCTTGTAATCATTGGCGAAGCTTCAGTGAGGGGGGGGAGGGGGGTATTGCTCCTCCGGTTTTTTCATCTGGTAGCACTAATTTTTGTGGCTTTTAATTTTTTTTTTATATATATTGAGAATCGGCTCCTTGGATTATCGTCCCGTGACTTATCGCCTCTGCAAATATTTTGTCAAGCTTCTCCATTGCTTGTAATAATTGGATACCTATGAAAGTGGGCTTTATGGTATAGCGGCTTCATCTTGATAGGCTGCTAACGATGTTTGCTTTGGTTGCCCGAAAGAATCCAGGTACTATCGACCTTATGCCCTATTTGCGGGGAGCTGGAGGGAACATATGAACATTGGTTTTCAATCAGGTTTCGGTCTCTAGGTTAAAGATATATAAGGACACTAAAATACTTGGTTATCTTTGGCTAAGAATCGGTTGTCAATTCATATTACATGGGCTTAATGGTGTGCGTTCAACTTTTCTAGTTTAGAGATGTAATTTTGCAAATTGGTGTTGTTTGATGTAATTTTTATTCTACCTCCTTGGTAGAACTTATATTAATAAATTTTTGTTGGCCTTTAGAAAAATAAAAAAATATATAACACTAGCCCCTTACTACACAATAGCTTTTGCATCTAGGTATTGTATAGTGAATTTGTAAATCTCTTGTGTCTTTTAGTATCAAGTTATAACACTCATATTTTTATAAGAAAAAAAAATAATCAAAATCCCATGTGACTTCGAAATTTTGCCAAATGACCATTGACTGGCAAACAAGCGGTGTCGGTGCCTTCAATTTGTAGGCTAAAGCTTAGCCCATTGTTTTTTTCCGGATTAAGGGTGTCGGGGTCTTTAGTTTATAGGCCAGGGGCTTGTCGACGGCTAAGATTAGCCTTCAGTTTTTTAAGGCTTTCTAATGATTGGTTTATTGGCTAAGAGGGTTGTTAACCGACTTCCCATGTCGTGATATCTTTCTATTGAGTAATGCCATATTTTAATATTTATAGAGGCAAATAGTCAATAGTCAATTGTCAATTTTATGATTTCTCCTTTTTATAACTAATTTTTATATATAATTACACAAGCTAACTTGGAGTAAAGCACATCATCTAAGCATTGTTTTATAGCAAATAATATTTCTTCCCAAAATAGGAAAGTGAGACATTGTAACTTTCTATAAAGGGATATATCTTATTTTTTTAATAGCTAAATTAACATATTTTTTACAATTTAAATTTACAACTCTTTAGTTGTAAAGCCACTGGTAAACTATCAAACTATCCTCTTAGGGATGGTTTATATCTACCTAATCCGAATTAGGTAAACAAAGAATGTTGTCAATGGCGTTGATCAACTCATCAAACCTGGAAATGAGTTTGGCAATCCTCCCATACAGTTTTCTTAGCTTAATAGACCAGGCCCAGGCTAGGCCCAGCAGTCCATATTTGTGTCGATCAAAACTCAAAATCATGAGGCTTGCTGTTTTAACATTTTGGGCCAGTATTATTTAACTAGACTACAAACTCATTCATTACATGAGCCGAGTAGATCCAACGCGTCATAAATCAGCAGATTTTATAAGAAATAGATTAGAGTTACTCGTTTAAAAAAATATTAAATATTTTATAATCATAGATTATAAATAACAAGGAAAAAGTGAATATGGGTCATTACACATGTGACTTGTACATAAAATCAATCAAAACTCCCAATAAAAAACTAAAGGAGTGTATGTGTATTAATCTCTTATGATATGATTACAGTGACGGAGCCAGGAAGGATTTTCTATGGTGTCGCTTTTTTGTTTGAATTTCTAACGAGATTATATCGAAATATTCGGATGGAGTCGGGTCGAGAACATAATAATTACACAATTCACTTTTCGCAGGAATTCTATTTATTCAATTAAGTTTATTATTTTATATTGTTGATTATTTAATGATATTTGGTTCTTTTAATTTTAGTTTTTTTGCTTAAGTGGTTTTATAATTATTAGATTTATAATTCTTATTTGATTAAATGAGTTTATTTTTTGGTAACGTTCATGTGACCTTAACCTATGTTGATTAAAATCGCTATCATTGAAATCAACACACAACAAATGACGTTCACCTATGTTGATTAAAAACATTAAAATATCTCTAAACTTAACATAAGAATTTAATAGAGTTCATGTGATGTGTTAAAAAAGTTTATCAAGTATAAAATAGTAGGGTGCCCTCCTTTTGTACTGCCAAGTCAAACCAATAGTTAAGGATGCTTTCATATTTTGTAAATAATTCTAGTTAGAAGAGAAGAACAGAAAAAGAAGAGAAAAAGAATTAATGCTATGATGATTTCATAATTCATATTTTGTAAATAATCCTAGTTAGAAGAAAAGGAAAAAAAGAATTAATGCTACTGGAGAGGATCGAACTTGGGAGATCAACAAAATGAAACGATTTGCACGCCTTAAGATGTGTGTGAAACGACTGAGCTGTTTTCCAATTCGATTAATATGTTGGTGTCAGTTTTATAAAACTACTGGGGTCACTGAACATTAGGTTAAATACGCGTCTCAAAATTCAATGGTGTCGCTTAACCCCGACCTCAATACTATAGCTCCGCCCCTGGATATGAATAATGTAAACTATGGCGCTTTGGGGAGAGGGACTGGAGTCGAGCTGACTTGAAATTCAACCCGATAAACCAAACTCGTTTTTGGAATGAAACTGTCTTAAAGCAGTTTTCAGAAACATTCAAAATTCGACATACAAAATCAACAGTCTCTCTCTCTCTTTTGATTACTTAGTATTATCCGACATGATTTTTTATTGTACCATCGAAATAATTCGATCTGAAAGCGTTATCACGACTCCCACTTCCAAGTAATAAAAAAACTCTCAATTCCTACGCTACAGCCATCCTCCTCTCTTCATTCCGACAAATACTCCACAAGGTTACTACTATGGGGCTCATGTGATGGATGTGTGTCTTCATGGACGTTTTTGAAACTACAGAAGATTAGGCCGGGGCATTTTTGTTTATTATTCTCTATTTCAATTCACATTTGTTAAAGTCTTTGATTCCGATTTGGTGTTTTCGAAAATCGAAGTTTATCTGATCTTGCTTATCACTATTAAGGCTATGTATAGTGATAACCTCTTTGAAAGCATTATGTGTTATGTGGTGGCCACATCATCAAGAGACTACATAGCTTTAAAAGTGTGTGGTCATAACCTGCTTACATTATTACCCAACTATTATATATTTGTTTTAATTTCTAATTTAGTTGACTAATCAGGTGATTAAATGAAAGAGGATGACCAATCAAGTGTTCACATGGCGGATGCCATCTACAAGACACACAAAACACCCAAGGGGAAATTTTGTCCGATAGCGCCCCAGCGATGTTCCGCAAGCTATGAACACCATATGTCTCATATAACCCCACTACACCATACATATTTTTAAAGTAAAACTCTTGAAAGATAAGGTGTTTTAGAAAATTCTTGATATCTTGATGTGATACCCTTAGTTTATATCCAAGGTATGATATAAGTTTTATTCGAATTGAATCGGATACAATATAATATAATATTTAATTGTTAAAATTTTAAATATACTAATTTTATAAATATAAATTTTATCACCAGTCATAGTGCGTGAGCTTTAACAGTCACTAGTTAATTATTATTTATTCAATATGACAATCTATGTCTTTACTACTATATCTATATTCTATACTAACCAGTAAAAAGTAACTATGGTTATTGGTTACCACATGGCATTTTCAGTTCTTAATCTTTTTTGGCCTAAACATTTATGCACCACATTTTATTGTATGTCTATATTAATTTATCATTTTAATCAACTCTACTATCTACTACTAGACAACTAAATTAATAATTTCTTTTAAGTTTTTTCAACACAATTTTTCATTCAAATTTTTGTTTATCGAAAACAAGTTGTTTAAGATTCTTTTTTTAATCTTACATACTGAAAACAATTTATAGCCATGTAAGATTCATTTAAATAAAACCTCCAATCATATATTTACATATTACTCGGAAACCTACGTGTTGTTACGATAACATGGTATTCATTTATGTATTTGAAAGATAGTTTTGTATTTCACTTATTTGTTTACTTAATTACTTATATAACATCATTAACTAAGGTGTTTAAATTTTTATTTTTCATTAAAAACAATTTTAATTTCCAACTAAAACACTACCACCCCTTAAACTCTTATTTTTAAAGTAAAAAGACAGGTTTGTCCTTCTCAAATATATTTTAATATAACTAGTGGAGTGCATGCGTAATGCACCCGTAAACACAAACACCAACACACACTCGTAAAACGTTTTAACAATTAATTGGTAAGTATCATATAGATCTAAAAGTTTAAAGAAATATTATATTTGTAAAAAGAAATATGATTTTAAAAATTTAGTAAAACATTTTTACATAATTACAACTTTATATTTATTTTGATATTAATTGTTTATTTAATTATTTTTTTCATTTCATATCATAATGGACAAAGAGGATTTTACCCCTTAAGCTCTTAATTTTTTTATGTAAATGACAAATTTGTTCTACCTCAAATTTATTATATTATAGTATAAATATATATAAAAATTCAACATTTGTTATAATTTGTCGAACCTCAAAGTATTTTTTGTTATGTCATTATAGCTGAAAATACTTAAACAATTTATTTTGTTTTATTCCCATTTTAATTTTGATTTTGATTTTTTTTTCTTGAAAATTCAGTTTTAGGTGGGAAAAAATATTTCAAAATATAATTAATTTTTGGTCCGAGCTATATAAATTTTTTATTAAATTAAAGATAATAAATATTGTTTACAGCAAAATAGAAAGGACACTATTAATCCCAACTATTTGATATTGGACAAAAATAATCTTATCTATTTTTTTAGACAATATTAGTCTTATAAATACACCATGTTTTTTTCTAATGATATTTTTCCGTTAAAAAACTAACCCCGTTAGTTTGTGATGACGTGGAGGACCAATACCGTCATTATTCAAACTTATTTCTATTTAAAAAACCTAGGGGACCAATCTTGTAAATTATGCAAACTTAATTTAAATAAAAAAAATAACACCCCCTTTTCTACGGCAAAACCTGCAATCGGCCACCCGTCTCTGTCTCCGGCGAAACCCGCAACCGGCGGCGAGCTCCGGCCGGTGGAGGGTAAAGCTTCAGATATTGTTGTTCCGTGAATAAAGGACAAAAGGTATCTGTTATTGAAAGCACGAGCATGGATTTGGTAAGCAACGATAATAGAGACGGCAGACGGAGAACGGGAAGTGATCGCGTTTCCTCTATCTTGCCTACATTTCCGTAGAATGACGGCGGCCATCTTAAACTCCTCCGTCTCAACCGAATCCGTTTGCGAAGTTGCTAACATTGCCTACGTTCCTCACCATTGCCCTGTCTTTGCAGACCGGTTGCGGGTTTCGCCGGAGACAAAGACGGGGTTGCCGGTTGGGGGTTTCACTAGAGACGGGGTCACAGGTTGCGGGTTTCGCCGGAGACGGAGACGGGGTCGTCGGTTGCAGGTTTCGCCGGAGACGGAGACGGGGTCACCGGCCGGTTGTAGGTTTTACCGGAGGAGAAGGGGGTGTTTTTTTTATTTTTATTTAAATTAAGTTTACATAATTTACAAGATTGGTCCCCTAGGTTTTTATAAATAAAAACATTTTTGAATAATGACGGTATTGGTTCTCCACGTTATCACAAACTAACGGGGTTAGTTTTTTAACGAAAAAAATTATTAGAAAAAACATGGTGTATTTATAAGACTAATATTGTCCAAAAAATTAGATAGGATTATTTTTATCAAATATCGAATAATTGAGATTATTAGTTTCCATTTTTTCACAACAAAATTCGTCTATTTCTTTCTATATATGGGAAACAAGTCAACTAACAATGAATGCTTTGAATTCCCACGCACATACAACATAGTTTTTCTAATGACTAAAATTGGGTTGAGATCTTATTTAAAGGCAGTGTTGTATTATCATGTATTTTTGCTTACTAGAAGTCGACCGATATCAACACCATTAGAAAAAAAAAACCTCCAACAACTGAGTAAAACCTCCCTTAGTACGAATGCCAACCCTTGAAACGGTGACCTCTCATCACTAGTTGTCTCCGGAGTACTAGGTAAGAAATCGTGTGTCGTTGAACTCATGGAAACACTCTCCTGAATCAACGCATCGCTCTCATCTCTATACGACTTAAATGGTGATGACGACCCCATTTTTTTCTTATTAATTTTATTATCTATGAATTTTATATTTATCTTCTGCCTTCTTACATATTGTGATTATTTATTTTTCTGAGGTTAATTTGGATTGCTGACGTGTTATAAGTCATTAAGCCCACCTCACCAGTCACCATCTTCTTTTCTTAAGTATAGGATTCGAATATCATATCATCGAGAGGAACCCAATATAGATGAGAAAACTCATGGCCCAACTTGAAAATCCTATTTTTTTTGTTTGTTTGTGGGACTTAACCTAAAACTTTAAATTTTTATGCATTTGGGTGCTGCACCTCAACCACTTGGGCTTATTAACTTTCTCTAGTGTGTGTATTATTACACTATATAACACTTAAGAACTTATAGTACAACCATTGATGCATATTGTACAAGTTATAAAGCATGACTTACAAGCCTAATTCCTTTTTTGTTACAAGTTTTTGCTACATCATGTGTCTGTGGTTTTCATTGTGTCATGCTATCAGATCAGAAAAGAAAAGAAGGCGTATTCTTCACATCATCCTCTTTACGCGATATGTTGTAAGCCGATTCGAGATGGCTAGTTTCCCAAGGTATACCCTTCGAGCGGGTTAGACTCCAAAGAATAAAAGGGAAGTATACTAGAACTTTTGAACAATTTTCTCTCGTTCTTTTATAAACTACACTGCATACATATAAATAGAAGATGAAGATAACCAAACAAACGTGGCCGGTTACTACCACCACTTCCTATAAACCCTAAAAATAACTCACTAACACAAGTAAATAAACTGATAAAAACTTCCTCTACAAAATTAATGTAGGCGTGACTTGTTTATGCTTGAGGGGGTGGGGCGGTGTTTATCCACGACACTAACCTATGGGCTGGTTGTGCTGTGATGTGTCACGGGCACTCCGCCTCCCGTAGCATATTAATACCGTTGAACTAGAAGTTATTTATAGTCACTAATTTTTTTAAACGGTCATTTCAGAAAAAATCCACATTCGTAAGCGGTTGGGTGATAAAACCTGAGAGCTCAGAGATCGAACTTATAACATTTAGTCTCAAGTCTCCCCTCTTCGCCGGTAACCACCAGGACAAGTCCTGGTGGTTTTTGTTAGTCACTAATTATCCTTTTGCTATAACAAACACCGGGTTGAATAGTTTTCAAGCAGTTTAAAGTTTAAAACTTTGTTAATGTCAAGTAGATTATTTGCTAGGAGTTTGTGTCAAGTGAGGTTGCAACACGAGTGTTAAGGAGTTCATCCTCTACAAGAGATACTTGGGTTCGAGAACCATGGTACGCATTTTTAGCCAAAGGAGTGCAAAAGATTTTTCTATTGCATAGATTTCGTGTTAAACAAAGGGACAAGGTTACTAGTAGCGCAATTTGGAAGGAATTTGCTTATTTCACAAGAGACTTGTGTTTGAGCCTAAAAATTTTCTTGCACCAATGAATATGGTAGTTTGCATTCCCCCATGTTATGACCGAGTTTCAAGTCCTATCATCCACGTTTGTTCCTTTTTTTCTCTTGGGGTTTCTTTTACTAACTCGTTACCTGATCAGAGCGACGAGGCAAGACGACTTTCTTTTTCTTCTTATGTTTGCTTTGAACTAATAATATCGTTTTTAAAGAGATTATAGTTCGTATTTAAGGTTTTAGATTTAAAGTTTAGGCACTGGATTATAATCTTTGTTTTTTCAGATAAATCCGTATCAGAATTCATAAATTTTAATTTGTTGTTTTGTTTACCTATATTTGAGGCGTAACACTCAAAGGAGTAGATTATGAGGGCTTGCCCGATTGGTCATTGGTGATGATGGATTGATGGAAAGACTTGTGACCTGAGCTCTCAGGTTATACTATATTACCATCCAACTGTTTATGGATATGAGTTTTTTCTGAAACGAGTTCAATTAATAGGCTTAAGCTACCCTAAACACTATTTGTGCTTGGCGAGTGAAGATTCTTTTACCATTATATTTCCTGATAGCCATGGTTTATTCATTTACCGTTAAAAGAAAAAACACACCCGAAGGAGTAAACCAAGGGTAAATGTGTTGCTTTTTTTAACTAGTTACCTTTTAACAAATATTAAGAGGCTATGATTTTATTTTTTGACACAAAAATTTGAAAATACGAGCATTGCTCAATAAAGGGCAGTCAAAAGACGTGCCTTCACACTCCCCAGCCCCCTTTCCAAAGCCTCACTTTATCTCTCTCTGTACAACACACACACACACACTACACTCCCATCGTTCTCCATGATCATCCAAACGAGAAAGTCGAAGATCAAAAGAAGCAGAAGATAAAGGAGAAAAAAGTCGAAACTCTATGTAAGGAATCTTTCACACTTTTGTCTATCTATCTATCTATCTATCTATCCTCCTTTATGTTACTTCATCATTAATTTATTTGATTTATTTGATTAATTAATCACTCTGCTTTTACGTTCCCGATTCTTAGATCTCGATTCGATTCAAATCTCAAAATCACGTCGCGTAATCATGAAATCGGACCGGATTGAACACCAACTCGATGTCGAATTGATCAAATAATTGATCGAATTCGACGGTAATTTGTGTTGGATGAATGATTTGGCGCCATTAACGGTGATGTTGATTTCGCCTGGGGAAGATAACAGCAGCATGCTTTAAAGCGAAAACAAAATCGACTTTTCTGTTTGTTTGTTTAATCTAATCATCTCTCTCTCTGTTTCTCATTAAAGTTGCTTTTTGTCCTTTTGATTAATTAAAATCGCTAAACAACACATGCTCGTGCGAACATATTCTCGATGCTTTCAATTTTATATACATATATGTATCGATTTCCGCCATGGAAGCAGCCACATTCGAGCTTTTTCTAGTGCTTCGTTCCCTGTTCCTTCCTTCCTTCCTTCCACCTAATTTCTCGCATATATACACACATACATTCTCCTTTCCTTTGATCTAAGTTTCTGCAAATCATCATCACCTTCTTCGATAATCAGGTACTAATTTCTGATCTCTGTTTAACCTAATCATTTCGAATCTCAAATCGATCAAACACATCAATTCATCTCTGAAATCCGGTCCACAATCAGCGAACGTAGGCCTCGAATTTCATTTTCAAACACGTTTCACACAGTTGTTACGACTGTTACGCGCACGCACACACGCACAGTAAACCTATACATATAGATTACACGCAATATATATATATATATAATAATCGTTGGCCGTTGTGTGCAGAGTGGAGGAAACTTGAGGCGATCTTTCTGGTTACATCAACCGCGTGCAGAGAGGACGATAAAATCGCAAGGTAATTAATATGTCTCTCTCCGTATTATTGCCTTCTCTTTACAAACCAACTCTGCTACATTAACATGTCATCTTTACTTTTTACCCCTTCATCATATTACTTCATATGATTATTTACTCATTTTTATATGTATATATAGTTATGATTATTACACTATCAAAAAAAAAAAAAAAACGAGCCTAATGCAACACTTTTAACAAAAAAGTTGCATTAGACCTAATGCAATGCAACCTTTTTATTACCTAATACAACTTTCTTCTCAAAGAGTTACGTCCTAAAAAAGTTGTATTAGGTATAAAAAGTTGCATTATGTAACAAAAATGTTGCATTAGATTTAATGCAACTTTTTTATCAATAAAAATGTTGCATTAACCTCATTTTTTGATAAGTGTTATTAGATACATGGGAGAGAAAAAAGGTAAAGATTATACGGTTAAAACGTAAATATACAAGTGTTTATTTACTTCGTTTTTGTAGTTACATATTTAATATTACTTAACTATTAAACGACTCTTTGTTACATTAGAAGTATCATTTGATAGGGCTTAGGTTTAAATGTAGACTAAGTATAGCATATGAGTAGAAGTAATTAACATAATGGCTCGGATTTTTAATATTATAATAAATAAATATATAGTGAAGTATATTATAATAAATATATATGATGTGAATTCAGATATAGGTTTAGAGGGTGTTTTGTTCAAAAAATCTGTACAAGTATAGAGTTGAAGGGGGTATGGGTGGTGCTTGAGTGTATAAGTAGATCTCATCATTGCGGTAGGCGAAAGTTTCAGTAAATTTGTTTTTTTATTTGGTTTTTAGCGACGACCGGAACTTTTGTACCGGCTGAAAGGGCTCCATATTCTTGCTTCTTTCTATTCTCGAATTAAATTATACACTATTTACCTACATCATGATGCATGCAACTAAATATAAATGTATTTTATATTGATATTGGATCATATTTTCAAGATTAAAACAGTCTAGATTTTATGTTTGTTTTTAATCGAAATTTGAATTTGAATGCTAATAAAGTATCTCAAAATTAATTCTTGTTTTGTTTTATGAATATATTTTTTCTTAGCTTTGTTTCTCGTCTAAAACCTTTTTAAGTTATAGAAAGTGGGATTTTAGTGGGTATATTTGTTTTTTATATAAAAACCATATCTTGATGTTACAACTCGCAAGTACGTAATTTTAATTAAAAAAACTATTTGAATAAAAATACTGAAAATCGGTGTAATTACAATATTTTTGTTGGTCTATGTGATTATTGAAATTTTATAGTTTTTTTTATAAATATAGTATTTTGTTAAAAGTTGATTTTTTAATGTGTCACCTGCTTTGGTTGGTCTTCCATGTGATGATGAATGATGGTTTGGTGGTTATAGTGCATGATAGTGTATAAAGAGGAGAGGAGCATGCTGTGTGCAGACCTACATTTGACTTTATTTATTTTTTGCGTGGATATGGTCTTTGAAAATTTATATAATAATAAAAAACAATATTCAATAACAAATAACACTGTTTTGGATTTTAGATCTTCGTGGATGCTATTTGTTTCTTTGCACTTGAATGTGTCCACAATCCGTACGTTAAATTTAGTTCCGACTACATTGTTTGTGATAAAGTACAATCACCTTTTTTTAAAAGAGAATATAATGAAGATAGATATTTTGGCTGAATTTGCTCGCTTATAATTTTAGTGATTTTAATACAGAAGTTGTTAATTTTATTTGGATATTCATAGCTCGTTGATATTCTCAATCTCTATAGTTTAACTAAAACACATCATTTTTTATCTCTAATTTTCAATTAAATGATGTTTTTTATATTTTTATCTCTTTTTCATTCACAATCACTTTAAAAAATATTAAAAAAAATGAAATGAATATTTCTTTAAGAGATGAAAAGTAACATTTTTATCTCCTTCAGTCACAACCACTTACAATCAAACTTAAATTTTATGAAACACTCATACAAATATAGGGAATAGACTGTAAATGCCTTAAAGAAATATATTTTTTGAGACAATTATTATAATAATAATGGACTCAAATATGATTTATGTATATTGTATATATGTGTATATTTTTAACAGTAAAGCTATACCACTCTACATTACGTCATAAATTAATCATAACGAGGATTAGAACGTGGGTCCTAGTTGAAATAAAAATGGTATCTAGTGGTGTCATTTTAAGTTTTATTACATAATTTTAATTAGATTCTTATTAGATTATTTAATGTTTATTTATTATTTAAATTATTTTTAACTTATATTTTGCTTTTCATTATTTTAAATTAATAAATATTTATATATATATATATATATTAAAATTAAAAAAAAAGTTAAATAAGAGTATAATTCGGTTGAAAGATGAATTATAGGTTATATTACTTCTAATAAGGTTTGAACCTCAATGAATTTTAAAAAGCCTTTTGACTTCTACTATTAGACTATTAACCAAAATGCATGGGAGGAAAAAAATAATAACACAAGTAGATACTTAAATCTTCATGCATTATTTATTATGAGAAGATTAAAAGATACTTTATAGAGATAAACAAGTATAAAAATAGATTCTTGAAATTCTTTGTATCATTTATTTACTTTCTACTATATTTGTTTGCATACTTTTTATCACATGAAAGTTTCTTTTAGAAGTTGAAGTAGCAACGCTACTATGGGTGGAGGGTATGATTGCAGCTTCACCCACTGCTTCATTCGGTTACCATCACCTACCACCGGCTACCACCGTTAGCTTCCCAGCTTCCTTCCACTGTTTGGTTGCTTCACTTTTGATGCTTCTACAAGGTGCAAGAAGTTGTGAGAGTGGGTGGATATCTAGGCTAACTTGTTCCACACAATTACCATAACGTCACTATTAATTACCAAAATGCAACTAGAGCGCTGAAGTTTCAAATCTACAATCATACCTCAATTCCATTGTACTGCTTTGAAACTTCAAACTCAAATTTTTCTTGACGTTACGGAAGCTTTTTTCGACGTTACGCAAGCTGATTGGATACAACTTCAAACTTCAAGACTACCATACCCTCCACCCCAAATACATCCCATCTCATTACAATACTCATATATAACTCATATTTTATGGTTTTTATATATCTGTGTACATACTTGCTTGGTGTATATATTTATTATTTGGAAACACCAAACGTAAGAAAAGAAGATTTTGATTTTTACTCACCTCATTTATGGTGCATGCTTGTCCCACTCTTTCCTTCTACAAGGTACAAGTATTAAATGCACTACCATTTATAGAATGAAATCATTTTATAGATTTTGGAAGAACTACTTCACTTGTTATCTAAAGGCAAAGCCTAAATATTATTTTCCTATTCTGCAATTTTACTGTAAGATTAAAATATGCAAAATATCTTGTTTTGTAAAATTCTTTTCCACTTTCTAGTTGATGTTTTATAAGATTAATATACTTATAATCAATATTTGTAGTAGTATTATTTTATTTTGTTTTTTAACAAAATGTTCTAGGAACCTAGAAGTGAATTCTTTGTCACTATTTACGTAAAAATAGCATTCATTTTTTTTACTTCTAACAATGTTTATAGGTAAATAAGAAAACATTGTAATTGTTGCTTTTATGGTTGATGGATAAATGTATTACAAAAATATAAAATAAAAAATATAATCACCAAACTGCCAATCACATATATTTTATAAGGGATAGGCTATTCACCCCCCCCCCCCCCCCCCTTCTTACTTGTTGCACCCCCTCCTTGTACTTTTAAAAATTTTAGATTCTCCCTAGACACAATATTATTTAAAAAACAGTTTTATTTATGAATAAAATAAAAAAAACATTATATAAAAGAATACATTTTTATAAGAAACAACTTTTTCTTAAAAAACTATCTATAAAATGACTTTTAAAATCATCGAAACAATACATTTTACTAAAAGTGATTATCTAGAATAAGAAAAACCCGTAAGTTTTTATATAAAAATGAACATTTTACAAAACGTAAAAAAATTTTACTATAAGATAGTTGCGATTTTATTAGAATAAATAAAAAACGTTTTGTTTTGGGAGTTGATATTTACACAATGTGAATTGATATCCACACAGAATACTTAAGACCGTATCCCACCAAACGATCAAATGCTTTTTTTAACTTTATTTTGAAAACTAAATGGTGTTAATTATTAATTTTATAAATATTAAAAAGATTTATTCTATCACGGAATTTCTTTTGAATGACAAACATCCAGTTATTCGGGTGTCTCATCATAGCAATCGATATTATAACGACACGCTACGACCATAGTACGTACGAGTAACCAGGCCCCTTTGTGTTACACATCCATCCCAGAGGAAGCCCACCACCCAAAGACCCACTGTGGTAAACCTCTGACACACCTCTAATATTTTATATTTTTTTGTGTCTTGTGACATTTGAACCCCTAATCTCCACATTGGAATGTAAAAGGGGTATTCACCATAAATGATAATAAAATAATTACACGAACATAGTAGTGATGTAAAATAATAAATTTTAAATTTCATAGGTTTTGCCGGGACGGTCTTGATGGCTTCTCGGCAAGTCTTTGCTGGTGTTGGGTCCCCATGGTCCATGGTTTTTTTTATTTTTAAAAATCAAAAAGTCGTTTCAAAATTTTTGAAAATAAAAAAAAACTATGGGCCGTGGAAACCCAAACACTAACAAAGACTTGCCGATAGGCCAACAAGACCATCTCGGAAAAAACTCCGAGTCTTAAATTTTTTTATTTTACATAATCTTACCAGTTATGATGAATAAATCGTGTTGATATTTATCAAATTAAATAATTAAAAATACTTAGAAAATTAAAAACAAAGTAAAAAATAAATAATAAAATAATATGTGGCCCGTTTAGAGTGCCACGATCGTGGCCATTCTGTGTGCGTATCAAATATGGTTGTGGGTTTAGCCCAAGCCTTTGTTTTTTCAATTTAAAACCAATTTTTATAGAAAGTAAACTGCACTTCATATAAAATAACAAAAAAACGTAATTTAAAAAATTAAAAACAACTCGTTTTTGTAAAAAAATCAAAATAAACATTTTAAAAACTTATAAAACAACTGTATGACAAAAATATACGTTTTTTATAACAAAAAAAAAGTAAAAACGTTTTTTTTATTTAAATTATAACATTAAAACTTCTTAAAAATTATAAAAAAATACTTTCTATGAGAAACTCAAATATCTTTTTTATACACATTTTCTCTAACTAGTATTTTATCTTTTTTATAAAAATGTATTAAATAGTAACCAGATAATGTTTTTATAAAAAATATAGTTGCGTTTTTAAGAATAAATCTAAAACGTTTTTTTTCTATTTAAAACTAATTTTTATATAAAGTAAAATACACTTCATATAAAAAACAAAAAACTTAATATATAAATTATAAACAACTCGTTTTTATTAAAAAAAACCCAAATAAACAATTTTAAAAACTTAAAAAAACAACTTTATGAAAAGAAAAAAATATGTTTTTTGATATAAAAAAAAGTATAAACGTTTTTTTTATGTAAATTATAACATTAAAACTTCTTAAATATAAAAAAAGTACTTTATATTGTGAATAATTCAATACAAAACATTATATTATTTAAAAGTAACAAAAAGAAAAGAACAAGGGTTGATTTTCTTTAACTAAAAGCTTAGGGGGGAGTGCAACAAGTAGAAAGAATGTTTGAGGGGTAGTAACACCCTTTTATTATACTTTAAAAGAACAAACATACCACTAAAGTCGCACTCAATAGTTGGTTTAGAAGAGGTTAGATGAAGACATATCTTATCTAGTTATCTGTTTATCACAATTGATAAAGGAAACTGCTCCCGGAAGATCTCAAACTTCAAATTTTTTTTTTAAATACAGAAAGCGAGATATAAATTACAAGAAAAGCATGAAAACAAATTATTTATTCGTAACTCCATGTTTATACTTAAATATATGTAATGAGATACGGAAAACCTTGTTTTTTTTATACGTAAATATAAGCCCAAATAGAAGTTGGTATTAGACATATCATTTATTTTGAATTGTTACTATTTTTTCTTTTCTTATGGGGTCGGGAAGGGTTTGGTGGGGGCCTTGCTTTCTGATCAAAACAGCACCTGTAGCGCTTCAATTTGCTTTTTCATTGTAGCAAAACGCATTTGCAATGCTACGTCTTTTTCGTCCTTTTGTTGGTCAATGAATAACGGATATTCAAATTTTTTTTTTCAAACCATTACTAAATTTATATAATAATCGAACTATTAATACATTTTTACATTTCTTGAAGTTATAAAATTATAATAGTATGAATTATGGGAATCGTCCATTTGGTTTGTTCAATTTTCACCTTTTATCCTTAGGTTTTAAAAATTATGGCTATGATCTGAAGGTTTGCACTTTCGTAACATCTTTAGTCCCCGACGCTAACTTTTCAATTAAGTCAAGTGTAAAATGAACGTTATATCCCTACCCTATTATTTTAAAAAAAATCTGAAGGGATGGCAGCGACGGTGGTGATGGTGGCAGCGACAGTGGTAGATTTTTTTTTTTAATAATAAAATGGTAGGGGTATAATGATCATTTTACACTGTAATAGAAACTTCTAACGGCAGTTAGCGTCGGGTACTAAAGAAGCTACAAAAGTGCAAATCTTCAGACCATAGCCGTAATTTTTGAAACCTAGGGACGTAAGGTGAAATTTGGACAAATTACAAGAACGATTTCTGTAGTTTACTCATTATAATAAGTTAAATTCTAGAGGAAAAATATTTTATTCTAATTTTAAATAAATGTTAGAAATGGGAAAATCATACCTATTTACAGTATGTGTTAATAAAGAGTATTTTATATTCATCAATAAATTTGACAATCAAAATTTTCTCTATATCATAAATTATAACCAATATATCTACTCTATATTTTGTTTAGCTACTATTTGTTTTTTTAAATAAAAATTGATGACTATTTTTTATTAAATAATTAAAGTATAAACGTGAAATTAGCAAAATACATTCTGCAAAAGAGAGGGATAGGTCAGGAGTTGTAGCATTTTAACAAGGGGTATAACTACTTTAGGTTGAGTGGACAGATAGAGGGAGGGTCCCCATGTCCAGAACTGCAATCTCTACACTTTAATAAGTGTTGCTTTGCTTTTGTTTGAACTAATTTAAAACTATAATAAAATCAACTTTTTTATATTTTTTCATTATTCATTACAAACTACTATATTGATCTTTTCTTTTTGTGTAAATATAGTCTTAGTCCACAAGTTGCAACTTTCATAAGTTAAAATATTTCTCTTAATTGTATGGTAAAGTGTATTGTAAAATATTTCTCTTAGTTATCATAAATAAGTTAATTTAATTTGATGATAAAAGTAGTTTCCGAAAAAACAAGATAGAATGGATCCCATGTCATCGAATTTGTGGCACATGATGGAACATGTGACAAATCAAGAGAAATTACAAAAAGTGCCCTTTTGCTTTTGTTTTCTTATAGTTAAAAGCACTTACTATTTTTATCCATAAAACAATATATAATATCTTAAATTGTATAAAAACTCATGCATTCTTGAAAAATTCTTATATGGTGGGCAAGGCTCGTGTTAGTATCGACCAATATGAGTCATGCTTTAGGGATTTGTGGTTATTTTGGAAATTTTATTTTACAAGTTTCATGTCTATACTCCAAGGCAAAAAAAAAAAAAAAAAAGATGTGGTTTACACAACAAATATCTATTATGACAAGCATAGAAAACAAATCATGAATAAAGCAAGGCATGAGAACACAAAGCAGTTCACATCCTAAGTTTCATGTCTAGTAAGACTCTTTGTTATGGTCCACGCCTCCATGACATTGTGGTCGCAATCTTGAAAGATGAATGACGCGTGGAGCAGGCATGGAAGGAAGCTGCGTGGTCCATTATGGTCAATCTAAAGAAGAATTCAGTTACATGGCACATGAATCGAGTTTTGATAATTAGGAATTTATAGAAATGGATGAGTTAAGGAGTACACAATACATGGTAAATGTGGTTGCACCACCCATGCCATCTAAATCTTTGCTAAACCATAACTTTAATACCATTTTAAGACATTAGTTACCTTGGTCATATGTGCAACGCATAAGCCCATTTGGTTCTACTTTAAAACCATTGAGTCATTGACTAAGCTTCTATATAAACATTTCCTCTATTCTTGGTTCTATATAACATTTCCTCTATGTTATACGTTTTATGGTTTGTTTATCGCGTTATATGGATACTAACTTGGCATATCACGGTAAGGTTTTTGGAGCCCGGGGGTTCTAATGAGTAGCATTTTTATCCTTTGAGATGAAGGAATTGAAATGTTTGCCATCAACATACCCTTCTCAGACCCTGCCAATTGCTTTGCTGTAAGTAGAATTTACGAGGTGTGTTTGTTTTGCTTTAACGTGGGATTGGGACATTGGGTCCTTCATCTTGAAAAATATAACGCCTTTATTCGTGTATAACTCTTAGGTTTAACTCATTTTGGGCTACCCGACGTTGTACCTGAAATGTTATATTTACACTTAAGCATTATGTATAAATCCTTTGTCTGCGTTTGTGTTCTACGACTGCAGGTCACATGACTAAACCTTTTTGTTTCTTCAAGTCTCGCCTCTAGATAAAATAAGAGAATTTAAATAAGTCGAGAGATCAGAGAAGAACTAGACTCATATAGACGCATAGAAATACAAATACCATATAAGTACATTAGCTCCACCATTTTCACCAAATTTTGGAATTTATGCAACAGTAAAACCGATATCTTCTTGTCCAATAGAGTAAAAATTTCCAAGATGTTACCCACTCAAATTACAATTACTCCATAGTAAAAGGGGTGAAAAGGGTAATATCCCATATCACATTTTTCTCTCATTTCTTTTGCCAACTTGTTTTTGTCTTGTATGGGTAAATCTTGATCACCTACTACTTTTTAATTCAATGTAAATGGTTTTTGTTCAGCTTTTCCTGTTTGCCATCTCTGCATGTTTGCATGTCTTTTTCTGTGTTTGCCCAAACAATTTCAGAGAATAACAGCGACTGTGACGAACTAAGCATACACGCAGACACATGTTATATATACATCTTATCATCTAAGATTTTCATATGTAAATCATTCTTATTTTCTCTTTCCATTTTGGACTGTGTTTCTTTTGTTTTTCACCCATCTCGTTTCTCAAATTCTCCGAAGTACACGTAAATTCCGCCGTTCCATCACCTTCTAAACGCTAATCTCTGAGCCCTCTTTTGTTTTTATGTCACGTACCCCCTTTTGTTTTCACCTAAACCCTTTCTTTTATGCTGAAATTTGCTCTTTGAACAAATCTTAGGTGAAGAATCATGCCTCAATTGAAGCAGATTAGAGATCCTGAGCAGAAACATGTGATTTCCAAAAGAATTACCAGAGGAAAACCGATGAATGATCAGAAACAGTTCGGTGTTGATGAAGCTACAGATCATAAGGTGCTTGGAAACAGGAGGCACGGAAGGAGAAGAGGGAAAGGAAAGCCATTGATGTTAGAGGATTCAACGGTTGAGATTTCTACAGACAAACGGCTCATGTTCCATCGCAGGCCTGGTTTTGGTCAATTGGGTACTAAGTGTGTGGTCAAAGCTAATCACTTTCTTGCTGACCTGGCTGATATGGAATTGACACAATACAGTGTAAGAATTTGTTTCTTATGGTTGGGAACTGACCAAAAATTTTCTTGATTTTTCAGTGATTTTGAGTGAAGTTTTTTTCTTTTTCTTTTTGCAGGTTAGGATGATTCCAGAAGTGAATTCTACTAAATTAAACAAGACAATTATGACCCAGTTGGTAAAAGTTCATAGAAACACAGATTTGGGGATGAAGCTTCCTGTTTATGATGGAAGAAGAGCTCTTTACACAGCTGGCATACTTCCATTCATATCAAAAGAATTCACAATTACCATAGAAGATGACTTGGAATGGATTGGCATCACAAAGTATGTGTTCATATTTTTATCTTTTTTTTTTCTTTCAATATTTTCTGTAAAATGTACACAAACCCATAATTCTTATTTAAATTTGGAATCTTTTGACAACTGTCTTGTCTGATATGAGTTTCAATATTTCAGCCCAAGGACAATTGGGCTCCTTGAGTCCTTGCTCATGTTTGATTTTTGGATACTTTTTTTTTAAAAAAATAATCTTTGCAAAATGTACTGAAAACCATAGAATTAACGGAAACTTTTTCATCAATTCCCTTTTTCATACATACAAAACCCAACAAAGCCTCACTCGTAGATTAAAATCACTCTTTCATACATATATAGGGAGAACCGTGAGAACCATGTGTAAATCTGTTTGTAACTATAATCTGTTTGAAACTATAACCAAACAGGAGAACTCAACCCAAAACACTAGTCTAATGGGTGAGAGAGCCCATTTGGCCTATAAACCCCACATCAGTTGCCCATACAACCAATGTAGGACAAGTCCCATACCTTGCAATGTTACTGGTCCATAACAGTTTGAAACTATAAGTAAACAATTACACGTGTAAATCAAACATTTACACATGTGTAAATGGTTGATTAAAGGTATGTGTAAGTTTCGGTTCGGCAATCTAAACATTTTCACACGTGCATTTTATTCATTTAATGGTTTATGTAAGTTTCGTTTCACCAACATGACACATTTACACATGGTTCTCAATTGAACCTTACCCTATACTAACTTATTAAAAAATAAGTGTCTTTGACTATACTAACTTGTTATATGACAGTCAAACGATGAGACAGTTAAATGAATGTTTGATGAATTCAATCTTTTGTTGGATGATTTCAGGCAAAGGGAATTCAAAGTGATTATTGAGTTTGTTGCACATGCTAGTATGAATCAATTGCGCGAGCTTCTTGCCGGAAAACAAGTTGATACTCCTTTAGAGGCACTTAAATTAGTTGATCTGGTTTTAAAGGAGCTTACAGCTCAAAGGCATGTTTTTTATTTAATCGGAATTCTATATTCAATTTATTCTTTTCAAATTAGATATTTATAGACAGACTAATGCATTAAACAGGTACATATCCGTTGGGAGATTTTTCTATTCACCTAACATCACCAATCCAAAGTCAATAGGATGTGGATTACAATCATGGAGAGGCTTTTACCAGAGTATAAAACCAACTCAGATGGGATTATCACTAAATATTGGTATGAGATGATCATATAACGCAAGCATTTCAATCTAAAGAAGTATTTATAATGATTGTATTTTTTTTTTA
Organism: Deinandra increscens subsp. villosa; assembly: GCA_039602395.1. Lineage (NCBI taxonomy): Eukaryota > Viridiplantae > Streptophyta > Magnoliopsida > Asterales > Asteraceae > Deinandra > Deinandra increscens. The sequence goes on from JBCNJP010000025.1 coordinate 87,832,816, forward strand.
AATTTCTAACAGATACACTGGCAACGACATTTATAGAACCACTTCCTGTCGTTGAGTTTGTAGAACAAATATTGGGCAAACATGTGTATACCAAACAGATTTCTGATGCAGATAGAATAAAGGTTCTGAATCATCTTTCAGTTTCAGTTTCATCCTTTAGTTATTATTCAGCATTTTTAATAAGATTGGAATGCATATAATGATATAAATCAGTTGCATATAGAAGATAATTGTGTCATTTTTGAACAGATAAAGAAAGCACTTAGGGGAGTCAAAGTTGAAGTTACACACAGAGGGAATGCACGAAGAAAATATCGCGTATCAGGGGTGACATCACAACCAACAAGGGAACTAATGTGAGTGGCTTTAATTTTTCTATACCTAAATTTTTATTCCTGCCTGGTATCATTCCCATTCCTCATTTTGACATCCAGGTTTCCAGTTGATGAGGAAAGAAACATGAAATCAGTAGTTGACTATTTTCGTGAGATCTATGGATTTACTATACAGTATCCCCACTTACCTTGCCTTCAAGTTGGGAATCAGAAAAAAGTGAATTACTTGCCCATGGAGGCTTGCAAGATTGTCGAGGGGCAAAGGCGCACAAAGGGACTGAACAATAAACAGATTACTTCTTTGCTAAAGTTTTCATGCCAGAGGCCTAAGGAGCAAGAGAAGGAAATACTACAGGTTTGACCACTGTTTGCCCAATTTCTTTATATGGGCCGGTTGACTAAATCTGTTTCTTTTGTTTCTTTTCTCAGACCATAAATCAGAATTGCTATAAAGAAGATCCCTACGCGAAGGAGTTTGGTATTACTATTGACGAAACACCTACATCCATTGATGCTCGCGTTCTTCCTGCTCCATGGGTTCGTCTGTTTATTATTCTTGGTTTAGCATTTTATATTATTATTATTTCAAATCTTTATACATTTATATATTGGTTTTGTTTTTAACAGTTGAAGTACCATGATAGTGGAAAACAGAAAGAAGTTTTACCTCAAATGGGACAATGGAACATGAAAGATAAGGTAATATGCATTAATACTTTTATTAGTTCCTATTTTAGAAATGAAATGCAATTTACTAATGATATTTTACTATCTTTATTTCTCAGAAAGTGATAAATGGAAGTGTAATTAACTACTGGGCTTGTATTAACTTCTCACGAACCGTGCCCGACAGTGCAGCTCAAAGTTTTTGTCACCAGTTGGTCCAAATGTGCCAAGAATCTGGCATGGTATAACTAACTCAGACATTAGCTTTCATATATTACTATTATCTGATTAAAAAGATAATGTTTTATAAAATGTTGTTTTAAATTTCAGGATATTAAAAGTGACAGCGTGGTTCCGGTCTACTCCGCAAGGCCAGATCATGTAAAAAAGGTTCTAAAGCATGTGTGTACAGCAACTGTGAACAAACTTGGAGGAAAAGAGTTGGAGTTGCTTATTGCTATTCTACCCGACAACAATGGTAGTTTGTACGGTATGCATCTTTCAATAAATATATATTCCTTTACCATTCTGTTCCATCCGACAAAAGAACTAGTGACATTGCTTTGATTTCAGGTGATTTGAAGCGGATATGTGAAACGGATCTGGGGTTGATTTCACAATGCTGTCTAACCAAGTATGTTCTGAAGATCAGTAAACAGTATCTCTCAAACGTATCACTCAAAATTAACGTTAAGGTCCGCCAATGCATGAAAAACTCACATTATTTACTCATTAAAATATAATCTTTATTTTGGTTTTTCTTACTGAGATTTTTTTCATGTATTTATACATTCCTATCCTTCCTCAGATGGGCGGAAGGAATACCGTGCTATTAGATGCCTTAAGATGGAAGGTCCCGCTGGTTAGTGATATCCCAACCATAATTTTTGGAGCTGATGTAACTCATCCAGAGTCCGGGGAAGATAGTAACCCATCGATTGCTGCGGTACCCACAAAAACTTTTGTGTATAGTCTTTTTAAAATTTGATCATTTTGAACCGTTATGGGTAAATGGGTCAGAATTGTCAACTCTATGTTTGAAAAATTGAGCTTGTAGCCTTGTACTTACAGCTGTTCTTATTAATAGGTTGTTGCATCTCAAGACTGGCCAGAAGTTACAAAGTATGCAGGCCTGGTTAGTGCTCAGCCTCACAGGCAAGAACTTATACAAGACTTGTACAAAACTTGGCAAGATCCTCATTGTGGAAAAGTTAGCGGAGGCATGATCAGGTGAACATGTCAACTTCGTGTGATCTTTTAAAACGATCACGACTTTTTATGAATATTTATTACAAGATTAGTAGATGCAATAACTTGGAACTGCAAACTGCAGAGAGCTCTTACTATCTTTTGAGAAGGCAACAGGGAAAAAACCATTGAGGATCATTTTCTATAGGTACAAGAATGTCACCATTTCTATATGTTTGAGTGGATTATTAAAAAATAAGATCATTAGATTAAATTACTTAATTTGTTTTTGTTTCTTTACTTGCAGGGACGGTGTGAGTGATGGGCAGTTTTATCAGGTCCTACTATATGAACTTGATGCAATTCGTAAGGTTGGTTAATGATTCTTTGCACTTAATGTATATTGCGAGAGAGTAGAGACCATATGTTATCTTTTGCTTATTATATTTATCTATCTTTCTAGGCTTGTGCTTCATTAGAACCAAACTACCAGCCTCCGGTGACGTTCATTGTTGTCCAGAAACGCCATCACACACGCCTCTTTCCAAACAATCATAATGATCGAAAAAGCACCGACAAAAGTGGCAACATCTTACCTGGTACTTTCCTCTTTTCTAAACACCGAATCGACTTTTATAATAATTGTTCTTATCTTTTCTTGTGAGAATTCTGTTAAAATTTAAATTAAGTTTATAGAATTTAGGATTTCAGTTATAGCTCAAGAGGTTTGACTTGGTCAATTGTAGGGACGGTGGTGGACACTAAGATTTGTCATCCAGTCGAATTCGACTTCTATCTTTGCAGTCATGCAGGAATCCAGGTAATAAATCATATATATTAAATCTGCGTGTGTATTTACTTTGACTTTATCATATCAAATGTGCTTAATTTCTTTGCAGGGAACCAGCAGGCCTGCTCATTATCATGTTCTCTGGGATGAGAACAATTTCACAGCTGATGAAATTCAATCTCTAACGAATAATCTTTGCTACACGTAAGACACTTACATGCTTCACAATAATGTTCGGTTACTCTGCCTTTTTTATATACTTACCAACAAACCCTTTTGCAGTTATGCCAGGTGCACGCGATCCGTTTCTGTAGGTAAAGATTATACTTTTAACATTGAATATTTTTCTTGTGTTCCTTGTTAGTTATGGTAATAAATATAAAGAAAAGTATACAAAGAAACTTGATAGACGCATGTGTGCTTGCACCAACGCGGGTTGTGTGCACCCTTTTTGTTTTCTTTTTTGTCTGCCTATGGTGTAATGGTACTTTCATATAGAGGCCAACCTGAGTTATAAGGGGTAAAACGGTTTGAATTCCACTGGAAGTTGCCTAAATTTTCTTCTAAACTGTTTTTATTCATAAATTCTGATCATCATTATGATAGTATAACTTTTATAATCATAGTCGATGCATTTAGTATTTGTAAAAATATATGGAAAATGAGACAACTCAAAACCTATTTTGACGTTTTACCCGTTCCCACTATCTTGCCACCTTTAAGGTAAATGATTCGTGCCTTCAAACTAAAGAAAATTTACGTCTATTTTTTTGCAGTGCCACCTGCATATTATGCTCATCTGGCTGCATACCGAGCTCGTTTCTATATGGAACCTGAAGTCCAGCATGACAATGGGTCCACCCACAGCATGTGCATGGTAAAAGGCGGAGGTGTCCGTCCCCTTCCAGCACTAAAAGATAAAGTAAAGAACGTGATGTTCTATTGTTAGGCAGACTGAAAAAAGGCTCATGTTTTAATTAAACTTCAAAAGTGTTAGGGTAGCAGTAGAGTAGGAGTAGATGAAAATGTTGTGTTAGCTAGTTTTGTACAGAGGTATAATATGGATCAAATTAACATTCTGCTGGTGCAAATAGGTTTTGTTTCTTCAAGGTACTTACTTATTCATGTTATGTTCTGGTAACGTAGTATGATCCTGATATCAAGTCATATACTGACTGAATTTGTTAGTTATTACTGATGACATACCGGGAGATGACACCTGAATCACAGATCGTTTGGGGACTTTGATCACTTCTCGCTGTATTTAAACAGTTTTAGCATCGTTTTGGCATTGATGACTGGAAAGGTCATTATAATGGTTTAGAAATGCTTCGAAAAGTTTTTTTTTTTTTTTTTGTTTTGTTTGTATTGTATTGTTTGTTTCGGGGTAGATATGTAGGAATTTAGGGAACGTGTGAAGAAAACTAAAAAAAACGAGCTAGGATGTGAAAAGATAATAATTTTGAACAGACTGTAGTACTTATTTAAGACATGCTAATATATGGGTCTTAAAGTTTTAGTTTCATTTAAAGTTTCCCTTTATTAGAATCTTTGAGACTTTGATAAGTATACTGTGTGATATGTTCCTAAATCAGGCAAGGTGCATTTAAAAGTTTAGTTTCTTCCAATGTTTACCATTATTAGTATAACTGATTATGTCAGCTTTAAACCGGGCGGGATGTTACTTTTTTTTGAACGGCAAATACATATACAAACTAATCTACTTCTAAATTAAACCAGAAACACTATTGTCAAGAACTGAATCCATGACCTCCACTCTAAGAGACTTGCACCTCTACCAATTGAGCTAGTCTTACATTGGCTTGGGCGGGATGTTACATATACATTTTCTTAGCTCCTTAACAAAAATAGTGATTAAACATGATTTGGAGAGGACAATGGGTTGGGCGGGTTTTAATTTTGACAAGTAAATGCAATAACTTGTAAGTTTTAGTTGGGCTCTATATGAAAACTGTAACACCTAGACAGTTTATATAAATGACTCTTGATTACATGATCATAGAAAGGGTTATTTAGCAAAGCTTTTCTATGGGAAGAAAAAAATTACACAATAAGGTTTTCCTCACTTCCTCCCTAATCTATCAAATTCTTCTATCATGGATATCTTTAACAAGTTCTAATACAACAGAAAAACTCCTATCACGGACATGAATTTTAGGCTGCTGGAGCAAAATCACAACCACTGTCGTCATCATCATCATCATCATCATTATCGTCGCCCTCAAGTGATGCGGCTGGAGCATAGTCATAATCTCCATCATCATCATCACCATCTCCATCAAAGCATGATGCTGGCATGTAGTCCTCTATGTCACCAACATCTTTGTTTCCATCTAAATGGCTCCTGCACCACCAACCTATGGTTTTCTTAAAAGATAATGACATTTTTTGCACTAAGAGTTTTTGTTGTTAATTGTGGAAGATCTGAATTGTTGGTGAGAATGTACATGATTGAGAAACTTGGCCTTCATATTTATGGATGAGAAAAGTAAGCAGTGATCGAGTGCGCAAACGTTGAACTCTTTGTTTCGATGAGAGTGCACAAGTGAGAGTGTGCATTGCATGATATGAATGCAGCCACATAGGAAATTACTAAGCTGACTGGAAAGAAAAGATGCCACTGGTATACATGCATAGCTAGCTAATTGAACTAGTGATGAAGCATGCATGACCTTTGAGTTAGGGTTGAGGCAAGAGAAAAAAGTAAAGGAATCTGTCTCTCTTCCCCTCAAACACACTTGTAGAAAGCAAAGGTATATCGGGATATAGAAAAGGTACATTGAGATCTTTTTATTTTTTTTAAGAGCAGATTGTCATTTTCGTACCTTTGGTTTGAATAAAATTGTCAATTCAGTCCCATAATTTGAAAATTGCTAATTTCGTCTCTGTGGTTTTTAAAAAATTGCCAATTCAGTCAAAACCCAATAATTTTTTGGACTGAATTGGCAAGTTTTTGCAAAACCACATGGACAAAATTAACAATTTTTTACAAATCATTGGACGAAATTCGCCATTTTGGAAACCATAGAGTGTATGGTGCAATTTTTAAACTATTTGATTAAATTGATAATTTTGTGCAAACCCCATAGGGACGAAAATGACAATTTACTCCTTTTTTTTATTTTAATTTTTTTTATATACAAAATGCATTCTTAGTTAAGAGGCCCATCTTTATCTTTCACTTATCAAAAAATCTTAGATCCTATCACTTTTTATATATATCAAGTATAACTAGAAAAGGGTCCTGGGTTTTTACTTGGTATTGGGCTCCTAAACTAGCTAGTTGAGCCACCCTTGAGTTAAACAAACCATGCAAGAAAAAGAAATTACATTTGGATTATATGATTATATCAAATTAATCTCAATCGAAAAGCTCAAATTAATCATAGTTTGAAAGAAAATATTATTTTGGTCCGAAGCTATGATATCAGTTTAATCTCATGTAACATCCCACATTGGTGGGGAGGTGAACTAAACACTCATTTATAAGGGTGTGGATACCTCCCCCACCAAAACGTGTTTTAAAACTGTAAGGGACGGATGCCTGAGGGCATGTCGGCTGTCAAAGCGGACAATATCTTTGCTGCAAATTAGAAGTTAATTGCAATCAAATTGATTACACTATCTTTAGTTTAAGGGCATTATTGAAGGTTAAACTAAATTATTGTACTAATATTAAGTACAAGGGTTAAAGTGTCTCTAGTACTACTGTAGAGTATGTTTTAGGGTTAAAGTTGTATAATGTAATTAGGAAGGGGTTAAGTTGTAATTAGGTCCTAATTGGTATTCTATTGAGCTTGAGTAATGTGCTATGACTATGACTACATTTGATTTGAGACTTCCCGGTTAGGGAATCTTTCATAAAATGATAATCAAGTTTTTCAAGTATATTACTAAAGTCATTCAAAGTTTTTTTGTCCCACAAATGTCACTTAACTTTCATTAGATCTTGAGTACCCTAGATCTTTCAATCTTGTACTAATTTTTTTTATAAATGTTAAAATTTTATAAAATAAACTTAGGCAACTAAAATATATATACGAATGTTCGTTAATATTTAGTGATTAATTTCTTCAAATTTGACTTATATTGAGCAATTATTAGACTTGGTTATTATTTAATAATTTCATTATATAGAATTAATTACCTCCTATTTAACTTTAATTTAAAAAATTAATCAACAAATGGTAATCAAGATTCATATATGTTTCATTTGCCTAAGTTAATTTTCTAAACTTTAACATTTATAAAAAATTATATGAGATTGGAAAACCCTAATTAAAGTTGAGTGACTTTAGTGAGACAAAAAAAATTCTTCAGTGAGTTTAGTGGAACACTTGAAAACTTGGTTACTATTCTATAAAATTACTCGCAGTTATGTTGACTTCTTGCAGATATGTTAGTTAATATTTCTGAGCCTACCCACTAAATTGTGATAACAAAAATGCTATATTGTAAAGAATTTTATTTTCCATGAATGGATGAAGCATATTGTGATTGATTGCCACCTCACACAATGATACCTTATATATCTCGATCGAGACCATCTTGCTTCCATTTACTTCCATCAGCCTTACACATTACTAATATTCTAGCGTCTCGGTTTTATTTCTTGTGTGACAACCTCTTAATGCTTATTGCCAGGCATTGTGAGTCTAAGGGGGATGTTAGCATAGCAAGTCGTATTGGGCTATACTGTATTGTATGTGTTGGGCATTTTTATAGACTTTCTGGTTAGGGTTTCTTAGATTGTTTTTCTATTTATAGTCTAGTTTGTTATTCCTTATATTGATACTTTTCATATTATTAAAACCCTAGCCGTTTTGTCTTAATATATGTTATCTTCAACATACATCATGCTAAAAATAATAATAATAATGATAATTATTATAATAATTTCGAGGCTATGGTTAGTAGATTATGGCCTCTTTTCATCACCAAAAGGTAACTAAATATGGATGTTCGATTTTCAGGTTAGCAAAACTCATTATTAGAATGTATTAGATTAGGGTTAAATTATTTAGGATTTTCTTATAATCTCTATAAATTGTAAGGTAACTCATTCAACAAGATAATTCAGTATTTCCATAATTTTACGATAGGTATATGCAATTTAAATGTATGTCATCTTTTATAGAAGCCTTGAAAACATGAAGTAAGCAATAAAATCTCATACACAACAAAATGGGTCTGAGAAAACACCCAATTATAAAACACTTTTATCTTCCCTCATCTCATCGATCATTGTGACTCTGTCAAGTTAATTTCGTTAGTTACTACTACTCCTTAGATTGGAGTTCCTGCTACTCATGCTGCAGGTGCGTAATCATAATCTCCATCATCATCACCATCGCCTTCCAAACTCGCAACCGGTGCATACTCGTAGCAGCTTTCACCATCATTGTCTTCTTGGATCTTGCACCATCTAACTTCAATCGCAACAGGAGACATTTCTTGAGATGTTACAAGATAAATGAAGAAGAAAAAGGCCGATATAGTGAAGGTAGACGGTTCTTTGAAGTTAGAGCTATGAAGAATCAAGATTCTTGTTTAGTTTGCATATAAAGTGAGAAATAGAAAGCCATATTTATAGATAAGGAAATGTTGAAAGCATTGTTGACTCATTTTGGAGACAAGTCTACCCATGAGTATAAGTGTGGCAAGTTGAGCAAAGTGTGTGTTCTTCTCAGTATGGGTGACATCAAGGCACATGGATGACAAACTTCAAGATACAGGTCAGCAGGGTACATATTTGTTACAAGTAGTACTATAGTTGTAAGTACTGATTGTTTAGCATAAGCATTTCATCTGAGTTAGTGGGTGGGACAGAAGAGGAAAAAGTTGGAATCTTTCTACACTAGTTGCTTGAAAGGTGAACACTAATTAGAAAAAGTTCATAGCCACCTCATTTATGAATTAAGAAAATGTGATGGGTATATCTCTCATTATATGTGGGACTTGTCATCTTAGTTTTCAATAACTTACTATTTGTGGATGTAGTGAGAGTCAACCCATTGCCATGAATAATTAAATGACCAGAATTAAGGGATTAATCTAACCTCCTGATTCTTCTTATTTGATACCAACTAATGAAACAAGGCTAGAATGATATCTGCTGTTGATTGTATTAATTTACTTTAGATATATATCGAGTGTGTTGCTCATCTTCTCACATGCAAGATAATGTAAAACATTCCTCCGGATGTCAGGATCTGAACTCTTATGGCAAACAAAAATCGGTTGTGTTTTTAATTATTAGTTTTTGATTGAATGAAATCCAAACAAATCTTAAAAAGTGACGAGAATTGAATGTTTAGCAACAATTAAATATATGTTTGACAATTCTTTGAATAATATCAGTAGTAGTTAAAAAAATAAATAAATGAAATAAAATAAAAAAATCTTTAACAAGTTTTGGGGAGTTAAAAAAAATTCTCTAATTAAGTTGTAACATGTTTTTAATAAAATTACTAAATGGAAAATATAAAATCTTAATGTTAGAATGAGTAAATATGATACTTTTAAGTTTTGAAAAAGAATAATGGTATAATGGTCATTCTTAGAATTGTTTTTATTGAAATGAATAAATATGATATTTTAATTAGTTTCTAAGGATATATATATAATATTTTAAGTTCGTGTTTGATATATATGATATTTTAGAAATTTAGAAGGATATATATGAAATTCTCTCTTATATGCAATTATATATCTATTGATCATGGTGAGTGGTTATCCTCCGTGGTAAAATCATAGCCGTGGAAACTCAGATTTTAGATCAATCTCAGTCGTTAAAAGAAGGGTTTTTTTTTTCTTTCATTTTATGATTTTTTACGGTTAAATTTGATCTTTTTGTTGTTCTAATTTATGCTATATATCGATTTGATTTGTGTTATGTGCCTGGTTCTTGCTGATTTGAGATACCACCGTTGGTTCTAGATTGTCAACGACGCACACAATGGTAACCGGTAATCCCCTCTCTTTAATTTTCGTAAATTAATTCCATGTCTTTCAGTTTGCTTTGATTGGTTACTAGGATTGTTGTGTTTTTCTCTCCATTGCAATAGAAGGATGGATAGCTGCTACGATGATAACAAAGTTGATAGAAGGTATGATTTTATAACTAGGGATTGTTTGATTTATACGGGTGAATCCAAATTACTGGTTTTAATGTTCTATGACATTAATTCTCATCTATGACATATTACCTTTTTTTTCTTTTTTGAAATTGAAGATCTATTAATTTGATTTCATGACTTTTTCTTCATTTTTATGAAGTGATTTCTCAAATGGGTTTTACTATGTACCAATGATGACTCACCTGGTCAGTTATAAAACTTTTGAAAGCATCTTCAAGGTCAGAAACTGGGCAGGAGTATGAACCCAAATCGAAGCAGGTGGAAGTCCAAAAGAAAATGTAAAATTGTCTAACATTTTTACTCATTTTTATGTACATCATTTGTAACATTTCTAGTTTTGTTTATTCTTTTATTAATTTTCGTTATTTAAATAGTTTGAGGATGATTATCTATGGTTTAGATTTTGTTTATTTGTTAGACCTAATTTAGTTTTATTAAATTGTTGTTTTAGAAGTTTATATCTAATTACTTTGTCAAAGTTCTCTCTTGGTTTGTGTTTGATAGGGTTCTGGTTTGTAATCCTTTTTTAATTACCTCCTAGTTCTACAACGAAGTGCTAATCTGCGAAGTCTTTCATAATATCATAGAATTTTGGCATCACGAATTTGTTTGTTATACTAATCAAGTAAATGCTAATTTGGGTGTTTAGAAGAGAAAATGTTGAGCATATAATCTTAAGTTTGGTGTTAATTCTTCATCAATCGCCATGGTTGTTCAGTCATTCAAACCTAAAGGTTTTTTCACACGTCTCTTCGCTTTTTCCAATTTGTTTGATGATTCTTTTATTTTATGATTGTCTGTATTTGCAGTTTTCTTCTTTACCGAAATTGTGTCGTATCAAGTTTGTGGCATTATATTATATGTTCAATCAAATATTTGACTTTTGGTGACACTTGCAGGTATCGCTCAACTTCACCCAATCCACTAAGTTTATAACTTTATCGGAGAAAGATAGTTTGGCCATTATAACATTGTGTTCATTGAATTCTTTATGTATATTAGGATGCACATGTAGTCGAATTACGTTTGATTGTTGGTTTATAAGTTACATGTTTAATTCGTTTTCCATTTAATTTTTTAAATACATTCCATTTTCATTTGCTACCTTACATTGTTTAAATGGTTTGGCCACTTTTGTTTATGACATTATCGGACCTAGCCACATGACGGGTATAAATGATATTTATAGGCTATGTACTATTTCTCACCAAATTGTTAATTAATGCTCCTTTTTTTGCAATGTATAGTCAGGTTATCTGTCATCAGTACCACTGCACCCTACGTGTCCAACGAATGGGTATAAAACTAGTTAACAGTGACACAAATCGATGCTATATTTAAAATGTATGCCATCTTTTATTGGGGCCTTGAAAACATGAAGTAAGCAATAATATATATTGATCACATACACAACAAACTTGGGTCTAAACACTCAATTATAAAACACTTTTTATCTTCCCTTATCTCATCGTTGTGACTCTGTCAAGTTAGTTTTGTTAGTTACTACTACTCTTGAGATTAGAGTTCCTGCTACTCATGCTGCGGGAGCGTAATCGTAATCTCCATCATCATCACCATCGCCTTCCAAACTCGCAACCGGTGCATACTCGTAGCCGCTTTCACCATCATTGTCTGCTTGGATCTTGCACCATCTAACTTCAATCGCAACAGGAGACATATCTTGAGATGTTACAAGATTATAATGGAGAAGAAAAAGGTCGGTTTAGCGAAGGTAGACGGCTCTTTGAAGTTAGAGCTATGGAGAATCAAGATTCTTGTTTAGTTTGCATATAAAGTGAGAAATAGAAAGCCATATATATAGATAAGGAAATGTTGGAAACATGGTTGACTCATTTTGGAGACAAGTCTACCCATGAGTATAAGTGTGGCAAGTTGAGCAAAATGTGTGTTCTTCTCAGTATGGGTGCCATAAGGGCACATGGATGCCAAACTTCAAGATACAAGTCAGCAGGGTACATATTTGTTACAAGTAGTATAGCTGTAAGTACTGATTGTTTAGCACAAGGATTTCATCTGAGTTAGTGGGTGGGTCATAAGAGGAAAAAGTTAGAATCTTTCTACACTAGTTGCTTGAAAGGTGTATACTAATTAGAAAAAGTTCATAGCCACCTCATTTATGAATTAAGAAAATGTGATGGGTATCTTGATCTCATTATTTTTGGGACTTCTCAACTTAGTTTTCAATAAGTGTTCTTACTATTTGTGGATGTAGTGAGAGTCAACCCATTGCCATGAATAATTAAATGACCAGAATTAAGGGATTAATCTAACCTCCTGATTCTTCTTATTTGATACCAACTAATGAAACAAGGCTAGAATGATATCTGCTGTTGATTGTATTAATTTTCTTTAGATAATTGAATGTTTAGCAACAATTAAATCTAAGTTTGACAATTCTTTCAATAATATCAGTAGTACTAGTCGTTGGCGACTTCTATTGTGGTGTAGTGGTAGGACGCTTGAGTTCTTTACTTGAGACTCAAGTTCGAATCCCACTATTATCACTTTGGAGGGGGCATGGTGGCTCAATGAAGGCAGACTGGGATATTTGTGATCTCCAGTTCGATCCTGAGGGCGTCCGGGTTTTACCACCAGTGGGCCTTCGGGTGGGTGGGTTTTCCCCGAAACTGGAGATAACTTGGTGCGCTTAAGGGCTCCGTGCGGCTGGGTTAGGCCAGCTGGCGGTGGCCTTTTGCTATTGGGTCACCCCGTATGGAGTACCTAGGCAATTCAATGTTTGTTGGCCGTTCAAAAAAAAAGTACTAGGCGTTGCAAAAAATAAATATATAATAATCTTTAACAAGTTTTGAGGATTTAAAAAAAAAATCTCTAATTAAGTTACATTAGGTTTACAATAAGTGTTTTGTGTGGGAAGCTGTAACATGTTTTTAATAAAATTACTAAATGGAAAATATAAATTTTTTATGTTAGAATGAGTAAATATGATATTTTTAAGATTTAAAAAAGAATAAGGGTAAAATGGTCATTCTTATAATTGTTTTTAATGAAATGAATAAATATAATATTTTAATTAGTTTGTAAGTATATATATGATACTAGGATATATAGAACCCGTATGTTATAAGGGTTAAATCATTAAAAAAATTATATATAATTGATAATTCATGCATACTTTTCTTATTACCGGAATAACGTTACATTACATTAAATAAAAAGCTAAAGTTATATCTCATAATATGACATTAGTGACTTTACCCTCTTTATAAAAAAATAATATTTAGAGCATGTATCTACTTATATATTTGGAAAACGCAACATACGTCTGACCATGTTTAGAAAATGGTTATGTAAAAAACAATATAATTAATTTATAATTTGACAAACTTAAGACTTTAAGTCTTTATAGAAAGTTAGGTGAGTATAGAGTTTTCAACAAGATTATAATGAGCAGAGTCACATTGGTGAGTACAAAATCTGAATTATAATAAAATATTATAATGTTACAGCGATAAAAACATGTTGTCTCGGTATACATTAGACAACTTACAATTGAATTAGTCATGATATTTAGAATTTTCAAATTGGATGAACATCGATTATTTGATATGGTAGAAAAACTATTTATTAATGGATCTTATGAAGATGATTTTTGTCAATGAATTTCTTCATAAAAAAATATCATCCACAATGTTGATTGAATCTTTAAAACAATATGAGGTATTCATTTACTAAAATATTAAATAGTATTTACTCGGTTATATTTGAAAACACACTAAATAAGTGTTTATTGGTATTTTATAAGTTTTTTTAATATTTATTAAAAAGAACATAATAATAATTTATAAACATAATTTTAATTTAAAATAAGATGTAAATTAATATATGGTTGTCATAATTACATAAATATAAATAAATAAATAAAATTATATCATGATTATAAAATAGGAAATAATTTCTAATCAAAAGTAATTTATTAAGGAGTAAATTTGGGAGGGAAAACTTTTGTGAGAATTAATCTAGGCTGTGTTTGGCGCGCCATAAGCTAGCTTATAAGCTAGCTTATCAGCTAGCTTATAAGCTAGCTTTTTGACGTTACCAAACGGGGCTTTTTTAATAAGCTAGTTTTTTTTAAAAGCCCCGTTTGGTAACGCCAAAAAGCTAGCTTATAAGCTAGCTTATAAGCTAGCTTTTGAAAAGCTAGGCTGTGTTTGGCGCACTAGCTGAAAAGCTAGCTGCTAGCTGATAAGCTAGCTGTTAGCTGATAAGCTAGCTGACAAGCTAGCTGCTAGCTGATAAGCTAGCTGCTAGCTGATAAATTATAAGCTAGCTGATAAAAAATAACGTTTGGTAAAAACTAGCTGATAAACTAGCTTAAAAATATAAAATGACATAAAAGTACATGTCATAAATGTAAATAAAGATATTTATTTATAAGTTAGGGAAGGATAAAATTGGAAATATTATAAAAGCTAGTTGAAAAGCTACTCCAACTAGCTTTTCAAAAGCTAGCTTATAAGCTAGCTTTTTGACGTTACCAAACGGGGCTTTTAAAAAAAGCTAGCTTATTAAAAAAGCCCCGTTTGGTAAAGTCAAAAAGCTAGCTTATAAGCTAGCTTATGGCGCGCCAAACACGAGTTGGAGTAGCTTTTCAACTAGCTTTTCAACTAGCTTTTATAATATTTACAATTTTACCATTCCCTAACTTATAAATAAATATCTTTATTTACATTTATGACATGTACTTTATGTCATTTTATATTTTTAATCTAGTTTATCAGCTAGTTTTTACCAAACGTTATTTTTTATCAGCTAGCTTATAATTTATCAGCTAGCAGCTAGCTTATCAGCTATCAGCTAGCTTGTCAGCTAGCTTATCAGCTAACAGCTAGTTTATCAGCTAGCAGCTAGCTTTTCAGCTAGTGCGCCAAACACAACCCTAGTGTTGACATGTGTCAGCAATTGTAATTGTTTATTAGAGTAAGAAAATTTTAAGTTTGTGTTGGATATATATGATATTTTAGAAATTTAGAAGGATATATATGAAATTCTCCCTTATGTGCAATTATATATCTATTGATCACGGTGAGCGGTTACTCTTCGTGGTAAACTCTTAGCTGTGGAAAGTCAGATTTAGATCAATCTCAGTCATTTAAAAGGAGGTTTTTTCTTTTACGGTTTTTTTAACGGTTAAATCGATCTTTTCAACTGCATACATCAGTACATCACGTCTCCCTCTTCTACGCTTCCCCACTCCCTTCAACTGATTCTCACTTACTTTGCGGTTACCACATAGTCCGATCAAGATTTATAAATCAAGAATGAGAGGAGCAGATGGCGAGGAATCATCGCTCAACATAAGTCCTAATTTTCCCACATTGGCCACGAACAATCATATGTGCGATCGAAAAACCAGAGAGAAGAACGCTACAAACCTAATCAAACCACTCGTAATCGATATTTGATCTGATCTTCACTTTTTTTTCTCCAGGTAATTAATAATCTCTAGTGTGTTTTTGTTGAAATTGAAAATTGATTTAATTTTTGCTGCTTCAGTTTTCTTTTTTACTTCTTACCATGTTTTGTTGTTCTAATTTATGTTATATATCGATTTGATTTGTGTTGTGTGCCTTGTTCTTGCTGATTTGGGATACCACTATTGGTTCTAGACTGTCAACGACACATACAATGGTAACCGATAATCCCCTCTCTTTAATTTTTGTAAATTAATTCCATGTCTTTCAATTTGCTTTGTTTTGTAAATTAATTCCATTAATTCCATCGCAATGGAAGGATGGATAGTTGCTACGATGATATCAAAGTTGATAGAAGGTATGATTCTATAACTAGGAATTGTTTGATTTATATGGGTGAATCCAATTACTAGTTTTGATGTTCTATGACATTAATTCTCATCTATGACATATTACCTTTTTTTCTTTTTTGCAATTGAAGATCTATTAATTTTGATTTCATGACTTTTTCTTCATTTTTATGAAGTGAATTCTTAAAATGGAGTTTGCGGAGTACTAATGATGACTCACCTATTCCAGTTATGAAACTTTTGAAGGCATCTTCCAGGTCAGAAATTGGGCAGAAGTATGAACCCAAATCAAAGCAGGTGGAAGTCCAAAAGAAAATGTAAAATTCTCTGAACATTTTTACTCATTTTTATGTACATCATTTGTAACACTAATTTTTGTTTATTCTTTTATAAATTTTCATTATTTAAATAGTTGAGGATGATTATTTGTGGTTTAGATTTTGTTTATTTGTTAGACCTAATTTAGTTTTATTAAATTGTTGTTTTAGAAGTTTATATCTAATTACTTTGTCAAAGTTCTCTCTTGGTTTGTGTTTCATAGGATTCTGGTTTGTAATTCTTTTTTAATCACCTCCTTGTTCTACATAGAAGTGCTAATCTACAAAGTCTTTCATAATATCATAGAAATTTCGGCATTAAAAATTTGTTTGTTATACTAATCAGGTAAAAGGCTAAGGCCATGGTTGTTCAATCATTCAAACCTAGAGGTTTTTTCACACATCTCTATGCTTTTTTCAATTTGTTTGATGATTTATTTTATGATCGTCTCTATTTGTAGTTTTCTTCTTTATCGAAATTGTGCCGTATCAAGTTTTTGTGGCATTATATTATATGTTCAATCAAATAATTGAATTTTGGTGACAGTTGCACGTATTGCTCAACTTCACTCAATCCACTAAATTTATAACTTTACAATAGTTTGGAGATTATAACATTGTGTTCATTGAATTCTTTATTTATGTTTGTAGGATGCACATGTAGTCGAATTATTGTTGATTTATAAGTTACATGTTTAATTCATTTTCCATTGAATTTTTTAGATACATTCCGGTTTTATTTACTACCTTACGTTGTTTAAATGGTTGGACCACTTTTGTTTATGATATTATCGGACTCGGCCACGGGACGAGTATAAATGATATTTATATATGTACTATTGCTCACCAAATTGTTAATTAATGCTCCTTTTTTTGGCAATGTGTAGTCAGATTATCTGTCATCACCATTACAACCTACCCAGCTACCGAACGGGTATAAAACTAGTTAACAGTGACAAAGATCGATGCTATATATAAAATGTATGTCATCTTTTATTGGGGCCTTGAAAACATGAAGCACGCAATAATATATATTGATCTCATGCACAACAAACTTGGTCTAAGAAAACACTCAATTATAAAACACGTTTATCTTCCCTCATTTCATCATTATGACTTTGTCAAGTTAGTTTCGTTAGTTACTACTACATCTGAGATTAGAGTTCCTGCTACTCATGCTGCAGGAGCATAATCATAATCTCCATCATCATCACCATCGCCTTCCAAACTCGCATCCGGTGCATACTCGTAACAGCTTTCACCATCATTGTCTTCTTGGATCTTGCACCATCTAACTTCAATCGCAACAGGAGACATTTCTTGAGATGTTACAAGATAATGGAGAAGAAAAAGGCCGGTTTAGCGAAGGTAGACGGCTCTTTGAAGCTAGAGCTATATATGGAGAATCAAGATTCTTGGTTAATGTGCATATAAAGGGAGAAATAGAAAGCCATATTTATAGATAAGGAAATGTTGAAAACATGGTTGACTCATTTTGGAGACAAGTCTACGCATGAGTATAAGTGTGGCAAGTTGAGCAAAATGTGTGTTCTTCTCAGTATGGGTGCCATCAGGGCACATGGATGACAAACTTCATGATACAGGTCAGCAGGGTACATATTTGTTACAAGTAGTATAGTTGTAAGTACTGATTGTTTAGCATATAAGCATTTCATCTGAGTTAGTGGGTGGGTCACAAGAGGAAAAAGTTGGAATCTTTCTATACTAGTTGCTTGATGAAAGGTGAACACTAATTAGAAAAGGTTCACAGCCACCTCATTTATGAATCAAGAAAATGTGATGGGGGTATCTCTCATCATTTGTGAGACTTCTCAGTTCTCAACTTAGTTTTCAACAAGTGTTCTTACTATTTGTGGATGTAGTGAGAGTCAACCCATAGCCATGAATAATATGACCAGAATTATGGGATTAATCTAACCTCCTGATTCTTGCTATCTTGGCACCAACTAATATGAAACAAGGCTAGAATGATATCCGCTGTTGCCAACACAAGGTTTTGAAACTTAACCTGTTGATCGACTCTATATTTCTATTTATTAAATCTCTGAAATATTATAACTCAATTACAATGACCCAAATTTGTACTACTAATCATTAGAAACAAACCAATAAAAGATAAACATCATAAATAATATGTTGGTTTTCTTCTCCAGAGTCCTCATCCTTTTGGATCACATAGGTTCGAACCACACATGTTCGTTCGTTCCTTACGAGCTTGTACATAGTTTCACACCCCACATGTGGTCACAATCGGGTGATCGTGTGTCGGTAGTGGTTTTGTTCTTCTTCTCCTTTTTAGTTTCAACATAGCAGCAATTTTCTGTTGTTTTGTTATGTTGTCGAGTTGCTGCTATGGTTGATCTTCCGACCACATTTTTTATATCAATTGTTGGCCCGGAAATTGAAGAAACACATAAAATGCTTTCTTTGTATATTTTTTTCAATGGCAATTCTTTATAAACTTCTCCAAGACCACTTATCCATTTACGTTTGTAAGCACTTAAACTCATACCACTAAACTATAAAGCTAATTAAGTATATACTAAAATAACTTCTTACTCTTTCTTTGTATTCATCAACCAAAAACAATACTTTTTTTATACT
This sequence comes from Deinandra increscens subsp. villosa, assembly GCA_039602395.1. Classification (NCBI taxonomy): domain Eukaryota; kingdom Viridiplantae; phylum Streptophyta; class Magnoliopsida; order Asterales; family Asteraceae; genus Deinandra; species Deinandra increscens. The sequence goes on from JBCNJP010000025.1 coordinate 87,851,700, forward strand.
CTATCTATACTATATTATAATACAGTTGAGAAGAAATATATTATCTTTTTAGATTAATTTTTAAAATTTTAAGTGGACAAAATTATTTTTATAAATATGACTACATTATTATCTTTAAATACAAAAGATAACTTAATAACAGATATTTAAATCTTTAACCAATTAATTAGCTTTTTAACTAATTTTCCAAAATCGTTTTTATTTTATATGCTCTTATATTTATATTATTTTATAAACTTTTAACTTTCAAATCTGCATGATAGTTCACGAATTAACAGTTCATACGTTTTACTAATGTTTGGTGTTTCCCGTCGTATCGTGCATGCACCATCTACTTTATACTAATACTAGTTATTGATACCAACTCGTGTATTACACGAGATGTTTAAAAAAATGATATAATTAATAACTTTGTATATAACTATATATTATTATATCTTTAAGCATAAGTTTAAATATAAACATATAAGAAATAATAGAACTTTTATCTTAAATTAAGATAATTTGTAATTGAAATATTATTATAATTTATTAAGTTTAAAAAATATATATTTTTATATTTAATTATACAATTTAGTTATTTAAAATTATTACTAGTTAATAGAAGAAAAACGTGATATTTAACAGAAGAGAGAAGCAAAAATTTTAATAAAATGAATGTAAAGAGACACATAGGGATGGCAATGGATCGGGTTTTGGACGGTTTGAGTAATCCCAACCTCATACTCAGTCAGTGTTATAAAGCGTTGTCCCATACCCGGCGTCAAAACGCCATGCGGCATATCTATCGAGGTATTTACGCCACTCGCCGGTATTCGTGGGCGGTCAAACTCGATCACCGCGGTGTTAGTCAAGTACTCGATCAACCCGGTCTGGGTGGTCTAACTCGGCCTAACTATAAATTTAATATTTATCATAATCACAATAAAATATCTCAAATAACTAAGCATATATAAATTCAAATATATATATCATAACATTTTTAACAAATAAAAAAGTACTATGGATAATAATACAAAATAGATAAATAAAATCATTCAATATATATATATATATATACATATATATATATATATATATACATATATATATATATATATATATATATAGGGTTAGGTTCAAATGAGAACTTTTTATTTTGAGAACTTTTGAGAACTAAATCTCAATTTAGGGACCACTACAATTCATCGGAGGGGGATACATGTAATCGACCATGTGGCTCAAATTAGTTCTTTTTAGTTCTCAAATCAAATTGGTTCTCAAATGATCGCTCTCCCTATATATATATATATACTTCAAGTATATACCCGTCGTCAGGTGTCTATCGCCTAACTATAAATTTATATTTTTCATAATCACAATAAAATATCTCAAATAACTAAGCATATATAAATTTAAATATATATATATATCATGGCAGAGGATCATTTGAGAACCATATTCGCGGGTTTGAGAACTAAAAAGAATCATTTTAAGCCACTAGTTGTATATCTATCGAAAACCTACCTATAAATTTATAGTGGTCATCACCTGAAATCAGCAGTTGAAAATAGTTCTCAAATAGTTCTCAAAACATATATAAATTCTCATTTGAACCTATACCCTATATATCATAACATTTTTAACAAATAAAAAAGTACTATATATGGATTATAATACAAAATAGATAAATAAAATCATTCAATATATATATACTTCAGATAAATAAATAAAACAAAGAAAAATACAGCGGGTATATAATCGGGTAAACGAGTATAGGTTATCGGGTAATCGGGTCAGATAAACGGGTATATTATCAAATCTAATACCCGAGAAAAAACATTAAAAGTAATCCCGAACCCGGTATCATACTCAATTACCTGTCCTCATACCTGTCCCATGTGTGTCGAGTTTCACGTATTCCTATCAAGACCGGGTTTTACTTTCATTCTTAAAGACACATAGCATTGAGCATTTAACTTAAATTACAAAACAAATCATACTAAATGAAACCCTTACCATATATATATACTAGACCAATACATCAAACTAAACAAGATGTTTCCAACCCTTTTATTAACTCTAACAAGCCAAGCTTGTTATTTTTTTTTACATAGCTGTTTTGTAAACCGTCGAATGGCCATCCAAATTAGAGATGTTAGAAATGAGACTTATAGCCCTTTGCACGGTTTGATATATCGTTGAAGAGCCGTGTGAGTCTGATTTGACGAGGGAATAGAATGAGATTAAAATTTATCCTGTATGAACAACAAGATTATGATATATCACAAATTGACCCGGTTTTATAAACACTGTGAGTGAATGAAGAGGATAGATAGTTGAAGTCCCATGCACACCTCGCTTTTTGGCAGATCAAGTCGGGTCTGCGTAATCTGTGAATTCCCCTTAAGCAGTTATATCGTAAAACTAACATTCGGATTATGTGAGGTAACGACCAATCGGATTCCAATATGAATAAGGAATTATCAGCAAGGTACATGTGTGTGCCCACATGCGCTGACATCATCCTGACGAAGCTAAACCCTAATTCTCATATCTATAATAACAGACATATTAAGGTACTTTTCTTCTCTATGCTCTCGCACTCTCTAAACTCTAGCCACGCACACTCGTATTTCCACGTCAAGATTACGATCAAGATCTAGACATTGGTGGTCCAAAGAACTTATTAGAAGTCCGATTCGATTTGCCGACACGTTGATTTCTACAATGAGACTGGGTGTAATGCATGGGGCTCCATGGGGCGCCACCCCCTCCCATAGCGCCCCTATAACGCCTTTTCCACCACCCCTGTCGGCACCATGAACGGTCTTCTCCCCCAAGACGCTACCACCTTCACACCTCTTCTCTCTGTCAAAACCTCTTCTGCCGGGCGCCATGGGCGCTAACCCCACTACACCTCCTTTTCTTTGCCGGCATCATGGCCGTTAAGGAGGGTGGTGGTGCCCCACCCTACGATCTGTTTATTACTGATCGGTATGCATAAGTTACTTTTTTTCTTGGATTGAAATGTGCCATATAATTAAACACCCACATGGCATGCATGATATGCATATGCCATATGTGCAGCACACTTCTACGGCAGCAACACACACCTTCCCACGAGATTCACATGCACCAACACAAATCGGCCCTCACCACTCATGACCCTAAGCACTATTGGACCCCTTGGGTCCCATAACTTATACTCACCCTTTTATGCAAATACAAAAGTTTTGTAGTGGTTTGTGTGACCGAATTTCGTTTTTATGCATTAATTGTTTAACAATATTATGAAGGCCGGTGACTAGCTAGTTGCAAAAAGTATACTCTTATATGTGTTTTCTTAAAATTTGAACAAACAAAGTATATCTATGAGGAAATATCAACTACATGAACAATGTAATTTCAATGCAAAGAAACTACAATCATGTATTGGTCGAAAATGTGGTCAAACATTAATCTTATAAGTTGATTACACTAGTGGCGAGCTTGAAAATATCAAGTGGGGGTGGGATTTAATTTTTTTTCTAACGCCAATTTTTGGGTAAATGGGGTCGAACCGGAGTATTTCGAAATTTTCTACACGGAAATTATATACCCCTACATCGTAAAAAAAATTCGGGGGTCGGACGCCCCTCCCCCTTAAAAGCTACGCCAATGGATTACACATTACTAACCGACCTTTGATGTAACGGTATGTGTAACTAGTAATTAAATAGTTTTGGGTTTAGAGTTTAGTTTTTAACACTTAAACAAGTGTGTGAATTTATTTATTCTAATAAAAAGAAAGTTGATAATATATTTTATTCCTTGTTAGGTAATGAATTTAAATCATCAAATCTTCATTTTGTCTAATTGAGTTTAATTAGTGCACCACTGATTGCATTCCCTTAGTGTGTGGTGACCTATCATGGTTTCTAAGAAAGACGTGATCGATTATATATAGATTGCTAAACATTAAGTCTAAGTATCTCAATAATTCAACACATCAATAAATGTTTTATGTCTTGATATTCTAATGATAAGTGGTGTATCTTCCAACTAAAAGTTTATGTTTTTTTAATCTTGTAGATATATACAAATTATGGTGATTTTCTCCTAAGAAAATTCTAGTGGTTCACTGTTAGAAAGAGATGTAAAAAACATTAGATTTCTTATATTATTAGATCATTAAGAATTTTGTTTATCTTTATATTAAAACTATAATGATACAATTGACTCCTAAACATCTTGTTACCCAGGGACTCATCATGGCAAACGATGTTACTCACGACACGCTGCAACCATAGTCCGTGCGAGTAACGAGGACCCTCTGTGTTGGACATTCATCCCGGAGAAAACATACTGTTCAAAGACCACTGTGGTAAAACCTCTGGTCACCTCTATAATATTTTACATTTTTATATCACGTGGGATTTGAACCCTTCACCTCCACATTAGAATGTAAAAAGGTATCCACTCCACCAAATGGTGAGGGAGATTCGCTTTATTGTCCCTTCGTCTCATTCCCAAACTCTATTTATATCTTAGTTCTGGCCAACTATCTTTCCCAGAAGACCACAGTAGCAGTATCTTTCACTATAGTCTTCTCCAATCACCTGTACCAAAGAAGAAAATGTTCCATGATCTGAAGATGCTACCGAAGGTGCGTGGTGACGACAAAGACGGTTATGGCCATGACGATAACCATCATCGCGATATTATTGCTTATTACTACCATGATACCATCGATGGTGTTGGCAACCAACTGGTGTATGATGAATATACCACTGAGCCACCCATGGATGGCGATGATGATGACGATGATGATGATGATACGGGTATCGCTCCTGCTGCCTGAGGCCGTCAAGAGTCTTTTAAAACCAGGTTATCTTGGTTATATAAAGATAAAAACCTAGTTTTAGATATAGAATATGAAAGTATGAAACCCTAGAATGGGCATATATTGGCAGATACACATGGATGTTATATCAGAGTATGTAATTCTCCAATAAAGTTGTTGCCTATGGGGACAATGCATGGTTATATATAGTTGCTTTAGAGAAGGATCGATACAAGTTAATATGTTTTTTTGTTACTTCAATATCCCTAATATTTAAGTTACATATAACATACACATAATAGTACGTAACCAAAAAATAATAATGATATATTATGAAGAAACAATAGTTAATTCAGATTCAGTGTGCCGGTTTTAAAGGTTTATAGATCAAACCGTAGCCAAATTATTAGTAAGGTTTTTAATTATGAAAGACCAAAACCAAACTATTGAAATATAAAACCAAACCATTAGTACTAACGATTTGGTTCCGGTTTGGTTTCAGAGTTCGAACCAATTTTTATCTTATTTTTTTAAATCTTTTTTAACAACATAAAACATGCACAATTCTTATAAAGCATAAGACCTCAGTACCGGAAACTAAGTTTAAAATTACTTTTTAGTTTTTAGTCATTCACATTTTCCATTGATATTAGTCATGTGTAGGAAATTAATTAGAATTAAGAAATCAAGTATAATTGCAATTCTAAACAATCGAAAGCTACTGCATATATAAAGCATACTTAACAGAAATCATCACATCACTCGCTAAATATTGTCGGTAACTTAACATAAAACTTATCATTGAATTGGGTCAATGGATAGAATGCTTTGACCCAAATAATGGTCTTAGTTTAAAATTTTTATTAATTGATTAAGGTTTTTCTTGTGGTTTTTAATTTTTCCCAATCAGGTCCGTCCGTTACAATAACGTCATCCAAATTTTATGTTAACTTTTTATAAAATGATTAAGATACCTCTATTATTAAATATTAAAAATAAAAATATATATATGAACGTATCACTCATCCCCTTTACAGCCATGCACCTCGACGACCACCATCTCCGCCACCATCACCATGATACCTCCGACGACCGCCATCAAGCCCCCACCACCATTGCAACCTAACCAATTTCAATTGATCACGGAAAGCTCGAGATGGGTGAGGCTGCCATCGGATTTCATGTACCCCGTGAAAGAGCCCCTCATTCTTTGTTTAGTTGGTCTCCCTACATCTTTCCCAAACCATCATTTTTGTCCCTGCTTAGGAACCCTAAATCAGGATAGGAAAAAACCCAAAAACCGAATATTGCACATGTGGCCTTCTTCAAAAACCAAATAAGGGAAAGCGAGAGTGAAGGAAATAAACCAAATCTTGTTCAGGACAGCGACCATCAACAATTCTCGCCGCCCCCTGCAATTTGGGCCTCCGCCCGACAACGACTGTTGATAACAAGTTGTCGTGTGACCGCTCAAATAATCCTAGATAGGGCAAAGTAAGGTATCTAATCGAATCCAGGGGAATTCGTGATTAACGGTGATTCTAATAACTAATTAATCTTAACCTAACTTTACTAAACCTAAGGCTGTCACTACCCTAGATTTTGCTAATGAAACTAAATTAAACTAAGATTGATGTTGATTATGAAGTAAGCTATGACTAAAAATTAGATTGTAAGATGATATTAAAATTAAACAAGCAATTGATTTTGATTTTAGAAAAAAAATTGAGAACAAAGTAACTACCCTTGGAATCCCGATTCACCAATTACTACTTTAATTCAAGTTAACTTGATTAGGATGTTACATAGACATAGCCCTCTACGGTGTCCAATCCAACCCAAATAGTTTAAAACTCACGTAGGCCACAAAATCCCTAGAGCAAAAAATCCCAGATACGATGGATCACTACGATTATGCTACAATCCTTTAACGGTACTATCATTTACATCTAAATGGGTGATTTTAGTATTGTAGATTCAACTTGTGAGACTATATATATGAACCTTATTGTTCATTTCCAATATACTTTTAGAACCAAAAATAGAGTGTATGGTTCTCCTATACTACCATTTCGATGTTTTATCTTTTATTCCAAACCTCTAAACACCTAAATGGAACGATGGGATCTTGGGTGTGGGCTATCTCCAACAGTACAATATTTTCTCAGTTGTTATACCGTGGGAGACGGATGTATGTTTGCGTGGAGACTCGCAATCTGTTTTAAATGACTCCGGTTTTGACCTGATCCTCAACCACCACTAACTCTTTAGTTTGTATAAATGGTGTAGTAAAGTATGCTTCTCGAAGGTCAAGATATGAAGACCCATTGATGTTGAAGATTCAACGCTCAAAGACCCGATGATAAGGTCACTCAACGAAGATGTTGCATAATTCAAGACGTGAAGAAGCCTTGTTTGTGTAATTTTACGTTTATATAATGTTTATTATATTTTTTAGCTTACATTGTATACGGTATAGTTAATACATGTTTCCCATATATAATATCGAGAGTATAATTATTAGTATTTTTTTAAAATATTTTAGGAATATTTTAATAAAAATTAACCCTAATCCCTACAAACTTAAAACAGATTTTCATGAATCGATACGGATTTTGAATTCATGAAAAATTTTAACTGAAATATTTTAAATATTCTTATCATGAAAAATACTATCCCATTCGAGAACCATGTCATATACGCTTCGCTAGTGATGTTTGAAGTACATGGATAACCAACTACAATATCGTGTAAACGAGACCTCCACATCGATCTGAACATATATATCATGTTTACTCTTCCAGTATATTATACGATTCCCTTTCTGGTTGGATTTGTGTGACTTTATATCATCACTCCTAGAAAATTTTTAATTTTGAGAGATTGTTTGAACCATTTCAAATTGTCTCATTGTACTGCTTGGTAAATATGGTTCAATAACTTCCCAATATATGAGTATTGTATTAGTTCTCCAACCGTTTATCTACTTTTTTTTAATGACAAATTTGGATTACCGATGGAGACATTACACCACCCACCCGATCATCTTCAATCCTCATCAGGAGGAAACTCACCACTGGTGGGAAACCCCTTGCTCAACTTGTAACTCTCATTTTTTATTCTTTTGTTACAAATGGAACTTGAACTCAAAACCTCTTGATAAGGGGTAGTGGAAGACGATGTTCAATATGCCAATAAGGAGTCAAGTTGAACTATTTTTTTTTTTTTTTGAATGGCAAATTTGGATCACTGACGGGGACATTACATCACCCACCCGATCATCTCCAATCCCCATCAGGAGGAAACTCACCAGTGGTGAGAAAACCCCCTGGCCCAACTTGTAACCCCCATTTTTATTCTTTTGTTACAAGTGGGACTTAAACCCAAGACATCATGGTAAAGGGCCATACACATTTGTCACTAGTCTAAGTTGAACTATTAAAAACAAATTATTATCATAATAAATTAGTAATGAAAAGTAAACATTTTTCTCGAACTATATGATTGCGTCAAACTATATTTTTAATTTACATCGTTGTTTTGTAAAGATGATGTTTAGAATCGTGTCTATAAAACTAAGTCAAGTTTTAAATGGTAAATACTAAGATGACCAAACTACAAACATAGGACAATTGTACATGTTGGGTGCAGCCACAGTGTCAGTAAGTACCGAGTATCAATCTATAGACGTGATGACAATCTTCTAATACTAAACCATTATCGATATTTAGCCGATTAAGAGAAGATGATTTAATGAATAAATAAAATGGAAATAAACAGCTAAACTATTAACTAAAGTGACAACTAAAGAAATGAAGGGAAAAACATAGGGAGAAAAGTATTACGTAGGTTCGAATCTTCATGACTTATCTTGACTATTTAAACTGACTCTATTTATGATAATTGTTCCTTAAATAAACTAATCCTCGGTCAGGATGCAACTTAGTTGAATTAAACTCTAAGGCCCCCGAGCAATGGTTTAGATATCCTAGAACCCTACTACTATGAAGTACCAACAACTGCGTGAAGTGCTAGAACGAATTAACTACCTATACGAGGCTTGCTAATCCCACAACGAAAGAAAAACTAACGTTATAGACACACGTTAACCACCTACGATTATAAAAGCAAACTTTAATTAAATCATGCTTATAACTTAGAACCGCCTAAATACAACTAAGAAGATGTACTTAATGCCCGCATACAATATGGTCAACTCACTAGTAAATCGAAAAGATCCTAACAGAAATCTTGAGCCATTTTATTCAGATCCAACTCTAAGGTAGCATATCTACCCAACCAAAAATATCTATAAATTCATCAATCACTCAGTTAAGGTCTCATGCCTTAGATTATATACCAATTATAAATAACCTAAAGATTACTATATCAATCAAAGAGGTAATTCTACAGATCAATAAAATCACATGAATCATAGATAAAAGCAATACGAGTAGACACGCACAAACACAATATAAGAGATATAAATAAAGTTTTAACTAAAGTAACAAATACTCATAAGAGCACGCGGTATACTACCGTTATTGGGCGCCATAATGCCCTTTAACTGCGCCATTCGGCGGCAACACCGCCCCCCCCCTGCGTTGAAGACTGGCGTTAACGCCTTGCGCCAAAGGTTCGGCGCCGTGGAGAGATTGGGGAACGTTGGGTAACGGTCAAAATTTCGACCGTTCAGCATTTATTAAAAAAAAAAACTTTTTTTCACCCCTTTTTTCACCTATAAAAACCCCACCTTTTTATATTTTTTTACACCTCTTTCTATACTCTACTTCTTTCTTTAATATTTTTATAAAAAAACACCATGAATCCCAACCAACCAAATCAAGATTCTTCAAGCAACCCCCAACCCTTCAATCCAAATGTTAATCCATGGCAAATGCCGATGTGGGGGGGGGGGGGGGGCAACCAAACCCGTTGTACACGGGTCAAACACCTTCAAACCTTTACAACCCCAACCCCTCGTTCTCAAATTACGCTCAATGGGGGCAATTCCAACCCCATCCCGCATTCTCACCTACACCACCACATACTCAATCACAACCTCAAACACCACTTCTAGATCAAGACGATGATATAGAGATCGTTCCCGAAACACAAGTTCCCGATCGTGTTCGAAGAGGCCGAGGGAAGGGGAAAAAACCGATCGAAGGATTCCAAGAAAAAGAAGGACGGGTGCCATGGAATACCGAAGAGGAGTTACATCTAGTTTGGGAGTATATCGATACATCGGAGGACCCGAAACATGGTATTTTTTAGAAAAAATTTAAAACTAGATTTTTTTTTTCTTATATTTTAGAAATCACCAACTAACGTTTCTCTTTTTATATTTTCTAAATAGGTAACTCGCAAACAAAAGATGCGTTTTGGGATCGAGTTAGCCAAAAATTCCACGCTAGCAAGAAGGCGGCGGCGAGACCCGATGAGATCCCGACATTTCGCAACAACGACAAACTTAGCGGCAAGTGGAGCACCAACAAGAAAAAAGTTGCCAAGTTCCATGGGGTCTTTTTGGGCGTGGAACGAACCCGTCCAAGCGGTGCGAGCGACGGGGATTTGATTAACATCGCCGTTAATCGATACAAAGACGACAACACCAACTCGGCACCTCTTCTTCAACATTATCAAATATTGAAATCGACTCCAAAATTCGCTGAGATTGTGGAGATCACCAACGCTAGCAAGAAGCGTTCCTCGACTGATCGCGATAGTCCCATGGGATCTAACTCAACGGGACGGTGCAACATAAACTTAAACGAGGATTCGGTGTTCGAGGACGAAGATGAAACGCAACCTCAAGAACAAGAGGTTTTGCGAAGACCCGTGGGAAAGAAGAAGTCAATTCGTCTAGAAAAGGAGTTCGAAATGGACGAGAAAATGAACGCGCAAATGTCGAGGTTTAACGCGGAGCATGAAAAAAGAACCCAAATTCGTTAGAAAAAATTACGTCTTCAACAATTCCGTCTTCTCGGCATGGATACCACGAACTTGACTCCGGAGAAACGAGAAATGATTGAGAAAGAAAAACTAAAAATCATGGCGGAGTTACGTGACAACGAGTAGTTTTTTTATTTAAACGAAGTATTTGTAGTTGTTTTTTTTTTGGAATATTTATAGTTTTTATGTTTTTTAAGAAATCTATTTGTAGTGTTTTTTTTATTTTAATTATTTAAGCATTTTTTTTAATTTATTTTTATTATTCGAAGGCCATAAAAAAACAAAAAAAAAAACCAATTTGTAGTCATTAAAATAATTGGAAATTAAAAAGAAAAAAAATAAATAAAATAAGTTTAACACCACATGGAGTATCTCCCACCCATGTTAAACTTTTCAATGTGGTGTTAAAGCTGACGTGACGCCTATGTGGCGGTGTTAAACCATAACATAACATGGGGTATACCTCATGCCCTAAATAAGAGTGAATCCAGATAATCAAAACTTGTGGCTCTAGGTGATAAAAGAAATTAGTTACTCAAAATTAAAAGGGACAGCAAACCGAAGGATTCTCGATGGAACATGACGAAATCTTGCTTCAGAATCGAATCGAACTAATTCTCCACGTCCCAACCTCTGATTAATTGTTGCCGTGAGAATGAATTCTCCCCAAGTTTATGCCGTCATAACCCTCCGAATGTTAATTCCTTGCTGACCTAATTTTTCTTGTTTCCCACGTCATCAGGTCTCCAAAAGATCATTTAAAAGCCTCCTCCAATTTTCTATTATTCCCTTTTATTCCATAAGCAACCCATACAATTAACTAGGCTGCTTACATAAGCCCAAACCGCAGCACATGAATAATTAGCAGCCCATCTCTCTTTTTGTGCTTATTACGTGATATATATGAAGCCCATGACTAACATACACAACAGCCCATAAAAAAAAAATATTGCTGCCCATGTCTTTTTTTTTCCTATTTATTTTTTATTTATTTATTTATATTCGTTTATTATCACCAAAACCAAATATTGCTAATAAGTAATAACTAATCAGAAACTTGTGTGATGATGTGGTAATGACATTTTATAACGCGATACTTATTTCTGTATATGAAAACAATTTATCGTATTTGATTTATTATTTACTTTACTTATATAACATCATTAAATGTCAATGATCATAAAATATATTATATATATTTTTTAGTTTTAATTAAAAAAATAATTTAATACCTTGTTTAAAAGCCATTTTGTCCCCTTAAAACTCTTAAGTTTTTAGGTAATTGACAACAATATCTTCCTTATATGAAAACATAACATTTGTTGTTGGCGCTTCACATCATCAGATTGTTCAATGCTCAACACTAACATATGAAAAAATAACATTTGTTGTTCAGGAAAATTTCCATCTGGTGTCAATTCCTGATCGAAACAACCTTGTCTCCAATTGGTAAACCACAAAACTTGTACATCTTGTAGGGTTATTTTCGCCACACCATAAAAGTGTGTGTTTCTGGATGCCACCGCTCTACTAGTGTTGTTACAAGATGAACGATCTTGTAACCGCATTCAAAAACACTTTGAAAACCAGCATTTCTAGTGTGTTTCTTTACACATGCAGGGATACGAGTTTTGACAAAATTCCAGAACAACTGATCAGCACGTTTGGCCGTTAATGCTTCATCCTTAAACAAATGGTAGTCGTAGGCTCAATGATCTTTCTCTAAAAAAACAACTCAAAATTAGGCGGACCAGGAAATACTCGCGGATCCATTTTTTCATTCAAAAGAAAAACTGATATAGTGTACAGATTAATCGGAAGGAAGATGAATTTTTGGGGAAGAAGATGTATTATGGGTGCTTTGGACATCCAATACGTATACATAAATATATACAAACTTCATTCTCATGTATTATTAGAGCTGCAGAAAATACAAGAGTAGTAATTATAGCTGCAAAAGTTTTAAAATTATAGTTGGCTCCTCACTTGTTCACTTGGTTAACTATAGGTGGGCGGGCGGTGTGTGGAATTGGATTTTAAGTTGGTGCAAAGCCCCGACGGTTCTCCTCATGTCCGTTACATACCAACGTTATAAAATCCCACAAAGACTGGCGTTTATCAAAGCCTTTGAAAAATATCATCCATGGCATTTTTCTTACCTCTCTATGGTGCATTTGGAAGGCGAAACAACAGGACGTTTAACAATAGAAGAGAAAAATGTGAGGAGATTGTGGAGAATATCAACGCGTTGTCGTTTTTAATTTTGGGTCATAAATAGAGGATGGTTGAACTTTATTTCTCTGGAGAGATTGGTGTAACTTTTTCTTTAAATCGCATATGTAACTCTAGTATTTTACTAGTTTTTTTTCTCGTTGTATTGAATGGCAGTTAAAAAAAATCTTACTGCAATAAGCCAATAACCGTGCAAAAACCCTGGATTGGAAAACATAGGACTTCAATTCGTGATTCTTAGCCACTATTTGATTGAAAAAAATCTGACACGCCGTGGTCCAAGACCACAATTAGATTTAAATCTAATAAATTTACATAAGTTATGTGTTGATTAAATTCTTGATTTATGAATCAACTATGGAGAACCCTAAATAAATTTACATAAGTTATGTGTTAAGTTTTGATGATGATGGATGATTTGAAAGAGATCTTCAGTGGTGTTTTTTAAAGATAATTTTGATATTCGGTATTGTCGATCGTAAATGATGATATGATATCGCATATGCAATTCCGTGTAACTCTTCCTTACTTATAGGTATGTAAAAGGAAATTATAAAGCTCCCGTTAAAAAAAAAACTAAAATAAAATAAAGCTTTCTTAAATTTATCAATATTTGCATTTACTTCCATCAAATAAATATTGTGGACCATTTATGTTATATTGATATATTTAATTAATTATTATAAATATCATATGGTCACAATTATGTGTATAATTTCCAACATTATATAGTTTAAAATTTATATAAAATTATATAGTTTAAAATTTATATAAAATCCCACAAAGACTGGCGTTTATCAAAGCCTTTGAAAAATATCATCCATGGCATTTTTCTTACCTCTCTATGGTGCATTTGGAAGGCGAAACAACAGGACGTTTAACAATAGAAGAGAAAAATGTGAGGAGATTGTGGAGAATATCAACGCGTTGTCGTTTTTAATTTTGGGTCATAAATAGAGGATGGTTGAACTTTATTTCTTGGAGAGATTGGTGTAACTTTTTCTTTAAATCGCATATGTAACTCTAGTATTTTACTAGTTTTTTTTCTCGTTTTATTGAATGGCAGTTAAAAAAAATCTTACTGCAATAAGCCAATAACCGTGCAAAAACCCTGGATTGGAAAACATAGGACTTCAATTCGTGATTCTTAGCCACTATTTGATTGAAAAAAATCTGACACGCCGTGGTCCAAGACCACAATTAGATTTAAATCTAATAAATTTACATAAGTTATGTGTTGATTAAATTCTTGATTTATGAATCAACTATCGAGAACCCTAAATAAATTTACATAAGTTATGTGTTAAGTTTTGATGATGATGGATGATTTGAAAGAGATCTTCAGTGGTGTTTTTTAAAGATAATTTTGATATTCGGTATTGTCGATCGTAAATGATATATGATATCGCATATGCAATTCCGTGTAACTCTTCCTTACTTATAGGTATGTAAAAGGAAATTATAAAGCTCTCGTTAAAAAAAAAACTAAAATAAAATAAAGCTTTCTTAAATTTATCAATATTTGCATTTACTTCCATCAAATAAATATTGTGGACCATTTATGTTATATTGATATATTTAATTAATTATTATAAATATCATATGGTCACAATTATGTGTATAATTTCCAACATTATATAGTTTAAAATTTATATAAAATTAGAATACATATAAAATAATTTAATTTTCATTCATACAATGTTCAAATTCTCCTTTCTGACCTTTCAACGTTATAACTAATCTTGATTTAACCTTAAGACGTTCATTACGTTGATTGTTTGTAACAAGTTATAACAACCTTTTTATTAATATTATAAAATTGATATAATCCAACCATATATCCTAAACAATAAATCCTCTTCCAAACTTATGAAATTGTTTATTTCAAAATTCAAATCTAACTATTACAAATTGTAACAGAAACAAAAGTTGGCAAGTTGCACTATAAGCAAACGAAACAACAGATCAGGGTGTTGTTTCACACCATCTTTTCTTAACACTCTAATGCCAACCATAATAGACCGCCTGTCAACAAACCTTGAATAATCATTCTCCTGGTTAAACTTTGATTTTTTCAACGTTTGACTAAGAGGGTTAAAACGTTAAAAAATAAAACTTCTTTAGTATTTCACCCTCAGTTAAAACATTAAAAAGGTAAAAAAAAATTCAACGTTTTCTTGCTCAAATGTCAGAAAAGTTAAAGTTTGACCAGCCGAATGACAGTCCAAGGTTTTGATGCCGTTCGTTCAAGATGGTGTGAGATTAGAATGTCATGTGTATATCGAACCCCTCTTCAAGACATGCATTATGCATCCATGGTCATACAACACCTTCTTGAGCTTTAGCCTCCCCTTTTCCGGCGAGTGTAGTCACATGACCACCACCCACACACCGCCCCAATCCGCCTCTCAACCATCCAAAACAATTTCTCAACCATCCAAACCAATCTCTCCGCTTTATAACCCTATCCAACGGTTCCTCCGTTGCCCGTCTGCTATAAACCCTTCCAGCGACACACGAAAGAATCAAAACCACCATCAATATCGACATGACGAAAAAGAACGGGCCGGTTGATCCCCCCGATTGCATAACTGGTTCTTGTTCTTCAGTCTGTTGAGTTTGTGGCATTTGAGTAGATGATGAAGTAGCCATTTGTTGGTGAGTCAAAGCTTGTGTAGGTAGTTGTGTTCTATATATAGTGGATAAAATGTACACATCTTTAAGGGTAATGTACTAATGTACAACATGGTAATGTGTTTGAATATGCCTTTGGCTTTTTAGAGATGCAACATAAGTTTAACTACATGGAAAAGGCAAAAAAAAGTAAGGTAAAGTTAAGGCTTAATTAGTTAAACAAGATTCCTATGCTTTATATATAGGAGCAGCCTTTTTCAGCTTACTACTTCTTAGCTAAGCTTTCTTAATTTCTTCAATATTACATTATATGAAAATAAAAGTTACAATATATATACAGTATACTAGTTCATCTCCAACGTTGTTTTGCTTGAAACACAAACGCATGATGTGGCTGCATGAAACACAAACACAACGATGAAGAACAAACCAAGTAGATGTTTGTTCGTGGAGCCTCCCACCCAAAAATAAAAAGAATTAAAAACAAATGTTTACAAGATACATAAATCTATCATAAAAAAAGTGAAATAAAAATGCAAAGCAAAGCAAATGAAAGTTGGAATGGTGTAGTATGTACCTAGAGGTCATTCGATACATCTGTTGTGAGGATATAAAAAACAACTAGAGTTTCGGAAGTTTGGTTCAAATTCAACTTGTGCGAAATGTCGAACGGTGGTTAAAAAGCGTGTTGCAAAGCTTGTGGTCTACTTCTTCAAGTGGTCGTGAACTCTACTTTTTGTTGGAAATTATAATTTTGGGATCGATAATATGCAAGTTTGCATGTTTTGTCTATCCCACATGGAAGGGGAATAAACTTTGAATGGGTTTATAAGCCTTGAGCTCATTTTAACCTTCAGGACTAAAAGAATGGCTAAGTCTACATGTGTGCCGAGGTGAGGTGAGATATGAGTTTATAAATATAAAAAAGGTAACTGAATAAGTATTTAATAGCAAACTTAATTTATAAATGTAATTATGTAAAAATAGTTAACAAAATTTTAAAAATCTTTAAGTATTTAATAGCAAACTTAATTTATAAATGTAATTATGTAAAAATAGTTAACAAAATTTTAAAAATCTTTTTTATCTTATATAAATAAAATCTTTTTTATCTTATATAAATTTAAATTTTTAAAACATTAATTTATATGATACATCACAAATTAAAATATGTATCGGTGTTTGTTATATTCTCCATCATATCACGTTCTAGTATTATTTTTATAATTAGAGCTTATATTTATTTTTATTGAACGGCAAATATGGATCATTGATTGAGACATCACCGATTCACCAATCATCTTCAATCCCTATCAAAAGGAAAACCCCATGATCTAACCTGTAACCACCATTTATTTATTTTTGTTATAAGTGAAATTTAAACAATTTAGGTGGGTATTATTGGTTGTAGCTTTTTTACTAAATAAAAATAAGATGGTTGAATCACTTTTTGACCATATGTTGATAAGTCTTGTTCCACCTTCCAGCATACGTTCTCCAGCTCAAATTTCTAGATCCAGTTGTTCGCAACAATGGAGCCTCTTCCATATCCGCCGGCGATTCTCCCCTTCCTCCTCCTCCTCCTCCTCCTCCTCACCATTTCTCACCCCTCCCATGGCGAAGTCGGCACCTCCGCTCAATACGCTCCCCCATTCTTACGTAAGTTCTTCCATCTGTATCCATATCAACACAACTAAATTTCGGTGTCAATTAATCATTCCGATTGCGAATTGAAACAGCGACGGCGTGTTACGGCAACGATCCGTACCAATTTCCGTCGAGCAATCTGTTCGCGGCGGCCGGCGACGGGATATGGGACAACGGAGCCGCGTGTGGGCGGCAGTATCTGGTGAAATGCATAAGCGCGGAGGAGGAAGAGACGTGTGTTCCGGAACAGGTGATTCAGGTGAGAATAGTGGATTTTGCGCTAACCACGGTTTCTCCGCCGTCGTACGACGGCACTACGATGGTTTTGTCCGATACCGCCTTCGGAACCATAGCCAATTTCAACGCCTCCTCTATTAACATAGAGTTCCAACGGTA
>JBCNJP010000025.1:87869867-87887164 GCA_039602395.1 Deinandra increscens subsp. villosa
TGTCTCTCTCTTTATTTTTCTCCCTTTTGTTTGTTTTCTTAGGCGTAAATGATCGGGCCTGAATTCGTCTAAGCTCAAGCTCGGTTAGTTTGGAAAATCAGATAATAAGAAATTATTTAAACTCGAGCTTGTTTCGGGCTTAACTTGCTTATTAATAAATGATTTGATTCATACACTTTTATAATTAAATCCAGCATATATATAATTACTAGTTAGTGTTCCGGGTAAATACCCGAGTCTGTGATATAAAAAAAATTAAACGAATTAAAAGATGAAAGTTTTTTTCTAACTATTAAACGAATAATCGAATTTGAGTTTAAGTTCATCAATGGTGGGTTTAGAAAGTCGCGATTTTGTTTTTTGATTCGTTCACCATCATTCGTTGATCGAAACCTAAGCAATATGGATCTAGTTTTGTTAAGTTTTCTTTCACGAATCCAAAGCAATTTACGGATCAAATTTTCATTGAGAAATAAAGAAGATATGATGAATCAAAGTTATGATATTGTAAAACAAATATGAATAATTTTGTATGGAAATAATTTAATTTTTTTTTATTTTTAATTATAAGATCTTTCCTTTTTGTAAATACCATTAATTTTTTTAATTCAAAAATCTATAAAAATGACACATAAGCTAGTCTTAGGTGGCACACCTTAAATTGTGCCACCTACACATTAAAAACTTGTGTTTATTATATAGTATAGAAGTATAGATACTTTTTATATAGGAAAATTGGATTTAAATAATACGAGTTATGCCTTATTGGCGAATAATAATATGAGTTTTGACCTTTCCTCACAATAATATCAATTAAACACTCAGGTGCTATCAGTGATACGCTGTTTAAATTGATTTAACGGTGTTAATGAAATGGATGTTTTTGTCATTTGTGAAAGTGGAGGGGCTGGTTTTGTAATTTTTTTTTATAAACCTAAAAAAAAGAAGAAAAGTGGAGAAGGAGGGTCAAACGACCGGCGACCGGCGACCTCCCCTCTGCTCCGGCGACCGGCCGTTTGTGGAGGGAATTTGGGGAATTCCAGGCGAGTTCATAACCGAGAGGTGACTTTAGTGCAGGAAGAGATCCGGTTTAGTGCAAGAAACTGATTGGATAGATAATCAAAAACCCATAACAATTAGGGTCAAAATCAACTAAGAAAACTGATAATCAAGGAGGGTACCTTGGGGCCATTGAGGAAGAGGTGAAGGAAGGAAAAAGGGTTTTGGTTCTTTCGGCAACAGATTGTACAATTCGCCCTCTGTATCCCGGCAACAGGAATCAAATCCAAACATGGTTCGTTTTGAAGGGTTCGATTTGCCGATTGGGTGATCGGAGAAGTGGAATCGGGCGAGTGGTGGAGGGAAGTGGAGGGGTCAAACGGCCGGTCGCGGGTCGCCGGAGCAGAGGGGAGGTCGCGGGTCGCCGGTCGTTTGACCCTCCTTCTCCAGTTTTCTTCTTTTTTTTTAGGTTTATAAAAAAATTTACAAAACCAGCCCCTCCACTTTCACAAATGACAAAAACATCCATTTCATTAACACCGTTAAATCAATTTAAACGGCGTATCACTGATAGCACCTGGGTGTTTAATTGATATTATTGTGAGGAAATGTCAAAACTCATATTATTATTCGCCAATAAGGCATAACTCGTATTATTTAAATCTAATTTTCCTTTTATATATAACATAACAATACATATTATTTAATTATTATATCATAACTTTATATATAATAATTATTATTTTTTAAATATATTTAAGAAATTAAATATTGATTATATAAATAAAATGTTCGTTAGGACTCGCAAGCTAGCACGAACTTGATATGTAAGACTTAGGCTCAGGCGTGTTTATCAATCGAGCCATATTTAAGGGCTTGAGCTCACCTTAACTTTTTTTTAGTTTTTTATCGGTTAGAACTCAAATAACGTATAGCTTAGCTCGCTTACATATTTAATAAATAGAATGTGGGAGTGCATATAATTTAATCATCGGGTCACTTATACGGACTTCCTTTTAAAAGTCTCCATAATTTAATTAAAGTTCAATATTGGTCTTAAATTTTGGTAACCTTTATAAAAAAAAAAATAGACTCCTGCCACTAAAAATTGAAAATGTGATGATAAAGAACAATTGTTTTATAACATGTGGAATGCCATGTTACAATTCATTAATATGTGAATATAACATTTAATTTTAATAATTATTGGAGGTTAGTAACTCAAAATATTCCACTACATCCATAATATCATTTCCTTAAGTTTAACTGGATAATGGCGATTAGACAATATTTGACTATCTTTTATTTTTCTAAAACTAATGTTTGCAGGATATGATAAACTTTGAAGGACATAAAAGAACGGTATTATTGTCTTATTTCTCATTTATTTGTAAATTTTTATTTATTTTTTATTTACGATTTACGATTTGGCTGTTTTTTCTATAACTTGAGAAGGGTGTGTGACTGTGTGTGCATATATAATTATTAAAATTTTGGAGTTCTGCATGTGAAAAAAGAATTTTGGGGTTGTCAACTGATCAATGATTATATAATAATGGATATTTAAAGTAATTTTCCATTATATGTATGAATGGATGTATCAATCAATGGGAATTTCTTGTTTTGTTCCTATCTTTGAAAGTTTCTTCTATTAGGTCAAGTTAGAGGTGAAAAAAAAAAAAACAGTCTCGGGACCGGAACCTGCGAACCGAATTGGAACCAATCTGGCGGAACCGGTCCGAAACCATTTAGAACCGCCAAGTCCGAATCCGTTTAGGAGTTTGGAACTAGGAATCTGTTTAAACCGGTTTGAGCAATAACAGGTCTGAGAACTGATCCAAGAACCGGTCCCATAACCGGTTTGATTTCTAACCGTTTGTAACGGCTATATAGTCGTTAGAACCATGTTTTTACACCCCCCCCCCCTCCCTTTTTTTTTCTTTTTGTATTTTGGCTCCCCGAATGCTATATAACTTAGTATAAATACTAGTGTCATGTTTTGGGTTGATTATAACATTTAAAGAAGTAAAAAACTCTCTAAAAAACGCAAAAATTAATCTCGTTTACGATCTCGAACAAACGGTATGACAAACCAAGGTGAATCACTTGTTGTGAGGATATTGGAAACAACTAGAGTCACAGAAGTTTGGTCCAAATTCGTCTTATGCGAAATGTTGAATGGTGGTCAAAAAGCGCGTTGCAAAGCTTGTGGTCTACCTATTCAAGTGGTTGCGAACTCTACTTTAAGAATCACATAAACCAAATTTGCAAGGCGGAGAAGAAAATACGACTACTGAGTGAGGGCGAATAAACATTTAGAATAATTGTATTTCGTATTTTGTATCATAACCTTGTCTTTTTTTTCGAACTCGTAAGTCGTAACGTTATCGTGTATTTTGTTTAGTTTATTAATAACATTGTTGCTTTTATGTTTAAAAGTTAGTGACTTTTAGCTTTTATGTGTTTTAAATAAACTTGTTAAAAAAAAGTACTTAGAAGGCTTCCATAAAAACATAAAATTCATATGTAACTACCGGTTTTATGAGAATCGGTTCTGAACAGGTTTTATGGGAACTAGTCTAGGAACCGAACCGAACCGGTCCCATCAGTCCCTAATTTTTTTGAACCGAACTGAACCTGAACCGAACCGGTTTGAGCAAGAACCGAAACTGTTTTGGAACCAGCACCGGTTCGTATAAAAAACTGGTATGTGCACCTCTAGGTCAAGTAGGTCATGTCTTAGGCCTAACGTAGTGGGCGCGTTATACGCCCCATAAGCGTTCATATAGTACCCCACACACCGACTCCTGAGGCGCTATGAGGGTAAAAACTTCCTACGACGTTTTCCTTATCGCACCTCCCCCCTTTATTTTTCTTAATTGAGTTGATACGAATAAAAAGATAACGATGAGAGTAGCTTTATAAGGGGTGTTATGGCTATACCGCTTTTAGTCATTTAGTCTGTTGCTAACTATAATAACACGTGTCAAAACATGATTTGGTAGTTTGTCGTCAGGATCATTCTTGAAATAACACCATGTCCAAGTGAAACAATTGCTTAGTATGCTTGTTGTCATGCGAAAAAAAAAATGTTTTGAAATCTGCAAAAATAAGCCAAATGGAATAATGGATCATAAAGATATATTGATCACTAACATAATACAAAGTAGCATAATTGATCATTTATATTTTCATACTCGTAAATCGGTGTTTGTCCTAACAACTTCCTATTGATCATGATGCCTAAGAAGTTGACTCTTAACACCCGACCCCAAATGGGTGTGCAATGTGTCAAGACTAGCACGTAGAGCAAAATCATTATCAGAATCAGAATCAGTGTCGTCTAGAAACCGGTTTGAATGAAAACATATTCAGATCCAATCTGATACAACTAAAACGGTTTGGGTTAGCGTACGTGTGAGATAATAGATTGCATCTTTACAAAATCGCGTGCTACATATTTCAGCACTATTGTTTGTCATACCAAGTTTATACACTAGGAGATTTGAAGAATTTTCAACAAAACAAAATCGATACCAAAGTTCACAACAAATTTACCCTTTCTATCTATATCATAGAAAGGTAAGAAAAACTTTATATTTGGTCGGGGCTTCGACACTCGATCAGCTTAAAAAGAGAGAATTTAGGTAGAACTGTGTTGGGATGGTGGAATTAGTACGAGCGATAGTAGTATTTATAGTCTTTTTTTTTAAATGTATATATATATTTTTTTAAATTGGCCAAAATAGCCGTATGAGATGGGTCTCACTGTCACCTCAATATCTCCAAACTAGCGTTGAAACAACCATGGATTAGGAACGCCCCAACGAAACGCGCAGGGGGCGGTTTTCCCTAGGCTTTTCGTTCAAAACGACCCCTATAACGGCCCATTACGGATGACCTTAGGGTTATTGGGGAGTTTTATGTTTTTCTTTTGATTAGTCTATAGAAAATTTAATTAAAATAAAATGATAGTGATATAATGTCATTTTAAAAAAGTATAACAACAAGTTTTAACAGATATCTGGTTCAAAGACCATAAGTGAAATAAATATGCAAATCTTTAGGACCGTATACATATTTTTTATAACTCAGAAACGATAAGTGAAATTTGGCTAAACCACATAAACCTTGACGTGATTTACTAAAAAAATAAAAATTTCTCATTTTCCTCCAACCCTAGATTAGGGGTGTGAGAAAAAGTCCAAATCCAAAATGTCCGAATTTTCATATTCTAATATGATTTTTAAATTTCTTTTAGATGTTCGGATTGTCCCTAAATCCAAATTATCAAACTATATATACATTTTAATCAAATATTATCTTTTAATCCTTTTGAATCCCTAATCCACTAAAAACTTTAAAAAATCGCAGTCCCCTTCGGTTCTTCACTCTCCTGCTCTCCATCGCCCCCTTCTGACCCCCGATTCCAGTTTGGAGAATAGAGAAGAACTTGCTGCAGTTGTTCTTGCCTATGCGTGTGATGAGCCTTCTACACTTGATCGATTGAGTACGTTTTGGCTTCCTCAACTTATACGATTAGAGGTATGCCTTATATTATTGGTCTTATTGTGATGGAATTCGAAGTTTTATTTCTATGTTTTGGTTTAATCTAGGGTTCTAGAACAGTATTTTTTTCTTCCTCCTTTCAATTTTGCAGTGTTTAGTGTTGAAATTTACGGTTTTAATGAGTCGATGAATTGAATTAATGTAATTTGATTAGTGATGAACATAAATGATAGTGCAAATCAGATTATCTAATTTTATTAGATCGTTTGCTGAGCAAAAATGATTTTTTTATAGGTTTTGCTTACATGCTTGGCTACGTGTGTGTGTGTTAGACACATTTAGGCAAGTTCTACATATGAGTATATGACAGTTCCTTAGATTTGTTGTTGATGAAGATCTTAGGTTAGCAAAAGTCTATAAACTTGGACTGTTAAATTCTAAAGCAAAGCATGTCTCTTATCCATCCGAGAAAAAGAAATTCAGATTCTGCCATGAATCTGATTATCATTGGGATGAACTTGGTTATGTTCTTGTATGTTAATGCTTAGTGTACACTTTTAATTAACAGTATGAAAAGGCTGGCAGTAAAGTATTGGGGGGATATAATTCCTGATGAGAATGCTTCTAGTACAATTTCTTATCCTCTTTTAAGAGTATTAGTTCTTCTCATATTATATAGATTGAGAGATGATTTGATTAAGTAACTACTTGAAACTAGGACTTGATTTTAGGCTTACTCATTAGTTATTAGTTTAATAGTTTGTCAGATGAATGCTTATTAATTGTCGAGTCAAAATCACAAATAGGAACCGGGTTTTTCGAAAAAGAAAAGGAAAGCTAAATTAGATGTCATGATCAAAAAAGATGAGCGCACCGAAATTTTAATCCGCTTTGTGCCCCCAAAAAGTTTGAGCCGCCCCTGAACCTTACCTGACCCAAATCGACTAAATCGAAATTTTTTACAATTAGTTGTTAGAATTCCGAACACCGAAAAAAAAGGTGTACCAAATGAAAAAAAATCCTGGATCCGCCCTGTTATATCATTTTCTTTGCTTATATGTGGATTTCAGCTATCTCTGTTAGATACAGTTTGACTCATGTAGTCATGTTACGTATATTGATTGGAAGAAGTTATATAAAATAAAATTCTAGATTTTGATTGGAAGAAATTACATATTTTGGAAGTTACAGTTCTATATTTTGATAAGATACAGTTCAAATTGGAAGATGTTACATATTTTGAACAGCTATACTATAACATAATAATATGGTTGTGAATGCTAGCTATATGAGAAGCTTTGGTATAGACTCTATAATATGTCTAATTAATTTCTCTTTTGTGAGTTACATATTTTTAGATATTTGCAAGTTCCATCAATCTTCATTTGCACAGAAAAGATGAGTTGCAACTTTATTTATTATATGTGTATATGTCTGCATTTATGTGAATGGTTCCTGAATTGCTGATGTCGAAATTTTGGTTTTCAACCGTTATGATGGACCTTTAGGCATGGTCTTCATTGTTTCAGAGAATCTCTGAGTTTTTATGCTAGCAGTTCGTCGATTGTAGTTTTCTGTGTGGCTTTGAAATAGATTCTCTCATAGTTTTTTTTGTAAATTTTTATTTATTTTTTTCGGATATCAGGTTTACTATCCGAATCTGTATCCGAAAATTCGTATCGGATATCCAAATTTCGGATATGGATTCAGATAGCGATATCTACTATCTGAAAATTTAGGATATCTGAAAATACGGATATCCGGTTTTTAACACCCATAGTTGCTCCTCCATCAAAGAACAACTTGACTCCATTTCGATCGATTCAGGTTTGTATTCACAGAGGCGAAAAGGAAATCGGTAATTAGCAGTTGGTCGTTGTCATCGGTCATTGTCTTCGTTCATGAATATCGCTCCCTTAATACTATGAGTTCATCTTGTCTTCGTTCATAATTACACAGTAATCAACTAGATAAACTAAAAAAATGTTGGATTATAAACACATGTAATGTTTCTGTTGAACAACAGCCAGATAAGAGCTAAACACAACTGAATCATTATACCAGAGTCGATAATACTTTTCCGATTGTTGAGGATAGCTCATAGCTGAGCAGTATCAATTTGAGGTTAGTTATATCAGAAATACTTTGATCTTAGTAGATTAGATCAGTCATTGTTTGAATGTTGAGGGTTTGAACCATCAGTCTTTGCTTTTTGTTGTAAACTGCCAATTAGATAATTTGTAGGCATGTTTTGTCTAAAATCTCTTGCAGCATGCACATTCGATTATTTGTGCTTCATTTTGTTGTTTTAATTCACTGATTTGCACCATAGTTTGTAAGAATCAGACAGATTAAAGTTTAGTCGTTGTTTGAATGTTGATGTTTTGAACCATCACTCTTTGCTATTGTTGCAAACTGCCAATTAGAACATTTGCAGCATTCGTATTCGATTGGCTTGTTCTGTATAAAATCTTCGCCGCATTTGCGCATTTGCATTCGATCATTTGTGCTTCGTTGTTGTTTTAATTCACTGATTTGCACTTGCACCATAGTTTGTAAGAATGAGGAACTTTTGGATCACCCGTTCATTTTTGTTTCTTTGTACTGTTTTGATTCACTGATTCATCCTCAGCATTAGTATTAATAAATATTTACAATTTTACATTGTTGTGATTACATAACTTTTATTGTAATCAGCCATTTGGTTGCATAGTTAAACTTATTTTGTATTAATTATGTTTAGCTATTGGGGTTTGCAGCTCACTTGGTGAATAATTTGTGATACAAGATGATGAATACCTCAGAGGAATGGAAGTCCTTGTGGCCAATCTCGTCCGTCCACTCGCCGCCCCTCCTCCTCTCCCCAACCACCACCAAATACATTGGACCGCTAATCTTTAATCCGTCTTCCCAACCACAATCTCACCATCATGTCTTCAATTCACCCTCCATCTCTCCTCAAATCCCTCCTTACCCTGGACTTTCTCTCTCTAGATTCATTCATAAATCATCACCTTCTATTCTCCCTTCCACAACCACTTCTATTTCTCCACAACTCTCTTCGTTTTTGTCAAACCCCGAGCAATTTCTTGCATATAATTCCCTTCAACTGCTGAGGTGTCCTGGTACAGATTCCACTATAGCATTCTTTCCCACCGGTTCCAACTCAGATCAAGTTGGGTTTGTTATATTGACCGTGAAGAAGTCCCGATTGATAGTGACAGGAGACTATGGTGAAACTGAAGTTTTTACTTCCGAGAATGCATTGGCTCATAGGATTGTCAAGATTTCTGTGAGTCCACTTGCTGATTGCATATATACTTCAGGTAGTTATTATTGTTGGTTCTCAAATATCTCATTTTCAGCAAAATATTTGTTTGAGAAGTTATAGTATGTAAAGTTAACTTTTGAGTTTTGACAACCTGTTTAACCTACTTGCTTATTTGTTTCAGGTGATTCTTCTGATTCTGTCATTGGGTACTTGTTGGTTTCCACTACCATTTCTGTTCTTTACTACAAAATTAGAATCAGAATAGAACATTCTGGAAACATTACACCTGGATTAGAATTAGTCTATAATAAACCGTTTAAAAGTTCTATGGTTGTCCATGCTTGTTGGAGCCCGCATATACCTGAAGAGAGTCTGGTCTTGCTAGAAAATGGTGATTTATTTTTATTTGATCTGGATTGTTTCTCTGGACCCACAACACCATCTCAAAGGTTGACTGGGAAGAAAGTCAAAGTTGTGTGGGAAAAGTATGTTGATTTTGAGAAAAGTGGTTGGTTGAGTTGTGATTTCAGTTGGCATCCAAAAATTCTAATCGTCGTTCACTCAAGTGCCATTTTTCTTGTTGATTCAAGATCTGAAAATTACAGCATTATCTCTTTGTTAAAACTTGGTACCGGACCTGCATTAAATGATAGATTTATTGCATTTTCCATTGCTGGGCCCGATCGATTCTACTTCACTTTAGCTTCAAAGCACATGGTTTTCCTTTGTGACGTAAGAAAACCAATGAGTCCAGTTCTGAGTTGGACCCATAATGTTGCTAACCCGGGTTACGTTTCTGTTTCTAGTTTGTCTGAATTAAGGTCCCTATCTGAGGATGTTACTTATAGTTGGGCTTCTGAAGCAGGTTATGGTATTTTATTGGGATCTTTTTGGAACTGTGAATTTAGTCTTTTTTGCTATGGCCCAACACCTGATTCTACATCTTTTTATGCATGGGGACTCCCTTCTGATATTTCATTGGCTGCCCGTGAATGCCGTTGTGGTAGTTGTCTTGTAAAAGAAGATATTCTTAAAGATCAGCTTCCTGTTTGGATTAATTGGCAACAAAAGAAAAATTGTGTTTTGGGTTTTGGCGTTCTTGATAAAGAAATATCTTCTCAGTTGTTTAAACCCGATGAGTTTGGTGGGTTTACTGTTATTACTTTAACATCTTTAGGGAATCTTGAGTTACATAGATATTGTGCTTCATGGGATTATTCACAGACTTCAGAAAAAGGCCACATTGAGCAAGCTTTTGATCTTGAAGATTATGCTCTCTATGAAACGGCTGAAGAGGGATTCAAGTATCGAAAGGTCTTTCAGTACTTGAAACTTGACTGGCTTGATGGATACTTAAATTCAGATCTTGACCGAATCCTGAGTATAAGCATGTATACAAACCGCGACAATGAAATCCAGGGAAAAGCTTCTTTCAGTGCGGATTTTCATGAAATTATATGCCAAAATTTGAAGACGTACAGTTCCGATGGGTCCCATGGATCTATAAATATTAGCGATGTATTTAAAGACATCAGCATACCAACTAGTATACATGAAATTGCTTTAAGAAGTATGTGGTCAAATCTGCCTAAAAAGGTTTTACGACTTGGATTTTCGACATATTCAGATCTATCAAACGTCCCTGCAAAGTTAAAGAATGTACCATTAGAGTTCTTGGAAGTGCCATGTCAGCAACCTCACTTACCTCCTTTTTTCTTTCGTGCTCCCTCATCTCGTAGTAGCAAGTGGTCAGAAAAACATAAGCCGAGTAATCATTTAGTGGGACCCATTACTCCAATTCCGTTTTTGATAGCTTATCGCAAAACTCTCATGTTAAAAGCAGATAATCGACCCGCTGACTCTGAGATTGATCTTGAATGTGAGAAAGTAATGAAAGCAGCTAATGAAGTTGTTGAATCAGAATCTCAAATTTGTAATGATCATACGGTTTCTCTCGCTGATGATAATGAAGACGTGCTTCATGGTTCTCAGAATTTACGACAATTTTCTTCATACAAGACTCGTGCAATGATGGATGATTCCAGTTTTGAGGACGAGAAACATAGGAGTTTGATCTTCAAAGTTGGTGAAAAGGATGTGAAAGGGCTTTTTGACTCGCATTGCCCGGTGAAGTTTAGATTTGATGAAAAAAACTCAAGTTTGGGGCCAGTAGAAGAAGATCCTTATAAGTTATTTAAGAAGCAATTTTCCATGTTCAAAAAAGATTTTCGGAGCTACCAAGACTACATATCCGAGTCTAACATCCACAAGTAAATCTTCATTCCTAACGTGGTTTCGGCTTATTAGCATTCTTGAATTAGATTAGCTTATTATTTTTAGTTCTACTTCTAATTTCATGTTTCAATGCTCACTTCATACTACTAGGTAATGATCAGGCGAAATGCATATTATTATTGATGGAAACAATTACAACCGTTGACTTGGGTATGTTTATAATGCATTTTTACTGTGTAATTGTCTACGCGAAAATCTTGACTGTTGTTTTGTATTAATGTGAGATATGTTTACTGTTTTTAGGTTGAAAGATATGTATAGTGAGAACCTGAAAAGCTGTAGAGAAAGTTGAGTTCTTGAAGCAAAGCTACTTGAAGTGTTATTATTTTCTTGATGAAACGCGATTGTTATTGAGATATCTT
Source organism: Deinandra increscens subsp. villosa (assembly GCA_039602395.1). NCBI lineage: Eukaryota > Viridiplantae > Streptophyta > Magnoliopsida > Asterales > Asteraceae > Deinandra > Deinandra increscens. The sequence continues at coordinate 87,881,304 of JBCNJP010000025.1, forward strand.
CACCAAGTATGTTATTTAGTACTCAAAAAGCTGAATTTTTGAAGGTGAGTTCTTGAAGTCAAATTATTTCACTAAAAACTTACACAAAACCCCCAAAACATGAATTTTTGCTAGCCCGGCATGATCTCTAATTGACTCATTTTATAAAGCAAGTCGGAGGCGTGCATAGCCTTCGGACTTCTTGAGGCGACGAGCATACATGAGGTGTGCGCATCGAGAATGCCTCCTATATGTGGGCAGATTTATGTCCATCCGGCGGTTGTATATACTACATACTGCTTTTTAGGTCTTATATAGATGTTATTTCTATCTAAATTCCGGGCACTTTATGATAGAAACCTATGAGAAATATAAAAAAGTACCTCACATAGATGATGTTTTCACTTCGCCTTGCGCCTTGGCTCTAGCGACCCTACCCTATTACCCACTTTCTAAAACCAAAATTACTTTGAGAAGGGGATTGCAAAAAGAAATAAACTGAATAACAATATATCATTTTTCTTGTTCTCACTTTTCAAGATTATTTAAGTGCTGTTTGTTTGCCTCCTTATTCATGTCTCTCTGCTCTTTTACCCATCACTGGTACAGTTTCCCATCGTTCTATGCTACGAGTAGTTTACTGCTTTTGGTTTATTACGCCTCGTTTGTTTCTGTTTTGGTTCCTTGTGCCACACATTATGTTGCACTAAACTTAATGTCAAGAAAAAGTTTTCTTTGAGCTGGAGGTCTCAATAATGCTTGTTTTGTTTATGTTTTTTCATAGTTCGCTGATTTGGGTTTGTTTGGATTTAACAGCTCTACTGGAGAAGAGGAAAGGGGCAAAGGACTGAAGATTCTGAAATTAACATACAGTAAAACATGAGAAGATGGTTGAGCTGGTAGGGTGATAGGTCATATCAAGTGGGTCAAAGTGTATAATATCTATTACAATTCGATACAGGTCGGGTCGCACTAACAAGTAATGCATTCGATGGGATTAGGGAGGGTGTCAGTCTTATGTGTTAAAAATATCAACCATAATCTAGTTAAAAACTTAAACATCATGTAACCAGATATGACCTTTGTAACTCATCTATTTAAACGTGTAAATAGGTTGGAGAGTTATATGCGAGTTAAACAAGTTGATGTGTTTGCTGTTGAAGTTTTATCTGTTTTATTTCTGTAATGTTTGTATCATAAACTTCGTATAATGTTTTCATACTAAACTTTCCCAACCATTTAATAATTTTTCTGTCGACCTATATTTTCGTGATATTTATATCATATAACTTTATTTGATACTAAATTTAATATCAATTTATAACAATTCCTTGTTTTCCCTTTCATAGACACATTATCATCCTTGATCTAATTATGCCTGTTGCTCCTCTCTCTTTAGTTCATTCTTTATGTGTGTTTTAAAGATGAAAATATTTATATGGCAAGTAGAGTGAGTTTGTTGTGAACCAACAAGTTTTATATGATGCAACCGTCTCTTGCTCGTCTCTCTCTTTTATCCCTTTTTTAATATATGTTATTGTGGTAAAGATGGAGACGTTTTTTTTTGTCAAGTTAACTGGTTGAATGGAAGAGGTCGAACGAGAGTTGTATATTTATTTGTGTTAAAGACGCAACCCTAACCGACATACTTTAAATTATGTCGTGTTCTAGGTCTCCTCGTTTAAAGTTTGTTTACGAATATGAGTGGTAATTGATGACCCGATGACGAACCAATGACTTACCTCAAATGGAATTTTTTTAAGGCTATCAGTAATACCTCCAATACACTTTTTAACTCATGTTTTTTTCCTTTCACATTAGCATCACATCGTCCACCATTCAGTTTTAAATTTTTCCCCATAAGGTTGTCCGTAACACCCCTACCACATTCTTTTAACCTCACAAATTTTTTCTACCATATCAACACATTTCACTTTCAGATTCTACTCTCGTAACACCATCCTCACACCATCTTTCATTATTTTTAATCAGGGGCGGAACCATAACTTTTTCATCGGAGGGTCAGAGTAGTAATCTATTATATTCAAAAGTATACGTTGAATATTTTTAACCAATGTATACATGAAGAAAAAAACGATTTTTGATTTCTTTATCTTATAAATAAATACATTTATGACTAAAAATGTTTCTCAAGTAGTTGACAACGAGTTAGAGTTGCTTATTAAAACATCACATCGCTAAGTATTTAAAGAAAAAAAATAATGAAGCTATAATGACTTGACTCTAACAGAACGTTGATAAAAAGAAACACATTGCAACTTTAATTTTTGAAAGTTCACGACGTCATAAAACTAAGCGTTAAAAACTTATTTAAAATTAATAAACAAGTTTAAATAAACTCTACATCAAGAAGTAGACTGAATTGGCTTTGTAGAATAACAGTATCGAAATTTGAATTGGTTTTAATAAAAAATACATCGTTTTAATGAGTTTCACATCAAATTTAGATGTCTAATAACACAGTATTTACTTTTTTGGCTTAGTTGTAAGAGACTTATGGTTTTCTTTATGGTCTTAGATTCAAACCCGGCCTCGAGTATTCATTTATAATTTAAGATATAGTAAAAGTATAGTAGTTTACCGATTATTCGAGCTCGAGTATTGATTTATAGTTTGAAAATGGTAAAAGTATAGTAGTTTGCCATTAAAAATAATCGATAAGCCAAAAGTTATAAATTTATAAACAAAAAATTAACCTTGAAATTGAAAGATCAAATACAACAAAACTATAAAGATTTTTATACGGGATTATTAAAACTAAACATTAAACATTATAAAAGGCAAGCTTTTCTTAAATAATATCAAATAAAAAATAAATTCATTTAAAGAAATTACCAAAAAAATGGAATTTTGTGAATTGTCATGTCACTACTCACTAGGTGTCGTTCCGTATATTTTTAATTAATTTAAAGCTAATTAGATGATTTGACACCCCTTTTAAAATAAAAGAAAAAAAACTGATTTCACAGCCAACACTATCTTCTCCACACAACCATCCCACTACTACTCTAATGTCACCGCCGGCGACCGGAAATAAATCCGGCGATACAATATTATTTCTTCTTTTCTTTTCGTATTAACTCCTCTACATCTCCACAACAACAATTTAAGAGGGTCAAACTACAAAAATCTGCAACGAAGCTATATATTGGTACTAAAGAAATTCCGGCCACCGGAGGGTCAACGGACCCTCCGGACCCTCCTGTAGTTCCGCCGATGTTTTTAATAATATTTATTAAAAAAGTTGGAGAGATAGATAGAAAGGAAGAGAGAGATGGAGAGAGGAGAGAGAGAAAATTGAAATGTTTTTGTGCGGTAGTAGAGTCTCGTAGAAAAACCCAAAGTGCGACGAATGAGATTGCATAGTGGTGTTCTCACATTAGGTCGTAGTGTCATGTCATCTAGCTGCACTATGCGACCTGACCATCATAGTTAGCCTAATCAGTTAGGGGCGAAGTATAGTGAGGGCCCGACTGGGCCCGGGCCTTACCCGTTTTTTCGCTCAGAAGTGAAAATTTATACGTGTCCAGTCCGAATTTTTTTTATATACTTAGTCCGGCCCTCTCCATTTTTTAATCCTTGACTTTCGGCCCTATTTATTTTTCTAATCAAGCTTCGCCCCTGTAATCAGTGTCTTTGTAATTGTTATTATTCTTGTTTTTTAAAGGTAAATACACATTCGTTGTTGAAACTTACTAATAAAAATCCACACAGTCTACTTGTAAAATTTGAATGTGTACCAATTGTTGGATGGTGATATATTTGTATTTATATATTTATATCTAAACTAGTGAACCGTATGGTATGAAAAATACTAAAGAACACAATGAGTAGTTAGATGGAATGATTAAAATTGTTGGAATGAAAGAAGAGTTGATGGGACAAATTTAATTCACTTTTAAAAATAAAAGAGTAAATTACATAGAAGGTAATTTATGTTTTATCTAGATTTTGGATTATGTCTTTTAATCAAAGTAGCTATATTAGACATTCTTTATGTTTTATACATGTTTAATATAAGGTCCTTTATCACTAACGGGGTTAAAAACATCGTTAGGTCAGGGCAATTTCGTCAATTCATCATCTCTTTAAAATAACTTTAAAAAAAAATAAAAAAATCCCATGTATAAACATCATGCCGCTCTTTCTTCATACGCATAAACAAGAAACTAGGGCTCCCATTATTATCCACTCTCAATTTTCAACTTTTCTAGCAATCTAAGTTTTGAATATTATCCTTTGCTGTTTCTTCAACATATTACAAAAAACAAAGCTATGATTTTTAAAAGTCGAGGAATGGTTGTACATGACCTACTGAACTCTATTAAGAAAACCAACTGCCTCGGGGGCCGGGAACCCAAATGTATCAAACGCAAACGAGATAAACAAATGTTGATTCTCTGAATATAACAAGTATTAATTTTATTTTCTAGAAATGCGATACAGCAAGTAATAGAGAGGTACATCTAGCCTAACCATTTTGTCAAAAGTAAGAAAAATTAAAGGCTTCTAAGCACACTCCCATAAATTGTTGTACAACTAAATTTGAATTCGATTCGAATTGGAATAAAGTTCACACAATTCGATTCGAATAAGCTTATTCAGACTCAGATCGAATTCTACTATATTCGAATAAATCAATTTAGAGTTAAAAATTTCATATTTATCAACAAACACATCCAACTATTATCTGAATTACGCATAGTATTTCAATTGTACCTGCATTTAGAAACTTTCAACGCTAAACAATTTGCTAAATCAACATAAAGGTAGAAAAAACATTATGCTTTCTTAACAAAATTCTAATTCGATCACATTCACATAGTTATTTGGTTTGAATAAGAGTTCGATTGGAATAAACAACGAAAAAAAATTCAAATTCAATTCTGATCGAATTTTAAGTTACTCGAGTGTGTCGATGTGAGTTGCTCATAAAGTTTTATACAGTTAAACTTTTTTTTAACGGAAATATTTATTATTTATTTATTTATTATTATATTATTATTGTTTTAAGTTGAGTTCTGTTCTGCGCCTTCTCTTGTAGAGTTGTTAAAACTTAAAATTAGGCTCTGGATAAAGACACAGGAGGTTTTGATTTCTGCACAGGATACAAACGGTCGTTTGTACCCAAACGGCCGTTTGTAGTTTTTTTTTTTTTTTTTTTTTTAATAAATGTTTTAAATCATTTAACTTTTATAAACATTAAAAAGGTTTATTTACCATATATGATAAAAAGTACTTAAATGAACACAATAATGACTTAAAATAATAAATTTTGAGACTCAGAGTCTTTACCGGTATCATCTGAATGACATCTCGACAAGTCTTTTCCGGTGTTGGGTCCCCACGGCCCATGATTTTTTTATTTATTTTTTTTTTTAAAACGTTTGTCGAGAATAAGTCACTATTGTGTTCGTTTAAGTACTTTTTATCAATATATGGTAAATAAACTTTTTTAATGTTTATAAAAGTTAAATAATTTAAAACATTTATAAAAAAAAAAATTAAAGAAAAAAAAACTACAAACGGCCGTTTGGGTACAAACGACCGTTTGTATCCTGTGCAGAAATCAAAAGCTCCTGTGTCTTTATCATGTCCCTAAAATTATTTATTTGCGAGAAGCGGATATAAATTGTTTTTTTCCTTTAACGGAAGTTGATAAAATACCCGTAGCCGGTTGCTGACGGGGTGTTCGTACGTTTCTATCACCATTTTCTTCCCCAACAAATCTATGCAATTCCAAATTTCAGGTACAATTTCATCTGCAGCTCTTCATACTATCCTTCACCATTTGATCACCTCAATACAAACTCAATTCATCAATTTCCGCTTCAGTGTGAGTTCAATCGTCTGTTTGATGA
>JBCNJP010000025.1:87887664-87936305 GCA_039602395.1 Deinandra increscens subsp. villosa
CTTTATTTTTAATAATATTTTATTAAAAAAGTTGGAGAGATAGATAGAAAGGAAGAGAGAGATGGAGAGAGGAGAGAGAGAGATAATTGAAATGTTTTTGTGCGGTAGTAGAGTCTCGTAGAAAAACCCAAAGTGCGACGAATGAGATTGCATAGTGGTGTTCTCACATTAGGTCGTAGTGTCATGTCATCTAGCTGCACTATGCGACCTGACCATTATAGTTAGCCTAATCAGTTAGGGGCGAAGTATAGTGAGGGCCCGACCGGGCCCGGGCCTTACCCGTTTTTTCGCTCAGAAGTGAAAATTTATACCTGTCCAGTCCGAATTTTTCTTTATATACTTAGTCCGGCCCTCTCCATTTTTTAATCCTTTGACTTTCGGCCCTATTTATTTTTCTAATCAAGCTTCGCCCCTGTAATCAGTGTCTTTTTAATTGTTATTATTCTTGTTTTTTAAAGGTAAATACACATTCGTTGTTGAAACTTACTAATAAAAATCCACACAGTCTACTTGTAAAATTTGAATGTGTACCAATTGTTGGATGGTGATATATTTGTATTTATATATTTATATCTAAATTAGTGAACCGTATGGTATGAAAAATACTAAAGAACACAATGAGTAGTTAGATGGAATGATTAAAATTGTTGGAATGAAAGAAGAGTTGAAGGGACAAATTTAATTCACTTTTAAAAATAAAAGAGTAAATTACATAGAAGGTAATTTATGTTTTATCTAGATTTTGGATTAGGTCTTTTAATCAAAAGTAGCTACATTAGACATTCTTTATGTTTTATACATGTTTAATATAAGGTCCTTTATCACTAACGGGGTTAAAAACATCGTTAGGTCAGGGCAATTTCGTCAATTCATCATCTCTTTAAAATAACTTTTAATAAAAATAAAAAAAATCCCATGTATAAACATCATGTCGCTCTTTCTTCATACGCATAAACAAGAAACTAGGGCTCCCATTATTATCCACTCTCAATTTTCAACTTTTCTAGCAATCTAAGTTTTGAATATTATCCTTTGCTGTTTCTTCAACATGTTACTAAAAACAAAGCTATGATTTTTAAAAGTCGAGGAATGGTTGTACATGACCTACTGAACTCTATTAAGAAAACCAACTGCCTCGGGGGCCGGGAACCCAAATGTATCAAACGCAAACGAGATAAACAAATGTTGATTCTCTGAATATAACAAGTATTAATTTTATTTTCTAGAAATGCGATACGGCAAGTAATAGAGAGGTACATCTAGCCTAACCATTTTGTCAAAAGTAAGAAAAATTAAAGGCTTCTAAGAGGCACACTCCTATAAATTGTTGTACAACTAAATTTGAATTCGATTCGAATTGGAATAAAGTTCACACAATTCGATTCGAATAAGCTTATTCAGACTCAGATCGAATTCTACTCTATTCGAATAAATCAATTTAGAGTTAAAAATTTCATATTTATCAACAAATCACATCCAACTATTATCTGAATTACGCATAGTATTTCAATTGTACCTGCATTTAGAAACTTTCAACTCTAAACAATTTGCTAAATCAACATAAAGGTAGAAAAAACATTATGCTTTCTTAACAAAATTCTAATTCGATCACATTCTCATACTTATTTGGTTTGAATAAGAGTTCGATTGGAATAAACAACCGAAAATTCAAATTCAAATTCAAATTTAAATTAAATTCTGATCGAATTTTAAGTTACTCGAGTGTGTAAATGTGAGTTGCTCATTAAGTTTTATACAGTTAAACTATTTATTTACACGGACAATTAATTTATTATTTATTGGGAATATTTATTATAATAATATTATTATTGTTTTAAGTTGAGTTCTGTTCTGCGCCTTCTCTTGTAGTCTTGTAGAGTTGTTAAAACTTAAAAATATTTATTTGCGAGAAGCGGATATAAATTGTTTTTTTCCTTTAACGGAAGTTGATAAAAATTTATAAATAGATGATAGATACCCGTAGCCGGTTGCTGACGGGGTGTTCGTACGTTTCTATCACCATTTTCTTCCCCAACATATCTATGCAATTCCAAATTTCAGGTACAATTTCATCTGCAGCTCTTCATACTATCCTTCACCATTTGATCACCTCAATACAAACTCAATTCATCAATTTCCGCTTCAGTGTGAGTTCAATCGTCTGTTTGATGATCTTCTGCCGTTTTTTTTTTGTGATTCCACCGATTATTTAGGTTAAAGTTTACTAAAATGGCCGGGGAAATAGAGCTAGAAGAAAGCAGTTCGGGAAACCCTAGGGATACGGATCCTCTGCTTCAGAATCACCAGAATGCAGGTTCTGGTCCACCGTCGTTGACTGCCGTTGCCGCGTCGGGTTCAAGTGAGGCGAAGTATGATGATGTTGAAGCTGGATCGATCGCCACTTGTCGTATTTGTCTTGAGTGCGACGGAGAGGAAGGTAGATGTTATGCTTTCCACTGATTTTAACTTTTAAGTTTTAATTTGTTCATATCAGGAGTTTATGTTAGATTTAGTAATTCTTTCAGTTTTAGTGTTCTTTTGCTTCGTTAGTGTCTTAGTGATTATATTCATATGATTTTGCTCATGATCGTCTGTGTAATTTATATATTTGATACATTAAACCACAAAATGCTTGAACTGCTTATATGATAAAATATGTATTTGAGTATCTGATTGATGTTTACATTGTGTGTTAAGGATACACTAGAGAGGGATGTGCATTGGTTATTTGACCACTTTTTTTAGATGATTTTTATGATAATTGTTGACAGTGCCATGTGATAGAAGTGAAACTTGATAGAAGACGTGATCGAAGAGAAACAACGAGTTTTATAATGTTTCTGTTAGGATGATTTAGTGTAACTAAGTTGATCTGGATGCCCATTGTTGGCTCTCTTATGTTAGTCTTCCTTTTCCAGCTTTTGCTAACCATGAAAATCTAGAGATACAGAACTGTAAGAAGGCGTTCTCATTCATTTGATCATGGTGGTGATATTAGGTGATCATTGTGGAGTATATTGTCCTAGTTTGACTTTGAATTTTAATTGTGATCAATTTATTAACACCCTGTATTCAAAAACATGGTACACTGCTGATTGTGAACCACAGAATTTGTAAATACTTTCCTGAAACTCTGTTGTTACTTGTTAGCCTGTAGATGAAAATGGTAATACAGTCATGTAGAAACAAGGTTCAATCAAACGAAAGTAAGTTGAATGTTCCATGAAAAAGTACGTAATTATATTGTGGCTGACTGGCTATGAGATGATGCGCGATGATGTTTGTATATCAAGTTGAATCACTCTAATTTATCAGTGGCTCCTCAGCACTTGTTTTGCTATTCATGGTTATCTGAATGAGATTCATATAACGAATAATCAGAAGGTATTGGGATACCATTTTTTTGTGAGTGCATTGGCAGTTTTAATTGTTGCGTTTTAAAGCTAAGTATGCCAATTAGATGACTAACTTCAGAAGAACTTATCTGGAAAATGCTAGAGTTAATTAAGCAGTTAAGTTATTTATTTCTTTGGAAACTGCATTAACTATTATCAGTTTCTCTCTTTTATGTTTTTGATCACGTCACTAGCTTTAAATGTTTGTAAAGGCTTAGAAAAGTATTAAACTTGTGTCTCAATAGTGTGTGTGCTCGACATAATTATTTCTAGTTGAGTATAGTGGTGTAGGTTTATTCTTTTGTGCTTTAGTTTCTGACTTCGTTGGTAAGAAATGTCTTCCATTATGTTATTACATAATAAAATTGTCTGTATATTTCTGTAGGTGATGATTTGATATCTCCATGCATGTGCAAAGGCACCCAGCAGTTTGTGCATCGTTCATGCCTTGATCATTGGCGATCTGTTAAGGTAAGGCCTGCTAATTTCCATGACATCTATCAGGAACAAGATACTATAAGCCATTCCAATTTTAATGCATTTATGTGGTGCTTTCAATAGGAAGGGTCTGCCTTTTCTCATTGCACGACTTGCAAAGCTCAGTTTCACCTTCAAGTTGTTGAGCTAAAAGACAACTCCTGGAGGAAGATAAAATTCAGGCTATTTGTTGCAAGGGATGTTTTCCTTGTATTTCTGGCTGTACAAACGGTGAGAATTCTGTTCTTTTAAATTGCTAAATTCTATACTATCTTTTTTTGCTTTCATGATATTGATCATTTTCTGTTGTCATAAATAAATTTCTTTTCCCTCAGAACCTCAGGTTCTATTTGTAAGTTACTGTGATCCCCGCGTCACTCTTATCAGTCCCTCTTTTAGGATGTTCAGTTTTTTATTTTCAATATATCGAATCATGATATTCACTATTATTTGGCTCCATCTGCCAGCATTTAAAGCAGATTTTTTTGCATCTGATGCTCCTTCAAGCTCCTTTGATCTTCAGTTATAAATCACTATTTGACTTTGACATTAAGCTTACCGGTTTAGTCCCTTCTTTCCATGTCAATGGTAAATTCATTTTCAAGTAACCATGATCCTGCATGGCTGGATCTAGTTCGTTTCCTCTTAGAATTTGTTTTTTCATCATCTTTTGTGCAAGTGTTGGTACTGCTATTTAGGTAATATCTTGATTTTGTTTCCACCTAATTGACCCATAAGAATACAAGACTGTTAAAATCACATTCTATAATGCTATGGAGTATGGGCTATAATGTTATGTAAAGTTGGCTGTTCTTTTTCGTTTCAGGAAGCAGGACATGGTTAATTGTACCATGCCATGCATTTCACATTACCACTATCTGAAATTGTCATTCAACTGGCACCTATTGTCACCATTATCAGTTAGATTTTGTGCTGTTGTCTTCAAGCACATTAATTATTTATATTGTACAATTGCTCTTATTACTTGTTATCTGTTAAACGTTACGTTTCTTTTCAAATGCATTATTTGTTAATATTTGTAGATTGTACAAATGCTCTATAATTTTTTATCTCTTGTACTTAAAAGATGATCATAACTTCACTGAAGATTTCATAACGCTTGAACTTCTTCATTGAATAATTTTGGGTTTTGTGAGCTCGATAAAACTATTACTAGTTATATTTAGTAATAACCAAGGAAAACTCCATCCTAATGTATGCAGTGTGTGCAATACATGCATTACGATTGTCACCTGGAATGCAGTTTGTGCATCTTTTTATATCATACTATAGTTGGCCTTTTTAAGAAATCAGACATTCAGATGACTAACTCATACAGGTGATTGGGCTGATGGGAGGCCTTGCATACATTGTGGACAGAGATGGGTCTTTCAGAACTTCTTTTGATGACAATTGGGACCGTGTATTATCAACGCATCCTATACCATTCTACTATTGCATAGGTACATTGTCCTCTATATGATGGAAAAGGAAAAAGACTAGTGATTATAGACTTATAATGCCTGACATCCACACCCCACCCCCCCACCCCCCCCCCCCCCCCCCCACCCCCACACACACACACACGCACACACACAACCTTAATGTTTCTCGTTTCTAGGTTCTTTTTTTTTTTGTGAGCTGTGTAAACGATTATATTGGTCTTTTTAGACTGTGATTCAAATCATTCAATTACAACACCCAGGTGTCTTAGTCTAATATTTAGGCGCGGAGACTAAAATTGATTACAGGGTCTCCAAAAAAACAATATTTTACGCACATATATAAGCATATAACTTGCTAAATCACTTTATTAAAAAAAAACAATATGTCATGATTATACTATTTGTAAGCATATTTTAACGCACAAATTACCCATCTCATTCCATATTTTTGGACTACTATGATGAAGCAGTGAAAGGTTATTTTTACAGGGGTCCTTTTCTTCTTTGTACTGGTTGGGTTCTTCGGGCTGCTTGTTCACTGTTCATCTTTTAACAATGATCCACGTATGGCTGGCTGCCAGAACTGCTGCTTTGGGTGGGGAATCTTGGATTGTTTTCCTGCCACGATGGAAGCTTGTTTTGCTCTTGTTATTGTTTTTGTGGTTATATTTGTCATCCTTGGAATTGCCTATGGCTTTCTTGCTGCTACCATGGCTATCCAAAGGATTTGGCAGAGACACTACCACATCCTCACCAAAAGAGAGCTAACAAAGGTACTTATTATCATTCTCATTTAATTATGGATAGGTCATTATGTTCTATTCATGAAACAAGTGAAATTATAATCAACAGGCTGGAAGTCACCCAAACCGTATTATTAATACACAAAACCTACTATATCCTTGACACTAATTGACGTTCCTTTTTTTTATAATGGCGAAAACATGCTACTTCGGATCCCTTCATGTTTCTTTCTTTCGGAGTAGATTTCTGTGGTTCTAAAAAGTACAAATGGAGCTAGTCACCCGTTTGAAGACATTGGTCGCCATTTCTCTTTCTTGCTGGTCAATTTTTGTTTCTTGTTGGTCAAATGAGCTAGTTGGTTTTTGTTTCTTGCTTTTGGAGTCGATTTATGTGATTTGACGGTTTGCACTACTCTATATGCTTGATTGACATCTGGTGATGACGATAAAGGTTTGGTGGGGGTGGATTACGTCGACAATTGGGGCCGGTGCTAATGCGGGTGTGCTGATGGGTCATCAGAAGGTGGGTGAGGGCTGGTGATGGCCAACCATATTATGGACAAACCACAATGACCATCCGTGTAGTTTTCTCAGATCCTTATAATATAATTAGAAAATAATATAATTTTTAGTCAAATTGACACACTAATTGTACTTAGAAGTTCAATGCCATTGGATTAAACGTGCTTTGAGATCATCTTGTGCAGGAGTATGTGGTGGAGGATCTTCATGGACGTTACACCCCTCCAAAACTGGATCCAGAACATTTGGAGCGCCTAAAGATGCTCAAGCTTTTGTAAGTTTCTCATAGAAATGTCTGTTATATAGACTCTTGAGGGTAAATGCTAGAGATACGTGTGCTTGTATATAGTTATATGAAACCATATAGGTCGAGCCTATAAACACCACACACACCATACACATTATCATTTGCTTAATTACAGTATGTAGCTGCTTCATGATTTTTATGACCTGCGTGTCTTTGTTTTTACTTGCTAAACATAGTAACTGAACTGCCCCTTATATTAGGGAAAAGTTAAAGATCTATATAATTACTTGTGCATGAAAACAGTCTCAAACCGAGAAACAAAGACAGATTAAAACTGATGATGTTATCTTAGATTTTCACCAGATTTCTAATTTAATTCCTCAACCGTCTGACTTGAATCACTAACGAATATCAAATGATCACCGTCCCTAACTACTTCTATTTCATCTACTTCAGCTCCTTCTTTATTTACAACCTTTGACGCCATAAAGCCATACTTCTTCACACCAATCTCCAGTAATTCCTGAAAGTTTCTTGGTATGAAGACAAGTTTTCCTGCAACGTCTCCTTTCTCTGGACAACTTACAACCACCCTACCAGGATTTTCCTTCCCACCAGCATCATCCAACATGCTTTTAGGCCTCGGTGACACCAAGTCGATACTGCTCTCACCCTCTCGTGCATTCGACATAATTCCAAAAAGTGAATTATGGAAATTATCACTTCTTCGTCTCCGGCGTGAACGGATCCAAGATCCGTCATCTGAATCTTGGGGGCCGGTTCTGGTCATTGTCGGTTCGCTTTTAAACCTCCCAAGAAACTTCACGCGTGGAAATTCATGAACACGTTTGTCCTCGGGAATCGAGACGAGTAGAGGTGGTCTGGAGAACTGGGGCTCTTCTGTGAACTTTACGGACAAGAATAATGTTTTTATCTCTTCGTGTCCTTGTTGCTCAGCCAGGCCTCGGGGGCTCCAACCATGATGATCTTGTTGGTCAGGGTTGGCTCCTTGGTCTAATAGAAATTTCACCATCTCGATGTTACCTTCACAGACTGCAACGTGAAGAGCCGTTGATCCATCATTTCTAGCACGAGTGACATCTCCTCCATAACGAATGATCTGGTTCAGCAGATCTAAGTTGTTCTGCTCGGCTGCAATGCAAGAAAATTGGCCAACGTTGCCAGATAACAGGGTGGCACCGTTATCTGCCAAAAGTCTGATCACTGTCTCATGGTTACCAATTATAGCCTCCCACAATGGAACGTTGCCTTCTGAATCTGTATAGGTCAATGCACAGTAATTTAGAATTTTCAGACAAAAAGGTCCCAAGTATATCTGACTTCTGACCCGCCCATTTTGACCCTCCCCAAACCACCCCATTTCACAGATGAATACCAGCTTTTCAACTCAAAGCAAATGAAGAAAAAAGAAGCACCTATGCAATTGGGATCTGCTCCATAATCTAGCAGCAAAAGCACACAGTTTTCGCTTCCTTTTGATGCTGCTATGTGCTGAGCATAAACACAAAACACACAGAAGTTAAGGTTAGGGTATATATGTTTGTGTGGCAAAGATTCATTGGTGATCAAATCTGTGAAAACTTCGTACCAACGCGGTTCTTCCATTGTTGTCCGATTCGTTTGGATCAAGACCTTTCTTCAACAACTTTTGCAACAAAAGGTCGTCTCCTCGACGTGTAGCAAAGCATAGGCTTAGTGGCAAGTCCATCCTGCCTCGTGCCAGCATATTCTCCGTCTCTATCAACACTCCTTCCATAACCGGGTCATTTAAGTTTTTCAAATGCTGCTCACCCAAAACGACAGTGTTTGAGATCACTAATCTTGCTAAAACGATATAATATAACGAGAGGGGAGAAGTTAGACAAACCTCGAGAAGATTGTCCATAATAACCGTCCCGTCACCGACGTTGGCTTGAACAATGCTCAAGAATGTAGTACGGTTCAGCCGTAATAACTGGCTTAGTCTTTTGGTTCGAACCGTGAAAAGTTGAGGTCTGTAACAAAGAACCCCGATTTCACCACAAAGATCACCCCGTTTCGCTTCACCTACAACCTGCTCGACTCCATTTTTCATAACAAGCAGTTCCTGATCAAATTATTTAAAAAAAATATATAATATTAGAACATATTTTAGAATGTTTTTTAATAAATAAAACATATAAAAATCAACACTTACCACTGCTCCTGTAACAAGTATGTAGAAATCTGTAGGTGCTTCATTCTGTAAGATAACATCTTCCTTTGGAGGAAAGTATTCAGCTTTCATTTCTGAAACCTTCAAATATATATTTATTTGGAATCAGTTTATTGTTAATGTGAAAACGAAATGGCATATTCGTAAATATAGTGAAAGAAGATAGATACCAGCTGAAAGAGGACATCATTGGAGACACCATGAAACAAATAGGCCTTATCAAGAAGAGAATAGAAAAGGTAATGTGAAATGCTTGACCGAATGGCCTTCGGAAGCGAGTCGATAGTCTCTTGTTGCTGAAGCCCTTCGGAATCAGTTCTAAACTTCAAACACAAATGCGCCACCATCTGATCTTGCAACCGAGCTGGCAACTGGTTTCTGAGGCCAAAACTCGAGGCTGCTTGAATCGTATCTCGCTAAATTTCAAACAATATAACAACCAATCAATCATATGTTTTGTTAAAAAGACAGAACAGAAACTCAAGAACAAGTGTACTCACAAACTGTCTTGTTTTGCTGGTACCATGGACAACAAGATTGGTCATGTTCCCTATGAGATAGGATGTCAATCCGAGGTTGAAAAGCATGTAACATATCACGAATATCATCTCCCGTCTATTCTGAGCATGCAAATCACCATATCCGGTAGTCGTGAGAGTCGTGATTGACCAGTACATGGATGTCACGTAACGAGCCCCCAGACCCTCGTCTTTGAAATCCGAGTTGCCATACCCGATCCAAGTATTACCCGGATTAGAATATGTAGCAGCAAGATAATAGTAGAAACACCCAGCAGAGTGTACCGCAAATAGGGTGACCTATTATCATCATCATGTACACAATGTTAGTTCTCTAACTTCATATTATGATTTTATATAAATTTTAGTACTTACAGAAATAAGCTTGGCACATCGAACCCAGAAGTAGTTGAAGTTCTGATCTTTCTCGAGTCTGTTCCCCAAAGGAAAAGAAATTAAGCATCAAAACCGGGTTGATATTCATTAAAGGACACTTTAAGAAGCTTTTGACCCGATAATCAAAGGGATGAAACTCGTACCTGGCAAACATGGCGCTAACTCTACGCAAACGCCATAGTCTAAACATGTTGAATAATCCATACGATTGTAAGGATCGAGTGGATATTTTGTGGGCTAGTTCCGAAGGGATTGTGGATATGACATCAAATACCAGCCAAGTGCTTGTATATCTCCAAGCAATCTGCTTCGGGTCATCCACGAGAAGATAAGTACTTTTATCCAGGTAAGCTACGAAGAATGTAAGGATAATATCGATGGCGAAGAACGCGTTGACAACGTTGTCGATGGCTGAGAGTGGTAGCTCTGGTTTTTCTAAGAAACCGAATTCAAATGGGGATACCCATGCGGTATACAGCACCAAAGCAACTAGATAGGTCTCCCATGCCCTGAAACAATTTTGATGTTGGGTTAAATTCAACAATAAAAGTTAATAAAAGTTAATAGTTATTGTAATAAAAAGGATAGGAAAGTTTCACGAAACGTCACGGTGTACATGTGCGAATTTAGTTACTTGTTTTTTTTTAAAGTAATATACATAAAGTTAGACACGCAAGTAAAGAGTTTAAAACAAATTACAACATGAATCAGACCTAAAACGTTAGATACACGTTTTTAATAGGTTTGATGTAGTGTTGTAATGAAAATACATCTAGAGCTAAAAAGTGATAAAACTAAAAAGTTGTACACACTCGAAAGCCACAGGAAAGGGAAAAAATGAGGGAGAAGGAAAATCGCTTGGGAAGGGTTGAGGTGGCGTGTGGCCACCTATGGTTACATCATGAAGGGAGTGCAACGGTGGTTGCGGCGGAGGGGAGGCCACAAAGCGGGGAGACACCCTTATAATGAGTTTGCACAACTAATTGACATTGGATGTGTATTTTTAACTTTGAATTTATAAAAATAAATAAGCATTTGATTTATCGTATAATGTAAATTGCTTTTTTTTTACGGTACAAATCATTCGAAAAACCCAAAGAGTACTTATACCAGTTTAGTTTATTTTAGAAAAAAAATCATCTTCATAAACAGTCGAGTGATAAAACCTGAAAAATCATAATATATAAACTCCTAAAATCGTTAATTATACACTTTAAACAACGGTTAAATACCACACAGGGTGAAGGCATTTAAATATAAAAAATATAGAAAATAAGGTCTTAAAATTAAAATAAAGTCAACAACATAGACTATTTCCTCCTTTACCCCTTTTAAGCACTCATCATTAATAACCATTATATTTTATTTGAATACATACATGCTTAAAATATCTTTCACACTTTAAAAAGTAAAAACCTACTTTTATTTATTTATTTATCTACTTTTTTGAACGGCGAAAAAAACCTACTTTTATTTATCCCTGATTCCCTGATTCCCTCTATATTTAAAAACTGCAAGAACCTTCTTATTTTCTGTGCTTATTACAATATAATTTTTTTTTTTTTTTTGAACGGCCAACGAATGCCCCGGAAAATCCGGAGACTATTTACACCAGTTGAGCTCATTCCAGAGTGAAAATCCACCTCCGCAATATACTTAATTTAAATTTTAAAGCATCTGTTATTGAAGCGGTATATACATGTACGTGATTCTCGTGGTAATCAACAATTTATTGATTTTGGAAAAAAATGCACTGAATGGTATTTGGATTTTAATATACGGTGTTCTATATTTTAGGAATGATACAATATATTATCAAAAATATTGTTCATTCCCTATCTTTTATTATATTTTGTGAGTGAAAGAAAAGAGAAAAAATAATAATAAATGTATAAAATATATTATTATTTAACTGAAGAGGCAAGAAAAAATAAAATGTTATTTAGTTAATTATAGGGATACTGATAGAGAATGAGTTATAAATGCTCTTTGTTCAAGAGATCAAATGATGAAAAAAAATGTTCATGAGTCTATATTTTTTAAGCGGTCTACAAAAAACATCTCACTATATATCTGTATATATGTATATATAGTGGGGTGCTCAAGCGATGCATCGGAGAACACAACACAATAATACATTACTGGTAAACGTAAACGTTTGAACAAGTAGTTAGTGTATTTTAATCATAAGTTCCTATTAACAAAATGTTTATGACATATTCATAGATTTATTACTTTCGTGGTAATTTACATATTTATCTAACCATAACTATTAAAATTTTAAGTAAAAAACTATTTATGAGTAATTTATGAGTAATAAATACATGTACCGGTAAACGGTTGAATAATTATTTGGGAGTACATTATATGACAATTAACATGGTCCTTGTATACACATAAACGTTTGAACAATTAGTTAATGATTTTTAATCATAGCTTCCTATTAACAAAATATTTATAACATATTCATAGATTTATTACTTTCATTTATAAGTAATTAATTGGATAACGGTAATTTACATTTTATCCACCAAAAAGTATTAAAATTCTAAGTAAAAACCCATTTTCTCCATCTTATATATATTATAATATATATATATATATTATAATATATATATATATAAATATACACATATATATTTTTTATGCATAAGGTTATTGTAAAAAAATATTTTTGTCTAAATGTACAAAAATCACATGTTAACACACTATTAAAAAACTATGGGGATGTCCAAACGATGCGATGAAAAACATAACACAATAACAAAACAACTGGTAAAACGTTTGAAAAATTAATTTGTGAACTATCTATATTATATATATTTGAATGTTTAACAAAATTTATAAAATAAAGTAAATATAAATCATATATAAAATAAAAACAATTTTGAATTTTAGTTAAACAAAAAAATTGATTGTGTATGTAATTAGATTTTTTTGAAGGATTTCGTTGTTAATTGTTTATTCAATTACCTTTTAGTATTAAATTTGTAGTTATTAACAAAGACAATTTTACCCTCTAAAAACTCTTAAAGATTTTAAAAAGTGAAGTAAAAAGACAATTGTGTACATCTTAAATGTATTAAATTATACTATACATTACACGGTGCGCCAACGTGTTTTCAACACAATGGGTTAGCGAGTTTTTGTAGAGTGGCTAGCATGTGTTTTTTCGAACAACGGTTTAATATGTTTTTATACATGTATGAGCGTATGCTTCTTTGCTACACTTTTTAAACAAATTAAAATAGCTTCTTATTAGAAATTAATCATATATTAAAAAAATAGTTATCACGATTTTTACAATAAAAATATTACTTCGTTCTCTAAAAAGAGACCAAATGACACCAATATTATAGTTGCTTTAACCCATTCTCATTGAACTGTATCGACCATCCAAAACCAACCTAAGATTCCTCCTAATGTATACATACATCTTCTGAATTTACAAGACCAAAAAGGCCTAACGATCGAATCTATAATTATATCCGTCCAATAAATAAAAGATCCCCACATAAACGTGTCTTGTTTTACTTTTGTTAAACATATATCATAATCTTAATTTTTTTTCAATCAAATCAAAAAACAAAATAAGACTAAAATAAATAATATTTCTATACCTTTTTCCATATGCAACTAAAATAAATTATTTTAGATTTTATTCGTTCTAGTTTCACATAGCCAGGTTTACGTATCGAATTTTTATTTATGTTTGTAATATAACTTTTTTACGTATTCGTATTATCTCCACCGCCACACGAACAAAATAAAATCTAATGATGACGACACGTAACTTTGGTTTTTTCATAATCTTGCAGCCTGGATTTAAAAAAAAATGATACCCAAAAAACCAATGAATTAAACAGTTTAAATAAACCAAAATTAAATGTTTTATATTCTTGTAAATAATCCAAAAAGAGTAAAAACTCATATTAGAGAGATATGAATGCTGTCCTTCATATCGGCCGGTACAGTTGATCAGCTAGACAATAAATGGTAGCATGGCTGCTGACGTCATCAATGGCGGTATCACCAAAACACAAAAGACACACAAACACAACCTTATATACATGCATATACATATATACATATGTTATATATGTTATATGTATATATACCTTTAGGAGCAAGTTCTAAGGTGTTTATTTATTTTTTTTAAATAAAATTTACCAGTATACCGTCCTCTTTTTATCGAGCAAAAAGAAAGAAAAAAATACCTATAGCGACGATCATAAGGGGAGACGATAAAGTTGCGAAGCTTAACCCGACGGTTAGTACGGGCACCGAGGGACGGAAGTATCCCGGTGGTTAGACTATACTGGCTGCCGTCTCTAGAAATCTGTTCGAGCTCTTGAGCACCACCACCACACATTGAAACCCTAAAAGCTCCAATATTATTTTTCTTGTTCATTAATGTTTTATCCGGGCTGAAGATTTCAGCCATTTTTTTTGTTTAGAAAACTTGGTGGTGATCTGCTTCGTATGTGTTGTTGTGTGGATGTATATATAGTAAAGATGGTGTTAAAAAGAGAGCAAATTGAGATGTGGGGCCCATCTACACGAGAGACTTCGAAAAGTGGTTGCTGTTTTAATTGCTTCCCTCCGGTAACTTTCAACTTTTTTTGATTTCAACAAGATTTTGGAACGCGGGACGGGATAATATGAGTACATAAAATCGTTGCATTGTTTTATTATTGCGTAAAGAAAACGAATAAAAAATATGTAATGATCAAAACGCATTAAAAATACTATGTTATACTATTGTATCTAAAGAAAAACTTCGTTTATAACCTATTACAAAAAAAACATATATACAACTAAATTTTGTATTAAATTAGTCCCGTTTTAATAAAAAATAATAATATAATATAGATTATATTGTTATTTTGTGAAGTCATAAAAATGAAATAAGGTAATTGAGGAGTCAATCAAAATAATAATATAATTGAGCGGAAATATGTATTATGTTTATACGCGACAACAATTAATGGTCTCTTCATATATTTTTTTTACTTTCTTGTTTTCCAAAGACTAGTTTTACTGGGATAGAATAACTAATCTAATCGAAAATGGCTTAGTAAGGTTGTTGTTTTATGATCTTGAGGTCATGAGATGAATCCGTGAGAACAATCTTTAGTATAAAATGTGTGGGGTAAGTCAAGCATCCAGTTCATCAATAATAACTAATCCAACTCAAAATAATTTGTTATGTATGATAGTTGGGGGATGGTTCCAATACAAAACTCATTTTACATAGAAACTCTGAGAATGAATCCGGCGTGTCCATTAAATAGATCAATCGCTTAGATTGATTATATGTCATTAATAAACAATTAGGCTAATATAAATGTGAATAAGTGCATTTTAGTATATGTTGATTGTTTTTAAATAAATACTAATTCCACCAACATTTTCAAACTAAGATCAGTTTCATGCACGTTATATATATTTTTTAAATTAAATCATAAAATCAAGCATTTTTTTTATCTTCTATATGTGTGAATTTTTTAACAAAAGATAACACAATGCTATTATCGTGTTGCTACAAGATTAAAAAATCTACTATATAACTGTGCTATTATAAAAATAACACAGTGTTGTTATCGTGTTGCTATAAGGAGTACCAATTACACAGTTCTATTATAAATTTTGTACAGAGCTATTATAACATTTACATATCTTCATAAAACTACCACAACACAATAATAGCACCGTCTTATTTTCACAAAATAACAATGTGTAATTTGTACGCACGATAATAGTATTATGTTAGTTTTATAATAGCACTATTATATATATGATATTTTTGTAGACTATTAAAAATACTGTCATTTTTTTAAATATTACAATATTATACACATATTAAAGATTAAAAAAAATGCTTGATATTATGGTGTAATTGTTTTCAAAAAATTATAAAGGATATAAAGGTTGTTTTAGTTTTAAATGTTGGTGAAAATAGTATTTATTGAATATATATTTTTTGAATATTTACTAAAGTTATGTTTAGTGGACGTGAAATCGGCACAATAACACTCCCTGATAATACATCAACACTGCCTCCGAGGACACTATGAGGAGAAAAAAAAGGATGAGGCTATATATATGGCGACCTTCTCAAACTTATTCTCAAAGGTGACTGGCAAAATATTATTTTTGAAGGATTTAAAAATAATAACAATAATAATAATAATAATAATAATAATAATAATAATAATAATAATAATTATTATTATTATTATTATTATTATTATTATTATTATTATGTAATAATTAATGGAGCTTTAATGAGGCTCCGTGACTACACCACTTTTAGTCTTGCAGTCTTTTGCTGACTAGGACGCCACATGTCATAACACGCTTCAAGGAAGGGCTCTATGACTACATCTAGCCTAAGTTGCCCTTATGTCTAGTCATTAAAAATATTCACATGGCGCTTTAATATTGGTTCTTAAGGTTTTTACAAAAGAATAGTTTGTATATGATCCTACCTCATAATAGTGGTAACTGGTAAATAGTTATATCTCAAACAAAAATGTTGTGAGTTTCAGTATTGTAAGGTTAAGGTTGTGATCATTTTCTTTTAAAAAAATTTTAGGTGTTACTATTAAAAAAAGGTATCAGTCCAAGTCCATCGGATGATGTATATATGGTGTTTTGTTTCTACGATGTTCAGAGTCCGAGTCTACTGTTATAATAGTGCAGATTGTGTGTTTGTCATCCTAAAAAAAGCTGAGTTTGAGTCTGTAGGTTCAATAGTGCATTTTGTGTGTTTGTCATCCTAAAAGATAAAATAATTATGTTTTTTTTAATAGTAATTGATATATAGATCTTTTAGGATAACTTATACCACACATATACTTTACATGATTTAATTCAGATTTTGATCGAAGAACCACAGTCAAAATTCTAATAGCCAATAATAATTTTTTCAACAACAAAATCACCATCATGACTCCGGTTTGCACCATGTTCACGAGGGACTTGGGGAGAGAGAGAATGTGTGTTTTTCTATTTTTTAAGCCATTTTCTTTGGACACCTTAATTTTTTTGAAATTCACCGGACTTAACCTGGCGGTTAGGGCAAACCGTCACGGTTAGCTTTTGTAACCCCACCCAATCATTTGACACAGATCACGGGACTAATGATTGGCGACGTAACCTGGCATTTTGGGCAAACCCTGGCGGTTCGCTTTTGACTGACATTGTTGGAACGAATAATTCAGTACGAGGAATTGTCGGAACGAGAAGCTAACCTGGTGTTTTGGGCAAACCCTGGCGGTTAGCTTTTGACTGATGCTGTCAAATCTCCGAAAAGGTTTGAAGCATGTTGTCAAGTCTCCGAAAAGGTGTCCAGAAACCGCCCCATATAGGGCAAACCGTGGGGTTCACTGGTAGCTGTCAAGTCTCTGAAAATGTTAATTTTAACAGTCTGCACCGTGTGTCAGGCTTAACCCCAAGGTTAGGCCTTAATGTGGAGGTTCGGCGTGAACAAACCCCACGGTTTGATCAAACCGGCAAGTTAACTCCGGTGTCCAGAAATTTTTTTTGGGTGTCCCGATTAGGACCCTTTTTTAATTCATTTGACTTATCATTTAATTCATTAGATGTGAGACATAGTGAATGGGGAGAACGACAGACATTTTCTGCTTTGAGTGAGGGCTAATAAGAGTTAACATGGGGATGGAAAATGTGATGTATCGCCGATGCGGATGAGAAAGAATGTAAATGAGGAGATTGATGGAATTGAAGACTCCCTAACCCTAACTTGATTGAGTTTGATCATCAACTATCTCTTTTATTCACAGACCTGTTTATTTTTAGTTACTAATTAGATTTTTCAACTCGCGTATTTTCGTGAGGATAACACGGCACATAAAAAGTTGCATTGCTATAACGACATGTAAAGAAAACAGGAAAAAAACGTATAACCACCCAAACACTTAAAACATCGTCTACGACCTAAAAACTATTTTACACGATTGTACATATTATATCACTAAATTCTTTAGAGATTGTAAATAGAAAAATAAAGAAAATCTATACTACAGGATTGTGATTATCACACCCCCAACTACTAAACAGAAACAATCATACCTATTAGACCACTAAACCATATGTTATATTATTTTGTGCTTAAGAAAGAAACAAATGATAAGATATTAGAAAAAAACAACTTTTTACTTGTGCCATATGATGTCACCCGGGACTACCACGTAACGTTTTATTATCGGGCTCATGGTGTTTGTCTTTGTTTTATATAGAGATAGTAATAGCTAATTGTTTTTGTTTGAACGAATCTAAGTTTATACCAAACTAAAATAAAACTACCCATTCGTTAAAAATAAAAATAAAAAAAAACCTATTATAAATAAGGTTACGTGTGAGTTTCTTTTGATAAGGATTGTAGATGATCGAGTGAATAGTGTAATGTTCCCGTCAATAATCAAATTTACCATGAAAAGAAAAAAAATTAATCTCAAAGGAAGCTTTACCATCCTACTCCTAATAACTTTAATTATCATTAGATCCAAACTCTCACTCAACCGCCTTCTAATATTAAAAATATGGGCGGGCATTGGATATGTCAAATGGATCATGCAAAACAAAATGAGATGAGATGGAGGATAAGTTCATTTATTGACAATAGTCAATGAAAATTTATACCCTTTGAAATTCGTGTACCTATGATAACCTTTTTTTCTAACCATTAATTTTTTTGACGGTAAACACTTGGTTACTCGGGGGTCTCATCCTAGTAAACGATACTATCCACGACACGCTGCGACCACAGGCCGTGTGAGTAACCAAGACCTTCTATGTTGCACATCCATCCCAGAGGAAACCCACCGCATTAAGGCCCACTGTGGTAAACCCCTGACCCACCTCTATAATATATATATTTTTTTTTTGGAACGGCAGTAAAATATATATTAAAAAAGCTCAGAAAAGAGCAAAAATTACAAATACAATAAAGGATTAATCATCCAATCATTCCAACGTATCTTAACTTTATGATTCCTAGAAGAATACCAAGAAAACGAACTCAAAACAATAGAATCGAAGATACCGCCGTTCCTAAGTTTACTTGATTGGAAAACATGAAGATTCCGATTTTTCCAAATAATCCACCATGTTGTGTAAATGATGGTGAACACAACATCTTTCTTGATCCTGGAAAGCTTCGTATCATCTTCAATATTTTTATAAAACGAATGAGGATCAACCGGCATAGTCCATTCCAAATCTAACCAGGCTGATAGACGAGTCAGAATTTTCAGATAAAACTTGCATTCTCCGAATATGTGATTATTAGATTCAACACAAGCATTGCAAATGGGACAAAGAATCGTATCAATTTCGAATCCACGTTTAGAGAGATTAAGACGTGTAGGTAATCGGTCCAGAAACATTCTCCAAACAACAATGTTCACCTTTTTTGGGACAAACTTCACCCAACGGGTAGGATAGTCACCTACAGGAAGATACTCACGATCGATATGTTTCCGGACCGACTTAACCAAGAAATCCAATTCGCCGTCTAAGGACCAACTCCATTTATCGTTGTCGTTACTCAAAGAGATGCTAGATATCAGATTAGACAAAGCCATGAATTGTTCCGATTCAACTCCCCCCCGAATGTCTCTACGCCAAAACCAAGACCAAGAAGTCCCGTCACGATAGTTACTGATGAGACCATCCTTGTTGAGAGATAACGCGAATAACCGAGGAAAACGAAATTGGAGGGGACTTTCCTCTAACCACACGTCTTTCCAAAATTTTGTATCATTACCAATACCCACAGTTTTTCGAATCGCGCTAGCAGGTAATAGATTTCGCAAATGACATGAATCACACGACTTGAGAATGCGATGCCAAGTACTAGGAAAATTACCTCCACGGCGGGCTCCACGTCGATTATCTATATTGTGTCCATGTATAGCCTTAATCATGCGAACCCAGAGAGCATCACTAGAAGAAACAAATCTCCAACGCCACTTATAAATGAGGGCCAGATTCATGGAAAGAAGACTTCCGATCCCGAGACCACCTTTGTCTTTACTTGCAATAGTAAAAGACCATTTCACCCAAGAGGCTTTTCTTTCTTTTTCATCGAAGCCCCAAAAGAATTTTGAACGTAAGGATTCCAAAGTTTTATTGACTTTTGCAGGAAGAGGAAACAACGAGAAGTAGTAAGAACCAAGTGATCCCAAGACCGAGGAAACTAGAGTGGCTCTACCACCGATTGAAAGCAGGTTTCGTTTCCACTTACTAAGACGTTTTTTGAATTTGTCAATGATGGGATCCCAATTATGAATTCGAGACATGTTCTTACCAACAGGGATACCGAGATACAAGAAAGGGAGTTTGTCCGATTTACAACCTGTAATGTTAGCCATGTGCGATGATTCCTCCGGAGAAACGCCAACACCATAAATAAAAGATTTATGTATGTTAATCGAAAGACCCGAAGCTAAGTGAAAAATCTTAAGAATTTTGACAATATTCTTAACATTATCAACAGACCAATGACCAATGACCAATAAAGATTGCATCATCAGCATAGAAGAGATGGGACAAATTAACGTCCCTAATCCGAATTCCTTTGAATAGGCCTGCTTCAATAGCATCTTCGATAAAAACATGAAGGCCCTCCATGATTAAAATAAAAAGAAAGGGAGCTATTGGATCTCCTTGACGAAGCCCTTTGCCAATGTTAAACTCTGCCGAAGGGCTCCCGTTAACCAGGACCGAGGATCTAGTCGAGGAGAGACACGCCCGCACCCATGTCCTCCATTTATCTCCGAATCCCATAAACTCAAGCATAGAATCAAGATAATCCCACGAGACCGAGTCGTATGCTTTGGCAAAATCGATTTTAAAGATGAGAAGTCTTTTCTTTTTATGCATGTACCAGTCAACAATCTCATTAAGCATGAGAGGACCATCTAATATTTGACGACCTTTGATGAAAGCAGACTGCTCCGGACTAATTATCTGATTTATCACCCCCGACAATCGACTAGCCAAGATTTTCGAAATAATCTTGTATTGTATTCCAACCAGACTAATGGGACGATAGTCTGAGAAAGACGATGGACTATGTACTTTCGGAAGTAAAGAAATAAATGCAGCGTTGCAACCCAGAGGAATACAAGATGAATCGAAGAATTCACCAACAAAGTCCTTGATATCACTTTTTAAAACATCCCAATATTTCTTAATAAAACCGAAAGTAAAGCCATCGGGACCCGGGGCTTTATCCGAACCGCAATTCCAAACAGCTTCTTTTATCTCTTCAATAGACGGAGACACCTCAAGCGCAATTTTAGACAATTCGGATATGGATTTGAATCGCTCACTTTTTCGAGATAATCTGATAATTTTGTCTTTCTTGAACTTATCCGAAAAATAAGAAACAAATTCATTTTTGACATCAATAGGATTATCAACCCACTTACCATCAATTTTTAAACCGTTGATTGCCATGCCACGTCTTCGAGCGTTAATCATGCTATGAAAAAGTTTAGAATTTTCATCACCAACCGAAGCCCATTTAATTTTTGCCTTTTGAGCAAGATCATCCAATAAGGGTTTTTCTAAGTCTTCGATTTGTTTTAAGATAGCAACACGACTAGCAACAACAGACTCATCACCTTTTCCTTCATCAATTAAAATATCAATATCCACCATTTCTTTTTTTAAAGCCGAAATACGCATCTGGGAATCCGGTTTTGCACGGCGCCAAATCTTAATCTTTTCTTTGAGACGTTTCAGTTTATCTTTAAACCTAATCATTTTTGACTGATGCACATAAGGTTCGTTCCAAGAAGATTTCACCACGCTATCAAATTCGGGGCAAGATAGCCATGAATTATAGAATTTAAAAGGCGTGGGACCGTAATCATGGTGAGAATGACGGAGCAAAATAGGACGATGATCCGCAATAGACATATCAAGAGCCAAGACTTCCAAATTATCAAATCTATCAAGAAGGGACGGTGACACCAGAAAGCGATCCAGTTTACTTGCACTCCTACCTTTAGTATCCACCCTAGTAAAGTTGTATCCCCCCATAGGTAGGTCTATTAGAGCACCATTATTAATAAAATCATTGAAATTGATAGCATTAACTTTTGAAAAAAATGATCCGATTTTTTCCGATTCACTTCTGATCGAATTAAAGTCTCCGAAGATAATAAATATACCATGATGGTGTTCCATAAAATCTATTATGGTACTCCAAAGGGCCTTTTTCTGAGATTCCAATTGAGGGGCATACACATTTATCATAAAACAATTAAGCGATAAATTAATCCACGTACCTTCAACGATAAGGAGATGATCAAGAGATGTGATAGAAGATTTAGAAAATACCGAAGGATCCCAAATGGAGACCATGCCACCAGATAAACCCACCGACGGTGTAAAAGCGACTTCAAATTGATAGTTACCCCACATGGATTTAATTCGAAAAAGGTCAAGCTCAGACATCCTCGTTTCTTGAAGACCCACAAAATTTGTACTATATTTTTTTAATAAACTACTAATTTTTCTTTGTTTATCAGACGACCCGCTCCCACAAACGTTGATGGAAATGACATTCATTGATCCACCACCTTATCACTCACCTTAGAAACAAATGATTCAAAATCACCTACCGTTCCGTTCATGTCCAAACCCATAAGTTTCCCCATTTGAATGAGTCTCGAAAAGTCTTGAACCATAGAACCACCATTACTATTATTTCCTTTTGAATTCGAAGAATGAGATTCCCCCTCCTGCACACTATTCATATCTTTGTTTAAAACGGACGTAGATAACTCAATAACATGGTCTTCAAATCCGGGGGGCTTTGACGGATCGGATGAGGAATTCTCGAAACCATTAGACGGATGAACTGATTCTTTACCATCTCCAAAAGAATCATTAATATCAATTTTTTTTTCTTGAACTTTGGATAATGTTTCGGGAGGCTTCTTATCATATTGCATGGTCACATGAATGTGAGATGTATCCACGTTTTTGATATTGGAGTTATTCACCACTTCGACATCTTCATGAATTTCTCCATCCTCAAAAGTACCATCGTCATCCGAGTCTTCGGATGATGATGAATCATCGAAAAAACGCATGGATGGGGTCCAGTTAGCAAACTCTTTACCACGAACCTCAAATAAAGAACCACCTATGTCAACTTCCACCACTTCATCAATAGGAGAAATTGATTTGGTAATGATGCAAACCTTACCATTAGCAAGGGGTTCATCTTTATCGTTACCAAAGAATAGAAATTCACCCCAAAGATCGCCCACTTTTTTAATAACCGCCGGGGTAGCAGCCACCACCGGAAGGCCAAGAATGTCAATCCAAACACATCTTTCGTCAGGAATAAACGAGTTGGATAATTGTTCAATTGAAACGAAACACTTTTTTAATTCCGAGCATGCTTCAAATTTCACCACAGAACCTGCATTGGGGAATGACATACCGATCCATCTGCCCCCGATATAACGGAAGCGAACTTCCTGAAACCCTTCCTTAACAAACAATGCAGGTAGATTGGGGATACATAACGGATCGAAGACCTTACCCATTAGAAAATTATAGGTTTTAGCATCCAAACAATCGCCGATGGGGATGGTAATGCGCCTTTTTTGATGAACTTTAGGACCACTCTCCTGCTGTGATTCGATAATAGGTTTGAGAAGATCAGCAAAAGACTTAACCACATTGGACGCTACTTTCACCTCTTCAACATTGACAGGTTGCTTCACCTTGCTCTCGGCCGGAGATTGTTTTGGGATTTCACGGACCTGGTCTGCATACAAATGGTATGAACCGATCCATATTGATCGGAGATCTTTGATGAGGTTACTGATATCATTGACACCCACGAATCGAACAAAACCGAACTTTCGACCCGACTTGGATAATCGAGGAGAGATGTAAACGTCGGAGACTCTTCCCCATCTTTCGCAATGATTCCGAATCTCTTGAGGAGATGTGTCACGAGGAAAGTTCGTAATGAAAACAGAGGAAGAAACTTTTTTCAAATCCTTGAAATCCTTGTTCGCTGCACCGTTCTTTCGTTCCTGTTCCTTATGCTTATCGTTGCTGGTACAATGAGAACGATTTCTCTTCTATGGAAAAAGCCATAGATCGACATCATTGTCGTGAAAAGAAGGACGAGAAGGCCGAGCGTTTTCCGGCCGACGGCCGGCGGGATTAGGGTTACGCACGCCGCTCATTCGGAAGAAATAGGTGTGCCTATAATATTTAATTTATCATTCATTTTTTGTGTCTGGTGGGATTTAAACCCTTGACCTCCACATTGGAAAGCAATGATATATCCACTCCACCAAGTTAATCTAATTAGGGTGAAGCGGTGGTCATAGCTTCAGCCACTGCTTCTCGTGGCTGCAACACTACTTCCGTTGTCACTCTTGTGCTTCTTCTTTTACATCTTGTTATTGGGGTGAGCAAATTAACTGTCATAACCGATAACCGATGTAACGGAACCGATTTTAACTAATAACTGACAAAACCGATGGTTATAGTTATGAAGCATTGGTTACCTGAGCAGTCGGTTATGGTTATAATTATAGTTATATAACTTTGATTAACCCATATAACCGAAATCAAACCAAAATTAATAAAGTTAGTTTATTTTATTTCTTTTTCATAGCTGTGAAAATCTACTAAGTTGTTGAGTAGGTTTTCATGTGGTCCATAATATAATGGAGTGCATATAATTCTTTGCATTGTGAAGAATGTGCTTTAAACTGCTTTCATTTATGAATCCCACGTCAAATAGAAAAAGATGTAAGGTGAGGAAATTTTAGTTTAAATAAGAAAGAGATGGAACATGCCAACATTGACATGAAGCATCGAAGAATTGTATTTTTCATGGTTTCAAATAAATTTGGGTTTATTTGTTTTTTATATAGTCATTGCTGGTTTATTTTGGTTAGTCAAGTAAATGGTTGACCGAATGAAACATACTCTTGTTCAAACGTGATTTTACGGTTAACCGACCCATAACTGAATTGAATCAAAATGACATACCAATTAACCATATCTGACTTAACCATGTTGCTATTTTAGTGTAATTGGATTGATTATTAATCAATACGACTTGTACTTATATCTGTCGGGTCTGAAGGTGTTGGGTAGTGCACACTCATATCGATATAAGGTTTAAGGTCGAGAACCTCAAAAGGGTTCCAAGGGGGCAGCGCCCCTAAGAGAGCCGGGTTCAAAGGGCAGCGCCCCTCATTCCTAAAGTGGATAACCCGGTGCTTATCTCTGATTTTCGTCCCATTTTCTAGATAATCCTAGTTCGCAATTTCTAACAAACCATGGCCGTTCGGTTAAACTAAAGTTTGGTTATGGTTATAGTTTTGGGTCAAAATCGACCCATGCACACCACAACGTGGGAGTGACTCCATACTTTATGTTTGGGACTAGTACGTGAGAATGTGAGATCAAGACTCGCAGTATAATAACACCCATAGTGTGATTTATCTCTTGCATGTATGAATGTCGGTTTAAAAACTATTTATGTTTGTCAATTATCCAACTGTGAGGCCTTCGTGTAATTAGGCAGGGCTCAATCGCCCCCCCTTCACCATCGCCAACTCCAAATCGACAATAGCACATGGGTGTGGACTTCAACCCTCCTACCCGATTCCCTCTTATTTTCTTTCTCTAGTGTTTGTCATTTTAACCCACCCCACCCCCCACAGTAGCTAGAAGATATATATAGCTTTAGTCCTCCATTTTCTCAACAAATTCGTAATTTTAAATTAATGCAAGTTTAAATCTTTCACTCTATACATGTTTAATCTTTTAACTCTTCGAGTCAAAAAGATTAACTCTTTTGAGTCAAAACTTACACTTGACATTTTTTCAGTTAGTCTAGAATCTTATCATGTATTTATCAATTATTTTCTTCCAGGAACTCTATAAAGATTAATAAATACTAAAATAGATTTTAGTTTTTAGATCTCGCCCAAAAATTATGATGTTACATACGCATACTTACACAGTGAAACAACCCCGGAACGTGAGAGGAAACCTGGAAGCAAAGAAACGGAAGACTAAGATTGTAATCGCACCACCTCTTCTTTCGTTGCTGTTTTTATGGATTGGGTATTTTATTTTTTATGGGTACTCTTTATGGATTTTTAAGACATGTTTTGGTTTAGTGGTTAGTTATTACATTTGTTTTGTTGACTATATAGTTGTGGTTGATGCTTTTTGAGTGTTTCTATTGGTTAAATGGTTAATTATTTCATATATGTTTATATATATTTTTGAGTCTGTATATGTTTTGTTTAATTTTGAACTACAAATCGATGCACTTGTTGTCTCAGTGTATATGTTTTGTTTAATTTTGAACTACAAATCGATGCATTTGTTGTATCAGTGAGGTAGTCTCTATTTGGGGTGGGGTGGGGATGGGCGGGGATGTGTCGAAACAAACTTATACATTTGCTGTATATATAACAAAAGATGTGCATGTGTTTTTTATACCTTATATAAAAAAAGGGTATAATGGTAAAATGGTTATTTTCCTTTCCCTTCCCATTTGCAATATAAGACCGGAATCTACTGATCATGTTTTTGGTGAGTGTAAGTGTGTAACCTGTTTGTCAGAGTCATGGAGCGTATCAAGATTTGGTTGGATGTTGCTTGGCTTGCACCGGCTCCTCCACGTGATCTGCTGAAAGTTATTGAAGATGCTAAAGTAAAGAGAGTAAAGAAAGATGTGAAACTCACGATTTTCTATACTTCTTGGTGGATTATTTGGAAGACCCGCAATAATATGATTTATCACTCGGACAAATCTTGGAACGATGGTTTAGTTGATTCTATTATTTTGTATTCTTTTTCTTGGTACTCGTCTAGAAACGACAAGGCTATGATTCGTTGGACTGACTGGATGAGTAATCCTTTGTTATCTTGGTAATTTTGCTCTTTTGAGCTTTTTTTTTATTAATACTTACTGCCGTTCCAAAAAAACTCGGGAACACAAATTTTTTTTACTTTCCTTTCCTTTCCTTTCCTTCCAACTCGGAAACATGAAATTACATTATCTACTTTACTTTCTTTTCCTTTCTTTTCTCTCCTTCACTTACTTTCTTTTCTTTTCCTTTCTTAACTAAACTCGGGAACACAGCGTTAGGATTCTTTGGCAATCATTTTATTTCCGACTCAAAGCAACAATGTTAACATAGGGACTTGGTTCGCATGTTTATCTCTGTAGTGCAGTTTTATGCATAAAAAGGGCAAAATGGTCAGGCGCAACCGAATGCAATAGCTACTTGTTTGTTTTGAAGAAACATTAATTAATTAATTTTTATATAATCAACTAGAGGATTATAACCCGCGCTCAGCAAAAACACGTTACAAAAGTATGTTCGGAATAAAAGAGAAAATTATGTTAAAAATTACGTTCTTGTAAAAAGAAGCGTTAAAAACACGAAGACTAATAACTTAACAATAAAAATATACGACCACGATCTATTATCTAAACATGTTCATTTTAAAAATGTTCCTAAAAGATTATAATGACGACAATAAAGAATAGACAGAGGGCAAAGCTGCTTAAATCAATAGATTGGAGTTCTTTTCTCTTACTGTTGTTGATGGGAAAGGGATCTCAAAAAGTAAATTGGCAAAGCTGCTTAAATCAATAGATTGGAGTTCTTCTTATGGTTATGGTTATTGTTGTTAGATGGGAAAGGGATCTTCAATAGCAAATTCAGATCTTCAAAAGTTGCTTAACAATGGCTAAGAGGTACCCAAACTCCCAAACAGATTAATAATAAACGGAGTGTTTTAAGTTTAAGTCTCACTTGTAACAATTTACAATAAAATTCTTATAAATTTAAATATAATAAATTAATAATGCAAGCGAGTATTACAATGTTCAAATGCATATTTTGTTTATTATTTTTCTTTTTAGTAGATTTTATTAAATAAAATTATTTAATTGGATGGAATAATGAAATTAATATGTAATTCGACCATCTGACGTCCTTGTGTTCGGATGGGTGGTAGGGAAACACGCGTGTGCATGTGGACCTTACAGGAGTGTCCCCTTTTGTTAGACTCAGGGACAATGGGTTTGTTGTTGGCCAAGTTGTGTTGAAGGCGGAATTATGCGTGTTTATCCTGTTTGCATTTGATACATATGGGTCCTTATCTCCCGAGGCATTGAGTTTCCTTAATAGAGTTCAGTGGGTTGTGTATAGCAATTCCTCGACGCCTAAAAATCATAGCTTTGTTTTTAGTAGGATCGGTAAGTCCCTAGCCCCCGAGGTAGTGGGTTTCCTTAATAGAGTTCAACGAGTTGTACATAGCAATTTCTCGACCCCTAAAAATATAGCTTTGTTTTTAGTAGGATCGGTTTTGCTATTCAAAAGGGAGTTGCGACGCAGCTTGTTGCCCATTTACCTGTCACTTTATTGTAATTTGCTCACTGGATATGAAATTAATATGTAATTTTAAAATAAAATAAAAAGCGATATATGGTTTTGGTATTTGGTTTTCTTTTTTTCGACTGATACAGTGAAAAAAGGGGTTATGACGCAACTTGTTGCCCATTTACCTGTCACTTTATTGTAATTTGCTCACTCGTATGAAATTAATATGTACTTTTAAAATAAAAAAAAATCGATTTTTGGTTTTTGGTTTTCTTTTTTTCGATTGATACAGTGATGTTTCTTATGTGTTTTGTTGGTGGTGTAATAAAATTTTACTTGAAGCGTTTTGATCGTTACACTTTTAAATTCCGTTTTCTGTACGTAACGTTATATCAATTCAACCGTTTAATATATCCGCGTTATTTCAGCAATAAAACACAAATAGCAAAATCTAGTTAAATACTATAATTAAAATCACACTATTTGCATGATCGTATGACTAATGGAAAAACCGATTTGAATTTATTTATTTTATATTAAGAACTGTTTCTTCTTGGATTTTATATCATAAAGAGGTGTGCCGAAAGAGGATACACCTGAACACCTTATTCAACTGTCTTTTGCTTTTCTCTCAAGATGCCGGTCACCACCGGCAACTGGACAACCGTACACAACCGGAAAAATAGACCCAACCAACCCTCCTCGTCAAACTCTTCCCCCATCGACTCCATCACCTTCTTCGTCTCCGGCATTCCACCGGATGTCTCCAGCTCTAATCTATGGAACACCTTTCAACCATTCGGCTTGGTCTCGGAGGCTTTCGTCGTCAAACCTAAGTCAGCCACGGCCGATCGCTTCGGCTTTGTCCGAATGCTGGGAGTCCTGAATTACTTCGCATTGGAAAAAACTCTCAATGACCTCATCTACTGGGGCCATAAGAAGTTGGGAGTCAAATTAGCCAGATTCGATAAGCAAAAAAATCCGATTGTTCTTCCGCCTCTCCCTCGCGTTTCCCCCTCTTCTGATCTGCCTCCCCCGCCACCCCTTCCGGCGCATCACCCTATGACGTTACCGGGATCCTCCGCTGTCCCCGCTAACTCTTTCCGTGATGCTGTTGTCGGTCTTCCTCCTCGCCGGAAAAGGACTGTCGACATCCCACCGGTGTCGGCTGGGAATCCTGATCTCCGTCTAGGCATCTCCCTTCTGGGTAGATGCTTAAACCTCAATTCCCTAATCAACGCTAAACAGTTTCTTGTCGGCGAAGGCCTGAACAATTTCGAGTTCTACCATATTGGGGGTCTCGACTCTCTTCTCTCCTTCCCCTGTGCTTCGTCTGCCTCGGATTTTTTGACAAATGGGACTGCCTCCTGGAGGCAGGTTTTCGATACTCTAGTTTTGTGGACTGGCCAAGCCGTCCCTTTCAGCCGGATTGTGAACCTCAAAATCCACGGTGTGCCGATTCTCGCTCGCGAGGCTGATACTTACAACCGGATAGGTGGATGCTTTGGGAAAATTATCCGGCCATCGGACTTCGGATGGCACGACGAAGCGGTGGCTTGCGGACAGGTCTTCGTGGTCTCTGATCTACGCCAGAAGGTTGACGAGGAAATCATCGTCAACTGGAAAAACAACTCCTTCCCGGTGTGGGTCACCGAAGATAGCTTTGATCCTTGGGCCAGATCTGTGTCGTACAACGATGAGGACGACGGAGAATTTTCTGACATAATGTCACACCCCGAGAAAATGACTAAATGTGGGCATGTGACTGAATTGGCATCATGGTCATGGTTATGAATGATGACATCTAATGGACATTTAATTAAACCATTTGTCTTCTGAAAATGTAAGTTTCAAACATTTAAATTAAACATCTAAAACGTGGCAGCGGAAATAGAGTAGTGGTTACACGTTAAGTTTTCCAAAAGACAAGTTATGAGATTTATAAACATAACTACCCTAAGGCGTAATGCGTCTAAATCTCCAAAATGAAATGCATGAACACACAGCAGGCAGACCATGATATGACAAGCAGGATCACAACAGAAAAACATGGAGTTGCAGTCTTTAATCACCTGAGAATTCAAGAATAAAAAGAGTCAACAGATTTGTTGGTGAGTTTCACAGGTTTAATGACACCGAACTGTTTGAAAACATGTTTGGAAAATGTGTTGCTTGTCTTGATATTTGTTTGTTGACACTGTTGTTGTAAAGATTGAACATGAACCTTGAATTCAAAACTAACTGTTTACCCACTCCTGATGTTCTTCCCCAAGAACACCGAATGACAAGAATAACAAATGTACCCCTTGACTATAACCATGGAGTCATGACTGGAGCGACCAAGTCAGAGTAGGGTTGTCAACCCAAATAGATCTATTCACAAGCTATCGTTTCGAATGAACTAATTGAATCCAATTAATAGTGGGACTTAGGCATATAACATGAATCAACATGAATACACAGATTGGGGAAATGAAAAGAACATGCAATCATTACGTCGTACAGTTATCATAATGTCAGACAGTTTGAAATTTGAAAAGCATTCATTGAATTCTCCCCCAAGTTAGAAAACAGAAAAGTAAAAGGGGCCGTGAAGACTCACTTGTTTGAAGGTGGATGTCAGGTATGTTTGATTGAACTTAGCCTAGCAAACGTCTACAAAGTAATGTTATGACGTATTAGGGTTTGGCTATCTAGAGTTAGTGAATACGTCACTCTACGTTCAAGGTTAAGTCTCGACTGGTTATTACCCGATGATGGTGATGGAAATCCTAGGACTTATTTATTGTCAAATAAATAATATTGAAGTTGATGTGATTTATCTATTTATTTATAATGAATAATAAATAGTGGTTTCACTTTTGCGTTTGAAAATAAGTATTGAATAATGTAGATTATTTCCATTAAACGTTAGGAAAAATTATAAATATTAAATTCACTAATATTTATAAGGTTTCGGACCTTTCGAGTAAAATTATGATTTTTCTTTCGTATGAAGAAATATTTCCAAAATATATGAACTTATATTTTGGTATTATTAAGTGTAGGTTTGTTTATAAAACATGTTTTCTAAGTTTGAGCTTTATAAAACATTTTTATATGTCAAAATATGTATGTTTCATGTTTTGAACTAAGCTCAAATCCTCATTCGAAAAATAAGTTATAAACTTTGTTGAAAAGTCGTAGTTACGATATTTAACCGTTTTATTTCCAAGTCTTTATCTTTCTGAGTCATTTAGTATGTTTGGAAAACATCCTTGGTAACCCTAATAAAACATTACAAGTCCTAAGTGGTCACAACTTGTCAAAAGTCTTACACTTAATTTTTCATAAGAATAATTGTTATTTATGTCATAAAAATTCCATGCTTTTATTTTCTTGAAGTTTCATGTTTAAATCTTGGTAAACACTTTTATGACCCAAAATTATACTTTAGTAAACTTTGGTTTTGGTTTGGAGTCAAATTACAAGTGTTTTGAAGTTTTGGGAAAAGTATATATGTATATTTTTCTGCATGACAGCAGATTTATGACACGCAGGAAATGGTGTCATCTCTGTTCAGTTTTTGTTCATATGGTTCACAGATGACAGCAGATTTATGACACGCAGAACAGTGTGTCATCTCTGCCCAGTTTTTACACAACATATATATTTCTCAAAAATCCGATTTTTAACACTTTGTATGTTTATTTCTCACCAAGTTAAGTGTTCCAAATTATGTTTAACATACAAGAACTAATATTTTCCAACCTTGGTTATTTAAAATGATTCTTTTTAACAAAATGCAAGATATATATTTATTTTGTCAAAAATTCTTTTCAACATAACTAGTTTCCATCACAAGCACATAACCACACTAACATACATGTTTGCTAGCATGTTATACAACAACCAAATCAAGACTAAATCATGAACATGACATGTGACGCATAGAAATGAAAGATTTATAGAAAAATAAGCAAAGAAAATAAGTTTTCCTCACTTAAAGCTTTCCGGATCGGTAATGACGTTAATGGGTTGTTGAACTAGCTTCCAAGTTTAGCTCCAAACCCAACCTTGATCTTGAAATGTGAAGGAAATGGTGATGAGAGATCAAGAGTTTGTCATGGATTTAGACAAGAAAAACAAAGATTAGAGAGGTTTGTTTATGAAGGATTAATAAGAATAATGAAAGAAAATTGATGAAATGGAAGTTGTTGTTGATTTACCTTGACTAGAGATGAGTTTAGGAGCTTGAAATGAGTGGAGATGGATGATGGAATGTGATGGTGGCGGTGGTGGTTTAGAGAGCCGAGAGAAAAGAGAGATTGAGAGAGAAATGTGTGTTTTTGTCCTTTGAAAATGTGAGGAATGAAATGAGGGGGTTAAGTGTTTAAAAGTAAATGGTTAGGTGGTGGTGTGAGGTTTCGGTTGTATGAGAACCGAAAGGGTGTGTTTCGGTTGTGTTGTAGCCGAAAACAAGAAGGAGAAAGGAGGAGGTGACTAGTTTCTTGAGTTCCTTTGTACTTGAGGCCTTGGAACTTGGAACATAGGAGTGTGGAGGGGGTGTCCATAGGCCGGCCAAGAGGGGTATGGGACAAGAGGAAAGAGTAGGGTGGCTCAAGGGGACAAACATGTTGGTGTGTAAGTGGTTAAAACTATTAACCAAGGGTTAACCAAATTGTCTTGTACTTAGGGAGACAAACACATTGTTTAATTTCAATCCAACTAGTGGTTAGGGATTCTTGGTTAGAACCGAAAAGAGAGAGAGAGGACCGGTCACGAGAAAAGAAAAGAGAAAAAAAAGAAAGGGAATTGGTGGCGGTGGGTCTCGAACCCGGGAAAGAAAAAAAAGAAGAGATCGGGCTCGGGTTCGGCCCGAAAAGAAAAGAAAAGGAAAGAGGTGGATGGGCTTCGGCCCGAGGGAAAAGAAAAAGGAAAATGGGCTTCGGCCCGAAAGAAAAAGGAAAAAGAATCGGGCCGGCGGGCCTGTGGGCCGAGAAAAGAAAGAAGAGGAAAGGGATTGGGCCGTAGGCCCATTGGGCCTTCTGGGCCGAACCGGGTCTCGAGTCGGGTCGGGTTGAGTCCGGTTTGGTCCTACGAGTCCAATGATACTTTATTTGAGCGAAAACGATATCCGGATTGAAAATCGAATTTTTGACGTGGAACGAGAAATAAAATATTATTTATTGTGGTCGTTTTCGGATATTCGGAATTGTCACTTGTCATGATTTGGTGTCTATGTCGTTGTGCATAAATGGTGTACTTTAATTTGGAATTAAAATGTTTGACGGAAACACAAATGATTTATAGTTGAATAAGTTTTAGAATTTAAAACCAAAGTATTGTTGGCTAGAATGTCGTTTGAATAAACGACGTGTTTGCAATACGTTTGTCATTACGTAATGCTTTGAAAACATAAAATGTTCATTTCATATTTGAATCATACAAAAATCAAATTTATGAATTTCTTGTTATTGAAGTTCCGTTTTGTACAATGGCGGAACTTTGGTTGATTTCCATTACGGGTGAACGTTGTCGGACCTAAATTGTCTATGTTCGCACGTAAAGGCATCTAATTTAGTCAAATTAGTCTAATGCACATAGAATTTCAGTTAATTGCACGTAATTAATATATTAAAATATACCTGGAAGATACGGGTTGTCACATACTCCCCCGGTTAGAGAAATTTCGTCCCGAAATTTAGTCTTGACCACCAGGGTTGTCAGCATTGGCAAAGAGGTGTGGATATTTCTCACGCATTTGATCTTCCCGTTCCCATGTATATTCTGGACCTCGGCGTGAGTTCCAGCGAATTTTTACGATGGGAATGCGACTTCTCTTCAACCGCTTGATTTCACGATCACAGATTTCAGCAGGGGTCTCAATGAAATGTAAACGATCGTCAATCTCGATTTCATCCAGGGGAATGACCACAGATTCATCAGACAAACACTTCTTCAAGTTACTGACGTGGAACACGTCATGAACTCTACTCAGTTCGGGGGGTAACTGAAGACGGTATGCTACTGGTCCAATTTCCTCGATGATTTTAAAAGGACCAATGTAGCGAGGGTTAAGTTTTCCACGTTTACCGAAACGAATAACACCTTTCCAAGGTGCTACTTTAAGCATGACACGATCTCCTTTGAAGAACTTCAATGGTTTGCGTCGATTATCAGCGTAGCTCTTCTGTCGGTCGCGGGCAGCTCTCAATCGATTGTGAATCTGAGTGATCTTTTCGGAGGTTTCATGTACCAGTTCGGGACCGGTGAGTTGGATGTCACCAACTTCAGTCCAACAAAGTGGTGAACGGCATTTTCTTCCGTACAAAGCTTCGAAGGGGGCGGCTTGAATACTGGTATGATAGCTGTTGTTATAAGAAAACTCAGCTAATGGTAGATGTTCATCCCAACTGTTACCAAAATCAATGATACAAGCACGAAGCATGTCTTCAAGAGTCTGGATAGTTCTCTCACTTTGGCCATCAGTTTGGGGGTGATAGGCTGTACTCATATCAAGGCGAGTACCCAAAGCTTTCTGAAGGGTTTGCCAAAATCGGGCGGTGAAATGGCTATCTCGATCCGAGATGATGGAAATAGGTACTCCATGACGAGATACGATTTCCTTCATGTAAATTATGGCAAGTTGTTCAGTGGTGTAGGATTCCTGAATGGGCAGGAAATGAGCGGATTTGGTTAGACGGTCGACAATAACCCAGATGGCATCGTTTCTGGCTCGAGTCTTTGGCAACTTGGTAATGAAGTCCATGGAAATTCCTTCCCACTTCCACTCTGGGATTATGGGTTGAACGAGCAAACCGGAAGGTTTTTGATTTTCAGCTTTGACCTTCGCGCAAGTCAAACACTTGCCAACGTATGTGGCGACTTCAGCCTTCATGTTAGGCCACCAATACAACTCTTTCAAACCATGGTACATCTTGTCAGAACCAGGGTGGATTGAATACCTAGACTTATGAGCTTCATCTAAAACCAATTTCTTCACTGAACCGAAATTTGGTAACCACAGTCTTTCCATGAAATAATAAGCTTCATCGGACTTCTTGATTAATTGCTTTTCCATTCCACGTAAGCCTTCATTGGGGATATTTTCATCTTTGAGAGCTTCGACTTGGGCTTCACGGACGAGAGAGGTGAGATTGGATTTGATAGTCAAATTAAGGGCACGAACACGGAGAGGTTTCACTCGGTCCTTCCTGCTTAATGCGTCGGCAACGACATTAGCTTTACCTGGGTGGTAACGGATTTCACAATCATAATCGTTCAGTAACTCAATCCAACGTCGTTGTCTCATGTTCAACTCTTTCTGATTGAATATATGTTGAAGACTCTTATGATCGGTGTAAAGCGTACACTTCGTACCGTATAGGTAATGTCTCCAAATCTTCAGAGCGAAAACAACGGCTCCAAGCTCAAGGTCGTGAGTCGAGTAATTCCTTTCGTGTATTTTCAATTGTCGTGAGGCATAAGCAATGACCTTGTCTCGTTGCATAAGTACACATCCTAGGCCTTGACGGGATGCGTCACAGTATACCACAAAATCATTTGTTCCTTCAGGCAAGGACAAAATGGGTGCGTCACACAACTTTTGCTTCAACAACTGAAAGGCGATTTCGGCTTTAGAATCCCAGACAAATTTCTTGTCCTTCTGGGTGAGAGCAGTCAGAGGCTGGGCTATCTTTGAAAAGTTCTCGATAAATCTTCGATAATAGCCAGCGAGTCCTAAAAATTGACGAATTTCAGTCGGAGTAGTGGGTGCACTCCAATCTTTAATTGCTTCAATCTTGGAAGGGTCGACATGAATTCCTTTCTTATTAACAACGTGACCCAAGAATTGTACTTCTCGAAGCCAGAAGTCGCACTTTGAGAATTTCGCGTACAACTTCTCATTCTTGAGTAATTCCAAGATAAGTTTTAAGTGTTGCTCATGTTCCTCTTTACTACGAGAGTAGATCAAGATGTCGTCTATGAACACAATCACAAACTTGTCTAAGTATGGCTTACACACACGATTCATCAAGTCCATGAATACGGCGGGCGCGTTTGTTAAGCCAAATGGCATCACTAGAAACTCATAGTGACCATATCGGGTTCTAAAAGCAGTCTTGGCAACATCTTCTTCACGAACTCTTAACTGGTGATATCCGGATCGTAGGTCGATCTTTGAATAATAGCTTGATCCTTGTAGTTGATCGAACAGGTCGTCGATCCTTGGTAGTGGATAACGATTCTTCACAGTCAATTTGTTTAGCTCGCGATAGTCGATGCACATGCGAAATGATCCATCCTTCTTTTTGACGAAAAGAACAGGTGCACCCCAAGGGGAGCAACTGGGTCGAATGAATCCTTTATCCAATAGTTCTTGCAATTGATTGGATAATTCCTGCATTTCAGAAGGTGCGAGACGATATGGAGAACGGGCTACAGGAGCAGCACCTGGAACAAGATCGATTTGAAATTCTACTTGTCTGGCTGGCGGCAGTCCTGGCAAGTCTTCAGGAAATACTTCAGGAAAATCACGGGCGATTGGGACATCCTTCAGTGCTTTCTCCTTGGATTCTTTACCAACGACGTGTGCTAGAATGGAATGATAACCCTTACGAAGATATCGGCGTGTCTTCATACAGGATATGATATCTAGCTTGGTTCCACTCTTTTCTCCTTGGAGGGTTAGAGTTTCGCCATTTTCCAGCGGGATTTTGACTTGTTTAAGATGACAGATGATTTCCGCGCGATTCTTCGATAACCAGTCCATGCCAATTACGACATCAAAACTTCCCAATTCGACGGGCAGTAAGTCAATGCTAAACGGATGATCGGAAAGGTGCAGGGAACAATCTTGGAAAACCTTGTCAGTTTCAATTAGACTACCATCTGCTAGTTCTACGGTGTACTTAGTGTCTAAGGCACATGGATTGCTTTTAAGTAAAGGGCAAAAATCGGTAGACACAAAGCTTTTCTCCGCACCGGTATCAAACAAAACAGAGGCATAATTATTGTTAAGGATGAACGTACCGGTGACAGTATTTGGGTCCTGTCGGGCTTCTCCAGCGTTCATCACAAAAGCTCTTCCACGGGCCGTTCCAACAGCTTGATTCTTCTTTGGGCATTGGTTCTTCATGTGTCCAACAGCTCCACAACCATAGCAGGTGCGGGATGGACAGTCCCTGGCAATGTGACCTTTGGTTTTACAGTTGTTGCAGTAGACATTACTGCAATCCAGCGTATGATGAAGGTTACATTTTGAACACAGAGGCTGATTCCCTGTATAGCCAGATTTCTTTGGTTCCTGAGTGGAAGCAGTAGCAACAAAAGCTTTGACTGGTTCAGAGGCTTTTTCAGGTTGTTTCTCAGATCGCTTCTCAGAATTCTTTTTACCGGAGTGACCGCGCTTGCGCTTATGGTCAAACTTCTTTCCAGACGAAGAAGACGGTGAACAGACATCAGCAACAGGTTTGGATTGATCAGAAGTCTTCTTAGCAAAGGAGACACCTTGGCGCGTAGCCTGATAGGTCAGACTATGTGCCAAACGAACGGCGGCTTGCAGAGTGGTAGGGTTGGAAGACAACACATTCCCTTGAATGTTGGGTGCTAAACCCCAAATGTAACGCTCGATCTTCTTATATAGTGGTGTCACCATTGAAGAACATAAATGAGCCAGTTCATGGAATCTCTTGGTGTATCCAGCAATATCAGACCCATTCATGGTAAGTCCCCAGAATTCAACTTCTAAACGTTGAAGTTCTTCCCGCGGGCAGTATTCATCTCTCAACAGTTGTTTCAATTCTTCCCAAGGCACGGCGTGTGCTTGGTCAGTTCCGACGGTTTCGGCATGCGAATTCCACCATGAGAGAGCACCATCAATGAAGGTGCAAGCAGCAAATTTGACCTTAGAGTGGTCGGGGCAGTTACTGATACGGAAAACAGATTCGGTCTTTTCGAACCAGCGAATGAG
Organism: Deinandra increscens subsp. villosa; assembly: GCA_039602395.1. Lineage (NCBI taxonomy): Eukaryota > Viridiplantae > Streptophyta > Magnoliopsida > Asterales > Asteraceae > Deinandra > Deinandra increscens. The sequence continues at coordinate 87,926,012 of JBCNJP010000025.1, forward strand.
ACCTACGGCACCTTCGGTACCTTTGAAATTGATAGGTTTACAACTCATGAAGTCCTTATAGGTACATCCACGGGCACCTGAAACGTTAGATTAAAACCTTGAAAACAATTCGGGGGAATTTAAATTTTCGGGTTTCCAACATTTATCGAAGGTCTTACCACTAGCAGCACCTTCTCCAGGGCCTCCGGCGGCGCGATTCGCTTCATTAGCGGCGATGGCATCAGCAATACGTTGGGCAACTAAGGCCTCGACTTGTTCAGCGTTCATGTGTACAGGTGGAGGTGGATTGTTCCGGTTAAGCGGCGGGCGTCCTCGGCGTCCAGACATGTTTTTCTTAATTCACGAATGTAAACCAGAAATGTAATTAGACAATGTATATGTATAATAATATAAAGTCCACATATCTATAATGAACAACCATACATGCATAACAACCATAACATCCATACATCCACAAGAAGCTACAATGAAAGTAATACAACCACAGTTAATTAATATTCGAAAACATACATCATGACAAACATTACAATTTTAGTACGAACATACCATAACTGTTTCAAAAGTCGGAGGCGCAGCTCCATTTGCCAAAATACAACATAGTTTTCATACATTAACTAAACATGACACGAATGCATCACTAGGTAGTACCACTAGTACGGGCCTCTGGGAAATGGTGGTAATGGCGGCATGACGAACAGTCCGGCAACTTGGCTGAGTGAAGCCATAAACGTCTGGAATATCCTCATCGAATCCTCCATAGCCTGCATACGCATCTGGAGCATCTCCACAGTCAGCATCATGGTAGTGGTCGAATCAGAAACATCAGTGAAGTTTGCGTGCAGTGAATCCATAGCAAGTCCGGTAGCAATGGCATGATCCTCAATAGAAGTCAGGCGTGTCTCAAGGGTCTGAACGGTATGATAAGACAGCAATGCACGAAGCTCAGCAATGACTCGACGAATGGCATCATCATGCCCAGACAAACGTGACTGAATGAAGAGAAGGTCAGGAAGTGGAACAGGGATACCCTCATAGATGGGTGCAGTACGAGCAGCAGCTGAGGCAGACGACTCTCCTACCTCATGAACAGATGAAACAAACGGTGGCACAGGGACAGATGAAGCAATGGGTGGCTCGGAAACGCACTGCCTTTTTGGGGCAGGCTCATCAACAGGGGCAGTGGGCATAGGGTGAGTGCGAATGACGGATTTCCTAGGTGTATGCTTAAGCCTATGTCCACCTGGAGTGAAGCAGTAGAGACGATGAGACGGTGCAGGGGTAGATGCAGGGTCAAGAACTCGTGCAGGAGGATGAGTCATAGGAGGGTCAGACACGGAAACAATAGGGTCAGGAACAGAGACAATGGGGTCGGGGATAGAGACAATCGGGTTAGGGACAGACATCACAGCGACAGGAGGATAGAAAGTAGCGGGAATAGTCTCCTCAGGGTCGTCCTCGTAGAACTCGTCGTCTGACGTGATAGGATCCCAGTTGTCCTTTGTAGCGTCCGGCTGCGTCGAGTAGTCAGGAAGAGGTGCAATCACAGGAGCAGTCTCAAGAACAGGAGAAGATGGCGTGTACTCCGGCGACCTAGGCACGTAATCCGGTGAAGACGGAGTGTAGTCTGGCTCTGGCTCGGAGTCAGAAGGTATCTCGACTATCTCTTTGTTTGCCATGCTGTGACATTTCCAAGTTATAACAATAATATATTTAATACTATGTAAGGCAATCAACTAAAAGAAACACATTAGTTTGCAAGTTGGCACACATACAAGGCAATGCATGAATGCACACACACACACAAATGGATGATGCAGAGCTTAGGTTATAGACTAGGTGCAGACCGATGCATCCTAATTCACTATAACCATGGCTCTGATACCACGTCTGTCACACCCCGAGAAAATGACTAAATGTGGGCATGTGACTGAATTGGCATCATGGTCATGGTTATGAATGATGACATCTAATGGACATTTAATTAAACCATTTGTCTTCTGAAAATGTAAGTTTCAAACATTTAAATTAAACATCTAAAACGTGGCAGCGGAAATAGAGTAGTGGTTACACGTTAAGTTTTCCAAAAGACAAGTTATGAGATTTATAAACATAACTACCCTAAGGCGTAATGCGTCTAAATCTCCAAAATGAAATGCATGAACACACAGCAGGCAGACCATGATATGACAAGCAGGATCACAACAGAAAAACATGGAGTTGCAGTCTTTAATCACCTGAGAATTCAAGAATAAAAAGAGTCAACAGATTTGTTGGTGAGTTTCACAGGTTTAATGACACCGAACTGTTTGAAAACATGTTTGGAAAATGTGTTGCTTGTCTTGATATTTGTTTGTTGACACTGTTGTTGTAAAGATTGAACATGAACCTTGAATTCAAAACTAACTGTTTACCCACTCCTGATGTTCTTCCCCAAGAACACCGAATGACAAGAATAACAAATGTACCCCTTGACTATAACCATGGAGTCATGACTGGAGCGACCAAGTCAGAGTAGGGTTGTCAACCCAAATAGATCTATTCACAAGCTATCGTTTCGAATGAACTAATTGAATCCAATTAATAGTGGGACTTAGGCATATAACATGAATCAACATGAATACACAGATTGGGGAAATGAAAAGAACATGCAATCATTACGTCGTACAGTTATCATAATGTCAGACAGTTTGAAATTTGAAAAGCATTCATTGAATTCTCCCCCAAGTTAGAAAACAGAAAAGTAAAAGGGGCCGTGAAGACTCACTTGTTTGAAGGTGGATGTCAGGTATGTTTGATTGAACTTAGCCTAGCAAACGTCTACAAAGTAATGTTATGACGTATTAGGGTTTGGCTATCTAGAGTTAGTGAATACGTCACTCTACGTTCAAGGTTAAGTCTCGACTGGTTATTACCCGATGATGGTGATGGAAATCCTAGGACTTATTTATTGTCAAATAAATAATATTGAAGTTGATGTGATTTATCTATTTATTTATAATGAATAATAAATAGTGGTTTCACTTTTGCGTTTGAAAATAAGTATTGAATAATGTAGATTATTTCCATTAAACGTTAGGAAAAATTATAAATATTAAATTCACTAATATTTATAAGGTTTCGGACCTTTCGAGTAAAATTATGATTTTTCTTTCGTATGAAGAAATATTTCCAAAATATATGAACTTATATTTTGGTATTATTAAGTGTAGGTTTGTTTATAAAACATGTTTTCTAAGTTTGAGCTTTATAAAACATTTTTATATGTCAAAATATGTATGTTTCATGTTTTGAACTAAGCTCAAATCCTCATTCGAAAAATAAGTTATAAACTTTGTTGAAAAGTCGTAGTTACGATATTTAACCGTTTTATTTCCAAGTCTTTATCTTTCTGAGTCATTTAGTATGTTTGGAAAACATCCTTGGTAACCCTAATAAAACATTACAAGTCCTAAGTGGTCACAACTTGTCAAAAGTCTTACACTTAATTTTTCATAAGAATAATTGTTATTTATGTCATAAAAATTCCATGCTTTTATTTTCTTGAAGTTTCATGTTTAAATCTTGGTAAACACTTTTATGACCCAAAATTATACTTTAGTAAACTTTGGTTTTGGTTTGGAGTCAAATTACAAGTGTTTTGAAGTTTTGGGAAAAGTATATATGTATATTTTTCTGCATGACAGCAGATTTATGACACGCAGGAAATGGTGTCATCTCTGTTCAGTTTTTGTTCATATGGTTCACAGATGACAGCAGATTTATGACACGCAGAACAGTGTGTCATCTCTGCCCAGTTTTTACACAACATATATATTTCTCAAAAATCCGATTTTTAACACTTTGTATGTTTATTTCTCACCAAGTTAAGTGTTCCAAATTATGTTTAACATACAAGAACTAATATTTTCCAACCTTGGTTATTTAAAATGATTCTTTTTAACAAAATGCAAGATATATATTTATTTTGTCAAAAATTCTTTTCAACATAACTAGTTTCCATCACAAGCACATAACCACACTAACATACATGTTTGCTAGCATGTTATACAACAACCAAATCAAGACTAAATCATGAACATGACATGTGACGTATAGAAATGAAAGATTTATAGAAAAATAAGCAAAGAAAATAAGTTTTCCTCACTTAAAGCTTTCCGGATCGGTAATGACGTTAATGGGTTGTTGAACTAGCTTCCAAGTTTAGCTCCAAACCCAACCTTGATCTTGAAATGTGAAGGAAATGGTGATGAGAGATCAAGAGTTTGTCATGGATTTAGACAAGAAAAACAAAGATTAGAGAGGTTTGTTTATGAAGGATTAATAAGAATAATGAAAGAAAATTGATGAAATGGAAGTTGTTGTTGATTTACCTTGACTAGAGATGAGTTTAGGAGCTTGAAATGAGTGGAGATGGATGATGGAATGTGATGGTGGCGGTGGTGGTTTAGAGAGCCGAGAGAAAAGAGAGATTGAGAGAGAAATGTGTGTTTTTGTCCTTTGAAAATGTGAGGAATGAAATGAGGGGGTTAAGTGTTTAAAAGTAAATGGTTAGGTGGTGGTGTGAGGTTTCGGTTGTATGAGAACCGAAAGGGTGTGTTTCGGTTGTGTTGTAGCCGAAAACAAGAAGGAGAAAGGAGGAGGTGACTAGTTTCTTGAGTTCCTTTGTACTTGAGGCCTTGGAACTTGGAACATAGGAGTGTGGAGGGGGTGTCCATAGGCCGGCCAAGAGGGGTATGGGACAAGAGGAAAGAGTAGGGTGGCTCAAGGGGACAAACATGTTGGTGTGTAAGTGGTTAAAACTATTAACCAAGGGTTAACCAAATTGTCTTGTACTTAGGGAGACAAACACATTGTTTAATTTCAATCCAACTAGTGGTTAGGGATTCTTGGTTAGAACCGAAAAGAGAGAGAGAGGACCGGTCACGAGAAAAGAAAAGAGAAAAAAAAGAAAGGGAATTGGTGGCGGTGGGTCTCGAACCCGGGAAAGAAAAAAAAGAAGAGATCGGGCTCGGGTTCGGCCCGAAAAGAAAAGAAAAGGAAAGAGGTGGATGGGCTTCGGCCCGAGGGAAAAGAAAAAGGAAAATGGGCTTCGGCCCGAAAGAAAAAGGAAAAAGAATCGGGCCGGCGGGCCTGTGGGCCGAGAAAAGAAAGAAGAGGAAAGGGATTGGGCCGTAGGCCCATTGGGCCTTCTGGGCCGAACCGGGTCTCGAGTCGGGTCGGGTTGAGTCCGGTTTGGTCCTACGAGTCCAATGATACTTTATTTGAGCGAAAACGATATCCGGATTGAAAATCGAATTTTTGACGTGGAACGAGAAATAAAATATTATTTATTGTGGTCGTTTTCGGATATTCGGAATTGTCACTTGTCATGATTTGGTGTCTATGTCGTTGTGCATAAATGGTGTACTTTAATTTGGAATTAAAATGTTTGACGGAAACACAAATGATTTATAGTTGAATAAGTTTTAGAATTTAAAACCAAAGTATTGTTGGCTAGAATGTCGTTTGAATAAACGACGTGTTTGCAATACGTTTGTCATTACGTAATGCTTTGAAAACATAAAATGTTCATTTCATATTTGAATCATACAAAAATCAAATTTATGAATTTCTTGTTATTGAAGTTCCGTTTTGTACAATGGCGGAACTTTGGTTGATTTCCATTACGGGTGAACGTTGTCGGACCTAAATTGTCTATGTTCGCACGTAAAGGCATCTAATTTAGTCAAATTAGTCTAATGCACATAGAATTTCAGTTAATTGCACGTAATTAATATATTAAAATATACCTGGAAGATACGGGTTGTCACACATAATCCCCTCCGATTCTGATTTGGAAGAAGGGGAACTTGACCCGTCGTCGGACAATCTCGAAAAATCGCCGGAAAAATTTGAATCCGCCGGACCTTCTGCCTCCGCTCCGGCTGACGGTGACTTTGGGAACGCCAACCTGGATTCTGTCAGGGATTCTGTTGACTTAGCTGAAAATTCCCAACATGAGGCTCTGCACAATGTGGGAAGGGGGTCAGACAACATCCCTTTTGATAAACCGAGTTCTGACCCTACTGAATATGTTGCTTCCCAAGACACCTCTCAAGACTTTTCTGATCCGATTCCTTCCTCCCAGTTCCACGTTTTGGGCTCTTCTAGCCTTGGGCCTGATAACACCTTATCTTCTCCTCTCTCCACTGGGCCGCTTCCCCCCATTCAGGCTTTCGGGCCTTTCCCTTCCCAGGTTGGGCCGATTTCTGCCCCCTGCGTTCTTCCTGACCCATCTGATCCCTTCATGGGTTCTGATCCCCCCGCTGAAACTTCGATCAGTCTCCAACATCCTCCTCGTTCCTCCAAAAAAGGAAAAAAAGGGAAACAATCCCTCACCCCTTCCAGACAACTTCCGTTTGGTGGGTACAAACCCACCTTGTTGAATAAGGTTTTACACTCCAACCAGCCTTCCTCGAGCAGAAAGTTCTTCAATGCTGTTGCGGGTAAAAAACCTCAAGTGAACCATGGCGCTTATTCCCCTGAGCTCGATCCCCTGCTTCCAGCAGAGATTGGCGATCTCCTTGGCTTCAATCATCAATCGGGTATCGAATCAAACCTTGGTTTTTAATGAATTGTCTATCCCTTAACATTAGGGGGTTAAGGAGCTCCTCTAAACATTCCTGGATTCGCTCTCTTAAACGTGATCATAAACTCTCTCTTATTGCCTTACAAGAAACCCAAATTTCGGATGCCTCCTCCATTCGTGTCAATAGTCTTTGGGATGATACCCCCTTCGGGTTCTTTGCTTCTGATGCCCAGGGCCGATCGGGCGGGCTTATTTGCCTCTGGGATCCTTCTGTTTTCATTTTGTATGAGGCCTCTAACTTTGCAGACTTTATCCTGCTTAAAGGCCTTATTAGAGGGTGTCATGAATTCTGTTTTGTGGTTAACTTATACGGCCCAAAACTTGCCTCTTCAAAACGTCAACTCTGGGAGCAGATTCTTTCCCTCATGTCCTCCTACGGTGGCCTTTGGATTATCATGGGCGATTTCAATGCTGTGAGGTATGCTCATGAACGGTTCAATTCGGGCTTCAACCGCTCCGAAGCTGCGGATTTAAACGTTTCATTCTCGACGGTGAGCTTATTGATCTTAACATGGGGGGTAGGCGCTATACCTATTTGTCCGCTAGTGGTGATTCTCTCAGCAAGTTAGACCGAATCTTGATTTGCAACCGCTATTTAAACTTGTGGCCTTCCTCCTCCATCCATGCCTTGCCTAGAGTTTGGTCTGATCATTGCCCGATTGTCCTTAAGTCTGTCGGTGTGGACTTTGGACCTCGTCCTTTCAAGTGCTTTAACTCCTGGCTTGACTGTGCTGATTTTGACACTGTGGTTAACAATGCGGCTGGTTTATCTACGGGCGATGGTAGGGCGGACAAGCGCTTCCTCTCCAAATTAAAAAATATCAAAGAGGCCATCAAAGTGTGGAACGTCTTACGTCTTGACTCGTCTGCCCTCCAGCGATCCTCCCTTCTTGCAGATATCGATAGACTGGAATTGGTGGCTGAAAATCGTCCCCTCTCGGATCTTGAAAAGGCCAACCGCCTTCTTTGGAAGAAAGATGTCGCTGATATCGAGGCCGCTTCCTTAAAGGATCTCCACCAAAAGGCTCGCGTCAAGTGGGCTATTGAGGGGGACGAAAACTCCAAGTTCTTTCACGGCTTGATTAATTCTTCTAACTCCAAGAGAAGGATTAATGGGTTGGTCTTGGGGGGTGATTGGATTTCCGACCCTGCCTTGATCAAATCGAAGGCTGCCTCTCACTTTGCTAACCGGTTTCTGGAACCTTGTAATGCTCGCCCTCCTCTTCCCTCTGAAGGTTTCCATAGGCTCAATGATTTGGAGGCTTCCTCTCTCGTCATTCCTTTTTCCCTCGAGGAAATTAAACTCGCCATTTGGGACTGCCATGGGGATAAAAGCCCGGGCCCAGACGGATTTAATTTCCGGTTCCTCAAACGTTTTTGGCACCTATTCTGTGATGACCTCAAGGCTGTCCTTGACGAATTCTTCATGTCCGGTAACATAAGTAGAGGATGTAACTGCTCTTTCATCGCCCTTATCCCCAAGGTCCATGACCCTCTTAACCTTGATGACTTCCGCCCGATTAGTCTTATTGGCTCCTTATATAAGATCATTGCCAAGGTGTTAGCTAATCGCTTGAGAGGGGTGATTGGCTCGGTCATTAGTGATACTCAATTTGCTTTCATCAAGGATCGCCAAATCCTTGAAGGCCCTCTTATTCTCAATGAGACGTTGGCTTGGTTAAAGCATGTGAAAAAAGAAGCTTGCTTCTTCAAGATCGACTTCGCGAAAGCCTTCGACTCGGTTAATTGGAACTTCCTCCTTCGGCTTCTTAGCATCCTTGGGTTCCCGGATCGGTGGTGCCTTTGGATTCGGGGATGTCTTGCCTCTGGTAGAGCGTCGGTTCTCATTAATGGCTCTCCTTCCAAGGAGTTTCCTTTCTCTCGTGGGCTTAGGCAAGGTGATCCCCTATCTCCCTTCCTCTTCATCATTGTCATGGAGGCCTTACACGTTCTTTTGGTGAAAGCCAAAGGTTTGGGTCTTATTAAGGGCATCCAACTCCCTAATGATGGTCCTAGCCTTTCTCACCTTTTTTTCGCCGATGATGCTATCTTCCTTAGTGAGCCTTCGCTTTTCTCTATTTCTAATCTCGCCAATGTGCTCCGATGGTTCAACCTCTCCTCCGGCTTGACCATCAATCTCAACAAAAGCAATCTCTATGGTGTGGGCTTCCATGGGACTCGTCTAAACTTCTTGTCTTCTTCCATCCATTGCCATCCGGGTTTCATCCCTTTTATTCACTTGGGCCTCCCAATCGGCTTAAACATGAATCGCATATCAAATTGGGATCGGGTGGTTACAAAGATTAAGACGAGGCTCTCTTCTTGGAAAGAGAAATCTCTCTCCTTCGGGGGACGTTCTACTCTTATCAAATCGGTCCTTGGCTCCATTCCTATCTACTACCTCTCACTTTTTCGTGCTCCGCTTCATTCCTTGCGGATGATGGAGTCGCTTCGTAGGAAGTTTTGTTGGGGGGGAGAGAAAAAAATCTCTTGGGTCTCTTGGAAGGTTATGTGTGCGGCTAAGAGAAAGGGGGGATGGGGTTTGGGTCTTTACTTGCAATGAATCTTGGGTTACTTTCCAAATGGCTCTTCAAATTTAAATCCGAGCCTTCAAAACTTTGGGTTAAGGTTATTCATTCGATTCATCATTCGAATCACACGTGGAACACTTTTCCTTGCAAGGGCTCCATTGGGGGGCCTTGGAAGAACATCATGAAGGCGGCTAAAGATTTAAATGATTTGGGGGTGGACGTTGAAAAAAGAATTCGCTGCTGGATTGGGGGCGGCTTTTCCACTCGGTTTTGGGTGGACAATTGGACTGGGCTGGGCCCCTTGCGGTTACTGTTTCCCATGCTTTTTCTTCTCGAACGGGATAAGCTTTGCATGGTGGCTGATCGGCTTCCAGCCCACACTTCAGGAGGCTTTCGTTGGGCCTGGTATGGGCCGACGGTGCCCGCTGTCGCCAACTCTTTAATTAACCAACTGGAGAATTTTTTGTCTAGCTTTACAGGTACTAATGTCGATGACTTCTGGGGCTGGGATGTTGGCACGAGGTCGGATTTTTCGGTTAAATTGGTCAGAACTGAAGTGGAAGGCTTAGTGCTCGGGTCTTCAAGCTCTTCTTTTCCTTGGTGCAATTGGCTTCCCCTAAAGGTTAATGCTTTTGCTTGGCGTGCGGGTCTTAACAAAATTGCGTCGAAGGAGAACCTTGCCTTCCGTGGTATCTCTTTGGATCCGTCTTGTGAAGGGTGCTCCTTCAACTTAGAGACCACGGATCACCTCCTTCTTCATTGTCCGCGGGTTAAATTAATTTGGAGCATCGTCCTTCAATGGTGTAAGGTCCCTCCGGACATTCCTCTTTCGGTTGGTGAGATCCTAACTATGCACAACTTGTCGGGTCCCTACAAAAAGATGAATCGTTGCCTCCATTGTATCTTCGTCACCACTCTTTGGGTCATTTGGAAGTCGAGGAACGAAAAACATTTCATCAATCGGTTCAAGAGTTTGGATGAAAACATCGCCGACGTAAAACTTTGGTCATTTACTTGGATCAAGTCTAGGGGTCACTTTAGGTCGCTCGATTGGTCGAATTGGTGTAATTTCAATTTCGCTTTGTAATTTTTTCTAGCGTCTTGCTAGCTTCTATTTAATCTGCCGTTCAAAAAA
>JBCNJP010000025.1:87936805-88039265 GCA_039602395.1 Deinandra increscens subsp. villosa
CTGAGAGGTATGGAGATTCACGATATCAAGTGTTCGTTATGTGGTTCGCAAGTTGAGACGAATGCCCATTTCTTCGGTTTTTATAATGTTGCTGCGAAGATTTGGGACACGGTCAGGAGATGGCTAGACTTTGATGCTATTATTCCTTCTTCTCCTTTGAATTTAATGGAGGTCGTGGACAATGGCATGATTTCTTCTAAGAAAAAAGTTATCGTGGAGGCTATTATAATGGTTTTTTGGTGGGCTATTTGGTCTTTCAGAAATAAGAAGATTTTTCAAGATTATTCTAGCAGGAACGACGAGATTTTTGATTTTATTGTGCAATATTCTTTTAATTGGTTTTCTACGAGGAACCGGAAATGTCGCGTAAACTGGACATAGTGGTTAAACAACCCTCTTTTGGTGATGTAAGTTATTTTTTCTTATAGGTTGGTCGCTTCGGCTATCCTCTTTTTTATAATATATATGCCGTTCCAAAAAAAAAAAACACAACTCTCTCCGTTTCAGTCTCTTCCTGTTGCAGTTTTGTTCTGGTTTCTCTATCAGGTAAGAAATTAAGTCTGGCAATACACTGCAAGCCCGATTCCTTTTATTTTTTTTCCTGGATTTTCTGTCTCTTTCAGGGATGTGACCTATTGGTGTTCATGATCTCTCATCTTCTCTATGTTTTCATTTCTTAATTATTTGTATTATGTTCTCGTATATTATAATTGATTATAGTGGTTATATTAACAATCATTCGGTATCGTTTTGAGTCTTCTAACATATTTAGTGTCATGAAATGCGTAGATTTGCTTATTGGTTTTACCTTTTTATATAAAGGTTTCAAATGTCAAATATATATAATATATAATATAACTTTTATTTAAAATCGCATCGAGTTTCTACCTCAAAACGTCTAGCATGCATGACATGATACTCATTATTTCTAAGAATGAAGGGTAATAATAAATAAATATAATAATTTGTCACCTAAAGAAAGTAAACTTTTTGGTTTTGATGGATATATGCATCAATTTTCCATGCGCGAAAGATATAGTGGTGACGATTTGACCAAATATAAATCGCATATTTTTGTTATCTTAGCATGCTAAATAGCTTTATGTAAATGTGGGGTATATATCGATTATAATACTATTGATATGATTATGATTACTATATTAATTAGATTTTACCTAATATTTTTATAAAGAAATTATAGTGCCTTATCGTAAAGGTGCTCAACATATGACATCGATCTTTTGTGCTATCTATCAAGATTTTTTAGTAAACAATTGCATAATTGTTTTCCCTTTACCATGTTTTCACTCCGAGTCCATTGTACCATCGGGTATACCGGTGCAATCCTCTATGTGGTTGCCCACCATGCACCACCACGTCACGGAACACCGCTCCATGTGTGCGTGGTGGGTGGGCGTAACGTAAAGGGGAGCTAGGGGGTTGGGGCATTAATTCCAATCAAAACAAATCATCTTTTTTTTTGGTTTAAATTAATATAAAATAACTCAACTTCACGTAACACCACCATACACCTCCTACTAAAACCACACAGGTGAGTTCAGTCACTGTCTGTGTCGCAAAACTATACAGACCACACCACACATGTATATCTCATGCCCTTATACGAGATTGTACTTGGTGTTGGAGCAATTTTTTTTATACAAAGGCATGAGTATGTTTGTCATTATTTTATTGTTTGCTAGTAATCTACAATTTAATAAAAAATAAACAAGTTAATAAAAAACTAAAAACAATTTTAAAAAATAGACAAGTTAAAAAAAATTAAAAACAACTTAATAAAAATAAATAAAACAAGTTAATAATATAAAAACAAGCTTATTGATATAAAAATACAAGTTAAAGAAATTACTGAGTCATCAGATACGTCCACCCAAGCCCGAACCAACGTTTTTTCTTTAGCTTCCTTCCAATATTAGGATGCATCAACTCTGACGGTTTTATTTGTTTTTGTTTTTTTGTTTATTACCTTTTTTGGGTGGTGGAGGTTGTGCTTTGGGAGTAGCTGGTGAGTCGGGTGTAGGTTGGGCATCGTGAACGATTGGTAGTTGGGGAATATTTGGAATGAATTGTTGTGGGTTGAGTTGGAAGGGTTGTTGATTTTGTTGGAATTGTTGTTGGTTGTCTTAGGTTTGTTGGTATAGTTGGTATTGGTTGTGTTGAAACCAAGCTAAAGATGATTGGTCGTTTAACGCTTCAATTGGACCCGTAATAGGAGCTCTTAGTCAGCTAGGTTCCATTTTGAAAATGTTCAACTAGGATCCATTTCGAATAGAGTTTGTAGAAGAATGTTTATGAGTGTTTAGAAGAAAATAGAGAGAATTAAAAAGTTTTAGTGTAAAATGTGTGTTAATAGATTGAGTATTTAAAGGGGTAAGAAATATTTTTTTATATTTAAAATGGTAGTATTTTTGTTGAAGAAAATAAAATAAAAGTAATAAAAATCTTAGCTGTTACAGGGGTAAAGGGTAAATATCAATGAGTAAATTGTAAATTAGGGTGTGGGGTGTCGCCTAGAGAAGTCCACACGGATGACCCATTTTCACGTAATGGCGTTAGGGGTGTGGGTGGTGGTGGTGCTCAATGTTCACCACGCTGCATGAAGGCATGGTGACATAGCTTATACCCGATAATCCAACAAAAAAAAATTAGTACGGGGTTAAAAAAAGTAGAGTATTACCCTTATTGTAAGTTAGTGAAGTATGTTAGTGAAGTAAGAAAGTCCCCGGTGAGCAAATTGACATCACTTATATAGCACTAGTACATTATTTACTATATTTTTTCATATATAAAGCTTGTGAGGAGTGATTGTTGTGAGAATGTGGTTGATTGTCAAAGAATAGTCCTAAGAAAAGAAGTCCAGTGTTTGTTGTTTATGAATTTTCAAAATTTTAAAACTGTTTTTGTCTGGTCAGTATTTAGATAATGTAAGCATGTGGGACTAGTTATTCCTTTGTGTCTCTAAACGTTTAGAGTTGTAACCATCATCCATTAATTTCTCTCAGCTTTGTTAGGAATGGTGTTATTGTAGTTAAAGGTTTGTTCAGGGACGGGCAAAGTCTAAGTAGGGGAATGTTTAACGTATTCCAAAGTATACATCTATGTTATAGTCTGTTAGTGCAAAGTCTCGGTGTCATTAGATGTATCTAGTCATGATGTAATAGTTGCTAGAGTGTTCGTGTAGAGTCGATGTATTTTGAGTGGGAGAATGAGAGCCACCGTTAAAAAGCAGAGTATTACCCTTATCCTAGTAGCATAAACAAAAAACACAATCCTTAATATGGAATTCAACCAAAGTAGATACTGATAACCAATTTAATGTAGTTTTCTCATTTCTTTGGTTAAACTAAACTGTAATTTTTAGGAGTTAACGCGTACCTAACATTATGTGTGTAGACACCGCTCAGCTTGTGGGGAAATGATGGGCCTGCCATATGGGTAATTGACGGGAAGGGAGAATGACACCATGCTGATACGCATGGCCTGACTAATTTATCCAAAGTAAGTATCATTTTAATGCACTTCAGTATATTGGTATTCAAAATAATGACAACTTTACCTGTGGGCTGTGGGCTGCTAAAGATCTTGGTTAGTTTAAGACTTTTAGTAAAGCAAACAAGTTTCCTTATAATATAAGATACTAGTTGATGCTACAACATTAGGTCAACTTTAGATACAGATCAACATACACAAATTAAAGTGCGATAAAAAATTCTAAATAGTATATCAAAGTTAATGAAATTGTTCATAAAAGGTACTTTATGTTAAAAATAATAATAGGACTTAATGATAGCTTTTTAATCGATTAATGCTTTAAAATTTTACGTATACCTCATCCAACTTGAAGAGCATGCTTAATTTGTATATGATGGTTATATGAGATTCAACTGGTTATTACCATTATTGATTGTTAATCTGAAAGTTATCAATTAGGCTATGTGTAATCGGGCGTTATAGCCCCAAAACACCCACTATGGCGTCCCTCATAGCGCCCCTGGGCACCCCCGGGGCGCTATGTTGCAAGATTTTGTCGCTGGCGTTACCCACATCACGCCCAAAAAATTCCACATTTAATTTTTTTTTCCTTTTTATCCATCATATACTATATATATATATATATATATATATATATATATATATATATATATATATATATCTTCCATTTCAAAAAAACTACACTCTCTTCTCTTCTTCTACACATTCTTTTCTTTTAAATCACACAACAAAATGGGTTCACCGGTGTCATCATCATCCTCATACCTCTGGAACTTCAACGACGAAGAAGAAGATGAGGTAATTTCGGCATGTGTCAAAGTTGTAAACGAGTTAGTGGCTTCGAGCTTCGTCCCACGACCGGTTTTTTCGAAGAACCCGTAATCCTCAATGACTAGTGTCAAAGTTGCAAGACGTTTTCGAATGAGCAAGCGTTTCTTTTTACGCATAGCACACGACTTAGAAGAAAATTTTGATTATTTCAAACAACGACGCGATGGAATGGGAAGGCTTGGATTCACCGCAATTCAGAAATGTACGTCGGCTTTGCGCGTTTTGGCATACGGGTATTCGACGGATTTTAACGACGATTACTTGAAAATGGCGGATAAAACAACACGCGATTGTTTGGAGCACTTCACCGAAGGTACATTTTTTTTTACATGTTACATAAATCTTGAGTTAGTTATTTTTTTTTATTTTATAAGTTATATAATTTATGAGTTAGTTACTTTATTTTTTTTATAAGTTACATAAATTATAGATGTTATATACAAGTTAGTTTTTTGTTTCTAGGTATAGACAAATTGTATGGGGCACGTTATCTAAGGAAGCCCACGTGGAATGATATTCAGACGCTTTATCAACATCACGATGAAGTACATGGACTACCGGGTATGATCGGTAGCATAGATTGCAAACATTGGCAATGGGAGAATTGTCCTACAGCTTGGAAAGGTCAATTCACGAGGGGTGATCAAAAGGGGCCAACGGTGATTTTGCAAGCCGTCGCATCGTGTGATCAATGGATTTGGCATGCGCACTTTGGTGTAGCCGGATCCAACAATGATATAAATGTCTTGGAAGGATCACAAGTCATTGAGGATTACGTGTCGGGGAAGCAGACGAACGTAACATTTTATGCAAATGGCAACTATTACCCGCATGGCTACCTATTGGGTGATGGTATATACCCAGAATATTCGTTTATTGTCAAGACTTTCAAAGACCCTCTCAATGAAAAAAGGAAATATTTCAAAACGGTACAAGAAGCGGCAAGAAAGGACATCGAGTGCACATTTGGTACTTTGGTGAAAAAATGGCATTACGTGAAATATCCGTGTCGATTATGGACGATGACGAAGATGACAAATTGTATGCGTGCCATTATAATCATGCACAACATGATCAAGGAGGACGAAGGGCTTGCAATTTGTAGCTATTTTGATCCTTCACACGTCGAGGATCGACCATACGCGACGATGGAAGAACGTGTTCAAAATACGAGGAAAATGCGTTCAAGAGAACGACATAACGCACTTATGATGGATTTGATTGAACATGTATGGGATACTCGACCACCACCAAATGCCCCTCAACCTCAACCCGAAAACAACGACGATGCGGACGACGATGACGACGTCGACGATGAAAGTGATGATGACGACGACGATGGAGGTGATGATAGTGACGATGAGGATGATGAAAGTGATGAAGATGAAGCATACGATGACGTACCGGACGATGACTAGTTTTTTTTTTTCACTATATTGTATTTCTAGTTGTATTTCTATTTTTAGAAATAAAAAATATCTTTTTTTAATTTCTTTATTTGATTTTAGTTAAATAAAAAAAATTAATAATTGAAGTAATCATTATAGGGGCTTTATGACTACACACTCATCCCCATAACCCCCCTTTTGCCACGTCACTGCCACATGTCACATAATGCCCATGGTGGGGCATTATGACTACACATAGCCTTATAAATCGATGATGTACAAATAGGGGTGCAATCAGATCAGATCTGTCTAAATCTGACCCGGCCTGTAACCCGTATAGGCCCAACATTAATTATCACGAACCAACCCTTACATAAGGGAACTCATGATGTTAAGTCCTTTGCATCCACTTGATCGACATCAACTTCCTTCTCTATAGCGGTCACTTGAACGGTATCAAAACCCACATGAACCGATGAAACACCATCACTATCCATACTAATCTAGTAATCTCTATAACTTCGTCTAGATGATCATGAAAGTATATTTTTTCAGGCAAACAACAAAGTACTACCACTACTTCCTCACCTAGCATATTATCCTATATATCTTTGAACCACCATCACATTATCTTGAAGTTCTTAATTAACAAACAACAAAACCCATCCCATTTTTAATTTTTGCCTTATCATACTTTGAATACCAAGATTTCTCACTATTAATGTAATCATATCAGATATTCTCTAACCTACACCTGGTCTTCACAAAGCATGTCACGTGTACCCTACGCTTTCTAAGCACATCTACTTACTCTAACAACTTAATATTTAGGGTTCCTATATTCCAAGAAGCAAAACATAAACTATATACTCTTGGCTTTTTTTCTCTTGTCTTTGCCTCTCATCCTCAAACATAATCTCAAAAAATAATCATGTCTCTGGCCAAACAATATCTAGCTGGAAATTGTAGGAAAAACCATTCATATATTTTTAAAATAAACCAATATTTTATTTAATATGATTACAATAAAAATAAATAAACTAAACTATTACAATATAATAAAAAGAAAATTACTCCACTCCTATTAACAATTACAATAAAAATGAAAGAAACCTACAATACAGAAAAATATGACAAGAAAATAAAAAGAATTATAAATAAATTACAAATAAAGTAAATAGTAAGACAAATGAATGAAAAAGAAAACGAAAACTAAAATGAGAATAGAAGGTTTGAAAGTGTAGATATAATTATATTTTGAAGAGAGAAGAGAAATATGAGGATGCAAGACGAAACAGAAAGTTTTTGAAAGGTTTGGAAGTAAAGTAAAATGTTTGAAGAAAATAATAAGGATTTAAGAAAGTATTTTGGTGAAAGATTCAGGTTAAAATTCGCGTTCCTTAAAATAAATTTTAGGTCTATTGAAAAACTCGTTTTGTTTCAAGGATTTCGGATTTCTTGATAGAAGCAAATTTAGAAGGATAGTGGAAAGAAAGAATTCTGCTCGTAATTATTGGTGTGTCTAAACGTCAACATATGAGAGGTGGTATTTATAGTATAAAAGTTTAACTTGAAACAACCAAAAATTAATTTGTAGTCAAACTTTATATTAAACGTCTTTAATGTAAATTTAGTTTTAATTGACTAGAAATTGATGTTTCAGCTCGAATTGAAATGGTCAGAACAAATTTGTCAAAAAAATGCGTAACAACTCTATTAACTGGAATGTTTCATGTGTTCCAGACGCGTGCCCCAAAGTCAGTTCCGCGCATAGGTCACACGAACCGTGCGCTCTGCATACACAACTCATGCGTATGTCACCCAGACCCGCGCACTGAACCATGGTACACCCACTAGACCCAAGCCGCGAGGCACCTTGGGTCTTCGTGGTA
The DNA here is from genome assembly GCA_039602395.1 of Deinandra increscens subsp. villosa. Lineage (NCBI taxonomy): Eukaryota > Viridiplantae > Streptophyta > Magnoliopsida > Asterales > Asteraceae > Deinandra > Deinandra increscens. The sequence goes on from JBCNJP010000025.1 coordinate 87,944,430, forward strand.
CGTGACTCGCACCAGCTCTCAAGCGGCTCACGAAGTTACGAAGTGCAAAGTGCGCCATCATAACGTCACATTGCGCCCATCGCCCACGTCACGCACGCGTGCACACTCTTGGTGGTCCATGAGATGTCTCCTACTTAAGGAAACAATTTATGGGTTATAAGTCACCTTAAGTTTAATCCCTCAACCAATCAGAGATGAGTTTCACTTCTATATATACTTAGTCACCTTTTCTCTATTTTCGTAGTTTTTCACAGCTTTGAAACCTCAACTTTGAATATCGATATCTCATTCATATGAGCTCCGCTTTGGACACGAAAAATACAGTTATTTGCAGTTTATTTCTGCCTAAAGTTAATGAAAAACTCATTTCACACTTAGTGAAAAACTCATTCTTCCTTAATTTTCTTCCAGAATTCTAACAGAAACTAACATCCAAATAAACTAATAAAAAGAGAGAATCGAACTAGAGGACACATAAGCACACAACGTACTGGATACAACAATATAAACGTACAAATTGCAGTTATAAGCGAGATGTAGCAACCTCTTTGGCTCTTTGTAAAGCCAAAAGATTCATGTATACAAAATGTCTAGATTTTACAAAACATTACAACCTTTATCAATTCAATTTTTTTCAAACTCATTTTTTAATTTCTTATAGCCTCACAAATACCCTAGCATCTAAAACTGGTTTGGTGAACATCAACTAGGGGTGTTCATCAACACCTAGAGTTTCTAGGATAAATTCATCATACATACATTTTATAGAATTTGAATTCATAACTTTTTTATTATGAAGATACCACTTTGCAAGTTGATTTGACTTCTATGTTAACAAAAGAAAATATAGTTATCTCAAATAAAACGAATGATCGAGATTGATTAGGCAGCTTAAGCACGCCAGTTTTGTTACTTTTAACTTCTTCCATTATCTTCTATATTTGGTCTTGTTTTTGCTTATTTTTTTATTGAAATGGGACCGTACCTATTAATTAATTATGAGATGGTGTTTTACCCATCGTCATCTTTCATATATGTCCCTCTGATCGTGATAAAGACAAAAAAAATTACAACATTAATTAAACTCTATTTAATTATTCTATTGGATGCACAATTAATAATCATTCCTCAAATCAAATCGTTCCCAAAAAAAGTTCGTTACTTTTTCTAGGTCAAATAATACGGATTCAAACTATAAGTGTTAATTATGATGATGTTATCTTAGAAAACTTTTGATGTTTGTCTCTTTAAAAAACAAAATCGTTGATCACATGAAATGATATGAAATTTAATAACAAGTTGTCTTCACTATCTATCTAAAAAATCATTTGATTGAATGATCTAATTAGTTAAATTAGTTCACTTGGTTTGGTTATCTAACTAGACATACATTGTGACGGTGATATTAACGTGGCTAACTCAACCTAAAACACATAATAAAACCTCCAACTTTCGTTGGTAAATCTAGATGAAAAAAGCTTTAAAAACCAATTTCAAATTAAACATCTATTTTACCAAAAAGAAACTATAAAGAGATAAATTAACATCATGTTACAACCAATGAAAATATCAAAACATATGATAATTGCTTAAAAAACACAAATCAATGCAATGTCATAGATGTCTCGCATAACATCCTTTGATGATTAACAGCGCTATTAAATATGAAGCACGTCTACTTTAATTATAAAATCATTTTCGCACTTAGGAAAAACTAGTTACAAATTCTGGTAAAGGTTATGTCACTAATATAACTCTTACCCATCATTCACCTACATTCTAGGCCATATGATAACTTATGGGATGTGTGCAGGTGACGTATATATAACCTGGTTGTGTGCAAGGGACATATATATATGAGCTTCCTTTATGGGACGTGTCAACTGTCAGTTACTGTCACCACTGGTTGAAGTTGGAGATGATTGGATGGGTGGCCCCTTCAGCCGCCATCAGTGATCCAAGTCACTACTAGTTAGAGTTGAAGATGATCGGGTGAGTGGCCTTCAGCGCCCGTTAGTGATCAAAATCGTCATTAAAAAATATAGAACACAATATATGCCTATAACAGGATTAGAAACCAAAATTACATGACTAAAAAAGGGTTTTTTATAGCACCTCCACCAACTAACTTTTACTTCGTATTCCTATTAAATTATGTATAACTTAATGTATATCAAACCTATATTTATATTTGAGATTTACTTTTACTCGAGCAAACTATGAATGTAAACAAGACCCTACGCTTTATGTATAGTTATTTAAATAACAAAGTGGGTGGGTTGTTTAATTTCTAGGATGTTATTTAGTAGTTATTTTATTGGGAGAGTCATCCTAAGCTTCTCTTTTCTATCGATTATAAATATGAGATTCTAACTTTTTTTAAAAAGTCTTTATATATTAACAATAGACAAATTTTGATGACCAGGTTCAATAAAGTCTCCTTACTCTATGAATAAGCTTGAAAAGAATCAATCCTCGATGAATAACACGACAATGTAATCAAAATCAAAACATTTTTATTTTGTTTACGGTTCTATACTCTAGTGGTATGATTATTTCCTTTATAATAGCGACGGGTATTAAAATTTTTACAAGTGTAAGTACATGGTAGTGGTAATCAAGAAGGGCACAAAACGTATTCAAAAAATATAAGTTTTCTTGTTAATAACAATGTTGTGCTACTTTTTAAAAATAAATACACAATAACTTACCTTTTAAAATTTTAAACATTTTAGTTGTAAAATACATCACTTAATTATCATGATGTACCTAACGATATTAGAGCATTCACATCAGGTTTAAAATCTTTAATCTTTAAAAAACCCATTTTTTTAATTTATTTCTAAATTTTATTCAACCATCCACCTTTCTCAATATATCTCCATTTCTATATTACTTTTTATCGTTCTTTTTTTTAATGCTTGAGGTACAAATTAACATGGTTTTAAATACAAATCATTAATGATTTATATTTTGAAGATAGAAATCGAGATACAAATATATATAAGGTTTTATTAAAATAAAACGTTTATATTTTAGAGATAATAATGGACAAGAAATATAAAAAAAATATATCTTTAATTTAGAGAAAAGTGGATATGAAGATCGGGTTCACAGAGCATTCACATCAGATTATTCATTTATTAATTGTATTCCATATGTTCTAACACCCCCCCCCCCCCCCACACACACACACATACACACATCTCATTCTTTATATTTATCATATTTCAAATAAATAATACGTTTATAAATTTTGTAAAACGCATAAATTTAAAGGACAAAATTTATAATTCACTATTCTTTTTATTATATTTTATCTCTCTTCTACACACAACACGTATAAAAATATGGATATGATGAATAATGGAAAAATAGATAGGGTTTAGGTTTAGTTTAATTTTCCTATGATTTGGGGTATGAGGATGAAGAACCTAATATATAAATAAAAGTATATAGAGTTAAGTGTTGTTTGTTTCAGCTTAATGGGGCAGTGGCTGAATCGGTAAGACATTTAGGGTTGTTTGGTTTGACGAAGTTCTTAATTGGACAGACAATATCATCTGTTTGGGCGCTGACCGAATAAGCCACCCTTGAGGAGCTTTCCGAACAAGGGAGGTCTCAAAAAAATGAAGGAAGGGAGGAAATCTTACCAAAATTCCTTAAAATCGTTATTGTGGGTTCTGGTTACTACACCTTGTCACCCTCATTAGGGCAAAACCACCCACGCCCCTTCCATAGAATTAACTTCAAGTGAAGGTGTATGAGAAAACCAGCGTGCACATTAGAGAACTAGAAGTTGAAAGTTTGATTGAAACAGACGAGTAGAATTTGGTCGTTTCTTGGTTTTGTAATTGGTTTAGAAACAAAATTCAAGAGAAGATGAAGGTGAGAAAGAAGGGGTTTACCGTGGCTGAAAAGGGTGGAATTAGGGCAGTTCCGTGAATCGACGGCGGCGGTACTTCTGTGAATCGAATTTGGTGTTTCGTGTAGCAGCAGCACTTCCATGACTCGGGTTCTGTGTTTCGTGGAGAATGAAGGGGAATTAGGGCACTTTTGTGAATCGATTTTTCTGGACCTAGATGAAGTCGCCGGTGGGAGGAACGAAAAAAGAAGAGAATTTTGAGCGAGAGAATGATGATGCCGGCGATGAGGAGGAGGACGAGAGTGATTCGACGAGAGGAAACCCAATTCCAATTGAAAGAGGAAGACGCCATTGATATGAATCATGTGACCTAATTTGTTTGTTTTGATTTCTGGAATTCTCCTGCCATAGTTGGTATTATGATGGATACTAATTCTCCACGAAAACGCAAAAATAATATAATGTGAGTTTGTAAATTTCAAGTTGAACAATGTTAACGAAAGGTAAGGGCGTGAACCTGGAGTGGAGGCAAATTAGGGTTAGAGGAATGGATTCACGTCGAGAAATCTAAGCCGCTGTCCGATTAAGGATGGAGAATTGAAGGAGGGCTGAAGATTAGGGCAACGATGCCATGGAGAATGGTAGGCGGGAATGGAGATTAGGGCAAGATTAAATGAGAATAGTAGGCGGGGAATGGAATTTTGCTTAAAAAAATGAGCGGGAGACGAAAAACATAAGACGACATTTTGGCATGACGCGCGTTTTTTATAACTGTACTCCGTCTTTTTTTATGACAAAACTTTATGACGCGTAAGAATGCGCGTCATCTGGCCTTAGGATTTTACAATTCTTGACAGTTTTCTTATGACACGCGTTTTTGCGCGTCATTAAAAACAGCGTGTCATCGTTTGTGTGTCAAGAAAGGCCCTGTTTCTAGTAGTGAAGGTTGAACGCGGAGTTGCATTCGTGTCCGCAGGCCATGCGGACGGGAAGACAATTTTACCAAATTTGCACCGCCCCCCTGCGCTCGGGTAGATACCAGAGTAAAACACAACATAAGAATTTAACATGTCATGTAGGTTTTCATATATAAGCTAACCATGTTTTTGTTCCCACATCAATGTTAGACAAACTAAATGAAAGAACAAAATAGAGTTTTTATTCCCACACCAATATGGGACAAGGTAATGAAGAAAAATTTTGGTGTTTTGTTCTCACACCAATATGGGATAAGCTAAATGAAATAAAAAATAGAATTTTTTTGTTCTCACGGTGATTTTTTAGTGTTTTTTTTTGTTTGATTATGCAGTCATTCAAATGTCCAAACAAACAGCACATTATGATTCATCACCTTATTGATTTAGCGCTTCTTTATCATAAAGACAACTTATTCATTTAGCATAAAATGAAACAGACAAACCAAACAACCCCTTAGTCATTTTCTTTAAACTATAAGATGTAACATAAATAAGAAAGTACCAAATGGTATTTGGTCCAATGGTATGAGGTTGAGGGTTGAGTTTGAGACCTTAAGGTCTCAACTTCAAATATGTCTCAAGTGGTTTTTCTTTCAAGTGGTTGGTTTCCTCATTTATGATATTCCTAAGTGAGTTTAGCCTGAAACGTCAAATCTATTATGGATGCAGGGCCGGCCTTGAGCATGGGCCAGATGGGCTACAACACTGAGCATCAAATTGGAAGGGGGCATCAATTGCGAACGGCGATCTCATTATTTTTCAAAGAGAACACAACATCACATCAGTCATCACTCATCAGATGATATTGTTCCATTTATTCTACTTATAAATATATTTTTGTCATTGATAACATGCCCCTCGTGTACAACCATCTGGTGCCCAAAATAGAAAAAGGAAAAAACAACAAGAAAACTTACTCAATCTTTACAAGGATCTTTAAATAAATATTTTAGACATGAAGGTAATACTAGTGGAGAAAATGTTGATGACAAAAATATGGAAGATAATAATATTAGTGAAAATAATGTTGATGAAAGTAATGGTAATGAGAATAATGTTGATGATAATAATGTTGAAGACAACAATGTTGAGGAAAATAATGTTGATGAAAATGAAAACAAATTTGATAGAATGTTTGAAGATAATGAAAATCATTTTAGATGATTTAGAGCATTCACGGTAGGTTCGCTTAAAAAATATGTGAGTGTAAATCTGTATAATTTAAGTTTTGGTTGTAAGTGGTTGTTAGTAGAAGAGAGATAAATTTACAAAATCTGTATATTTGACAAAAAGTTTAGTGATTTGCTAAAATTTGGGGATTGGAAGAGAGAGAAAATGTAATGATAAATGTATAAAAAGTATTATTTAATTATGGTTGTGAGTGGAAGAGAAAGAAAAAGTAATAATAAAAATATAAATTATAAGAATAGGGATAGGGAACCTGCTGTGAATGCTTTTATATGTTGTAATTTAACTGTAAGTTTAAAACTTTTTATTTAGTTAATAAAATCGGCGTGGGGATGAGCCGCTTAGCTTGACTAGGTTCAAAACCCTTAAAACTTTGTGTTGTACTATTTAAAGTTTTTAACATGGGGCAAATTTTCGACTCGCGCCCTGAGCATCCAAATTCTCAGGACCGGCTCTGTATGGATAGTTGCAATTTCATCTTAGAAAAGCTCACTCAAATTTTAAAAATTTGTGAGAAATTCTAAAAACCGTTAAAAAAATAAGAAACGTTCTTAATACTCTTAAATGCTTATATAAATAGTCTAAAATATATTTTGTGCAAAAAATTTTAAATTCCAATAACCAAACGAAAAAAAAAGGTGAGAGGATCGTGTAAAAGGGCAACATGGTAAATACATGAATGTCGGTAAAATAAAGGAATTGTGGGCCACTTATCATACGACAGAAAAGTGACAGAATTATAATGATTGAACGACACGTGTCAAGATCTGGTAATACATAGGCTGTTACGTTGTAGCCTGCACAGGCAATTTTGAGTCATTTGTAAAACCTAGACTCGCCTCTCAGCCGTTGATGGCGTGGACGAAAACTTGGGGTTTTTATTCTGAATTTGAGTCTCCTTTCAAATTTATTCAAAGCTTCTAATTTACATGAACTCACACAAACAATACATTTAATTTAAGCTTTTATTTGATATAAATTATTTATCTATATTTCGTTTAATGAAATAGTAGGAAAAAAAACAATTTGATGAATTCAAAGAAACGAGTAAACCACTCTTCGTATTTGAAGAAAACTAGATAAATCTTAAATGTCATTTGGAGGAAACGGGATAACACTTTCCCGCCCCCTTATGGTGTTTGTAATACCTCAAGCTCTCCCAAGCTCTCTCAAGTTTCTCAAGATCTCAAGCTTTTTCAAGTAATACTCACCCCAAGCTTTCCAAGACCCCAAACCTTTAAAAACTAGGTGGGACCCACCATCACCACCTTTTCCCAAACCCTTCCCCAAACCCCTTTCCTCGGTGCCCCAGTCCCACGGGACTCTCCCGCGCCCCGATCCCACGCCATCCTTCCTGGTGTTCTCGAGCTTCCCGAGCTTCCCGAGCTCGGTATACCCTCCAATCTTTAGGTATTACGAACACCCTTAGGAGGGTGGCGTTATGGTCCACGGCTTTTTCTCTTGCTCTCACGGTTTGGGCGGTCTCCATACTGCTCTCACGGTTTGGGCGGTCTCCATACAACCACTTGTGACTTCCTTTCATGTGGTTTTCTTAATTTTTGAGTTTTGCGGGTTGGAGGAGCCGCATGAAGTCGTGAGTTTTGTGTTGAGAATTAGAAAATCTTGAAGCCTTGAGACTTTAATTTTGAAGTCTTTATACCATCCCTATCATTTTTTCACTACTCCATCTCTTTCATAGTTCACATTTTCTTATTGAAGAAACCTATTAAAGCCTCGACCCTCGAGGCTTCAAATGGACCATACCGCCCCTTACAAGCTATTTCTACTTTTTTATTCAATTTTTTTTTCTTAAGAGTCAAATCCTATAAGTGGAGCAATAATAACACATATTTATATTAATATAATCCATCAACATATCACATGTAGGAATCACTTACGCAAAATAACATATAAAACGATTTGAAACCCTATTACAATAGGGAAAGAAACGGAATCAAATTAAAAATAGTTTTACAGATAAAACAAACGAAATAAGACAACGCATATGGTAGTGATTGATGATTAATGTTAACATGAGTCACTTAAAACATATGACATATCTCTATTTTAAAACATGTTTGTTTTAAAGATAGAACTGTCGAAGCAGTGTATAAAGCCAAAACTTAAGCTCCTAAAATAATTATACCTAAGTCAAGTAGCAAAAAAGAACACTTATTACTAGATAGTTTTATGTTTGTTTGTGTTTTCTAATAACGGCAACAATTTGTTTTAACGGCCAACAAATATAACCTGAACCATCTAGGAAAGCTCGGGCTCATTGGCAGGACCCATTCAAGAGAAAACTCTCACCCCTACGAACACGGTGCATTAGAAGGGTAAAAACATGTGGACTCCAAAAATCGAACTCGTAACTATAAAGTTATAAGTTTCCCCATCATCACCGGGTATTACTAGGGCAAACTCTAGTGGTTTCAGGCAACAAATAAACTTACCTATATAAAAACTACAACAAAGATTATTTACTATTTTACCCTTAATGGTCTTTTATTTATATAAAGAGTAAAATAGTAGAAAACACATTATTATAATTAATTAATTCTTTTAATTTATTTGTAATAATTAATTCTTTTCTTTTAAAAAGTTATATTTTTAGTATAAAATAAATTGGTTTTTCTAATAATTAAATCTTTCAATTTACTATAATCAATTGAATTATAAACTTTTTTTAAATAAAAACTATAATTTCTTTTAATTAAATTACAAGTAAAATTATTAATTGTTTATAACCGAGTCATGGAAACTTCATACATTTTTCTTTATATAATATCACTCTATATTTAAAAGTGGTTTGATTTCTAACATGTGCATAAAAAAATATGTGGCAATAAGTTGATTAGGGATTCAGGATAATATTATAGAAATTAAAGAGAACCAAGGATGGAGGCGAATCGTCCATAACGAGAGTAGAGAAGTGGGAGGTCAATCGGCTATTCTATTATCGATGTCAATATCTGGTTGCTTCAATCTTGTTATTTCTTTGTTTCATCTCACTTTTACTTAGCCAATTACAATATTATATTTTTGCTTCTCAATTTATTAAGAAGATAAACAAATATTTTTTTAAAGCAAAAACAACCACCATATCTCGTTTTATCATGATAGACAATTTAATTATCTTTTAGGCAAATGATCTCCATTCTAAAACTTACTTTAGGCCTCTAAAATTCTTAAGCCGACCCTAATAGTACCTTGCAGCCTCATAAAGCTAGCACAGTTGATCAATTAATCAACAGGTTGCTAATGAGATCATAAGTCATAAGTTGCATAATGCTATCGTTGTCTAACAACCTCAAAAACCATAATGATAGCTCATAAGTATTTTGCGGTGATGCGAGTTTGTCAAGTGTGATATCAAACCGTCATAGTATGTACACTATCCACGTTACACGTGTACGTGTGCAGGTTAGGGTGCCCTTCACCAATTATAATCTCCACTTATTCAAAATTATTAAGATAACAATATATATGAAATTTCTCTCACTTATATACAACTCTAAGGTTCCACATTCTCAACTTTTCCGATTGAAATACACAAATATACGAATCGATGTCTCGTATATTATCTTAACTCCATTTTAGATACATTTTAGTTCATAGCAAAGTTCTCATAAAGGGGAACACAAATCAAGTAAATAATATTATGTGGGAACAAATTTAACCACCGAGAAGAGATAGACTGGTTTCGGATTTGTGGTAGTGCTCAAAAGAATCTCGGATGTTATTTTCAATGAGTCTCCTCGCACTTCGATCACTCTCCAACGTGAAAAATAATCTAGTATGTTCATTTCAAATTGAGAAGCAAAAATAATCTAGTTATTTCAAATAAATAACTAACCTGATGCTAAAATCTGCTCTCTAATTAGTAGACATGAAAAATATTCTTCGTACATGACACGTAAACCTCTTTTGTATGAATATCCAGATGGATCACTTTTGTATGAATATATGTACGGATTCGAAAATGTCTAGGGCGCGTTTGGTTGTGGAAAACATGGGGTGTTTTTCATTTCTGTTTTCTAAGAAAACATGGAAAACAGAAAACGCGTTCTAGTGATAGTTTTCTGAAAAAATTTTCCTAGAAAACAGAAAATACAGTTTTCCATTCTTTTAACTAAATTTGGAAAATAGTTTTGCATTGTTTTCCAATTTCTGTTTTCTATTTTCCAGAAAATGGAAAACACATCTTTTGGTTAGATCGCGTTTTCAAAATTTTCCAAGTGTTTTCTAGAAATGGAAAACCCATTTCATTTTCTAGAAAACTGAAAATGGAAAACTGGAAAACGTTTTCCACAACCAAACGCAACCCTAGTATCCTAACAGGGTTTTTTAACAATTCGGTATCCTACATCTTCAAATTATTATTATTAATAGTAATTATTTGTCTTTCAAATTATTGATAAAATCATATTTAAGAGTTATTTGTAACTTTTATATTCACGAAAAAGTGAATGGATTATGACATAATTGAAATCATTATAATTTAAATTAACTTTTTGTTATTAACCAGAAAGATATTCAAATCTATAGATCCGTCAAAGCTAAATAAAAAGCACTTAAAAAGCAATTAGTTTGACAATTGAGGATTAAACTTTTTGACCCTCTCGAGATATGTTGTTATGCTATTGACATCAATTAGAAACCGATGTGAAAATTTTCCACTAAATCTAAATGATTAGCAAATTGGAAATCTTTATCTAACTTTTTATCCTTTGGTAATCATATTTTTTCTTCTTCTTTTTACGAAAATCCAATAAAGAATTTGTTGACTTTATTTGATTAATTAGACAAAGATTTTGAAATCTATTGATTTTCTTCTAACGGTTAACTCTAATCTACTACTAACTTAACTTCTTAAATGACCAATTCTCAAAGAACTATTTATACATCGGATAGAACCCAGGACCTTCAGATAGGGCTGTTCAAAATAACCGAAAACCGAACAAAACCGATATCCGAACCGTATCCGTAACCGAAAAAACCGTAACCATATTGAAATTTCGGTTTTCGGTTCGGTTTGTAAAAATTCGGTTAATTCGGTTAATTCGGTTTAACCGAATAAACCAAAATTTATTTTATATATTCTAATATTTTTATTATTATTAGTTTAATAATTAATATTATTTAAATTGGGAGAGTTTTAGAATGTCTAAATTAGACTTCAATTCCGTGCGTCGCCTCCTATTCCTAAAACTCAAAGTTAGAAATTGAAAACCGTAAAACCCCTCTCACGTTTGGGTTTATTTTTAGCAGAAAGGGGCTATTTACGATTTTACGGATTTGATTAATTTTGTATGATTTGCAACCCATTTGATTAAGTTTGTTTGAACTTGGATGAAATTTGGTTTGTATGGTTAATTCGGTTCTAACCGTAACCGAACCGAATTGAACCGAATTGAATTCGGTTCGGTTTCGGTTCGGTTAATCATATTTGAAATTCGGTTCGGTTCGGTTTTCGGTTAGAATTTTTTTTTTCCAAAACCGAACTAACCGATCCAAATAAACCGTTTAAACCGAAAACCGAACCGATGAACAGCCCTACCTTCAGATAAGGCAAAGCCTTACAACCTCCCCTTGATCCGAACGTTTTAATTGGAGAGCAAATTTAGAAGGAACCCTTACCAAGTTGGCCATCTCTAGGAGGGGTGTCACTGTTCTGTCGATCGCCAGCACTCCTTGTCGATGGTTGGGAACACGATTAGAAAACATCTGGTTTTCTCCTTCTCCTATCATGATCTATGATGGGTGGAAGAAACGTATCCACTGTTAGAAATTTCGATATCCTGGATAATCAGAGAAGCGTGTGATTCATTTTTAAATTGAATATTCGATTAATTCACTCGAAAATCAATCGGATATGACTCAGATGTAAATCAAAGAAGCCAACGAATATTTATAGTGATGAATTCGAACCAGAATAACAATGTCAACCAATCTCGTATTTATAGGCTGAGGACCGTATATCAGATAACTGCAATGCAATTATCTGATTCAAATTTTGAATAAAAACTGCTCAAATTACTCTATTAGTCCTTGCAAAATTATTGAGTCATTTTCGGGGAAATTTTAATTTCTAATATATTTTCCATGGACCCCGCCCCTTGGACCCCCGAATTATTTAACCCCAGTCAGGGGCTCTGCCCCTTGGACAACGCTCTTTCGGGGGCGCCACCCGAACCACCCCCCCCCCCCCAATTGGGTTTCTAACATATAACCTTATGTAGGAAAACCGTTCGTAAATTTAATTAAAATAAATACGTTTATTTAAGTACGATTACAACAAAAGAAATAAATCTAATCTATTACAATACAATGAAAATGAAATTCTACTCCTATCAACAATTACAAGGAAATGATTAAAGGTTACACGGAAATGAAATACAATACAAAGAAATGAATATAAGATTACAAGGAAATGAAATAAATTAAAATTACAATACAAAGAAAATGAAATTCTATTGATTTGAATGAAGAAAAATTAATGACAGAGAATTAACAAATGGATTTTGAAAGTCAAAGAAAATTGATTTGAGAAAAACCTTTTGATATTAATTAAGAAAACGAGAAGGTTCCAAGGAACCTTTGGCGAAGGATTCGGGTCAAAACCCGGGTCCCTTAAAACAAATTCCGGGTCTACCGAAGAACCGTTTTGTTTCCCAGGGTACAATCGCCTAAACCGTATTGTACGGCCGGGATAACTCTAAGCTTGAAAATACCTTGAAGCTTGAAGAACAGGAACGATGAAGAAGATGAGAGAAAGAATGAGGAGATGTAGAGAGTAAGAGTTCTGTGTGAATTCTAGTGTGTCTAGCATCAACTAATGAGGCTGTATATATAGTGGATGGGAGCCTTGGAGAGCACACTAAGTTAATTCGTAGTCAAACTTTGCATTAAACGTCTTTAATGCAAATTGATTTCTAATTAACGCGGAATTACCTTAATTAGCTCAAAAACGCGTTTCCAGCTGTCAATCCGGAGGAACACGCGTTCTGCTCGAACAGTGGAGCCACGCAGGTCCGCTTGAACCTTCCGGCTGAACTTCAACCGGATCACACAGCTCTCACTCGTTCCGCTTGAACTTCAACCGGAACAACTTCCGGTTGAACTCAAAAACAATAAGGCGGCTCTCAAGCGGCTCGCGGCGATGCGAAGTGCAAAGTGCGCCATCAAAGCGCCACATTGCGCCTCATACGCCCACGCCACGCGCGCGCGCGTGTGCGAGTGCGAGTTAGGGGTGCTTCGCACCCCTCAGGGTCCAAGGGATGTGTCCTACTAAAGGAAACAATAGTTGGTAAGGTTCCCACCATATAAACCACTTTTGGTTTCAATCCCCAACCAATGTGGGATGAGTTAACATGCTATACTTAGCATTTTTCTCTCTAATTTTCGCAGCTTCACAAGTTGCGAGACCTCAACTTTGAGCTTCGATATCTCATTCATACGAGCTCGGATTTGGACGTGGTTTGATACGTTGGAAAACCCTCACAACGTACTACACAAACCCATTAAATACAGAGGCAACAACCTATGTTATCTGTATTTTATTTTAGTCCAAAGTTGGTGAAAAACTCATTTTCACACTTAGTGAAAAAACTCATTTTTCACTAGTTTTTCTCCCAAAATTCCAACAATCCCCCACATGAATGGGTATCGATCTATTCTTCAAGAATCAAAGGCAATTTCGGCAGTCCAGTATTGCAGGATAGGTAGGTGTCCCCTTTGAACCTTCCTTTGTGAAGCATACTTGGGTTACTGGTGTTTGGTAGACGCGATGTCTTTGAACCAACCGACCGTTTGTGTAACCGTTATTACACCCACACAACACTTTCCCTAACTTGGTTAGCCCTCATTGTCGTGTCCAATCATGGTCCTGGAACACTTGCCTGGTTCTGCTAGAGCTCTAGGATTTGTGCCCAACAAATCCATTCGAAGCGACCGCACTTCTCTCTTGCATAGGTGATTACCACAATCATTAAAAGCATTGGTATTATGATTTACTCAAAATCATCTATGACTTACACAAAGTCATTGACCATCGTATGCTTAACCTCACACATTTCACTGTTTGGTGATAGGAATGGACTAGGAAGTACACAACTCCCTTTTAAGATTTTAGGGTACTCCCCCACAGTGACCTTAGCCAATGCGATTAGGTTGTCCTATTGAACCTAGAGCCTGGGATCTCCATTTTCATAGGTTAGGTTTTCCTTCGCATCAGCTTTCAACCCAATGGGCTTTAGTCCCATTCCCCTTGACGACTTCAAAACTAACTCTTTGCTTAAGCCTTTTGTAAACGGATCCGCAGTGTTATCTTTTGACTTCACATAGTCAATTGAGATAACTCCGGTAGAGATTAGTTGTCGTACCGTATTATGTCTACGTCTAATGTGCCTTGATTTGCCATTGTACATCATGGATTGGGCGCGCCCAATTGCCGATTTACTGTCACAATGTATGCAAATAGCCGTCATTGGCATAGGCCACCTTGGAATTTCTTCCACAAATTGACGTAGCCATTCCGCCTCTTCACCAGATTTATCCAAGGCGATGAACACAGATTCCATTGTGGACCGCGCTATAACAGTTTGCTTAGCCGATTTCCAAGCAATAGCCGCGCCACCAAGCGTGAACACATACCCGCTTGTTGATTTGGAATCCTTTATATCCGAAATCCAATTCGCATCGCAGTATCCTTCGATAACTGCTGGGTCTCGGGTATAATGCAGTCCATAGTCTCTCGTGTATCTTAAGTACCTTAGTAAACGAGTCATTGCTTTCCAATGTACCGCGCACGGATTACTCGTGTACCGGCTTAGTCTGCTCACAGCATAAGCCAAATCTGGTCTGGTACATGTCATAAGATACATGAGACTCCCAATCACTCTTGAGTACTCTAACTGAGCAACCCCTTTTCCTCTATTCTTAGCAAGATGAAGGGTAGTATCAACCGGAGTTTGAGACACACTCTTATCTCCTGCGTTGAACTTCTCAAGGATTTTGTCCACATAGTGAGATTGACTTAAGACAATACCATTTGGGGTTCTGATGATTTTTACACCGAGTATCACATCTGCGAGCCCCATGTCTTTCATGTCAAATCTCGCTTTCAACATGTCTTTTGTAGCTTTGACCATCTTATCATCGCTCCCAACGATAAGCATGTCATCTACATAGAGACATAGAATCACATAACCTCTAGGTGTGTCCTTCGCATAGACACACTTGTCGCACTCATTTATTTTGAATCCGTTGTCAAGCATGACACGGTCAAACTTCTGGTGCCATTGCTTAGGAGCTTGCTTCAAGCCATACAAAGACTTGACGAGTCTACACACCTTGCCTTCTTGGCCAGGAGCGGTAAAACCCTCAGGTTGTTCCATGTAGATTTCTTCTTCTAAATCACCGTTTAGAAACGCGGTTTTTACATCCATTTGGTGAACCTCCAAATTTCGTAAAGCCGCTATAGCAAGCACCAACCTTATCGAGGTTATGCGTGTAACAGGTGAGTAAGTATCGAAGTAATCCAGACCCTCTTTTTGTCTGTATCCTTTGATCACTAGCCTCGCCTTATACTTGTCAATGGAGCCATCGGCTTTCAACTTCTTCTTGAATATCCACCGATATCCAAGTGGTTTGCAACCCTTAGGAAGATCGACAAGCTCCCAAGTGTGGTTCTGCAAAATAGACTCTATCTCACACTTGATGGCTTCTTTCCATTGAGGCCCATCTGAGGAGGTTACCGCCTCGCGGTAGGTATTGGGATCCCCCTCAACCATGTAAGCCGTGAAGTCAGGTCCAAAGGATTTTCCAACCCTTTTTCGCTTACTTCTTCTAGGCTCACCCTCATCAGATGCAGACCGTTTACGAACCTCGTTACCAACAGATGGTTGTTCATAAACCTCGTCACCAACAAATGGATCTTCACGAGTCTCGTCACCAACTAATGGTGTCGATGAACTCGCGCGTTCTCGTGACAAACACGGGAATACATTTTCAAAGAATGAAGCATTCCTTGATTCCATGATAGTGTCTTCGAGTATATCGGGATTTTTCGAGTCATGAACAAGAAACCGATATGCACTACTGTTTTCTGCGTATCCAATGAACACATAGTCCACGGTTTTGGGTCCTAACCTTTGCACCTTAGGTAAAGGAGCTAATACCTTAGCTAGGCATCCCCACACTTTGAGGTATTTGTAGGATGGCGTTTTGCCCGTCCACAATTCATAAGGAGTCTTATCCTTATCTTTGCGGGGTATCTTATTCAAAAGATAGTTAGCCGTCAAGATGGCTTCCCCCCACATGTCTAGGCTCATCCCAGAACTATTCAACATGGCATTCATCATCTCTTTCAATGTACGGTTCTTCCGTTCCGCAATGCCATTGGATTGTGGAGAATAAGGTGCGGTGGTCTCATGGACAATTCCACTTTGTGCACTGATGTGTTGCAAACACATCCTAATTTAAGAGTCTTTTATTTAGTTATTTGAGTCCAATTGAGTCGGTTGTCTTTAGTTTTAAGTACTTTTATTAAAGTTTGAGTCTTTTGGTCCTTTTTATGTTTTCTTATGAGTTTTGTAGGTTTTTAATAAAGTCCCGAGCCAAGTTGAGAGTTAAGAAGAAAAGAAGAAGAAGTGCTGAAGAAGTAGTTCCAGGCGTATCGCCTGGAATGTGATCACATGGGAAGCGATACGCGCAGAAAGGAGAGTCAACGGAGGAGTTAAGTCGGTTTGACCCGACTGTTTTGTCGCGAAGCGAGATCTAGGCGTATCGCCTGGATGATTTCTGAGTTGTAGGCGATACGCCTAGAAGTCTAAAACCCGCAAAAGAAGTAATTCGACTATAAAATCAGTTTTAGGGTTTCTATTCTTCATGATTCGACTTCCAGACGGCAGAGGGGCGAACAAAGGTGATTTTCAAGAGCAAGAAAGTGCTGGAATCGCAGAGGAACCAACGGGTGATCGATTCAAAGCTGAAAATCATCATCAAATCATTCGGGTTTCTTCGTTTCTCGTTTTAATTCTTAGTTTCAGTTATGTTTATGGTTAAAGACAGAATCTTTATTGTGTTTTCTGCTATGAATATGATTGTAGGCTAGGCGTTTAACACCGCCTAGACCGTTTGGATGAACAATTGACACTTGTGATTTTATCTGGTTTGTGATAACTTGATTGATGTATGTTCCTATTAAATTCCAATGATTATTATGGTTGATGCATGTGTGTGTTAGGAGCAGATTGTTAATTGTTTGTCGATGCTTAATTTACCCGCGAATGTCTTTCGGTTTAGGTAGATTAACTAAAGTAGTTAACTTTAGGGTTGATTGCTAAAGTGTAGTTAGGGTTTCCTTGACTATTGCATTAACATTTAATTGATAATTTGGCTGTAATGTGCTGCTAAACTGAAGACTTAAAAGGTATAGGTTTAACGGGTAGTTGGGTTGGTTAAAATTTTAGGGTTGCGTTGTCTCAAAAGGAAGCGTCCTAGGGTTTTGTCTAGCTTGCTATTTCGTGTCATTCAGGGTAATCGTTGGTAGCTCCGGTTAGTCTAGGTGTGCCTTAGGTATATCCGAGGGTGGCTAGGGTAATTGAAGTGGGAAGGACTTAAAAGGTGAACCCTTGTTCGAGCGTTAGGAACATTAGCTAAGAAGGACTTAAAAGGTGAATTAGCTACCATCAGAGTTGTCATAGCCAGGTGAAGTTGTAGGTGTTAGTTGGGATTCTAGGTCTAGGTGGTGTCTTTCTCATATCTGATTGTTTCCCGAGTTTCCTGTGTCCGTCTGTTTGCTCGTAATTAGTTAAGTAGTTAATTAAATCCCAAATCAAATCAAAAACCAAATTTACTCAGTATTTCCATTTCTTAGGTCTAGGTTAAGTCTTGTCTATAGTAGTGTCCTTAGGTTCGATAATCCGGTCTTGCCTTAGCTATTCTACTATCCGATAGGTACACTTGCCTTAGGGTTCGGTTTAGTTTAGGTATTTTCGGTAAAATTAGGTGTGTCTAGGTCTAGGTTTAGGTCTAGGTTTTTATAGCATTTTTAGGTACGTTCCGAGCACATCAAGTTTTTGGCGCCGTTGCCGGGGACACTTGGCAATTGGCAAGATTAACTTAGGTCGTCGTTAGGAAATTTTGAGTCTTTTTGGTCTTTCCGTGTCTAGAGTCTTAGGGTTTTCTGATTTCGAGTCTAGATTTTTAGGTTTAAATTTTTCTTAGTTTTCTTCGAGTCATTCCATCGTTTTATGCCACACACTCGTTCACGGGGTCCACCTGAGCTGTCACCACTTTCTGATCCCGACGCGGATATCCGTGAACGATTTCGCCTTCTACGCACCGAGCTAGAGGCATTCATCATTTCCACCGCTCATTCCAAACCATCTTCATCCACACAAACCACACGCGACACCAAACCCATTCCATTCCCCGATCTCACATCCATGGCGGCACGTCGCACCGTCCACGAGCAGGCTAGCGCCGGAGTCACCGAGGCCCGGTTCGCTATTGCACAGCCTGCTATTGCCAACACCGCAAATTGGCAAGTTCCGTCCCACGTCATCAACGCTTTGACGCATTCGATCCAGTTTCATGGACGTGAGGACGAAGATGCACCGATGCATATCTCCAGGTTCACGCGTATCTGCAACACGTTCGGACTCACCGGAGTCGCGAACGACACCATTTATTTGCGTCTTTTTCCATTCTCCCTTACGTCTCGAGCCGCCGAGTGGCTTGAGACGCTTCCGCCTAATTCGATCGCCACCTGGGACGATCTCACCGCCAAATTCCTGAAAAAGTACCATCCTCCAGCTAAGGCTGCGCGTACTCGGGAGGAAATCCACTCATTTCGACATGGATCCCGACGAGCCTTATTCTGTTGCATATGAGCGTTTCAATACTCTTCTGAGCAGATGTCCGCAACACGGGTTGACGGAATGGGCTATCATCGAGAAGTTCTATAATGGACTTCCTTATTCGGTTCAAAAAGAGTTTAACATTTCTGCTGGAGGACACATGATGGAGAAGCTCACGGTCGAGGAATGCAAATCAACTGTTTCGAGAGCTTCGCACTCGCTGAACAGCAGACCCCCGGAGATCGGAGAGCCACCTTGGCCCCGACTCGATCCCTTGTTCCTTCTACATACCACCCGGGGTGTCCATCACATTGGCTCAGAGACCATACCGCCTAGGGAGTTAGAAAACATCTATAAAACCTTAGAAGAAATCAAACTCCACATCAAAGCCAAATGTGAGCTGTGCAGAGGCGCTCACGACACCCGAGACTGCCCGCTTGCCCCCGCAGAGCAAGTGGATTATATTGGAAACCGAAACCAGTTCGGTAATTCGTTTCAGTCTGGGTGGAGGAGTGGCCAGAATTCCGGTTGGCGAGAGGGAGGAAATCCACCTGGTTTTCAGCCGAGGTATAATCAGAGTGGTGGAGGAGATGCAGGGCCGACGATGAAGGAGATTACAGAGTTGGTGATGAATCAAACGCAGATCCTGCAGCAGATGAACGCTAGAGATGAGGCCACACAGAAGAAGCTAGCGGAGCACGATACTTTATTGAGAAACCAACAAGCTTCATTCCTTGATTTGCAGCGGTCGGTCGGTGACATAGCGAAGCAGCTGAAGGAGCTCAACAACCGAGGGGGTCAATTTTCCGGTAGTACTTACAAAAACCCCAATGCGTCGGTTAATGCTGTTACCACACGGAGTGGTCGAGTTCTGGAGAGTCCATCGCCGGCGGTAGTTGATGAAGAGCCGGTCGATGAGGAGATTGAGTTGGAGACGCCTGACGGGAGGGTGCACGAGAGCGTAACGCCAGCAAGTACTGCACCGAACGTCGAGGCTGAGGTAGTCAGAGAGAAGGCCGCTGAAATGGGAAGCGGTGAAGGAGAAGAAGAGGGTACGATTCGCGCCGAGACCAATCACAGCCGATGATCTGAAGCAAGTTCCTTATCCAGAGAGGTTAGTTCAGCAGAAGAATGCGCGTGAATACAATCAGTTTTTAGAGCTTCTTAAGCAACTTAGGGTTACTTTGCCTTTTACTGATGTTATTAAACAAATGCCTAAGTATGCTAAGTTTTTGAAAGATATGTTAACTAATAAGAAGAAGCTTGAGAACTTTTCTGATGTCACTCTGGATGCTAATTGTTCTGCTGTAGTTCAAAATAAATTGCCTGAAAAATTGACTGATCCTGGTACATTTACAATTCCGTGCTCGTTTGGTGACTTGTCTGTTACTTGTGCTTTAGCTGATCTAGGTGCCTCTATTAATGTGATGCCTTATTCTGTCTTCATGCACCTAGGATTAGGAGAGTTAGAGCCGACTAGGATGACGATTTCCTTAGCAGATAGGTCGATAGTTAGACCCAAAGGAATAGTGGAGAATGTGCTTGTTCAAATTGATAAATTCTTGTTCCCTATAGACTTTGTGGTAGTTGACTGTGCATATGATGCTAGTTGCCCTTTGATTTTAGGTAGACCTTTCCTTAGGACCGCCCGGGCGCTAGTTGATGTTTTTGCGGGCACGATTACCTTGAGGGTTGATCATGAGAGTGTAGTGTTTGAAGTGGGTCGAAAAAAGGATAAGGGCACCGAATCGGTATGTTTGATAGGTACTTTCATGTCTTTTATAGATTTGGTGGTTGTAGGAAATAGGTTGGATGATGAGGAGATTATAGAGGATGAGTGTGGGGAGAACACCGGGGGGTTAATTGAAGTAATTGATCTAACTGATATTTTTGACCCGTTAGTGAAACCCGGTGAGGTAGCTGAGGAAATAGTTGGTGAAGTTGTGACTGAGGATAAGTGTGGGGAAGATCCTGGAGGGTTAGAGATTTTAGTTGATAAAAGTGATAACTTTGACCCATTAGGAGAACCCGTGGAGTTGGTTACTGTGGAGAGTGACTTGGTAGTTGCAGAGGTAGTTAGGAAGCCCACACTTGAGGAGTTAGGTATTTTGGATGATAGGATTATGCTTAGTCCAAGTGTGGGGAGGTTAGATGTGATTGTTGCTACCCATGACCCGGAAATGAGTTTTCTAGGAAAATGTCGATTTCTTCCGGGTAGGTATAAGCATTGGAAGGTTAAGAGGTTGTTGAGAGCAGAAAAGTTTAGTGCTTTATGGGGTAGGAAGTTGTTAGACGGTTGGTTGGTTAGAAACCGGTTGACATCCGGTGGTTTTGTGGTCAGGGATGTGAAGTCCAAGCCTCCGGATGGTTTGGGAGGTCTTGGTTCCGTTTTGTGCTAATTGGTGAAGTGCCCGGTTTGTATATTTTTGTATTTGTGGTTTTAAATTTATGCAATTTTTTCGTTTTTCGTGCATTTGCGTCTTTGGTTTTTGTGTTTTTGTGTTTGCAGGTTATTTTGGAGATTCGCGCTATTGGAAATTTGAGGATGTGCAGGTCAATTTTGCAGTTTTGGCTGGAAATTTCGACCAAAGGCCTGCTGGAGCATAAAAGAGATAGAAAATTTTTGGGGTCCAATTCCAAAAATTCTCTGGAAATCACGTTCCAAGCGTATCGCCTGGAGGTTGGTAGGTTATAGGCGATACGCTAGGAAGTCTTAGGCGGGTCCGGATGGTTGCAGTTCTAGGCGTATCGCCTGGGAATTGCAAGGTTGTAGGCGATACGCCTAGAGGAGGTAAGTCAGAAAAATTTTTAAATTTTCAAATTTTTATTTTTTCTGTTTACCGGATTTGCGGTGGATCGTTGGTGGCCGATGTGCTGAGTCTCTGGAGTTTCAGGTGAACACGTTTCAACTTGTTTTATTTTATTTATTTTATTTCTGTCTTTATTTTTGTTCCATTCCACATTGAGGGCAATGTGTGATTCAAGTGTGGGGATGGGATACCTTCGTAGTTCAGTCTTGAGTCTTTTATTTTTGGTGTGTTATTGAGTCAGAAAATTTGAAAATTTGAAAAAAAAATTGTTCAAAAATGTCCGAGATTCTGGCTGCAAATTAATGGAAAATGATAGTAAAACCAGGGATTGATATCTATCTTGTGCTTAAATGATAAATTAATAATGAAATAATATTGGGAAATGTGGCTAAGTATGGTTGAATGGAAAGCATTTCTAGTCTATGATGTGTCGGTAGGCCCAGCTGACCTAGGAGTAGCTTAAATTGCCTGTGTGTTTATTTGTTGTATAAATATGCTAATCAGTCTGCTAGTGGGTTCCCATTTTAGGAGTGATAGGGATTCTGAATCTGATGATTAGGAGGAAAGAGACCCCTTTAGGCTAGATACTCCTATGTCCTTAGAATTTCAAATGAGCATGTAGTTAATAATTTGGCTAATGAATTAGAGTGAAGGGGCAGAATACTCATGTACAAACTAAGGATAGTATCCCGTGGTAAGTACCTCTGATGATGTTCCGGATCTCGCGGGCAAAATACTCATGTATGATTTCGGGGGTAAGACCTTGTGAAAGAATACCTCTGGTGATGTCCGTTGGTAATTTTAGGTAAAAGTGACCATCTATTAAAAAAAAAAAAAAAAAAACTTTAAAAAATGAAAAAATGAGAAAAGAAAAAAAAAATGATAACTTAGAGGAATAAATGCTCAAGAATTTGCATATAAATAAGTAGTTATTCCTTGGACATCTTAGTATCTGGTTTAAAGGGGGTTGGAGAAAATATATAAATTTAAATCAATTATACCCTTTGCTTTGACTGAATATGATTCGGTAATAGGTTGAACTTGAGCTTTCTTTAGTGGGATCCATAGGCGACTGAACTTATATCTGGTAATTTTATAAACACATGGGGGCGAAAGAAAAGGTTGGTGGTTGGGTTTAATCGGATAGAAATATCGGCAATCATAGTTAGTGTGTGATTACATTATGGTATGTGGAATTGTTTTGGTGGACTGTGAAATTTAAAGGTTAAGGTTTAGAAGTTAATTTCCTGGTTGTGATTCCATTGCAGTATTTTTCGAGGACGAAAAAAGAGTCAGTGTGGGGATGTTTGATGTGTTGCAAACACATCCTAATTTAAGAGTCTTTTATTTAGTTATTTGAGTCCAATTGAGTCGGTTGTCTTTAGTTTTAAGTACTTTTATTAAAGTTTGAGTCTTTTGGTCCTTTTTATGTTTTCTTATGAGTTTTGTAGGTTTTTAATAAAGTCCCGAGCCAAGTTGAGAGTTAAGAAGAAAAGAAGAAGAAGTGCTGAAGAAGTAGTTCCAGGCGTATCGCCTGGAATGTGATCCATGGGAAGCGATACGCGCAGAAAGGAGAGTCAACGGAGGAGTTAAGTCGGTTTGACCCGACTGTTTTGTCGCGAAGCGAGATCTAGGCGTATCGCCTGGATGTATTCTGAGTTGTAGGCGATACGCCTAGAAGTCTAAAACCCGCAAAAGAAGTAATTCGACTATAAAATCAGTTTTAGGGTTTCTATTCTTCATGATTCGACTTCCAGACGGCAGAGGGGCGAACAAAGGTGATTTTCAAGAGCAAGAAAGTGCTGGAATCGCAGAGGAACCAACGGGTGATCGATTCAAAGCTGAAAATCATCATCAAATCATTCGGGTTTCTTCGTTTCTCGTTTTAATTCTTAGTTTCAGTTATGTTTATGGTTAAAGACAGAATCTTTATTGTGTTTTCTGCTATGAATATGATTGTAGGCTAGGCGTTTAACACCGCCTAGACCGTTTGGATGAACAATTGACACTTGTGATTTTATCTGGTTTGTGATAACTTGATTGATGTATGTTCCTATTAAATTCCAATGATTATTATGGTTGATGCATGTGTGTGTTAGGAGCAGATTGTTAATTGTTTGTCGATGTTTAATTTACCCGCGAATGTCTTTCGGTTTAGGTAGATTAACTAAAGTAGTTAACTTTAGGGTTGATTGCTAAAGTGTAGTTAGGGTTTCCTTGACTATTGCATTAACATTTAATTGATAATTTGGCTGTAATGTGCTGCTAAACTGAAGACTTAAAAGGTATAGGTTTAACGGGTAGTTGGGTTGGTTAAAATTTTAGGGTTGCGTTGTCTCAAAAGGAAGCGTCCTAGGGTTTTGTCTAGCTTGCTATTTCGTGTCATTCAGGGTAATCGTTGGTAGCTCCGGTTAGTCTAGGTGTGCCTTAGGTATATCCGAGGGTGGCTAGGGTAATTGAAGTGGGAAGGACTTAAAAGGTGAACCCTTGTTCGAGCGTTAGGAACATTAGCTAAGAAGGACTTAAAAGGTGAATTAGCTACCATCAGAGTTGTCATAGCCAGGTGAAGTTGTAGTTGTTAATTGGGATTCTAGGTCTAGGTGGTGTCTTTCTCATATCTGACTGTTTCCCGAGTTTCCTGTGTCCGTCTGTTTGCTCGTAATTAGTTAAGTAGTTAATTAAATCCCAAATCAAATCAAAAACCAAATTTACTCAGTATTTCCATTTCTTAGGTCTAGGTTAAGTCTTGTCTAAAATAGTGTCCTTAGGTTCGATAATCCGGTCTTGCCTTAGCTATTCTACTATCCGATAGGTACACTTGCCTTAGGGTTCGGTCTAGTTTAGGTATTTTCGGTAAAATTAGGTGTGTCTAGGTCTAGTTTAGGTCTAGGTTTTTATAGCATTTTTAGGTACGTTCCGAGCACATCATGCACATAAGTCCGCAAACGGTGAAACATATTCACCTCCTCTATCACTCCGCAAAACCTTGATTTTCTTGGTGAATTTATTCTTAACCAAGTTCTTAAACAAGACAAACTTGTTTATTGCTTCATCCTTACTCTTAAGTAAGTATACATAGCAATATCTTGTACTATCATCAATAAACGTGATGAAGTACTTGTGTCCGCCACGCGTGGGGACGACTTTCAAGTCACACACATCAGTGTGAATTAAGTCTAGGGGTTCGGTTATTCGTTCAACCGATTTAAATGGTTGTCTTGTAAGTTTGGATTCGACACACGTTTCGCATTTTGATTTCGAGTCTATTTTAAAATTTGGCAAACATTTTAAATTCATTAAACGGCGAATTGAATTAAAATTGACGTGTCCTAATCTACCATGCCACATATTTGAATCGTAAAACTCAATCATATAAGTAGAAGAGGAGGCTTTCGCCATTTTATTAATAACCATGGTAGACAATTTAAACATAGAGTTTTGGGCATAGCCCTTGCCTACAAACATGTCGTTTTTGGTCAACACGACC
The DNA here is from genome assembly GCA_039602395.1 of Deinandra increscens subsp. villosa. Lineage (NCBI taxonomy): Eukaryota > Viridiplantae > Streptophyta > Magnoliopsida > Asterales > Asteraceae > Deinandra > Deinandra increscens. Next base: position 87,969,623 of record JBCNJP010000025.1, read on the forward strand.
TTATCAGACTCGATCACAATGCGAAATCCAAACTTGTTGAGCAGCCATCCAGAAACAAGATTCTTCCTGATTTCTGGAACGTACAGAACGTTGCTCAACGTAAGCTCCTTCTCTGAAGTGAACTTCAAGACCACATTGCCTTCACCCATGATGTCGGCAGTAGCTTTATTCCCCATATAAAGCTTCTCGGTCCCCTTCGCCTCTTTAAACGTACTAAAGAGGGACTTGTCTCCGCACACGTGGCGGGTGGCACCGGTGTCAACATACCAGCCAGGGTTCTCCCCCACAATGTTGACTTCAGAAATGAAGGCAGACACCTCCGTGATCATGGCCACCAGTGGCATGTCATCCTCCATCATGTGAGCGTGCTCACGTTGTGGCTTCGGGCACTGATCCGCCCGATGACCATGCCCCTCACAGTTGTAGCACTTTCCAGAAAACTTTAGAGGCTTCTTTTTCACAACCCCTTTCTTCGGTGCCAAGTGCTCAACCGCTTTGCCTTTGCCTTTGGCTTTGGCCCCACCATTGCGCTTGCTTCCCTTGGAAAACTGACCAGCCTCCACCATATTCACCTTAGCCGAAGGTTGCATGGTGGTGGCTTTTTGAGCCATCTTATTGTCCTCCTCGATACGAAGACGGACAATGAGATCCTCAACGGTCATCGCCTTTCTTTTGTGTTTAAGATAATTCTTAAACTCAAGCCACGAAGGCGGAAGCTTTTCAATCATAGCCGCCACTTGAAATGTCTCGCAAAGGGACATACCCTCTGCGTGGACCTCATGTAGTATAATTTGAAGCTCCTGGACTTGACTCATCACGGTTTTATTATCAACCATTTTGTAATCCAGGAAACGGGCTACCACGAATTTCTTCGTGCCAGCATCCTCCGTTCTGTACTTCTTGTCTAAAGACTCCCATAATTCTTTGGAAGTCTTAAACACCGAGTAGACATTATACAGAGAGTCCACTAGGCCGTTCAACACATAGTTACGGCACAAGTAGTCCGAATGTTTCCAAGCGTCAACCGCATTAACGGTTTCAGCGTTGGCTTCCCCTTCACCGAGTTGGGGAGCGGACTCTGTGAGACACCTCGCAAGGTTCAAGGTGGTTAAGTAGAACAACATCTTCTGTTGCCACCTTTTGAAGTGCAAACCCGAGAACTTCTCGGGTTTTTCGGCATGACTGGCGATGGTGTTGGCCGTTATGCCAGTGGAGGTACCAACCGATGGTGTTTCCTTTGGCTTTTCGGTCGTCTTAACGGTTTCGTTAGTCATTTTTCTGAAATATAAAACTACACAAGTTAATGTTCAGAATTGTTATTTAAACGCGCACGCTTAAAACGTAAGAAAAAACCTCCAACTAATGGATGGTTTTCAAGGAGTAGAAGAGAATTTTTAATCTCTAACGCGCACGTTATTAAAGAGATTAAATTCCAACTAATGGACGGATTTAGAGATGTAATAAGATTTTATAACTTCCAACTTATGGAGGTTAGATGGTTTTAAAGAAAATTTATAACGTCCAACTAATGGATGTTAAAATGTAAGGAAAATTTTAACGTCCAACAAATGGATGTTAAAGTTTTGTCGTAACCGACAACTCGTTTAACTCTAAGTCCAACTTTGAGTCAAAACGAGTTAAAATATTTATTTTTAAAAACACTAAATCACCTCGAGAAATCTAAGTCCAACTTTGAGACTCGAGGCAATGAAGTTTTTTATAAAAACGAACGGTGTTTTAAAATTTGTTTTAAGTTTGTAGGAAAACCGTTCGTAAATTTAATTAAAATAAATACTTTTATTTAAGTACGATTACAACAAAAGAAATAAATCTAATCTATTACAATACAATGAAAATGAAATTCTACTCCTATCAACAATTACAAGGAAATGATTAAAAGTTACACGGAAATGAAATACAATACAAAGAAATGAATATAAGATTACAAGGAAATGAAATAAATTAAAATTACAATACAAAGAAAATGAAATTCTATTGATTTGAATGAAGAAAAATTAATGACAGAGAATTAACAAATGGATTTTGAAAGTCAAAGATAATTGATTTGAGAAAAACCTTTTGATATTAATTAAGAAAACGAGAAGGTTCCAAGGAACCTTTGGCGAAGGATTCGGGTCAAAACCCGGGTCCCTTAAAACAAATTCCGGGTCTACCGAAGAACCGTTTTGTTTCCCAGGGTACAATCGCCTAAACCGTATTGTACGGCCGGGATAACTCTAAGCTTGAAAATACCTTGAAGCTTGAAGAACAGGAACGATGAAGAAGATGAGAGAAAGAATGAGGAGATGTAGAGAGTAAGAGTTCTGTGTGAATTCTAGTGTGTCTAGCCTCAACTAATGAGGCTGTATATATAGTGGATGAGAGCCTTGGAGAGCACACTAAGTTAATTCGTAGTCAAACTTTGCATTAAACGTCTTTAATGCAAATTGATTTCTAATTAACGCGGAATTACCTTAATTAGCTCAAAAACGCGTTTCCAGCTGTCAATCCGGAGGAACACGCGTTCTGCTCGAACAGTGGAGCCACGCAGGTCCGCTTGAACCTTCCGGCTGAACTTCAACCGGATCACACAGCTCTCACTCGTTCCGCTTGAACTTCAACCGGAACAACTTCCGGTTGAACTCAAAAACAATAAGGCGGCTCTCAAGCGGCTCGCGGCGATGAAGTGCAAAGTGCGCCATCAAAGCGCCACATTGCGCCTCATACGCCCACGCCACGCGCGCGCGCGTGTGCGAGTGCGAGTGCGAGTGCGAGTTAGGGGTGCTTCGCACCCCTTAGGGTCCAAGGGATGTGTCCTACTAAAGGAAACAATAGTTGGTAAGGTTCCCACCATATAAACCACTTTTGGTTTCAATCCCCAACCAATGTGGGATGAGTTAACATGCTATACTTAGCATTTTTCTCTCTAATTTTCGCAGCTTCACAAGTTGCGAGACCTCAACTTTGAGCTTCGATATCTCATTCATACGAGCTCGGATTTGGACGTGGTTTGATACGTTGGAAAGCCCTCACAACGTACTACACAAACCCATTAAATACAGAGGCAACAACCTATGTTATCTGTATTTTATTTTAGTCCAAAGTTGGTGAAAAACTCATTTTCACACTTAGTGAAAAAACTCATTTTTCACTAGTTTTTCTCCCAAAATTCCAACACCTTATCGATACGAACGTGCATCCTGCACCTCCCAACTCGACCGATATAAATTACAAGTCACATTGGTCAATATTCAATCCAATTACATTAAATTAGCAACATCTACATGACCATTCTCATCCCATATGACGCTTATGAATGGCTAGAAACGATTTAGTCCAAATTGACAAAAAATTTGACAAAAGAATCTCATCCCAACCTCTTTTTGGTGAAATCAAGTCTATGTCGTTTCTTTGGATTAGCAGCGCTCAAAAAGAGTCAAAGCTAGCTAGGTCGATTAGGTCGCTTCGATTTCTCTTCATAACGTTCATTACTTCATTTTGTAGTTGCCGTTGTGGTTGTCTTTCTAGTGTTTCCTTGTATATTAAAAAATAATCTGAATAGTGAAATATTACACAGCTCCTACTCTACTTCCCGTCTCAATTACCACCTTTAAGATGATGGGATATCAGGGGCGGACCCACTAAGGGGTCAGGGGTAGCGCCCGCTACCCCTGAACTTTTACCCCGACGTGCAATTTTTTTTTTTATAGGTTTTCGGTTTTTCGCGACCCCTGAAACGAATTTTTCGCGACCCCTGGAAGAAATTTTATGGCTTTTACTTAAAAATATGATCAAAAGTCTCTTAAAAATATGATTAAAAGCCCGTTAACTACCTAAAAAAATTTCGGGGGCGCTGCCCCCGAACCCCCGTTAGTCCCCGCTACCCCTGATATTCTTTCCTGGATCCGCCACTGATATCTCTGCCACCAGGCTAAAAATTTGATTAATTAGACATAAGTTTTGGATTATTGTGTATACTAGTGGGTGACCCGCCGCGCGTTGCGGCGGCCTCACCATTTTTATCACGTGTCTATGAGATCGGATTGTTATGTGAAACTCAAAAAAAGACTACTCAAGCATTGGCAACGTGTGATGTTATGCTCTCGAATGCAAACCCATTAAGTCTTCAAACAACCATTAATTGTGCATGTCTACATATATAAGAATGCTTATCTTGTTTCAAATAAAGAAAATAGTAACGTAATCTTAGGAAACACATGAAAATACCTACAGTAACAAATAAAAAGTTCTAATCAGTTAAAAGGAAACCAAAACTATAAACCAGCCTTTGGCCTTCATCATGCTGTTTTTGAAGCTAGTTATCCATATATAAAAGTTATCTTGATTCAAAGATGGTTAAATGAAACATGGGTTCCTATGTTGTTGCTGGGAGAAATTCTATTCTTTGTAGGATCCCGATGTAACCTGAGAATTTGTGTGAGAAGGAATTGTGAATTCAATAATAGGATTTTGTGCCAAAGGACAATATTATGTAAAACGAACTGTAGTAATTACTAAATTCCAAGAATCGAATGCGAAAGTGAAGATGATGGAAAAAATGGCTTATTGCCTGGCTACTACAATCGGTAATAAAATGAATGGTTGCTACTCATTTACACAAAAATGACAAATAAAATGCCACAAAAGCTACTTTCAGAAAATAAGCAATTAATGAATCTGACTTAAGTATATGAATATTTATTTATTTACTTACTTGTTTGCCTCCAAGCTCATGTATTTGACCATCATTGACCTCCAACCTCTGCCTAAACATGGGTACACAGGTTGAGGGGTAAACATCTGTTACGTGATTACAAATAAAAAATATGTTATGGAAAAAGTAAAAATTTTATAGGTACATAAGAGGTCACACATATATACTAAAGACAAATCAGCCTTAGATCATAGATCATAGATTTTTTGTTCAAAATCAACATCTTTTAGCATTTCATGAGTAAGATGCAGCCTCACTTAATTTGAGTATCAAATTGTAAAGTCAACAAAATGTTTATAGGACTTATTGAAAGACATATGAATTGATATAAACAAACTGTTCTTAAGAACTTATATAAAATAACAACACACATCTTAAAAAAATATGTGTGGCAGTATAACTATATTTCAGCAAGTATTACCTATAACCATGCATGAAGAAGGTCATTTAAGTAGCAACTTAACAACAACGACAACCTGAAACAACAAAGTATGTTAGCTCAATAGAATTAATGTCATTCAAGAAAACTAAAATCAACAATAGCAAAATGCAGCAGGTCTATAATGCCAAAAACATTAGTTACAGAAAAACATGAACACCTAAATGCAAACCCATAACTTTTAACAGTGACATGAAATGGTGGTTTTCTTCAAAACCTTCAAGAGAATTTGATTAGGATGAAAATTGTTGTGAATCCATAATTTTTGTCATCCATCCTAATTCTAAAAAAACATAATTTAAAGGGATGATTTTAAACACCCAAATAAAGCCTTAATTAAGAAAAAAGTGTAAAACTGTAACCAAAAGATTTACCCTTGAATCATAGATGAAATCCATGAATCAACAAAGTAACTCTTAGTGGATTTACACATAAATCAATAACCCAGAAAAGCAAAATGAAATCAAATGAAGAACCTAATTTGGGGAAATATACTAAAACTTCCTAATGATTTGATGACAATTTTCATATAATCATACCCTTTGGAATATCAAGAAAGCAGCCCAGGAACATCAAGAACACCCGATGTGTGCAGAAATATACGGATCAACATAAAGATATGGTTTGGTATAAAAAGTTGATAACAGAAAGGAACCTGTGGCCATTACACTAAATAAACAGTTGACGTCATATAGATAAATTGTAAACCGCAATCAGTTATCAATAATAAAAACAATAAATTGAGTTTTTAACAAAGGTATAAAAGTGACCCATTATCATCTCTTTTATTAGTTATAAGATAAGACACCTTCATAACAATTTAATATCTCTATTAGTACCTGACCTTGAAAGACCACACTACAAACCTGCAATCAAATTAAAAAATTGGTTAAAAGGTTAATTTAACACTCTGTGATTAAAATCTGTTAAGCACCTTTATAACAGGTCAATTTGTTAAACACATCTATAAAGTTCTAATTTAAAACATCATAGATTTGTGAAAGCCTGTTGTCCAGCAGGACCTGCAAAGATTAAAAAAAACGCATCACACACAATTAGAAAGTTAATTAGTCACTTCAAGAGCTACAAACAAAAGACAGAAGATAACTGAGCTAAAATGTAAATTACGGAAATATTAACATAACAGGGTAAATTGGTAACTATCATTCAAATACCTTACGTAATGAGAAAAGAAGATTAACATGATGAGCTGATTCTCAGATCACTTCATACATAAGTTCAACCTGCAAAACATAAATAAAAGAAATTTTGATAAAAAATTAATTTGAACAGGAAATAAAAGAATTCATGGAAAAAAAAAACAACAATTTAATGGTCTGAGAACACCAAATTCCATCAAACTAACCATTTAAACACATTTTATCCACAATAATAAAATTCTTACCTTAAAATCCCAATTCAATATAAACTTAAAAATAAAGAAATAACCATCGTACCTGATTAGCAACCCCCCAAAGAAACAAAAGCCACCACACTTCCCCATAAGTCAACCATCACATAAAACAAACAAAAACTTCAGATTCTCATAATCAGGTACATATATTCGGGAGGTGCTCATTACCATTCCATGTATGTTTGTCTAAAGAGGCCTAAGGCCAAGGCTGCTGTAAATAAACAAACCAATAATCAGAGCGCTCTTATGGTAGTGTCACCTACAACACATAATGAGGACAGTCCTAAAAAATTTAAGTATAGAACCAGCTCTTATCCCAACCCCAAAGCTCAAAGCTTTATAAAAAATATGTTTTTGTAATGAATATCAAATGCAAACCTTTAAAAATCACAATTAATATTATACCTCTAAGTGGTTGGATACCAAATATGTATCCCATAACAACACAAAAGTGTTAGCATATTTGAAGTAGAAGTATTAAATACATTTGTAACCGATCTGGTCAGAAATAAAAACATAAACCGTTAGTAACTTACATATGTAGATCGAGTCGCAATAAGTTTAGAGAACTCCATTGCTACATATCCTGCACATAACTTTTTGATGTTACCGTCAGATATGTTAAACATTTTAACAAACAACATCTCAAATGATAAATTGTATCAAGTTATAACGAACATATGACCAAAAATTGTTTGATTATGATTATCCAACTGGACCATACTTTTATAATGCATAGTAAAACATTCTGCACCACAAACATCTAACAGAGGGTAAACAAAGGGTAAAAAAAGGCAGAAACAAATCAAAACCTCACCACAACCATATCCATCGCAACTCACCTCTTTGCCTTAATCCCCTATCGTCATCGCATCCATCTGATTCCACCTGTTTGATGTTCGGCTAAGAATTTCTGAGATGAAGCAAGAATACGGGAGGAAGAGGAAACGAATTCATGCAATTCCTGAAACCTAAAACATCAAAAATCATGGAATGAGATCAGATATGAGCTGTTTTCTTAAAGCCCCAAAAATATTACACAGGGTAAAAAGAAATGGAACGATAAACAAAACATAGCCCTAAAATCGGAAATTGCCACAGATTAGGAAGAAAACACATATATTAGATTGAAAACGTACCTGTTCCGAATCACAACAACCCTAGATCTGAAAGATAAACCGACATAAAAAAGTACATGAGATGAAAAGGAAGTGGAGACGAAAAAAAAGAAAACGACGACACAAACCTTTATAAATCCACCAGAGATGGAGCCGTGATGGGTAAAAGCCGATGGTGGTGGTGGATGACCAACACCCGCGGTAGTGGGCTTTAATCGACTGGAGCGAGGCTACATGGCAAGCGGAAGCTGGAGTGACGGATCCGGTAAAATCGTCCTCTCGTCCAATTGAAATACGTTTCTTATGCGATCGAAGAGGAAGAACAGGGAGGCGGAGAAGAAACTGAGGGAACGAAACGATAAAGAGAAATGAGAGAGAGAGGTTTGATTGAAAGCAGGTAAGATGTGAGAGGAAGGGGATGGCAGTAGGTATGGAAGATTTCATACGTTTCCTTTCACACGTTTACGTACAGTAGTGTGTCACAAATATAGAAAAATATGAGTTAAGGGGGTAAATGTAAAAGCAAGAATCTCTTGTGGCAAAAATGTGAGAAGGTAAAAACAAACTATTCAAGAGATGGTATTTTATATTTAGGTAATTTTACCACGATTATTCCAAAAAGCGAGCAACATTCATTCCCGTAATCATGACTTTTATCATAACCATTTGAACTCTTTTTGTGTTTGACCAGCACATATGTGATCCAATGTCACACCACTCACCCCGCCTTTTAAACATATATATTGCGGGTCGTTGTAAAAGGGAAAATGGTATATATAATGAACTAGATTTGCTACCCGTACATTGTTACGGGTATCGCACGAGTACATAAAGCGATAGCATTATTATAATTATACATACAGAAAATTTAAATACAAAAAATTGAGTAACAGACGTTAAAATTAGAAGACCTAAATAAAGCAGTATCATTATTATAATTGATACATAAAGAAAACCTAAATAAAACAATAGCATTATTATAACGCTTAAAGTATTGAGCTTATTAACTTAAAGTTAGGTTATATGAGGGTACCCATCATACCACTAATTTATTATGCTAAACTCGTTGTGCTTCGAGAAATATATATTAAAAAAAAACTGCAGCGATAACGCGAACACAAAAGCGAATTGCATTGCTATAAGGCAATGTGTAGTAGTATAGTGGTATAAAGATAATTAGAATGTCACGTAATGTGATGTTGATGGTGAAAAAAATTTGTAGAGGTGAGTAATAGTGTGAATGGTAGTTATATAAATGTGACGTTTTATCTAAAAAGGAGAAATAGATGTGGAATTATTAAAAAGGTTCAAACAAAATTTAAACTTTCAAGCCTTCCCCACCTCCGTGAGCACCACAACGGTGCAACCCAAACTTTGGCTTGAAAACACCAAAGGGGCGGAGTGCCGGCATATTGAGGATCAAAACGCCCCATAACGAGGCCATAATGGAGTCACTACGTATGGCCTAACGCTACAAAATGAAAATAGAAATACGAAAGACTATGTAAAGACGTTAAAATTAGGAACCAAACGCTAAAAACATTAATCCTAAGATATAAAAGTTAAAATAGATGATTGTATTTGTTACACGATTAACTCTTTTTACTAAATTCGTTGCGATTAAATTAAAAGAAAGAAAAGAAATACATCACTAAAAGACAAAATGACTAAATGAAAAAAAAAACTACCGATTCCTCAACACGTGTTTTTTTATATATGAGGCGTAACTCGACCAACATTTGAACCGACTTCAAAGGCCTCTAAAAAACACCTCGAGAGAGAGACCAACATTTAACATCGAACTCAAAAATGATAAGAAAGTCTCCGAATCACAAGACTTAATTAGTGTGCTCAATAAAACCCATCTACTCTACACCAAACTACAACTTGTAAATTACATATTCCAGGTTTGAACATGCGTCTCCTTCTAGAGAAACTCTGCATCTTACTAGGATTACAACCTAACTGGCGAGGTTTTTCTTAGTCAACTAAAACGAAGATCTAGAGTTTAACGATTTCACTACAAGGATCCTGACCTTTAGTGACGATGAGCTTTACCCCATTCGCGATGACATTTCATTACAGAAACCTTTGACGACGGGGTATCGTTGCCGCTACATCATTGCTTCTGTTCGTGAAACTTGACCTAAAATTATTATGTTTACTACCGTTTTAGTTTCATCACTTAGTTTGTAATTGTATGAATCCAATTACAAAACGGTCGTAAAATTCATGGAATTTCCGCTCACAAATTTCCAGTTTTCTAAGTAGGACGTGTTTGTTAATGGAATTTTAGAAGGAATTGAAATTTGCCAGATTATCAGAGTTGGACTTTGTATTTGTCAAAAGAATATGGAATTAAAAAAAAAGGATTCTATCAAATAAATTTAAACTTGTAACACATTTACCTGAGCATGGGGAAGCTTAGCACAGGCCCGGGGGCAATGGACCCTGTGGCTTTTTCGTCCAGTAGTGTATATTTTTGTGGTTTTTTTCGAAAATTTTATATATATTCAGTATCCCCCTCCCCCCCCCCCCCCCCTGGTTTACGGTCCCATTTGAGTTTTTGTTCAAGCTTCGTCACTGCCTAAAAGAACGATATAAAAGAATTAAAACCTATCACCCTCATCATCATCTACCGATCACCATCATCACCGATGTTGCCACCTCCATCAATCTTCACCACCCCACCACCACTAGAGACCCCACCTATCGTGTATTTTCATATCAGTCTTACGCTAGTATGTTCCGTCATTTCTCATCTAACACTCTCTCAAAAGGTACACTAATTTAAAAATATTAAATATGTAACATATATTCATTTATTGAATACAACATAAGACATCTTATACAGCATCAACCACATGTTACATGGGCCATGTCAACATTAACATATTCCATGTGATATAAACTAAAACTTGCTTCTTTAGTAGTTACAATATTGCTTTGTTTCAATTAGTTAATTAGTTATAACATGTTAAGTTAAAAAAGATCAAGTTTGAACAACAAATTGTCAAAGAAGACAAGAAAGAAAACATCTATATATATGCATTTGCAACTACAGATCTATCAATCAATCACATGAAGTTTTCTATGTGTTCATAGAAACATCATTCGACCAAACACCGACAATTGAATCCCATTGCTGGGCTTCAAATATGGCACACACAGAAAACATTAAGTTGGGTCATTTAAGTTTTTGCAGAGGACAGTTAGACCCATGGTTAATTTACAAATCTGTCCTTTAAGAGACCATAAAACCCACTCTGGAAATAAAACATGATATGGGTCATCTTGTAACAGCTGCTTCATTTCACTTCATGAGTGGTACTAAATGTCCCAATTCTTGCAAGGCTACCCATCCTTTCACAGGAGACTCTTAAGGTGTACTGTCTACGTTTTAACCAACCAACAATGACCATGACAACTCCATAGGGGTCATACTAATAATAAGTAATAACCTTAACCTTATCATGAATTTCACCTACTTGGCTACGTGGCAACGACATGAGAAGTGGGACCCACATCGAAAACACCGGTTAGATATTGTTTAGTAACATCAATTGTAGTTTTCTAACTCATATGGAGGGGTGTGTACTCGGAGAGGAACATGACAAGATGATATGTGAGACTTTTCATAACAGGAAACACTCTGTCACACCCTTTACGGGGGACTTGATTAGGAGAGTGACAAACTCGGAGACCCACACCGATGGAGCCAGGAAGTATATATGTAGATAGGATAGGTGTAACACTCGAACTCGGGATTTAAGCCAATAAATAAAAATCTCGAACCGGGATTCGAAAACAACAACAAATAACAAACATGTGGGCTGGACTTCAGTTGCAAACTTAATAATTGTTGGGTCAGTTATAAAAGTTCAGAGGAGGCCCAAATCACTAAAATAATTCGCAGCCCAAAAGCCCACCTGCGAATTTGGGTTTTTGTCTGATTGCATCGATGTAAACTAGGAGATTTGGCTGTTTCCTTCTTCCCACTCCCCTATACATGCAGCGCAGGGAACACAGACTTCCCCCATCCCTCTCAGAAAATTTCGAACAAAGATATGGCATCAGGAGCATGAGAAATCATCCATCTAAGAAGAATTAGGGCACTAAAATTCTGGTAAGTCTTCCTCTTAAAGCTATCATGGTCTAGGGTTTAATGGTTGTAAAGGAAGAAGCCTAATTGATGAACAAAAATCGAAATCAGGGGGGAGATTAGGAGGCGAATCTGAGGCTATTCAGAGAAGAAATCAGCCCTAGAGATTACATTCCAGGTAAGCATGATTTATTACCTTACTTTCATGAAGAAATCTTGTTGATTTGAGCCTCAAATATCTCAAAGGAATGCTTGATTAATCATGGCAAACCTGTAGGAAAAGGAGGTTGTTTCTGGGCTGCAGGAACTGAGAATACAAGGAGGAAGGGGGCTGGAAAATCTCGAAAATTGAAGGGGGCTGGGCTGCTGCTGTTCATCAGCTCTTGCGCAAGGAAGAAAAGGCAACTGTACAAGCAATTCTGCACAAGGTACAACTGTTCTATGCATGGGATTCTTGTAGAAACATAAGTTTAAATTCTAAACCAGTACCATGTTTATATATAGTAGGCTGTCCATCGAAAGTTTAAAGAGAAAAGCCTCCTGTACTACAAATTATGCACTGTGTACAAGCTGTTTTATGCATAGGAAATTGGGTAGAACATAAGACTTAAATCTAGGGGATATCATGACTGTTTTGCAGCCCTAAACCATACCAAAAACTGATCAGATTACTATTATTATTATGCATAGTAATACTAGAGAGTAGGCTAAAAATAATTAAAACTTAGCAAGGTTAGTATTAGTCTTAATCGTATAATCCTTAAGTTAGAAAAACATGAAGATTTGGTATAATGATTAAGAAACTTGATATAGACAAATGAAACAAAGTTGGTTATAAACGGGTTACGGTTTGACCCATTAACTACATGATTGGCCAACCCGCGGACCGCGAGACCTCGTACGCGATTATCGCGACCCGCGGAAACTATTATAAAAATTAAAATGTTAAATGAACCGCAAAGTATTACGAAACCAGAATTCTACCGGGTTAAAACAGAGACTTATGTTCTAGCTTTGTAAAAACTTAATTGAGATAACTTTTACCTGAAGTTGCAAGGTTTAAATAATATAGATGTTAATGTTGCATCATGCAACATTGTCTAAAAATAGAAATTCTGGATTCAATAAAAATGTATAGCGGTTCATGACACATTTTTATTTTCAAAATGTAATTAAACATTAGTCGCGTATCGCGAATATCAAATGGTTACTGTTGCATTATGCAACAGTATCAATATAGACTACTTAAGCTTAATAATAATATTTGAAGCTAGGATAACTTGCAATCAAGACTACAATTGATTATATATACATCTAAGAAAAATACCATAGTAAGCTTTGGGTTCATAATTCATACATAACCCGAAATTTATTAGTTAGAACAAGATATTAATATAACAAATAATTTTGTTATTATTATTGGTTTAGGTTGACTATCGAAAGTCAAACCAACAAGTAAATTCTCACCGTCAAAGTTGCCAATCAAACCAAGTGAGTTCCGTAATCATCCCTACCAGGAAATACTTTATGACACGCTCAATTTAACATTGAGGTGAAACACTTTATGACACGCTCAATTAAATATTGAGGTGCAACAGATACGTGCTTTACTAGTTGCTAAACCTACTTATTGCATGAATTGTATAAATACTAGATACATTTTGGTGCATGTGTTGTACTCCGTAATATGTATACATCTTATTGGTTGTGACTAGTCAATTCATGTAGGAAGAAATCATAACTAGTAACGCAGTACATCAGTTTAAACACAGGTTAGGGTACGGCTCACCAACAACTCCATTGTTGTTGATATGTGTGGTTTATAAATTTTGTAGGTAATCATTAGTATCATCCAGAGAGGCGAACCTTCAAGGAATCAAGTATATGTGAACAGTAAAGACATCAAGAACTTTCGGGCCCAGATATTAGTATTATGTTAAGATGCTAAGTCAAGAATTAGTATTTTCATGTTTACTTTTAAGATTGTAAAACTTAGTAGGCTGTCTGTAAATAAATAACTCGTTGTTTAATATTATCATATTTCTGTTGCTTCCGCGTGTATCTGATATGGACAGCCTGTTTTCTCCAACACCTCTCCCGAACCTGACTGGGTGACGGGTGCGGGTGGGGTGTGACAGGTTGGTATCAGAGCCACAGGTTCCAGCAGATTAGGTGTTTAAGACCCCTAAGCTTGAACCTAAAACTCGATCACAATATTAACTTGTTAAAATAAGGATTAGGGATTTAAGTGGAAGAAATTTGTCTGTTAGGCAGTTATGGAGGTTTAGTGTAAGGTCGATAGTGGTTTCAGCCTAGCTAACTGCAATTCCTATCCACAGGTACACTAAGACTCAATGAAACCTGACAGACAAGTTTAAGAACCTTAAGTCTTCAAATTCTTAAGTATGCAACTCTAAGAGATTAGAAAATAAGCCGAAGACAATGATTGTATATATATATTTGTGTATTATATGTACTAAGAAAATGAGTATAATATTGGAACAGGCGCCAAAAATCAAGATGTGGAACTTTGGAAAACCATCAAAGTCTGGTAGCAAGAGTAGCAGTAGCAAAGGAAGTAAGGGAAAGAAAGAAGATGGAGGTCCAAGCCAACCCGCACGATCATTGAGCCCAGATTTTTCGGGGTATTTCACCGCCCCGACACAAAGAAAGACACCTTCTCCTGCGGCGTCTGCAACTGATATCCCAAAACCACCTAAGAAAAGAAGTACCAAGCCAAGGATGTCAGTGCATCCTAGTCACACCATTCATATTGCTCCTTCTGAATGGAACGCTAGGGATGCCGGGTCAGAAAACGAGGAACCAGAAGAAGAGCCTTATGAAGCAGGAGATGAAACCGCCCCGGTGCCTCAAGTGGTGATTGCCGTGTCGACTGGACACACGGTGAGTTATCACTCGGAGCATCGATCTCATCACTTGTATGCCTCACCTCTCTATGCAGCTGACGAAGAGGAAGGGCCCGAGGAATCGGTCCCGATGCAGCAGGAACCAGCAGCTACCTTCGCTCAAACAGGGAACCTAGATGTGCAAGACCCAATTGCTGCTTTGGCTAACGACCCACGAGATCCATATGTGTCTGCCATGATGCACAGCCAAATGGGTCAGTCAGTATCTGAACGCTATAGCTTCCCATATTTGATGAGGTCAAACAGCCAACCATCATCCGCATATCAGCAGCCACCACCACCTCAGCAGGCACCTTCGTTCCAGCAGCCACCAGGATTCCAGCAACAACCCTATTATCAGCAGCAGTCCCATGCCAACCAAATGCCCGTTCAAGAGCCATATGTCACGGGCATGCCGTTCTACCCCCCGCAACCCTCATACTATCCGCCTCAACCTTACCAATATTCGACTTCTCCACCCATGCAGCAGCCGTTTATGCCATTCTCTTCATCGGCATATCCATATCCTCCCTATGGAACTTACCCGGAGATTCCGAGATCATCTTTTTCTGGACCAAGCCCGATATATGCACCCACCCCTTACATAGACCAGACGGGGCCTAGCTCCCCGGTTATTGATGCACTCCGGGAAGAAAACAAGGCACTGACGAAGAAGCTAGAGAAGCAACTCAAGGAAGAAAGGAAGATGGCGGAGGAGGCTAAGAAGGTGTCGGCTCATATCAAGCATCTGACTTCATTTGGAAGCCACTATGATTAGGGGTGGAGCTTGGTATGGCAAGGAGGTGACGTGGTGAAGATGGTGAGAGAATGTTTCTTTGTGATGTTTACGTTTGTTTTGAATAAAGTTTGGGGTGTCTGTTTTGTTGTTTGTTAAACTTGTTTTTATTGTGTAACTTAAGACCTAAAGTAGGCTGTGTAGCAGTCTGTGAACTTGTTGTGTGTGCAATGTGTTAGAAATAAAGTGTGCCTTTTTGTGTTACTATTAGTACTCAGATGATGCATATATTAGATAGATATATATATATACATATACATGTATACACCAATAAAGAAAAAGTACAAACGCAGGAATGATAAGCCAGATGGGTTATATCTAAAAGGAAGGTTCAAACAGTCATCTAAAAGGGTGGCAGAACAAAGGAAAACTCTTAAAATTTGTCACAAATACTAAAACCAATATTTTTCAAAAAGCAAAAATCATAAACTCCCAAGAATACACCCAATATCACAAATTTCCACGAATACCACATCCCTAATCAAACCATTACTCTGGCAACATTCCTTTCAGATCAAGTATGGCTACTAATCAAGATGACGATCAGGCTCATCCCTCCAACGAGAATGATAATCCATCAATTCAACAAGAATCTCAAAATAATGACACTGAGAGAAGAATAAAGGATATAGTTGCTATTGAAGTAGCAGCTGCATTATCTGAGCGCCTGGCTAAAATGAAGCAAGATGAGAACATGCCTGCTAAATCAGAAGAAAGTCAACATAGTCGAACCAGAAGAAGACGAGGTGACAAGCAGTCGAGATCACCCGTTAGCTCTCGTAGCGAATCTGTGCATAGACAGAAAAGAAACCGCCGACGCTACGAGGATTACTCATCTAACGAAGAGGAGAGTGACAGAGAAGACAGGAGAAGAGCAAAGAAAAGAGGTTGCACTTACAAGGCTTTCATGGCTTGTAAGCCTAGTATCTTCAAGGGGGAAAAGAGTGCAACTGACACTCTAAACTGGCTGGAAGAGATGGAAGAAGTGCTAGAAATCAGTAACTGTGCAGAAGAAGACAAAATAAGATTCGCATCTCAGTCATTTAAAGGTAGTGCACTAATCTGGTGGAAAACAATTAGAAATGCAAAAGGAAAGGATCGGGTCTATCAGAAAAGGTGGAGTTGGTTCAGAAAGATTGTGATGAGGAAGTTTATCTCAGAAAGTGAGTCGGAAAAACTAGAGAACGAATTTACCAACTTGAGGATGGATATAAATGATTACAAAGCCTATATCAACCGTTTCAATGAGCTGTTAACTTTGGTGCCACATATGGCAGAAACAGAGGATAGGCAGGTAAGAAGATTTGTGTGGGGAGTGAGCCCCGAAATCCGTGCCAATGTAAGGACAGCCAGACCTCAGACACTGGAATCCGCCATGGACTTAGTAACAATTCTGAGCGAGGAATGGTTAAGGCAAGTAGAACAGAAGGGAGAAATGGAAAGGAACAAAAGAAATTTCGACAACAAGAAACGGGAAGGTGGATGGAGAAGTAGCAATGATAAGAATACAAAGAGAAGTAGGGATGAGACATGCAGAAAATGTGGAAAAGTTGGTCACAGAGTAGCAGAATGTATGAGCGGTGAAATGTGTAAAGAATGTGGGAAAAAGGGCCATAAGACGCAACACTGCAGAAGTAAGATTATCTGTGACAACTGTCAAAAGAAAGGCCATCATGCGAATCAATGTAGAAGAGATGTGGAGTGCCACAAATGCCATAAGAAAGGGCACTATGCAGATAAGTGCCGGAGCACGATTACCTGCTACAACTGCAACGAAATGGGGCACACACGACCCGAGTGTCCAAAACTCAAAGAAATTGAAAAAGATAAGGGCAAAGAGAAGGGAAGAGAAAGTGGAGCACCGCGAGGAAATGCTCGGGTGTTTGTGCTGAACGCCGATGAAGCTCGAAAGGACGACGATGTCGTAACTGGTATGTTCCTTGTTAACAATCAATTTCTCAGTATACTATTTGATTCTGGTGCAAATAGGAGTTTTATATCTGTTACCTGCATACCTAAACTAAACTGTACTAAACACAAACTAGATGTTCCTTACGTAGTAGAAACAGCTAGTGGACAAGAAATAAGTATATCTGAATTAATTAGGAACTGCCAGTTAGACATAGATAATTCTAAGTTTGAGTTAGAATTACTGCCTATGACATTAAGCGGTTTCGATATTGTGTTGGGTATGGATTGGTTAACCCAACAGCGAGCAAAAATCCACTGCGATGCCAAGACAATAACGGTTGAGTCTGCGGATGGTAAAGTGCACACCATTGTTGGGGAAAAATTAACAAAACCCAAGAAGATATTATCTTTACTTCAAGCAAGAAAGTGCATGAGAAAAGGATGTCAGGCCTTTCTCGTAAACGTTGTAGAGTCACCAAAGGAGAAGAAAATAGAAGATATACCGGTGGTCTCCGAATATGCTGACGTGTTTCCAGATGACTTACCTGGCTTACCACCAGATCGGCAAGTGGAATTCCGAATAGATCTAGTTCCAGGAGCAGCCCCAGTTGCAAAAGCACCATATAGACTAGCACCGTCAGAGATGCAAGAGCTAAGAAGCCAGCTACAAGAACTCCTGGATAAGGGATTTATAAGACCCAGTTCATCGCCCTGGGGAGCGCCAGTGCTTTTCGTAAAGAAGAAGGATGGATCGATGAGAATGTGCATCGATTATCGAGACCTGAACAAGCTAACAATCAAGAATAAATATCCATTGCCAAGAATAGATGACCTGTTTGACCAACTTCAGGGTGCTAGTTATTTCTCTAAAATTGATCTAAAGTCTGGATATCATCAAATGAAAGTGCGCGAGGAGGATATTCCCAAAACAGCCTTTCGCACGAGGTACGGGCATTATGAATTTACTGTTATGCCCTTTGGGTTAACAAATGCACCGGCATTGTTCATGGATCTAATGAATAGGGTGTGCAAGCCTTACCTTGACAAATTTGTCATTGTTTTTATTGATGATATTCTAATCTACTCGCGTACAAAGAAGGAGCATGAAGAACACTTGAGGAAAATGTTGGAGATATTGAGAAATGAAAAACTTTATGCCAAATTCTCTAAGTGTGACTTCTGGTTGAGAGAAGTCCAATTTCTTGGACATGTGGTAAATGACACGGGAATCCAAGTAGATCCAGCAAAGATAGAATCTATTATGAAATGGGAGCAACCAAGATCACCAACAGAGATCCGACGTTTTCTTGGATTAGCTGGATACTACCGGAGGTTTATTCAAGACTTCTCAAAAATTGCCACCCCTTTAACAGCATTGACTCAAAAGAATGCTAAGTTTGACTGGAAGCAGAAACACACTGATGCATTTGAATTGCTGAAGCAAAAGTTATGCTCTGCACCCATATTATCTTTGCCAGATGGAACGAAAGATTTTGTGGTTTATTGTGATGCATCTATCAATGGACTTGGGTGCGTGCTTATGCAACGAGATAAAGTAATAGCTTACGCATCAAGGCAATTGAAACCACACGAAAAGAACTATACTACACATGACCTTGAGTTAGGAGCAATAGTGTTTGCCTTGAAAATTTGGAGACACTATCTGTATGGAACTAGGTTTGTGGTTTACTCTGATCATAAAAGTCTCCAACATTTGTTCAACCAGAAAGAATTAAATATGAGGCAAAGGCGATGGATGGAAGTGTTAAGTGATTATGATTGTGAAATCAAGTATCATCCAGGGAAGGCAAATGTAGTAGCGGATGCGTTAAGTCGCAAGAATAGGCCTAAGCCACTACGAGTGAGAGCCATGAGAATAAATGTTAAAGTAAATATGATTGATGAGATTAAGGAAGCTCAGAAAAAGCAACTGGAAAAGTCAAATCCAGAAGAGGAAGAAATGAT
This sequence comes from Deinandra increscens subsp. villosa, assembly GCA_039602395.1. NCBI lineage: Eukaryota > Viridiplantae > Streptophyta > Magnoliopsida > Asterales > Asteraceae > Deinandra > Deinandra increscens. The sequence goes on from JBCNJP010000025.1 coordinate 87,988,988, forward strand.
GACTAAGGTACGACAACTTGACGTTGGACCAGATGGAATTTTACGATTGGGAAACAGAATCTGGGTACCCAAGGAAGGAGAATTCCGGAAGGTCATACTGCAAGAAGCACATAAATCCAAGTATACAATGCATCCCGGTGGAGATAAAATGTATCAAAATCTGAAAACCCATTACTGGTGGCCGGGAATGAAAAAGGATATTGCTAAATACATAGGACAATGTCCTGTGTGTCTGCAAGTAAAAGCTGAACATCAAAAACCGGCTGGATACTTACAACAGTTAAAAATTCCGGAATGGAAATGGGATTTGGTCACTATGGATCTTGTAACCAAATTGCCAAGAACAAGAGGCGGAAATGACACGATTTGGGTAATTGTGGATCGATTAACCAAGTCGGCACACTTCCTACCAATACAAGAATCATCTCCGTTAGAACAGTTGGCAAAGTTGTATGTGAAAGAAATCGTTTCAAGACATGGAGTCCCATTATCTATTGTCTCGGATCGGGATAGTCGTTACACTTCTCGATTCTGGAAAGCATTCCAAGCAGCTTTGGGAACTAAGTTGCACTTTAGCACTGCATATCACCCTCAGACAGACGGGCAAAGCGAACGAACCATTCAGACATTGGAGGACATGTTGAGGGCGTGTGTTATCGAGTTTGGTGGTAATTGGGATAGTCATTTACCATTAATCGAGTTCGCTTACAATAACAGTTATCATACTAGCATCAAGGCAGCTCCTTTCGAAGCTTTATACGGACGTAAGTGCCGTACGCCACTGTGCTGGTCAGAAATTGGCGAAGGGCAATGGACAGGTCCTGAATTAGTATTAGAAACCACTGAAAGGATCAGGCAAATTCGTGACAAACTCAAAGCCGCTCAAGATAGACAGAAAAGTTATGCGGATAAAAGACGGAGGCCTTTACAATTTAAGGAAGGAGATCTGGTAATGTTGAAAATATCCCCATGGAAGGGAATTATGAGGTTTGGAAAGCGAGGGAAATTAAGCCCACGTTATATAGGACCGTTTAAAGTAATCTCCAAAATTGGAACCGTGGCCTATCAACTTGAGCTACCTAAAGAACTCAGTGGAATTCATAATGTATTCCACGTTTCAAATCTTAAGAAGTGCCTGATCGATAAAGATATTGCTATTCCAATTCAAGATATAAAGGTAGATGAGAGGTTGAAATACACAGAGCAACCTGTCGAAATATTGGAGAGAGTAGAAAGGAGATTGAGAAGAAGACGGATCCCTATGATCAAGGTCAGGTGGAATTCGCGCCATGGACCTGAGACCACTTGGGAATTGGAAGCAGATATGCAAAAGAAATACCCCCAATTATTTGAATAGTAAAAAAATCTTGAATTCCGGGACGGAATTCCCTTAAGGGAGGGGGAGTTGTAACACTCGAACTCGGGATTTAAGCCAATAAATAAAAGTCTCGAACCGGGATTCGAAAACAACAACAAATAACAAACATGTGGGCTGGACTTCAGTTGCAAACTTAATAATTGTTGGGTCAGTTATAAAAGTTCAGAGGAGGCCCAAATCACTAAAATAATTCGCAGCCCAAAAGCCCACCTGCGAATTTGGGTTTTTGTCTGATTGCATCGATGTAAACTAGGAGATTTGGCTGTTTCCTTCTTCCCACTCCCCTATACATGCAGCGCAGGGAACACAGACTTCCCCCATCCCTCTCAGAAAATTTCGAACAAAGATATGGCATCAGGAGCATGAGAAATCATCCATCTAAGAAGAATTAGGGCACTAAAATTCTGGTAAGTCTTCCTCTTAAAGCTATCATGGTCTAGGGTTTAATGGTTGTAAAGGAAGAAGCCTAATTGATGAACAAAAATCGAAATCAGGGGGGAGATTAGGAGGCGAATCTGAGGCTATTCAGAGAAGAAATCAGCCCTAGAGATTACATTCCAGGTAAGCATGATTTATTACCTTACTTTCATGAAGAAATCTTGTTGATTTGAGCCTCAAATATCTCAAAGGAATGCTTGATTAATCATGGCAAACCTGTAGGAAAAGGAGGTTGTTTCTGGGCTGCAGGAACTGAGAATACAAGGAGGAAGGGGGCTGGAAAATCTCGAAAATTGAAGGGGGCTGGGCTGCTGCTGTTCATCAGCTCTTGCGCAAGGAAGAAAAGGCAACTGTACAAGCAATTCTGCACAAGGTACAACTGTTCTATGCATGGGATTCTTGTAGAAACATAAGTTTAAATTCTAAACCAGTACCATGTTTATATATAGTAGGCTGTCCATCGAAAGTTTAAAGAGAAAAGCCTCCTGTACTACAAATTATGCACTGTGTACAAGCTGTTTTATGCATAGGAAATTGGGTAGAACATAAGACTTAAATCTAGGGGATATCATGACTGTTTTGCAGCCCTAAACCATACCAAAAACTGATCAGATTACTATTATTATTATGCATAGTAATACTAGAGAGTAGGCTAAAAATAATTAAAACTTAGCAAGGTTAGTATTAGTCTTAATCGTATAATCCTTAAGTTAGAAAAACATGAAGATTTGGTATAATGATTAAGAAACTTGATATAGACAAATGAAACAAAGTTGGTTATAAACGGGTTACGGTTTGACCCATTAACTACATGATTGGCCAACCCGCGGACCGCGAGACCTCGTACGCGATTATCGCGACCCGCGGAAACTATTATAAAAATTAAAATGTTAAATGAACCGCAAAGTATTACGAAACCAGAATTCTACCGGGTTAAAACAGAGACTTATGTTCTAGCTTTGTAAAAACTTAATTGAGATAACTTTTACCTGAAGTTGCAAGGTTTAAATAATATAGATGTTAATGTTGCATCATGCAACATTGTCTAAAAATAGAAATTCTGGATTCAATAAAAATGTATAGCGGTTCATGACACATTTTTATTTTCAAAATGTAATTAAACATTAGTCGCGTATCGCGAATATCAAATGGTTACTGTTGCATTATGCAACAGTATCAATATAGACTACTTAAGCTTAATAATAATATTTGAAGCTAGGATAACTTGCAATCAAGACTACAATTGATTATATATACATCTAAGAAAAATACCATAGTAAGCTTTGGGTTCATAATTCATACATAACCCGAAATTTATTAGTTAGAACAAGATATTAATATAACAAATAATTTTGTTATTATTATTGGTTTAGGTTGACTATCGAAAGTCAAACCAACAAGTAAATTCTCACCGTCAAAGTTGCCAATCAAACCAAGTGAGTTCCGTAATCATCCCTACCAGGAAATACTTTATGACACGCTCAATTTAACATTGAGGTGAAACACTTTATGACACGCTCAATTAAATATTGAGGTGCAACAGATACGTGCTTTACTAGTTGCTAAACCTACTTATTGCATGAATTGTATAAATACTAGATACATTTTGGTGCATGTGTTGTACTCCGTAATATGTATACATCTTATTGGTTGTGACTAGTCAATTCATGTAGGAAGAAATCATAACTAGTAACGCAGTACATCAGTTTAAACACAGGTTAGGGTACGGCTCACCAACAACTCCATTGTTGTTGATATGTGTGGTTTATAAATTTTGTAGGTAATCATTAGTATCATCCAGAGAGGCGAACCTTCAAGGAATCAAGTATATGTGAACAGTAAAGACATCAAGAACTTTCGGGCCCAGATATTAGTATTATGTTAAGATGCTAAGTCAAGAATTAGTATTTTCATGTTTACTTTTAAGATTGTAAAACTTAGTAGGCTGTCTGTAAATAAATAACTCGTTGTTTAATATTATCATATTTCTGTTGCTTCCGCGTGTATCTGATATGGACAGCCTGTTTTCTCCAACACCTCTCCCGAACCTGACTGGGTGACGGGTGCGGGTGGGGTGTGACAATAGGTCCGTGTAAAAAGTGTAAGAATTGAATAGTGTTTGGAATTTAACGAATGATTTTTTTTTTATTTTAGGAATGTATCATGTCTACCAAAAATAAAATCAGAAAATAACATCATGCATTAGTATTCAAACACTAGCTTACACTTCTTACGCGAATTAAATTCCATTATTATTTGAATTCTACTCTACACATATACCTATATTATATGTAATTAAATAATTAATATGTGCATTAAATTAAATACATATGCATATATATTATTATATTTATTATTAGGGGTTCAATGGGAAACGGTAAAAAAAAGTAGCTCAAACAAACTTCGATTGAACTTATTGTGTCGACGTTGGAACTGGATCATCGAATAATTAGTTGTATAATGTGTATATATATAGTATAATGTATGTTTATTAACTACGTATGTTTATTAAGGACAAGATTTGTAATTGCACCCGAAGGTGGAGCATAGGCGAATGGTAATTAGGGATAGAATGAAAATCGCTTCAATCTAAATTGAAACTAGTAAGATGATCCATATGAAAATTCAAATCTAACGTCTATCTATACTATATAATAAAAGAAAAGTTAGAGTGTCACGTGTCATGCTCACATTCTACCTTAAATCAATTTTCCGCTCATTTTTTGGGCCAACTGGGGTCGAAAACCGAAATTATCTCCTTAGTTGGTTAGTCTAACTATAATATTTTTTTTCAACTAATTTACAAACCGAAATTATCTCCTTAATTTTAGTTTCTTTACTAAACAACCAATTAACTACCACATATTTGACACCAAATCATAAATTTGAATTACCATAAATTTAAAATGACATTATCTTCTTAATTTTAGTTTCATTTACCGACTATTTTTTTGTAAATATGCCTACCAGATTTCGTAATTGCACCAAAATTTTCAAAAATTTGAACGTCAATAAAAAACAGATTATTAGTTACGCAAATTTGATTACCGCCACAAATAAATAAATTCGATTTTTTTATTTACGAAAACAATATTAATAGCATTTTTTCGGAAGTAAATACCCACATTAATCATCAAACTAGCCTTATTTCATCTATTCATGATTTCCTCCATATTTTTCCTTCCAACATAGAGATCTCTACAATAACGCAATGAACAATGATGATTCATCTAAACAGAACCCACTGTGTAGAAAAGCTATATTGGATGAGAAAAAATGAAAACGAGCAAGCAATCCCGTGCATCAACGTCCGCTATCGATTCAAGAACATAACATCAACAGTGTTTCAAATCGTACATAATATGTTCTTCACAATTTTCTTAATCGTATATTTACATCCAATGTATTTCGTATACATATATTCTTAAAAAACATAAAAAAAATTCTCAGTCCCTCATCGATTGCGTCCAAAATCAAACGACTTTGAAAACAAATTATGTTCTTTGACATCAGTTATTAGAAGTCAATTTCCCCTTTCTGATATTTCCAATGGTATGTAATTTTAAACTTTTTAATATTTTAATAATATACGTATGTGTATACACCTTAATAATTTAATACCGTATCATAATTTTATAGTTTCTGGTGTGCTCTCAAACAAATTTCGACTACACCTATGAACAACACAATTCAAAGGAGAGAGATATCACATGGTTTGCTTATTGATCATTTTTCTAAAAGTTTATAATTTTAAATGTGTTATAGATATGTATTATAATCAACTAAATAAAATAGTAGTTGTAAATTTCTTAATCGGTTATATTACATTTCCTAATCTCGACTATATAAATAAAAATCATTTGTTTTATTTTTAGTTGTTAAACATAACATTTCAACGGGAAAGAAAATAATTTCCACCTTATGGCACGAGCTACTAAACGGAGGAATATTGAATCAACATCTAATCGTAATATTCGTAGTTCGTCATCTTGCATATCAGATGGTTAGTATCCTTTGTCTTTTATCGATATTTTTCTTATAATATATCTATTTATTAATATAATTCATATCTGACAATTTTCATTCTTATTCATTCCAATATTTTTTATTTCACATATTCCCATTGAAATTTATTAGGATTGTCTTTAAAACCAATGCATTCTTCTACAATTGAAAATACCAGGACACCAACACCAAATATAAGAAATGGTATATAATCGTGTTCTATGTTAATAATAACAATGTAATCTATACTATATCCATTTCATATATTCATCTCATTAATATTTTCATCTTTCTAAATCATTTTACATTTGCTGTTCGATATAAATTAATTTCTTACACACCTTTATCAAGCACCGCACAATCCATTCATCATACTAATACAAGCAATTCTACAACCAGATCATCGTTAATCCAAATAAAAGTCGAAGTAATATCTGAAAACAATGTTGGTCATCGTACATTTATTCCAAGAGTTACTATGTCACCCTCAGATAAAAAATACCGTTTAAATTTAAAAGGAGGCAGTATCCAATTGCTGTTTGTTTGGGAATGACCGCTAATAAAATTCAAGGTCAGTGGCTCTCAAAAGTTGGTTAGTATCTCAAAAATCCGTGTTTTAGTCATGTACAATTTTACGTCGCATTGTCAAGGATGAAGAGTAAAGAAGGACTTAAACTTTTGACACTGGATAAAGATGGCAACATGACTAACCAGACATTAAATGTAGTTACAAATCTGTCTTACTTTTAATTCAAATGATGAAATTTATTATAATTTAATACATTTTTTTTTACTTTTTTTGAATGATTACGATGCACGGATTTAAAAAACCTAATAGTATTTATATATATAATCATGCAACGGCTATTCAACTTGTTATTTACTAGAACCATTTCATTAATGCGCTAGCAAAAAGGTTTGGCCGACCGGGCGATAGGTTCGAGTTAAGTTGGGTTTGAGTTCGTAGATTCATAAACGTATCAAAATTGTCGTTTTGCGAAGAAAAAATTAAAAATGTATCAAAATGTATTCACCCATTATTGTATTTTGTTTTTGGCTCGGGTGTAGCTAGGTAGACGAAAGCAGCGGCGGTGATAGAGGGGCTACTTACTCTCTACTAAATGATTTGTGAGAGATTTTTCTGTCTTTATCTTCTTTGGTTTTGTACTGATAATAATAATACATACTTTATGCTATTATATTCTCTAAATACACTCTCTAAACTTTATTTTATACAACAGATATCACCGAGCACTTTTGTTTATATGGTTGATTACTAATAATGTAAATAACACCAGTATTATTATATAATTAGATTGAGATTTTTTTAAGAATTCTTAGGCAGTCCTTTAGTACGTATAAATGTAAATGTAACGCCTTAATGAAAATATAAATGTTGAAGTTTTATAAAATTATCTTCAACAACTAAAACACTGCTAATTTAGAACGAAAGTATCATTAGTAATTTTTTAAAAACTATCTTTTTAATAGCAATTCTAGATTTTTTTAGAATAAACAAGTCATAATCTATAAGGTGTACATGATTGAAACAATGTAACGCCTTAATGAAAATATAAATGTTGAAGTTTTATAAAACTATCTTCAACAACTAAAACACTGCTAATTTAGAACGAAAGTATCATTAGTAATTTTTTAGAAACTATCTTTTCAATAGCAATTCTAGATTTTTTTAGAATAAACAAGTCATAATCTATAACGTGTACATGATTTAAACTCAGTACCTCTATGTTGATTATCGACTCTAGACTTTAAATAACTATTAATTTGTAAAAGAGAGCATACTAAAAATTGGATAATCTCTACTAGATTAACTTCACAATTAATTAAAGAAATTTATGCCCAAAATTATTTTATACAATAATTTACAAAAGTATTAAATTTGTAATATACATAAAAACTAAAATGTTTCATAAGCCCGGTTGATATCCGAAAAATACATGCTTATAGCGAATTTTGAAAATGGACGTATTAAGAGCATTCACAGTAGCATCTTTATATTACATCTTATCCTTAAAATTTAAGAAAAATATAAGAAATATTTATTTTTTGTCCCACATCAGCATCTTTATACTTAAAACTTATCTTTAAATTTTAAGGGATAAATATAAGGTATTGGTAAATATACCAATTTATTACAAAAATATGGGGTTTTTAAGGATAAGGAATGTGATGTGAGATGATGTTTAAAAGTCTTAAAATTTTATGAATAAATATATTTTATGGGTAAATTATAAATATAAAGATAAAGAAGCTACTATGAATGCTCTAAGTTGCTATTCAGATTGATCTTTATTTTGTATATCTATAATTTAGATATGGACTATTCATCCATCTACGATTTATAATCAAATTAAATCATTTAAAATGTGATCAATTTGATATCTATTCGTCTATAACTTATAGTGTATATTAATGCTAGAAACTTGATGACAACACCAAATGTAAGGAATAAAAACCTACTTCAGCTAGACAAGTAAAAACAACCCGCATACCCACTTTATACATGGTCAGTAATAAAACATAATAAAAGTGAGAATAAATAAGTTATATAACTGTCTTACCACAGTGGATCAATAGATAAACGTATGTGTACAGTAATCAGATTATCACAAAGAAACAGATACCTTCTATCCACATTTATTACTAGCAAAGAATGCCAACCCTACCTTATTCCATCAACAAACATTGATTTTTCTCTTCAAAGGATCAAAAACATACACACATACCCGTGTCACAGTGTGTATCCACGTCAGTTTTTTTTTTTTTTTTGGTTTTTGGACGATTACCAAAAGTTGTACTTTTGCAAGATTTGAATCGACAGCCTTACTTAAAGGTAACAATATCTAAGCAGTCGAACCAAAAAACTATGTTTATGATGAGATATGAACAGACAACAATGAAACACGAAACAACCGATGCCCAAAGACCGAACGAAACATCCTTCAAAGTAGCATAAAACTTTACACATTCAGTCGCTTATATCAAAGCATGAACCATCAGCGGCAACAGGCTGAACATATATGGAGATATTATAAATTAGCAACAAAAACAGATACCAAGATTTTCTCATCATTATTATTATCATTACCACATCAGTTGTTGGCAGATGATGAAAGAAAAAAAAGCAAGAAACTAGGGTAAGGTGCGCTGCTGAAGAGGCAACGCTCCAAGGGCTTGGCGTTCTGCTTTCTCCCTCTCTACCTGTAACGCAACACATAAATATTGTTTCAGATATAACTAAAACTATCATTTATTTATTATATATATAGCCAATTTATATTACCCGTTTCAATTTTCAAACAATACCAACTAGTATATATAGAGGATCGTGTAGTATATAATCAAATTTAAGTAAGAACTAAAAACCGCATAAATGCATGCATTTATTGATATATAACATATGAATACACTAGGCGAAAGTACTTATATGATTCCCTACATAAAACTAGTTCCAGATTGAACAGATATTTGTTTAAAAACTAACCCATCATCATAGTATAGAATTTGTATGTTTCCTATGTGATAGATCAGATATGAATGGTACAAAAAATGATGACTGGATATATAATGACAGCCCTAGTACGGGTCACATGACATTGATAATGCCAGCCCTAGTACGGGTCACATGGCAGGCAGTATGACACTCTGGACAGACAACCAGAACTAACCGTTAAAAGCATTTCAAGAACAATACCCAACATAACTTCCGATTAACCAAGAATCATTACCTATCAGCTTACTAGCTTAGCATTGATTTATATCATGAACGAGAGAGAGACTTCGTGAAAACCGTAAGCTCAAATACCCAGGTCAACATCAAGGTGAGTTTAGTGAATATTGGCAGAACAGAGTCAAATGGTAATATTTGAATACAAATAATACATTGAGAATCATAAAGGCATGCAAAATGAACTCACAAAGCAAGTCATGAAAGTATATACACATAACAGGATTCGGAATATATATTCAGGTGGGCGTTAAATTTCATCTAATCAGAGCTTTCTGTTCCTAACCTTTGTTCCATTGTCGTGAAACATCGATACAACAATGATGCAATCAACCCATAGTACCCTACATTTTCCTCAACCCGATGGCAATTCCCGAAACTTAGAATCAATCGTCACTCAACTCGTTGTTATAGTTAGTTGCTCAACGCCTCAAATGGAATCCTAGAAATTTTTAAAGAATGACGTCACAGACCTCAAAAAAATACCATGTCACAACTGGGAAGAGGAGGTGGCAGATATGGAAGATCTGATGGAGAAGGGACCCCATAGCAAGGTTGAAAAGAACAAAATCGAGCCTAGAGGCGTTTTCCCTTCGCCTCACGAGGCGTAAGCCCGAGGCGGAATTATAAAATAAATACAAAAAATTATATATCTTATAAAAGCTAAAATACTAAACATCAAACAAATAATTTCAACTAATTTCATCATCAGATTCAATAGTTATAGAAAAGACACAAAGTCTACTACATCAAAAAGACATGAAATGTTTGAAATTGACATAGAAAGTCTATAACATTTAAAACACACATAAAAACACACAAAAAGTTTCAGATCAAATTCAAACAACATAAAATCGCATCGAGGCACGCCATGAGGTGCTCCCGCCTCATTCATTTATCACCGCCTCAGCAAATTGAGGCGTACACACCAAAATACCCCATGAGGCGCAATCTCATATGTGTTTTCTGACTGCCTCACTCGAGGCGCACCTCGAGGCTTACGCCTCTCACGCCTTTTTAAACCATGCCTCATAGCGACAAAATTATCAATGTAGGGCACTTGTGTAGCATCAAACAAACCAACATAGTCCAAAAGTTAATGAAGAGGTCCGCCCAAGTCTCAAATTGGCCCGAAAAGTCTCTGTCGGGAGAAGTTTTAAACGAACTGAAGAAAGAATTAAAAGTGGGTGTTTGCACTCACATGCCTTGGACTAAGTTTGGTCCTAGAATTTGAAGCTTATAGGGGCCCTAAGTTTGGTCCTAGAATTTGAAGCCGAGGCAAGCTATAACTGCTCTTTGGTAATAGTTTGAGTCTCCCAACCAAAGCCAACCTAACTCAGTCATTCTCATCACACATAAATCCTTCGGATCACAATTGTATAGCTGATTCGCTTATGCAAAAACGAACTTGCCTATTCAGTTCGTAACTCCATTGACTGATGGCCAGACACAGAAGCTTCAAAAAGTAACGCCGGAGCCTCCACGTGCCGTAATGTTGCGAAACTTGGTTGTTGAACCCAAACGTTGTTTCAAGAACCCAGCTCTATCACCATAGCTAGTTACAAACTTTCTGCGATCAAACCACTATCCGTCATGCTCTTGCCATTGCTCCAGGCAAGCTCCTGATACACCGTGTTCATCGATTTCAATCACGAGGGACTAATGAAAAGACGTGCAATTTCAGTCTACGGTAACAACCCAGTGGATCTATAACACGAGGCAGCAAATCTTAATCTCAAGTACTCAACCTCCATACAACAACTATGCACAATAAATTCCCATCAATAGCATTTACATGATATTAGTAGGGTTTGGAGGCTGGGATGTAGGCATACCTTACCCCTACCTCGAAGGATAGAGGTTGCTTTTAGAGAGACCCTCGGCTCCGAACAAGAAGCGAACGTGCCAACGGAAGTCGAAAAGAAAGAGAAAAAAGGGAAGTCACAAGTCCTTAGCCTTAATCCTACGTCTCTATGATATCCTATGCTCGACCATATCCTTAAAGAGGTGCAAGTCTATAAAATCAAGCCTAATATGCTCATCCAAAGTCAGTTTAGCTCTACCGCTCCTCTCCTCCCCTTGACCGTAATGTTATCAATCAAACGAATTGGCACTGTCAACTGCCTCCTCTTCACGTACCCAGACCATCTCAATCTTCCTTCTTGTATCTTTTCTGAGATACTCGCCGCCGCAAATCTTCCCCCGAAAGACCTCATTTCTAATTTGGTCCAATTGTGTGTACCTACTCATCCACCTCAGCATCCTCATCTCAGCCACCTCCAGCTTACGCACTTGTGTCTTCTTGATGGCCCAACATTCAGAGCCATAAAGCATAATTGATGGCCCAACATTTAGAGCCATAAAGCATAAGCATCGGTGGTCTGACGGCAACCTTATACAATTTTCCTTTTAGCTTAACAAACCTTTTTGTCGTAGAGTACACCCGTAGCTTAACAAAAAATCCTGGATGGAAGTACAACTTTCTGCCAAATCCAAATGACAACACGGTTACTTTTAAATTTTGCCGAAAAGTTAGCAAGGGAGGTATTTTTAGAGCAAAATTACATCAAAGGAGGTGACAGAAATGTCAAGGACTGTACAAAGTGTCCAGAAGAGGTGAAAGAAGAGTTAAAGGCATATATTATGAAGCAAAAAGCCAAAAAATACTAATGAGGGCTTGCGTGATGTCGATGATGAATAAGAGTTAGAAGAAGACGATGAAGTAATGGAGATACCTAATCACCAAAACAAGAGGAAGAAGACTAATGTAAAGGGGCCATTAGATCTCTATATGACTAGTATGTTTAGTCACTTTTTCCTATTTTTCTATTTTTTAATTTCTAATTTTACTTTTTGTTTTTGATTTCTGGTATGTTTCTATTTTTAGGCAAAGATGAAAGTGCTCAAACAAGCATTAATGAAGCTTGTGATAAAGAGATTAGAGGCGGAACCATACATGCCATTGCTGCATTTTTCTACCAGGATGGAATTACTTTCAATGTTGTTAATATAGATAGCTTTTAAAGAGATGATTGTTGTTGGAAACTATGGGCCGCATCTAAATCTCCTACTTATCTTGAGCTTCGTATTCCTCTCCTAAAGAATGAGGTACAAAAGGTTGATCAATGGGTTGAAGGACACAAACTGGAGTGGTCAAAGTTTGGATGTCCTATTATGTCAGATGGATGGACGGATGGATAGATAGGAAACAAAGAACACTGATTAACTTTCTGATAAATAGTGCTAAAAGAACTGTGTTTATGGAGTCGGTTGATGCCTATTCTTATATCTTATATGAAGAGACAGGTGAAAAAGTGTTTGAGCTCCTAGATAAATTTGTGGAGCAAATTGGTGAAGGGAATGTTGTGCAAATTATAACAGATAATGGCAGCAACTTTATATTAGCAGGTTAGTTAATTTTTCATGTTCGTTATATGTAGAAGAACCTGTTTTGGACAGATAATGGCAGCTCAATGTTTTATCCGATTATTTTAGGAAAAATGTTATTGGCGACGAGAAAATGACAGCTCACTACTTTATCCGATTCTATTAGAAAAAATGTTAATGGAGAAAAAAAATAACCTGTTTTGGACACCTTGCAAAACTCACTGTTTGGATCTTATGCTTGAGGATATCGGTAAGATTAAAAAGGTGAAGAACACAATTGAGAAAGGTATTTATCTTGTTGGATATATTTATAACCATGCTGTTGTGTTAAACATGATGAGGGAATTTACAAAAAACAATGAGTTAGCAAGATGTGGAGTTACTAGGTTTGCAATAACATTTCTCACATTGCATAGCTTGTATAACCAAAAGTCGGCATTGAAAACCATGTTTGTAAGTGAAAGATGGACAACAGGCAAATGGGCTAAAGACCGTAAAGGAGTAAGAGCTAATGACATTGTTTTCACACCTGTTTTCTAGAACAATGTCCTTCTCACTCTCAAAATGATATGCCATGTTGTAAAAGTGCTTCGACTAATCGACAACGAGAAGAAACCAGCAATGGGTTATATCTATGAAGCTATGTAAAGACATGCGTGCCTATAAATAGCCAAGGTGCCCCTAGTGACAAGACACGACAAGAAATAGGCGTATAATACAAACAACTATGGGTTAGAGTGTTTTTTAAGTAAATGAAACATGAAAGATACCAAAAAAAATTAATAAGATTTTATAACTTATCACGTGCGATGTGCCCATATGTAATTTGTTAATAATGTATAACTAGAATAGTTAGATTGTTAATTTGCACTTTTGTTGCTTATATATGTAAACACATATTCTATATTAGCCCAAAAATAGCCTACTAATCTCAACTATTTGTAAGCAACAAAAAATCAAGAGCTTTTCAAAGTTTCTAATAAACATGTTCTGTTTTTTCCTGCAGGTGCTACTTTGCATGCATAACAAAAACCAACAAACGATTTCATAACTACTACAGTAGTTCAGTCAAAATTCTCAATCAGACTAGCACCAAATGGTCATTGTATGTGTTCAAATGCGCAATGGTCAAACCACAATCAGCAACAGAAACAGGCAAATTGCATTATAGATTTATATCCAAATTAAACAAGTATGCACTCACCAGGGCTAGCATGTCAGTGAGATAACTCCTAAACGGGGTCTGTTGCGCCTGAAACAATAACAAAATACATCACAGCTTACAAACTGTTTTTCTTAATCCTGAATGAAGCTTATCTTAGATGTATGTTTCTCAATCTATAAAATTATAAATCAGACCACTAAACAATCATTCTATCATTAAAAGCAAATAACGCTTGATTACACGCATAATTTCATAACCTATCGACTATCTATGAACAGAAATGAACCTGCAGATCTTTAGAAAGGTATTCGTGTTTCATGGACAGATCCATGGCGCGTAAAATGCGCTGGTTTCTAGCATCAACAATCTCACGAGGTAACCTAGCCAGAGCTTCCTTGATATCCAAGGACTCCATCGGATCGTACAAATCGTCATATCGCAGACCTAATCGTCAAATCAAAGCATCAGTAACTCGCTAAAACCTCCAAAACATACGAAAACTGCAAATCGATTAGAAGATTCCACTACAAATTGAAATTCTGACCGTATTTGCGAAGGCGATTGTCGATGGTTTTCTTGTGCAGAGCGGCGAACCAGTTTTTCTTCGGATCTAAAATCGCTCTCACCAGCTTCGATGACGCCATTGAATTGATTGCAAAATCGACTTCCCTTTTGCCTCTCGCCTCCGATCTTTCTAGGCTGCTACAATGCTCGAAAGTTACCTATGTTGCAAGATCGAAAAGAGAGTCGCTCGATTTCCTCATGGGCCATGGCCCATTTCACAGATTACATATGGGCCCAAATGTTTTAGCCCTCACCAGCCCAATCTCCTCAAGAGCTGGAGTGCTAGACATCCGGCAGATAAAAGACATGCAGTATGGTGTCACAGGAATACAGTCTCTTTTTTCGTATCTATGTAGAACATATGTACGGGTTTTTTTCGAGTTCGATCGTCCCGCTTGACATCTTTTTGTTTCCTTTTTTTATATAATTTAGAACTTGATAGCCCAATAAGTTAAAAACCTATTAGCCCAATAAAAAAATAAGTCTAATCCGGATATGAAATATCCAATTACAATTAAACCACATTACAAACTCACGTAAATCTCCTCCAGATCAATCGACCAGACGTCCAAACAAATCAATCGACCAGACGTCCAGAAAATCGTGTAATCCAAATATGAAATATCCTATTACAGTTAAACCACATTACAAACACACGCAAATCTCCTCCAGATCAATCGACCAGACGTCCAAACAAATCAATGTGCATGGCCATTCGAAATTCACAAAATCACTAAGTCCTTAAATCTATAATCTTGATTGTTTGTTGACTGTTTTCTACAGACTACAGTTCTTCAAGGTTAATCTCTAAATCGCATTTTATTGTTTGCTTGTTTCAATCACAAGTCTCCAATTAGTTTAGTTTGATTGTTGATTTGATTTATTTATCAATGTAGTTTAGGAATTAGTATAGTTAGACAATTTATGTTTATCAAGGGACGATCATCTTGTCCAGTTTGACTAACTCATTAACATGGATAGGAATGTCAATATGTCATTCGTAAGTTTAAAAAGCTGGTTTCTTAACAAAAGAGGTTTAGTTGAAATTGTTTCTTCATGCTACAACTAATCATAACTTCATATGTATTATTTTTATTACTCTCCGGGTATAATCCCCTTTTCTTAACATATTATTGGACCTAGACACTATAAGAGAAACTATTTCAGATATCATACCGAGTGTAAAGAAATGCAATACAACTGGAAAGAAAACTTAGGCCCCGTTTGATTTGAGTAGCTTACCAGCCCACCTCCTGATCGGTGGGCCAAAATAAAGCTTGGGTAAGTGACTCTGACCGAGTAAGTGGGTGGGTAAGTGGCAAATCAAACGCACTGACCGGATAAGTGGTAAGTGGACAAATCAAACAGCCACCCCTTAAAGATATCATGTTATGACACTATACTCTTTTTCTCTAAATACTTGGTTATATAACACCTGAATGTGATACTCATATCTACAATAACTTACAATTACATCTGAATGTTAAAATTCGTTCAAATGTCTGAAAACCGAATCACTAAAAGGTGGAGGTCGGAGGAGGATAACTAGTCGCCAGAGACGAGCCTGGTCACTGGCAACAGAGCTCTAGTCGCCGGAGAACGAACGACTCTTTTTCAGAGTTAAGAGGTTCTAAGATGTTCTAAAAGGTCTCGATGGTTAAAACGCTATTAAAATGTAGAACCTCTTAATAACAAGAAAAAACAAACGACTCTACATCTGAATACGTCTGACCGAATCAAATGTAACATCTATTCAGAGGTTTTTTCAAAAAACAAATAGGCCTTATATATGTATCGGCGTGTGTCTTAAAGTAGTTTTAAGTTTTAAACGATAATATATTATATCTCTACTTCTAAACTACATTCCTATACACTTGTCCAGATTTAAACATGATACGTTTTAAGCCATCAACTCGAGTAGTCTAAAAGTAGTTTTGTAACAGTAACCATATATCTAACCAATAACACGTGGTGGACACCAATGGTCCGGAATAAAGGTAGGTTTCCACTAATGGCAGCATCTAGCTCCACACAGCCAATATTTGGTCCCAAAACCACTACTCCGATACTTCCTTCAATCATTAACTTTGCAAAGTCGACCGTCCCAAAATTACTATCCATAAAAGTCATCTTTTGACTTTTGTAATAGTTCTTTTTTTTTCAGGATTAATGCAAGTGAAATGACTAACAGGTCGTGGAGAAATAGTTTGTGTTAATAATGTTCGATGAACATTAGAAGTCAACTTCATAATAATGAAAATACGATGTTAGAAACCCGTATATTACAAGAGTTGAATAATAAAAAAAGTATAATTTATAAATCTTTAAATTTTATTTGTATACAATATTTGATGTCCTAGTGTTAAGTTTATCATATTTATATAAGCTAAATAGTTTTACTATGTTTCTATTTTAATTTATATATAACATGTAATTGAGTATCGGTTATCTTAAAAATAAACTAACATTTGATATTGATTGTCACTGACTCTTACTTATTGTCATTGTAAAATATAAAACAAATTAACATTTTCTTCTTTAAAGTTTAAATGTAAACATTTTATCTAAAGTTGTCAAACTAATTCTAGAAAAAGAAATAAGACACCCAATATTACTTAGGGCATGGGGTTTGATGAGTAAAGTTATTCGTAGTGGGCTTGAAAGGGACTTGAAATTGCCCTTTCACGCCCTTTAGCGCCCCTCAGCCCACTACGGTGGGGCGTGAAAAGAGCTTAAAAAGTGAAGAATGATTGAGGAGCGTGATGTTTTTCACGCTAGAATTGAGGCTTGAAATGGTTTTTACCACTACACCATATAAGGAGGGGCATGAAAACTCATATCATTACATATAGCCTAAGTGTGAGGGAAAAGTGGATGACACGTAGACATCACATCATTACCATTTTGTTTTCACATATGTGAATGTGAAAGGAATATGGTAAGTTAGTGTGAGTGGTATTTTAGTTATTTATTGAAACTAGTTATTTAATTTGAGGGTTGATATCTGAACTAGTAATGAATTGTAAGTCGGTTTCTATTTTGCTCCTAGTTTGAAGATGGTTGCTAAAATTGAAGGAAAAAACGTAAAGTTCGTTTATATTTCGTGCAGTTCGTCGTGTATAGAATCCAGCAACCTATTAAGTACAACTTATCTATTCAGATTAAATAAAAGAATAATTACACCATACCTTCACATACTCAAATCAACCGATTTTCAAATAAATGATCTTATTTACACAATAATTATTTTCACTCGGGCATTATAAGTATTTTACTAGGCATATTGACTGAATAATGCAGCTTGTGGTTATTGATTGATGAATCTGGAGCAGCCATATGAAAAATAGCTTCAATCCCATGACAAGCTGCAAAATCGGTACAAAAAATATACAAAGTGAAATAAAAACCAACACAAAAAAACTCACATAAAAGTTCAGAAATTACCTTTAAACACTTGAGATTTGTTGCGAAGATCCATGGATACATATTGAGCACAACCCAAGTGTAAAGCTTGCCCTATAATCCCCTTCTCCTCGTCTGTTTTAACTCAATAACACACATATCCACATCAAAGTGTTAGTAACTCACCAAACCCTTCAAAAATATACAAATGTTATAGATCTGTAATTCATAAAAAATGAAATTTTGACTGTATTTGCAAAGGCGATTGTGGATCGTTTCTTGTGTAGAGCAGCAAACCAGATTGTCGATTTTTATTTTGTGCTCATCAGTTTGGGGGAGAGATGAGGCGAGATAGGGCGAGAGCTACACGAGATTGTCATACTGTCATTTTTTTCTTGTGTAGAGCAGGAAACTAGGTTCAGGTTTCAGGAAGAGATAAGCGGGAGAGATAAGGCAGAGTGAAGAGGATGATTGTGGGTTAGAGTTCTTCGTCTTTAATGGTTCCCCCATCTCCTATCGTTCAAACATCGGCCAGAGCAATTTTGCGTGTAGAGATTAGGGCAGAGACTTTTGTGGGAGAGATGCGGTGGAGTGATGAGCAATTTTGGACATTAAGCGGGAATAGACTTTTGTGGGAGCGGAAAATGAAAACATAAAGCAACACACAAGGGATGACGCCCAATTTTAAGAACTATCATCCGTGTTTTTTTTTCTTTTTTTTATGACAGTTTTTTTATGACACACAAAAATGTGCGTCATCTTCATATTTAGAAATTATGACATTTTTTTTACCCTCATATTTGCACGTCATAAAAACATTGTGTGTCATTGTTCGCACGTCATTAAAGGCCATTTTTCTAGTAGTGTGGCCCAATGATACAGTCAAATTTCGGGCATTGGGTTTTAGTCTAGTTGTGAAAGCATCCACCGTGCGCATAGTACTCACCTTAGCTATGCTACACTAGTGGAAGTTGCACCAACTAGACGTCAACAATGTTTTTTTTTTTTTTTTTTGCATGGGAACTTAGATGAGCAAGTGTTCATCGAACAACCACCAAGTTACATTAATGTTGATTTTCCAAATCATGTATATCAGCTAAACAAAGCTCTTTATGGCTTAAAACAAGCATCTCGTGCTTCGTTTTATCGCCTCAACACCTTCTTGATTAAAAGTGGCTTTGTATGTAGTCAATTGGATACCTCACTCTTTATCTTCAAAGAAGACGATTGAATTATGTATTTATTGGCTTATGTGGATGATCTAATTATCACATGCAACAAAGAGAGTGTGATTACATCCTTCATAAGCACCCTGAACAAAGAATTTTGCCACCAAAGATTTAGGTGATCTCAACTATTTTTTAGGTCTTGAAGTCATTTACACCCAAACTAGATTATTCTTGAGCCAATCTAAATATGCCAAAGAAATTATTGAGAAAGCTAATGTCCTAGATGCAAAACCAGTTTCTACACCACTTGGTCCAAATGTTGTGCTCACAACTCAAGCTGAACCATTTAAAGATCCCATGTACTATCGATCAATTGTTGGTGCTCTTCAATACTTAACCATCACACGACCCGATATTTCGTATGTGAATCAAGTAAGTCAACTTCTACAAGCCCCCACGATTAAGCACTACTCTCATGTGAAGAGGATTCTTAGATATATCAAAGGCACACTCGCTCTTGGACTTACATTTTACAAACATACCCCCTCCAATGTTCTTGGATACTCTGATGCTAATTGGGCCTGATATGTTGAAACGAGACAATCCACCTATGGCTATTCTATCTCTATTGGGGGTAATCTAGTATCTTGGAGTGCTAAAAAGAAACCAAGTGTTTCTCGATCAAGCTGCGAATCATAATATAGAGTCATGGCTAACACGACTACGGAAATAATTTGGGTAACACAACTATTGCGCGAGCTTCAAGCCCTTCCTCCTGATTGTCCTACTCTTTTGTGTGACAATCAAAGTGCCCTATTTCTTACACAAAGTCCTATTGCTCACAAAATGGCAAAACATATAGATATTGACTACCATTTTATTCGGGAGTTGGTAATGTCTAGGAAACTCTACACTAAATTTGTGTCTATCAAGCTTCAAGTTGCGAACATCTTCACCAAAAGTCTTTCACGACCTCAAGTTAAAACTTTTCAGAATACCTTTGGGTTACAATATCCACCGTCTCGCTTGAGGGGATATTAAATCACAGTTAATTTATATTTGGTGTATAGACCTCTTTGTATTTTTACATTTTTCATGTACCATTATTGTAACTTTTCTTAGTATATATAGAAGTCTATCTCTCCCCTATTTGGTGGAGTTTAATCGCATTTATCTAGATACAACTAAATAGTTATTTTCAAGAGATTACAAACTTAAATTCAATATCTTGTACTCAATTTTCAACGGTTTCATTAAGATATCCTAAAGGAATTTGGATGCTATATTCTTTGACCCCTCCCTGGCATAACAGTTGCATGGGAAGATTCATGAACCATGCAACCTCTAATCATGCAGTTGCACAATGGTCCAACTGGGGTAACCCACATGTCTAGATATAATTAGTCCCTATGTAGGGGTAAAATGGACCACTTATTCATATATTTTCAAGATTTTGGACCCAAATCATTAATTGTGGACCCAATCTCAACTCTCTTTCCCTTTTGACCTTTTAGGCAAAAATAATTTTCAATTTAGAAAAGCCCAAGAACACCATAATGGAAAATAGATTGTAAGCATAAATTAATGCACAATAAAAGCAAGATATAAGTTCAATGGTAGCGAAGTGGATAATAATCAACGTTGACTTCAGTTTTCTCACATTGCAGAGAAAATAAAGAACCATAATGTATTGTATTTTAATAGTTTTGACATGTTCATGTTGACCAAAATATAAACTAAATTATACAAAGTACGAATGTAAAGTCGCTGGTTATTTGGTAATGGGAAAGAGTTAATCATTTAAATTTAATAATTGTGTCTGAATAGGTATAATACCGAATCGCGTAAAAGGAATATACCTGTTAGGGGACCCAACATCTTTCAGTCCCGATATTTATACAAAAGTGGTCCACACGTAACGTAGGTTAAATATATATTTTCATGTCGACCAATCAGATAGGAGATGTCTACATTGTTTTAGTTATTCCTTTTGAAAGGGACACCCAATGTGTCCTGGTATCTTTACACAATTTCTTTTTTTTAACGGCAATTTGGCCCAGCTATGTATTGGGACTGGTTACTCTGGACCTACCCACTGTCCAGAGTTAAAGCCAACTTTGCTTAACCACTACACCAACTTTGCTTGATAGTATCTTTACACAATTAGAAGGAAAAATGTATGCATTCAAAAACCCTAATACGACTCGTCATTTTGCTTTCTCTACATCCCTACATGTTTCCTTCTCATGCGGAGGGTAGTCATAACGAACCCCCTCTCCCTATGACGAGGCTAACTATTTATGTTTTGAGGCTAACTATTTATGTTTTACGGTGTTTATTGAAGACATCCAAGATCTTTTCAACACTACTCCAAATTCGAAATTAGGGGTTAAAATTTTGTTCCAAGGATACCCTTTATCCGATCCAAAACATTAATAATCTATGTATGGTCCTACAAGTATCTTCATATGTGACCCCACATATAAGATTCTACTTATCCAGTTCCAAATAGACCGGAGTGTGAAGAAGCAAACTCCTTGAAATATAGGCAAGATCCACTTGTTCTTGAGATTAATTAATGATCTTAACACAACCTCATTGAATTTTGGGACAACTTGAGGCTAGATGCCCCACTAAATCCTGATATTTTTCTTCAAATTGGCAAGGTCCCCTCAAGAGTTCACCACCAACACCGGTCAATTGCCGATCCAAAACTCGTAACCAAAACACCGCCAATCCTTACTCTTTGCAACTTCTATTAGAAAGCAAATCCCTAATCCCCACACCACATCCAATGTTCCAAAAAGTAAGTTTTACACGATATTTTTTTTATCAAATACCCATGCATCAAAACTATTTCTAATTTTACTTCATAGCACACTAGCTACTACACAAATATGTATAAGCTATGGAACTTTGTTATGAAAAATACACATTGCAACTTTGTTACGGATTAGCCACTGGCACATGTAACTAGAGTTTAATGTTTTCCGTGCTTCACTAAAAGCTATCATTCCTCTTAAGACTCACTATGAACCATCATGTGTGTGCCCATTACAACTTATTACAACACTAAGTTAAAATCTTATGTATTACATGAGTTGAATAATAAAAATGATATAATTCATAAATATCTAGATATTTCTTATAAAAGAATTCACGTATTACAAATAATAATGAAAAATGAAAAGTTAGAGTTATAATTCATAAATATCCAAATACGTATTTGTATATGCCATTTGATATTGTATTGATAAGTATATCATATTTATCTAAGATTAATGGAATTTACTCTTAGAGTGTTAATTTTGATTTTTGATTTTGTCAAACACACACATGTATATGTGAGGTTGTTGTATAAAATATCACTCGTCTTTAAAACTAATAAAATTCTGTAGAATTAGGTTAAATAGTTATGGGCAGTTGCATATATCATCTTAAACAATTAATAAATTGCATATTTATCCGGCCTATAATTTTTATTGCATATTTGTCCCTACTTTAAATCTAAATTGCATATTTACCCATTTTCATTGATTTAGTTAATAGATTGACAAATTTACTCTTATTTCCTCAAGTAATATAAAGTGCGTATATATTATTTAATTTCAAAAACTTAATTTCAAACATTATAAATTACATAAAAACCTTAGCACTAACCATTAACCTAAACTCCTAAACCCTAAACACTAATCATTATCCCATAACCCCTAACTCTAAATGCCAAATCATAACCTCTAAATCCTAAATTCTAAATTCTAAAACTCTAAACGATAACCATTATCACATAAACCCTAAACGTCAAACCTAACCCCCACACAATAACCCTAAACCCGCCATAAATGCTAAACTGTAACCCTTAAAATGCTAACTCTTAAACGCTAACCCCTATACCCTAACCCATAATCCCTAACTACTAAATCCTAACCCCTAAACATTAATCATTAATATTATCATAAAATACATTACTTTTTAGTTGCTTTTAAGATGTTGTAGGTTCCAAAAGATAATGAATTTTATCAACCAATTACAAAGAATGAAAGAAATGAAGTAAAGAAAATAAAAGATATCACTAACATTTGGTGGAGTCTAACAACAATACATGAAAGCTAATGAAAAAACTTTCAGTTGGTTTTAGGTGAAAAATTAGTTGGGGTTGTCCATCAATAAAATCGACCAATGTGAATTGAGACCTTCAATCAACTGGCCACGATTAGGCTATTAAAAAGAGGTTCACAATCACAATTCACGTTCGCGAGGTTGTTTATGAAGGGATGTAATTGGCAGGATGAGATGTTATTTATAAATATTTTTTATTTAAGGGTATATTTGTCATTAAATTAAAGTTTATTAAAGATTAGTGAGTTTGCAAATGATTATTTGGGCTGGATAAATATGCGATTAGAATTCAAAATATAAAGAATAATAGAATTTTCTCCCAAAAAAATCATTATATTTTAAATTTTTTTTTAAACTTAGTTATAAAACACAATAAATCATTTGAATACTTTTGGCTACAATGATATGACGAATTGAAATATATTGTGAAATACGCATATTAGATATTTTGAATTGTAAATATAGGATTGAATATTTTTTTGATAGTTAATTGGATCATACCTTACTATAAAGTGATTTTAGTTTGTAGAATTAAAAGAGTATATATATGAATACAATTAAGATATAAAATAGGGGAAATATGTAATTTTTTCAAAAAGTTAATTATATTGGAAAACATTTTTTCTAAAATTTTGTTTAATAAAGCAATCAACATGGGAATAAAACGGAATAAATTACTTTAACACCTTTGACTATAATAATTTGACGAAAAAACGTGAAATTCAACTAATCATAACTCATATTAGATTTTTTTAATCGTAAATATATGATCGAGTGTTTTATTAATATTTTGATCATACCTTGCTATAAATTGTTTTTAGTTTCTTGAATTAAAAAAATATGATGAACAATTTAATAGGTAATAACAAGAGGATGAATTTTAATATATTACATAAAGTTTAAAAGAAAATATTAATTTAATTATCTAAAGAGTAGAGTTGATTAAAATAATTAATTAAATTAGTCATATAATTAATTGAGGTGAAATGATTAGAAGGGAAAGACTAAGGAGTTATAGAAAATTGACATGTGACAAGTGATCAAGTTACTCACGTATTAAATAGTATAGATAATATTACCAATGATAACTGGATCTTATCCATTTAGGCGTTTACTATAGTCTTAGTGATACGTCTTATCCTATTAAGTTTATAATTACTTTTATGACCAGCTATAACTTATTATGACATAATATGACTCATTACAATTAAATCTAACTACTAGAATTAAATATAACATATCAAGGTCTATCAAGCCACGTTAATTAAGAGTATATCGAGACTCATAAGACTCGTCATGAATCATATCCACCCATTAGACCTTATTGTGGCATAATATGACAATTTATAATATAATACAAACTATTACATAAAAGTATTACTATTACTATTATTATTACTATCCTATATGGTCTACTAAGACATACTTTACCCACTACAACCTAGGCCATTTGACCTAATTTAACATGTTACATCTTTTAAGGCATGTATGATCCATTAAAACTCATAACTCGTCAAAACATGAACATCTGTTAGAAAAAAAAACACAATAAATATTTTTAAATCGCGTTGAAACATACTAATTGTACTAATTGACATTTAGCTCGTCATACACCCCTCACTATATAACTAGCTACAAGCTTTTTTTTAGGCCACCAATAGTGGTTTTGAATATTTTAATATATTTTATTCATGCCCAATGCATAACGTATCTTGTCTTATGTGCTTCGACAAGCACCCCTCCTTATTATAACATAATATGAAAACTTACAACAAAGTTATTCACCTATTAAGTAGTATAGATAATATGATTAATATCACCAATGACAACTGGATCTTATCCATTTAGGCATTTACCGTAATATGTCTTAGTGATACGTCTAATCCTATTAAGTTTATAATGACTTTTATGACCAACTATAACTTATTATGACATAATATGACTCATTACAATTGAATCTAACGACTAGAACCTAATATGAAATATTAAGAATATGACACATTACAATTAAATCTAACTACTAGAACCAAATATGACATATTAAGGTCTATCAAGCCACGTTAAGAGTATATCGAGACTCATAAGACTCATCATGAATCATATCCACCCATTAGACCTTATTGCGACGTAATATGACAATTTATAACATAATACAAACTATTACATCAAAGTATTATTATTGTTATTACTATACTATACGGTCTACTAAGACATACTTTACCCACTACAACCTAGGCCATTTGACTTAATTTAACCTGTTACGATCATTTTTTACTGAATGTAATCCTTTAAGGCATATATGATCCATTAAACTCATAACTCGTTAAAACATGAGCATCTGATAGAAAATAAACACAATAAATATTTTTAAATCTCGTTGAAACATACTCATTGTATTAAATGGCATTTAACTCGTCATACTCCCCTCAGTATATAACTAGCTACAAACTTCTTTTTAGGCCACCAATAGTGATATTGAATAATTTAATATATATTATTCATGACCAATGCATAGCGTATCTTGTCTACGTGCTTCGACAAGCACCCCCTCCTTACTGTAACATAAAATGAAAACTTACAACAAAGTATGATTATTACATGATTATTACTACCCTATATTGTCTATTAAGACACACTTTGGCCCACTACAAGCCCGTTTAACTTAATTTAACCTATTACAACCAATTTTTGACCAAATGCAACCTATTAAGGCAAGTATTACTCATTAAAACTCACAACTCATCAAACATAATCATATTTGATCAATAGCTTAATCCTCATGTCTATCATTCAATCCTTAAGGCTTTCACCCTATAGGCTTAGGGCTATTCTTTCGGGTCAACATGTTTGCCATAATGTTAGCCTTCCCCAGATGATATCGAATCCCAAATCGTAATCATTTAGCAAATCCATCCACCGTCTCTATCTCATGTTTAATAGCATCTAGTCAAATATGTGCCTGATAGTTTTGTGATCCGTGTAGATCACATACTTGACACCATATTAGTAATGCATCCAAATTTATATTGCAAACACTGTTGTAAGTTTTGTGTAATATGGTCACCTGAGTTAATTGGTCACCAGGATAACTGGTCACCTGAGTTAACTAGTCACCTGGGGTAACAGATCACCCGGGTTAACTTGTCACCGGGGTAACTGGTCAATCCGGGGTAACCTGTCTGGATATAAGTGAAGGGGACATCGAATCTCAAGTCACTTGGTTGGTACTAACTTATCCCATATTGGTGAGGAAACAAAGTTAGAGTGTGTTTATAACTAGATGGCCACAAGCCATATCAAGTTATATGTGTTTACTCCAATGCCTACGTGCGCGCTGCTGAAAATGGGTTGATGGGCTTCAATGCGTGCTCACCCAACATGCGGACATGAATGTAGCTCCGAAAAAACGAGCCCATGCGTGGGTTGTTTTGCTACAACTCGGATTTTGACCCATTACAGTTATAACTTTTATTCAAGATTGTAACCGATGTAGCAATGATCATTATTACAGATCATAACAGTTTGGTTGTTTTGATTCAAATTTATTATGGTCATAATGGGTTAATGACCAGTTTTATACGAGCACTTAACCCTTCGGTTTATTACCGCTCTATAAAATTTGGCTCATTGTTGCAACACATATACACAACAAGAAAGAAACACACAGAAGAGAGTTCGTAACTAGCACATCATTCATTCTCTCCCTCCGATCACTTATCAGGCAAAGATAAAGTCCGGCAGCGTGCTGTTTTGGCTGTTGTATCTTGGAAAACAGACCGAGAAATTTGTTTTAGAGGAACCGTGTTAAACACAGGCCTCGACCGTTTCTTCCTTCTGATTCTCTTGTTTTTTGTGATTTTGATTAATTGTATTGCATTCATATTGTAATCTGTTTGGTTTCCTACCCAATTTGTAACAAACACTACTACATCGAGCTCCAATTCATGAGTATTGTACTTCTTCTCATAGACTTAGCAATTGTCTTGACGCACAGTGGCGGACTTACACTATGTCCAGGGGTAGCGTCCGCTGCCCCTGAACTTTTACCCCGACGTGTAATTTTTTTTTTTTTTAGGTTTTCGGTTTTTCGCGACCCCTGAAACGAATTTTTCGCGACCCCTGAAAGAAATTTTATGGTTTTTACCTAAAAATATGATCGAAAGCCCCTTGAAAATATGATTAAAAGCCCGTTAATTACCTAAAAAAAAATTCGGGGGCGCTGCCCCCGAACCCCCGTTAGTCCCTACAAATATTTTTTTTAACGCTACCCCTGGTTTTTTTTCCTGCGTCCGCCCCTGTTGACGCATACTTAATCTCCTTATTGATTGTAATATTTAACAAACTAGATTTTAAAATATTAACTTTACATAGGTCATGGTTTTATCTTCTGGTTATAAAATTTTTATCTGTCGGACTTAAGTTACTATTTTTACACATACGAAATTCTCACAACAATGCACGGCCTATGTCCACCGATTTATAATAATTATTACATAATTTTAATAATTTTAAATTTCTAACTAATAATTTCAAAATAATATAATATGTTAAAAAGTTGCATTATATATGAAACAACATGTGCCACAACCACAATTATATATATTTGATTAATGATATGATGAAGCGGCAAGGTCATGCTTTTGGTGTCGAAAGGTACTTTGATTGTCTTAACGAAGGTTTTACGTCGCACAAAATTTATCATTAAAAAACAATAAAACGTGAAAATGTCCAAAACATAGGATTTGGACTAAGAAAATCCAACAGCGGGGCCCAGGGCACCCTTAACAACCCAATATCACTCACATTTGTGGGTCACTGAGGTGTCGAAGGGTAGCCGGAAGCATCTGCCGACTCAAATGGAGTTCTATTTTCATCAAATATTCGTGTAGTAAGTGCATAATATAATAATGATTGATTAATAAATCACCACAATTTTAATCATAAATAAAAAATCTATTATTGATTATTGTTTTATAATGATCTAATACGATTAAGTTATTTTTTATAACATTTTCTAGAATAAGCTAGAGGGGTGGGAGAGTGATGCAATAGAAACTAAATATACTGATACAGATATTGATAAAACGTTTGAACAATTAAGTAAGAAGTTGATTGTTTATGTTATTCAATTATTATCTGTATTTAATAATAATTAAGATAGTCAAATTCATAAAAAAACTATTTTGCTCACTTAAACTTTTATGAATTAATATAAAAGACAATCACGTACTTTGTGAATGTATTACAACGAGAAATTGACCCACTCGCGCGTTGCGACGAGTCAAAAGTTAATAAAACCTAAGAAAATGAAAAAGCTAAAACACAAAACTCATTAGAAGACAATTAATACCCCTTACTAACGGTTGAGGAATGAGTAACATCAGAATTTTGTTAAAAAAAAGGCAAAAAAACAGTATAGTGCAGTCACGAACCCGGGACCCCTCTGTTTTACCACTCGCCCAAGCTAACCTTTATAAAACAAATGATAGTTAAATGAAGTTAGACAACAAAGAAGATTGACATGTAAATAGACCAAAAGAAAATGATACCTGCAACCTGATTTGAGTTGGAGACCTTTTAAAATGACATAAGGTGCAAATACTATTAGCAACTTAGCAACTTGATTTCCATACTATTAGCAAACACAATCAGTTGCAAATAAAAAAAAGAAGGCAAAAAACAGTATAGATCAGTCTCGATTCGAGTTGAGTAAATAAAATCAAATAAACAACAAAGAAGACCCACATACAAATAAACAAAAAAAATCACTATTAGCTGCAGCTCAATTTGCCTAAAACACTATTAGCTGTAAATGGACTACAAAAATACCCCCAGTTTTGATTTTGAGTTGAGTAAATAGACTAAAAACACATTTAGTATATTATGTCATGTAAATGGACTAAAAATATACTCAAATACTATTTAGACAACAAAGAACACCCACATGTAAATAGACTAAAAGAAATCATACCTGCAACTTGATTTGAGTTGGAAATCCCTTAAAATGACATAAGGTGCAAATGCTATTAGCAAACACATTCAGCTGCACAAACCAATAAAAGAAGCTACAAATAAAAAATATGAATACATCATAATCAATTTACAAATCTAACATATTGATTCATATAAAATTAACAGATAAAGAGCATGCATATATAAAAAGACATGGAAGAGCCAAAAAAAGACTTAATACCTTCAAGCTACAAACCAATTATAAGAACCTGCAAATAACAAATATGAATACATCAGACCTGCTTGTAGAATCAAACACGGTATAATGACACTCATATCAAGCATAACTCAGAACCACATTATTCATATTTCAACTAAAGCTATTATTGTAATGATTGCTTGATTGGAGATAACATTGAGGGATTTCCATACTATTAGCAAACACATTCAGGTGTTATGTCATGTTTACAAATGAAAATCAACGAATACAATTAAATTGACAGTTGGAAGAGACAAAAAAACTTAATACCTGCAAGCTACAAACCAATTATAAGAAGCTGCAAATAAAAAAATATGAATACATCAGAATCAATTAAGAAATCTATCATATTGATTCATATAAAATTAAAACATAAAGAGCATACATGTATAAAAAGACATGTAAAAGCCAAAAAGAAAAAGACTTAATACCTTCAAACTACAAACCAATCATAAGAACCTATAAATAACAAATATGAATACATAGACCTACTTGTAGAATCACATCCGGTATATATGTAAGTTGTTAAAAACAATTGTATGTGTGTGAATCACTAACCTCTTTGTCAAGAAGTAAATAGTGCAGTTTTGTCATTGTCGCAACACTGAACATCATACTTTCTAATGACTCGTACATCTAATGCGAATGGTGACAATGAGGGTTTGATATCAGCAATTCCCTATGAAACTGCAATAACACAACAAATACTTTAGCATCTATAGTGGATGGTAAAGACATGAGAAAGGGACAATTGAATCTGAATAAGCATCAAAAAAGCATAAAACATTCAGGACAGCAACAACATAAATCAACACTTAGAATGAATAAAGGCTCAGAAAATTATCATCACTGCCTAATTTCAGATTTCATTTCTGGACAGCAGCAACATAAAAGAACATTTAGAATGAATAAAGGCTCAGAAAATTATCATCATTGCCCAAGAATCATAACCAATCCTTAAGAACATCAGAAAGGGTCAATTGAATCTGAATAAGGCTCAAATAAGCATAACATCAACATTCAGGACACCAACAACATAAACCAACATTTAGAATGAATCGAGGGTGACAATGAGGGTTTGATATCAGCAATTCCCTTTGAATCTGCAATAACAGAACAAATACTTTAGCATCTATAGTGGACGGTAAGGACATGAGAAAGGGACAATTGAATCTGAATAAGCTTCAAAGAAGCATAAAACATTCAGGACAACAGCAACATAAACCAACATTTAGAATGAATCGAGGCTTAGAAAATTATCATTGCTCAGTTTGAGATTTCATTTCGGGACAATAGAATGAAGGCTCAGAAAATTATCATCATTGCCCAGGAATCATAACCAAGCCTCAAGAACATCATAAAGGGTCAATTGAATCTGAATAAGGCTCAAATAAGCATAACACCAACATTCAGGACAACAACAACATAAACCAACATTTATAATGAATCGAGGCTTAGAAAATTGTCATTGCTCAGTTTGAGATTTCATTTCGGGACAACAGAATGAAGGCTCAGAAAATTATCATCGTTGCCCAAGAATCATAACCAAGCTTCAAGAACATCAGAAAGGGTTCAATTAAAACTGAAAAAGTCTCAAATAAGCAAAACATTAGCAATTAAATCAAACTGTTCCTCATTTCATTTCATTTCGGCACATTATACTGAAATCAAACAAAGATCGTGAAAAGATATATGCTCAGGTCAAGCCCACGGCTGCGATTTGTTTATCGCCACGCCGTAAGGGACAACCACATAGCCAAAAATCAATCATCATTGCTCAATCCAACGAAAACAACAACATTGCCTAATCGAAAGTAACCGAGAGCCGTACAAACAGTAGCCAAACCATAGGTTGAAAAGCTATCAACATGCAAAGAAAGCAACATACATACAATCAACAAGCAACAACTAACCAAAAATCAATCCATCTGAGTGTGTTAAAATGATACCGCTAAAACAAAAATGAATTTGGCAGTTTCAGATTTGGGTTATTGAAACCCCGAAACAAAAATCGGTCCAACAGAACAGCAAGAAAACCCGTCGGTTTCAGATCTGGGTTTCAGAAAACCCTAAACCAAAAATCAAATCAACACGGTTTAATAAAACAAAGATCATCACAACAATTGAAACTCCAAACCTCAAGAGGGTCTCCATGACTGTACGCATCGAAACCCTAAAACCAGCGACGCCATCGACGGAGGACGGCGGGCGCGTAGCGCCTTAATCAGAGCAACAGACGGAGGCAAGAACACCGCCATACTCCGTCATCGCCACCTACCATCACCGCGAATGTAATCATCAACAGCCGGTGACAAAAGAAACTCAACGACGGGCGGGTAAGCCGTCACTGACGGCCTGCCTACGCCTCGGTCGGAGCAACCGACGGGGCAACAGCGCCGCCACTCTCCGCCAGCACCACAACCGTCACCGCCAAGCGATGGTCTGCATCGGAAGAGAGATGTTCGTCTGGAACATGAAGAGAGAGAGACTGGCTTCGATAAAGTAAGAAGCGTCTCGAATATGAAGAGAGAGAGAAGGACCAAACATGTCAAAAAACAAAATACATGTGGTCAATTCCAAAAACCCAAAAGAATACTATTCAACTTAGGAATTTCATTGTATTATATATAAATAAAACATAAATATATTAGAACTTATAACTTATAGAATTTGAACTCTTTACATTTTCGTTACGAGCCAAATTTGTTGCATGGTTCAATTCAGATTTTATTGAGTTAATAATATATATTTTTTTTGACAGAAAAGTTGCTATTATATTTGGTTGCGTCATGTAAAACCACGGAGCGATGATCGTTTACTGATCATAATAAATTCAATAACACAAGGATCTAAATAAAGCCTTTGTTTGATTGATTCACATTAGAAACAATTACATGGACTTCTCTCTCTAGAAAACACACACAGAACACTCAGATCCGGCCTAACTTGCTAACGTCTGTCTAAGACAACTTACCAAGACTCACTATTTATAGCTAGCTACTGCCCGACGAACCATATTAGCAACAAACCATGAGTTCGTTGCTTACAAACCAACGATTCGTGGTTGGTTAGTTAGCACCTTAACTCACATAACTAGCTCTAACTGGCACAACACACAAAACACCTTAAGGTATACAGATTATGCTCTAACACATCATAATCTTGAGAATTGATTATTCTTATAGATATAAGGTTTGTGTGTTTAATAGTAGACAGAGTTTCTTTAAAATGAAAATATATGATTTTTAGAAAATTCACCACTTCTCGTTACTTATTGTTACAATTTCAAGATCATAAAACAATATCAGTTTTTTTTAACACCAAGAATTTAGAATAGAACTTGATGGTTAGATTGAAATAATCGTGTATCATAACTTTTAATTTCTAAAATTAATACTTCAAGCGTTTGACTCTTAACTTTAGCTTCATTACATTTTTTTTATTTCCTTTTTCTTTAAGTGGTCAACATCGCAATCCATGGTGGATGCCACGTGACATCATAATTTTTTTTATATTTTAAAATTTGTTTTTCTATCTATGCACAACAAATTTAGCACATCAGTTGATGGTGTGATACAAACACTCTTGTATCATTACCATAACGTTTAGGTTTTAGACTCAATGCTTAGAGCGTTTGAATTCTAATTTTAACATCGTTACGCATATTTTTTATTTATGTTTTATTTATGTGGTGTTATAGCAATACAATTGTTTTGTGTGTTCGCGTTATCTCCGCAACAACAATATTACTTTCATTGGGCCACATGGTAGGCCTAGGTGGTTGTCACGTGACGTGCCATTGTAATCTTTTTATTTTCAATTACAACGAATTTAGCATAGTAGTTGTTGGTGTAATAAGTACAGTCATATAACATAGATTTTTTTCTAATTGCAACGACTTTACCACATGAGTGTTGTAATAGATAGAGTTGTGTATCATAAATTTTAAGTTTTAAGCTTAATACTTTGAGGTGTGGCAATATGGGTGACGGGGCTGTGTAATATTACGAGCATTTATGCATTCTCCATGGGTGATCTGCTCCGTGTGTTCTTAGATAGTAGGATCGGGGACAACAAAAAGGAGTTGGTTCATGGTATTGTTTTAACGACGTGCTGGTGTATTTGGAAGGAAAGAAATGCTATCGTGTTTAATGGAGGGGTGTCGTCGGTGATCAAGGTAATCAAGGAGGTTAAGTCTTGGAGCAAAATTTGGTTTGAAAAATTAATGTAAAAAGCTTTAGATTGAAACATTTGTACTATGTTGAAGTTTGTTTTGGTGTTCTGGTGCCTTGTTCTAGCTTCTTGTGTGAACCGGTTGTTTTTAGTGTTTAATAATAGCCATTGTTTTAAAAAAATAAGTATAGTTGTGCAAAATAGCTTTTAGGTCCTAGATCAATACTTTAAGCGTTTGGGTTGTTATGTAGTTTTTTTTCATTTTATTTACGTAGCATTATAACAATACAACTTTTTTATATACCCGTATCGCAACAACACATGAGTTACAAATCTAGTTTTTAAAACTCTAAGAAACCAAACTCTATATATGAATTTAAAACTGGCTTACTTACTTCGATCTAAACAGTCTTATGAATATTAACAGTCTCTAAACATCCATCATTCCCTTGTTTGAAATAACACATAAATCAAACATGAACAATCAAATTATGTGGTTCAGTTAGAATTTTTTTTTTAACGGCAAATTTGGATCACTGACGGGGATATTACTCACCCACCCGATCATCTCCAATCCCCATCATGAGGAAACTCACCATATGTGAGAAAACTTTCTGGCCCAGCCTATAACCCCATTTATTTATTTTTTGTTACAAATGAGACTTGAACTCAAGACCTCCCCATTATAATGTCTTGGGTACCTCCCCCTAACCAATTGGGCTAGAGATCATTAATTGTGTTGTTCTTTATCCTGATATTTATATCGTTTTGACAAGTTTATAAGACATTATTATATATATATTATATTTATAAAAAGGGTAAATTATAATCTTTTAAAGATAAATTTTTTATTACATCAAAAACCAACAAATTTTACATTTATAAGGATTTAATTATTTAAATACTCGTCACTTTTATTAAGGATCGCACCTTACAATTACGCTCTCAAACACTCAGGGCCGGTCCTGAGAATTCGGATGCTCAGGGCGCGAGTCGAAAATTTACCCCATGTTAAAAACTTTAAATAGTATAACACAAAGTTTTAAGGGGTTTTGAACCTAGTCAAGCTATGCGGCTCTCACATCAAAAATATTGCAATTAGCTCCATTATCACAATAATTTTTATGACTTCCATTATTTTCTTCAATAGAGTTTTGATTTTCATTATCTTTAAACATTCTATCAAATTCGTTTTCATTTTCATCAACATTATTTTCTTCAACATTATTGTCTTCAACATTATTATCATCGACATTATTCTCATTACCATTACTTTCATCAACATTATTTTCACTAATATTATTGTCTTCCACATTCTTTTCATCAACATTTTCTCCACTAGTATTACCTTCATGTCTAAAATATTTTTTTAAAGATCCTTGTAAAGATTGAGTAAGTTTTTCTTGTTGTTTTTTTCCTCTTTTCTATTTTGGGCACAAGATGGTTGTACACGAGAGGGCATGATATCAATAACAAAAATATATTTAAAAGTAGAATAAATGAAACAATATCACCCGATGAGTGATGACTGATGTTGTGTTCTCTTCGAAAAATAATGAGATCGCCATTCGCAATTGATGATCGATTGATCGACAAACTGGAAGCAAAGATAAAGTCGTCGTTCTCTACTTCTCTTCAAAAAATAATGAGAGCGTCGTTCACAATAGCAGAGATGAGATCGCCGTTTGGAATTGGACGTTTGGAATCGCCTGAGCAGAGATGAAATTGAGATCGCCATTCGCAATTGATGATCGACTGGAGTCTGGAGATCGCCGTTTGGTTTTCCAAAGACGTAATTACATAATTTTTTTTTGATCGCCCACTATTGCACTAATAACTAACCCATAACTTATTGGGCGTAAAACTCTGCTGCCCCATTCCAATTTGATGCTCAGGGCTGTAGCCCAGCTTGCCCAGAATCGGCCCTGCAAACACCTAACCACTACGTGATAAGGTTATAAAAAAAGAAAAATTAGAAAAATTAGATAAAGAAAAGTTAGATAAAAGAAAAAGAATATTGAAGCACAATGAGAGAGTTTGGTGCGTAATGTGGCCATATGATAACTTTTTACTGATAAAGGTGTTCAGATGTATCCTCTTTCGGCACACCTCTTTATGATATAAAATCCAAGAAGAAACAGTTCTTAATATAAAATAAATAAATTCAAATCGGTTTTTCCATTAGTCATACGATCATGCGAATAGTGTGATTTTAATTATAGTATTTAACTAGATTTTGCTATTTGTGTTTTATTGCTGAAATAACGCGGATATATTGAACGGTTGAATTGATATAACGTTACGTAACAGAAAACGGAATTTAAAAGTGTAACGATCAAAACGCTTCAAGTAAAATTTTATTACACCATCAACAAAACACATAAGAAACATCACTGTATCAATCGAAAAAAAAAGAACACCAAAAACCAAAAACCAAAAATCGGTTTTTCTTTATTTTAAAATTACATATTAAAATACCGAGTGAGCAAATTACAATAAAGTGACAGGTAAATGGGCAACAAGCTGCGTCGCAACCCCTTTTTGAATAGCAAAACCGATCCTACTAAAAACAAAGCTATATTTTTAGGGGTCGAGAAATTGCTATGTACAACTCGTTGAACTCTATTAAGGAAACCCACTACCTCGGGGGCTAGGGACGTACCGATCCTACTAAAAACAAAGCTATGATTTTTAGGCGTCGAGGAATTGCTATACACAACCGAGTGAACTCTATTAAGGAAACTCAATGCCTCGGGAGATAAGGACCCATATGTATCAAATGCAAACAGGATAAACACGCCTAATTCCGCCTTCAACACAACTTGGCCAACAACAAACCCATTGTCCCTGAGTGTAACAAAAGGGGACACTCCTGTAAGGTCCACATGCACACGCGTGTTTCCCTCCCACCCATCCGAACACAAAGACGTCAGATGGTCGAATTACATATTAATTTCATTATTCCATCCAATTAAATAATTTTATTTAATAAAATCTACCAAAAAGAAAAATAATAAACAAAATATGCATTTGAACATTGTTATACTCGCTTGCATTATTAATTTATTATATTCAAATTTATAACAATTATGCTGTAATTTGTTACAAGTGAGAGTTAAACATAAAACATTCCGTTTATAATACGTTTGGGAGTTTGTATACCCCTTAGCCAATTTTTAAGCACCTTTTGAAGATCTGAATTTGCTTTTGAGGATCCCTTTCCCATCTAACAACAATAACCATAACCATAAGAAGAACTCCAATCTATTGAAGTATTGATTTAAGCAGCTTTGCCAATTTACTTTTTGAGATCCCTTTCCCATCAACAACAGTAAGAGAAAGAACTCCAATCTATTGATTTAAGCAGCTTTGCCCTCTGTCTATTCTTTATTGTCGTCATTATAATCTTTTAGAACATTTTTAAAATGAACATGTTTAGATAATAGTTCGTGGTCGTATATTTTTATTGTTAAGTTATTAGTCTTCGTGTTTTTAACGCTTCTTTTTACAAGAACGTAATTTTTAACATAATTTTCTCTTTTATTCCGAACATACTTTTGTAACGTGTTTTTGCTGAGCGCGGGTTATAATCCTCTAGTTGATTTTATAAAAATTAATTAATTAATGTTTCTTCAAAACAAACAAGTAGCTATTGCATTCGGTTGCGCCTGACCATTTTGCCTTTTTTATGCATAAAACTGCACTACAGAGATAAACATGCGAAACCAAGTCCCTATGTTAACATTGTTGCTTTGAGTCGGAAACAAAATGATTGCCAAAGAATCCTAACGCTTTGTTCCCGAGTTTAGTTAAGAAAGGAAAAGAAAAAAATGTAAGTGAAGGAGAGAAAAGAAAGGAAAAGAAAGTAAAGTAGATAATGTAATTTCATGTTTTCGAGTTGAAAGGAAAGGAAAGAAAAGTAAATTTTTTTTGTGTTCCCGAGTTGAGAGGAAGGGAAAGGAAAATAACCATTTTACCATTATACCCTTTTTTATATAAGGTATAAAAAACACATGCACATCTTTTGTTATATATACAACAAATGTATAAGTTTGTTTCGACCCATCCCCGCCCATCCCCACCCCACCCCCACCCCACCACACCCCAATAGAGACAACCTCACTGATACAACAAATGCATCGATTTGTAGTTCAAAATTAAACAAAACATATACACTGAGACAACAAGTGCATCGATTTGTAGTTCAAAATTAAACAAAACATATACAGACTCAAAAATATATATAAACATATATGAAATAATTAACCATTTAACCAATAGAAACACTCCAAAAGCATCAACCACAACTATATAGTCAACAAAACAAATGTAATAACTAACCATTAAACCAAAACATGTCTTAGAAAACCATAAAGAGTACCCATAAAAAATAAAATACCCAATCCATAAAAACAACAACGAAAGAAGAGGTGGTGCGATTACAATCTTAGTCTTCCGTTTCTTTGCTTCAAGGTTTCCTCTCACATTCCAGGGTTGTTTCACTATGTAAGTATGCGTATGTAACATCATAATTTTTGTGCGAGATCTAAAATACTAAAATCTATTTTATTATTTATTAATCTTTATAGAGTTCTTGGAAGAAAATAATTGAAATACATGATAAGATTCTAGCCACTAAAAAAATGTCAAGTGTAAGTTTTGACTCAAAAGAGTTAATCTTTTTGACTCGAAGAGTTAAAAGATTAAACATGTATAGAGTGAAAGATTTAAACTTGCATTAATTTAAAATTACGAATTTGTTGAGAAAATGGAGGACTAAAGCTATATATATCTTCTAGCTACGATTGAGCCCTGCTGTTATAAGCCCTAATTACACGAAGGCCTCACAGTTGGATAATTGACAAACATAAATAGATTTTAAACCGACATTCATACATGCAAGAGATAAATCACACTATGGTTGTTATTAACTTATTATAATGCGAGTCTTGATCTCACGTACTAGTCCCAAACACAAAGTATGGAGTCACTCCCACATTGTAAGTTAAAAGACTATTGCGATGATCAAAATATCAATTAACTTGCAAATAATAAGGTTGTGGTGTGCATGGGTCGATTTTGACCCAAAACCATAACTATAACCAAACTTTCGTTTAACCGAACGGCCATGGTTTGTTAGAAATTGCAAACTAGGATTATCCAGAAAATGTGAATCACTTTTGGTTTGAATATCTCGATGGTTCACTTGATGATATCAATCAGATATGATCTGGACGATCTGATGGAACCAGGGAAAATATCAATCAGATATGATCTGGACGATCTGATGGAACCAGGGAATTTTTTAATATGAAGAAGATGAACCGGAATGAATTTGTCAATGACGAATACGTAATAACAAGGAGCAGTTATTTGTAATTTAAAATTCGAATAAAACTATCAAAATTACACAATCAGTCCTTGTGGAAATTAATATTCAATTTCAGGACAAAATATTTTTCTAGTGTAATTTTCATGAAGTAATTTATTCAAAATTAAAATTTTCAAGCTCGACCCCAGGCAGGGGCGCTGCCCCTTGAACCCGGCTCTCTTAGGAGCGCTGCCCCCTTGGAACCCTTTTGAGATTCTCGACCTTAAACCTTATATCGATATGAGTGTGCACTACCCAACGCCTTCAGACCCGACAGATATAAGTACAAGTCGTATTTTTTTTTTGTTTTTTTTTGGAACGGCAGTAAATATTATATATAAAAAGACAAGCTCAAACAAGAGCAGAATTACAAAATAGCAACATGGTTAAGTCAGATATGGTTAATTGGTATGTCGTTTTGATTCAATTCAGTTATGGCCGGGTCGGTTAACCGTAAAATCACGTTTGAACAAGAGTATGTTTCATTCGGTCAACCATTTACTTGACTAACCAAAATAACCAGCAATGACTATATAAAAAACTAATAAACCCAAATTTATTTGAAACCATGAAAAATACAATTCTTCGATGCTTCATGTCAATGTTGGCATGTTCTATCTCTTTCTTATTTACACTAAAATTTCCTCACCTTACATCTTTTTCTATTTGACGTGGGATTCATAAATGAAAGCGGTTTAAAGCACATTCTTCACAATGCAAAGAATTATATGCACTCCATCATATTATGGACCACATGAAAACCTACTCAACAACTTAGTAGATTTTCACAGCTATGAAAATGAAATAAAATAAACTAACTTTATTAATTTTGGTTTGATTTCGGTTATATGGGTTAATCAAAGTTATATAACTATAATTATAACCATAACCGACTGCTCAGGTAACCAATGCTTCATAACTATAACCATTGGTTTTGTCATGTTAATTGGTATAATTGCATATCTCTCATTAATCACCAAAGAATATAATTTATACAAGGATTACAACTTGTTTTCCAAGTTAACCGATATTTCTAATATACTACCTCTAGATTACATAAATTACATATTGTGCTAATACACCCCCGCAGTCGAAACGGTAGGATCCCGAATGTTGAGACTGGATCTGAAATCATCGAACAGTAATCGAGGTAGTCCTTTGGTGAAGATGTCTGCAATCTGATATCTCGACGGGACGTGCATGACCCGAATCTGTCCACGTGCTACTTTCTCTCTCACAAAGTGAATATCGATCTCGATGTGTTTGGTCCGCTGGTGTTGAACGGGATTACTCGAGAGATACACTGCACTCACATTATCACAATAAATTAAAGTTGCTTTGTTTAGGGGAACGTATAACTCACCCAATAAATGCCGTATCCAACAAGTCTCTGAAACAACGTTTGCCACCCCTCGATATTCGGCCTCGGCACTTGATTTTGAGATCGTAGGTTGGCGTTTAGAAGACCAAGAGAGAAGATTATCTCCAAAATAAACGCAATATCCCGATGTTGAACGGCGTGTGTCGGGACACCCGGCCCAATCCGCGTCGGTGTAGGCTACTAGTGAATGCGAAGTGGACCGGGTGAGGGTGAGTCCGAAATTAATTGTCCCTTGAATGTATCGTAGTATCCGTTTGAGCGCATTCATGTGAGAGGTATGTGGGGCATGCATATGCATGCATACTTGCTGGACGGCATAGCTAATATCTGGTCTGGTAATTGTTAGATATTGTAGCGCTCCAACGAGCTGCCGATACTCAGTGGAGTCCGCTAAGGGCGAACCGTCTTTGGCACTTAACTTCGATTGTGTATCAACTGGTGTGGAAACGGGATTGCATGATTCTAAACCGGCCCTCCTTAGGATTTCCCGAGCATACTTCGATTCGGATAGAAACAAGGATGACTCGGTGGGTCGCGTAACAGCAATGCCTAGAAAGAAAGTTAATGGCCCCAAATCTTTCATGGCGAATTCTGAAGCAAGTAGCGCCATAAATTTCCTTCGCAACGTATCTGAAGATGTAACCAAGATTATATCATCAACATTGTAGAGGCTAGATTATGAGGCTTGTAATATTAAATAAGTTGGACTGGGCTTAGAGGGTTTCATTAGAATAGTAGGCTAGTTTTATTATGTTTAGGCTAGTTTACTATTAGATTGGGCATGGGCTTGGGTTTATGATTGGGCTTATTGGGTTTATGATTAGCCCATTAGGTTGTAAGAGGTGGTATAAATACCACCTCATGTTTATGATCAAGTAAGCTTTTGAGGTTGCCATTTACGATTTC
The DNA here is from genome assembly GCA_039602395.1 of Deinandra increscens subsp. villosa. NCBI lineage: Eukaryota > Viridiplantae > Streptophyta > Magnoliopsida > Asterales > Asteraceae > Deinandra > Deinandra increscens. Next base: position 88,030,405 of record JBCNJP010000025.1, read on the forward strand.
TTCATACTCTTGGGTGTTCACGACCGGTTTCTTCAAGCTTCAAATAGTAGTTGTTCTTCATTCAAGACTTGATCTTTATCAAAGATCTAGTCTCTTCTTCTACTATTTTCTTGAATCGATCTCTCACGAGGATTCCGCACTCGTGTTTGATTAGTATATCGTGTGTTAGGGAGATTTCCGGACCTACAATTGGTATCAGAGCCAAGAAACAAGTGTTTCGAGGTTCTCACGATATTGGATTCAAGCATTTTCCTGGAAAAAGTTCAAGTTTTTGAAGTTTTAAAGGCTGTTTGAGGGTTTACGATTGCTGCTACTGCTGTTTCTGGGTGTTTACGACAAGTTTCTGGGTTGGTTTGAAGGTTTACGATCGCGTTTGTTGAAGATCTGCTGTGTTCTTGAGTTTACGACTTCAAGATTCAATTTTTATCGAGTTTACGACCCGGCGAAAAGTGTTTACGATTGTACTTGTTGGTCGTACTTGTGTTTACGACATTGCAGAATCGTAAAGGGTGTTTACGACTTTTTCAAATCGGAAACAGGTGTTTACGACTCCGGTGGTCGTAATCGTAATCATAATCAGTGTTTACGACTGTTTGAGGCGGTTAACTGTTTACGACTGTGACGTGTGATCGGAAACGGTGTTCACGATCGTAATCGCTATTTACGATCATAATCAGATTTTTCAAGATTTTCAGAAGCTGCATAATGAGTTCAGTGGTTGAAGAAAAGAATATATTAGAGGACGAAGATGCTGAGATATGCCCGAATCCTACATGTGCTCGTATAATTCCTGAACTTAGGCAAATCTGTAAAAATTTTATGTCAGAACTGTTTGAGGTAAAATGTGAAAGAAGTTCATTCAAGGGTAGATGGACAAAAAATGAAGAAAAAGTTAAAGCCCAGAAATTAGACATAGTAAAATATAAGAACCTTGCAACTGAGAATGCCTATTTGTATGACAACGCTAAGTTAGAAATAGCTGAGCTAAGTAAGCAGATAGATGACCTGAAGCATAAGAACAATGAGATGCAGGTTAAACTTGATATGAATCAAATGAGGAGCAAAAGAATGCTTGATGCTGGAAAGGAATTGTCACATGCTGTTGTGACTGGTCAAGTTGGGAAACACACACCTGGATTTGGATCAGAAAAGACTGATAAGGCCTTGGCTGCAAACAGCATTATTCCTCCACCAGTTCCCAGAGACATTATAGGAATACTTCTTAGTGAGGATCAAGTTGAACGAACCAAGTCAGATTATAAAGAAGCTGCTCCTCCTATTGATAGTGTCTTGGTTGGAACTACACCATTGACTCAAGAGGAAATAGACAACGAGGCAAACATGACATATGGTGAAGGGAGAATAAAGGATGTATCAAGAGATGATGCTGAGTGCCAGGAGTATAACAGATGTCATAGCTCCAAGTCTGATGAAGCTGGGGTAGAGTTGAAACCATACCCTAAAATTGAAACCCCATGCTTGAAAGTAATTGACAAAGTTAAAAGGGAAAAGGTGATCTTGACGACACGGCCTGGGGGGAAGATCTTTATGACATCTGGATCTATGTTTGACCAAGAACCAGATGTTGGGTATGACTTACCATCCTTCTCCTCCAAGTTCAAGGGACTAACTGATGGAGTGATCGGTGAAGCAAAAGTTGAGAAGCCAAAGATCACCATCAAGCATCCGAGTGTGAAGCCAACAGCTGGAGTGAAGAATGAAAAACTCAAGGGAGTAGCTGTGTCTCCCATTTCTTCAGTTGGATCATGCAGTTGCCGTTGTGATTGCAAGAATGGTGCTTCAACGTCAAAGAATCAAGGAAGCACAAAGACAGTAAAAACAGGTTCGACACAGGCTTCGACGAACCAGCAGAAAGTCAAATCTGAAGCAGCAGTCAAAGCAACGAAGCAGACACAGAGCAAACCAGCTCCATATCAGCCACCAAAGACAAATGGGTATACGTCTGACTTCTATCTAAAGAAGCAGACTTGCTTTAATTGTGGCATTGCTGGTCATATTGCTAGAAACTGTCTGTATCGCCCCTATGAACCCTATTATCCGAAAACTCAAAGGGTTTCATCTCAGGAGTCTGTGAAGTCTAAGCCAATGATGGTGCAAACACCTAAGGCAAGGAAGACTGTTGCTCCTAAGGTTAAACCCTCTGATCAACATTGGGGCGTTGCCAAAGCTGAAAGAAAATCTTCAAATCAAATCAACAGCTTTCCAAGTTACCAAAACTTTCAGAAAAAGGTGATGAAACCATTTTCAAAACAACCAAGGTCTGAAAAACCCAAAGTTACCCCTCCCAAGGTAACTAAAACTGTTTTAAAAAAATGAAACTAAAATGAAGAAGGTTGAAATACCTAAAGTCACAGCTCCAAAGGTGGCTAAAACAAAAACTGTTTTGAAAAATGAAACTAAAACGAAGAAGGTTGAAATACCTAAAGTCACTACTCCAAAAGTGACTAAAACAAATGTTAAATCACCTGGAACTTGGAAGCCTAAAATCAAAGCAGCTCCATCCCAACTTCCTGATTTCTCAAAGGGGATGTTTTTACAAGAAGTATCCTTTATTGATTCCTCAGGTGTACCCAGAAAAACAATGGCCTGGGTACCAACGGCTAACTAATCTCTCACTCTGTGCAGGAACGATCAAGGAGGATTATCACTAACATTTTTTTTAAGTTGTTTGTTGGTAAGTGATTGTTCCAGGCACAGTTTAGGAGACGTATCTTCATGTTATGTCAAGTAATCTATAAATGGAAGGTATGTCTCATTGAGAGGTAAAAGGTAAATATCAGCATGAAAGGTACTGTTCTTAACTTGATTGTTTGGATGATGAGGCAACAAAGGGTGTTTTGAGTCAAAACAATTTCCTAAAATTTTCACTTGGTGATTGATTATGTGTTTGACCTCAAATGAAATAACGTGTGCATGTCATGAAACCCAAATTTTCTAAAATTTTCAAATCAATACTTTGAAAGTTAGCTTGGCCAGATATTTTCAAAATTTTGTGTTTTGTTCTTTTAAGTGTGTTTGTGAGTTTATTTACGAAAAAAAAAAAAAAAAAATTTTGACATTAAAAATCAAAAAGCAAGGGGAAGAAATGGAAGAGATGAAAATGTTGACCCCTAAAAAAATAGTGTGCTTTTCAATTTTTAATTGTTTGTGTTTAATTGTTTGTGTCTTGTTTTTGAGAAGTTTAGGGGAAGTAAAATGAATGACCGGGTTGGAGATGGCTGACACGCGTAAGGTGGAAGTGAAAGGCAAGCTCCACGGTGATATGCTCGGTAGGCTCGACCTAAACGTATGACCACCAATGAAAGTGCAGTAAACTTAAAAGATATATATGTTTAGTTTCCCATCCTAGGTTGCATGGTTTAAAAGACTGAGTCCCGACAAAAATGAGTTGAGAGTGGTAATTACCTAGTATTCACTCTCTCACACGCCATGTTTCTGCTGTTATGACTACACCACATGAGAAAAAGAAAAGAAAAAGAAAAAGAAAAAGAAATGAAAATGAATTAAAAAAAATGAATGAAAAAGAAAAGAAAATGAAAAATAAAATTATTCAGTTGGTCTTCTTTGCGTGCTTAGCGGCCGACCTGATCACCAACTGATGGTTAATGAAAATAAGTGGTAGTCATAGCCGTGGTGCATGGTTCCTCAAGTTGGGAGTTTGTGAATCCTCAATAAACTCTGAGGTTGGGTAGGTTTTGCTGTGTACGCTTGGGTGTGGGGACAATTAAACATGACGGTAATTTTGTACTATTTTAAGCATGATGCATTTGGTTGAGTTTAAACGGGTCTGAGTTTAAAGCGGACAAATATACCGGCAATCACCTGGACTAGTCAAGTAACCAAAGCTGAAAAGGGTTCCTCAGTCAGATTCATATGGTTTGATCCCTTGTAAACTTTCTCATGCTTGTTTTTGGTAAGTATTTGTTTATTTTTATATTTCGTGTGTGAGTTGTTAAGTTCTTTTTGGTGTGTTTTCGTCTTGGCCAGGTTGATTTGAGAAGTCAAAATGTGTTCTTCATGGGTTTTAATGCATGACCATATGCCCCCGGCAGATCTTGCCAAATTTTTAGGGGAAGGAGTATGGGATATAAGTATTATCCGAAGGGAACTCGAGGATGATACTTATTATCTAATGGAAAAGATTTCCTCCGACAGATCTTGACAAATTTTTAGGGGAAGGAGGGAGGATAATAAGTATTATCCGAAGGGAACTCGAGGATGATACTTATTATCTAATGAAAAGACTTCCATAATACATAGTATCTGAAGGGAACTCGAAGATAATATGTATTATCTCAGGGGAAGTCCTTAGCTGAGGGGAAGTTATCAGCTAAGGGGAAGTCTTTAAAGGTCTTGGGTTCAGGAGAAGTTTTATAGAAAACCCGTAATCTATATTAGGGTTTTTGATTAAAATAATGTTAATTTGAATCATCTGAACAGATGATAATTACCCTCTAACCCAAAGACCAGCCATCAAATGTCTGGTAGAGTATCTTTTTTCAAATGTGTGTCAGACAGGTTGATGACAGAAAGATGTTGCTGCTGCTCAAAGATAAAGAACCAGCCAGACAAGACTTCCATCTGAAAAGCAACTGTTTAGGGGAAGTTGTTGGTGTCTTTACAAGTATCAAAAAGCTTCAAAAGTTTTTCAAAGAAAATGCTCACAAGTTTAGGGGAAGCTGAAGATTTCAAGTCATTCTTTGAAAAAGAAAATGATACAGAGAGCAGTCAGAGATCATAAAGTTTGAAGATCAACAATCAAGTTCTCCAAAGTTAGGAGGTTTTCAAAATTTACCCTCTAATTTTTGGAGATTCAAGACAGTTACCGAAGATTCAGCAAGAACCAGTGCTTTCAAAAGAAGCAAGTCAATGAGAGTCCTCCATTTCATTGCCTGTTCAATTCAAGAAGTTCGAGCTGCTGCTGATCAAGAGGAAGTCCCATGTGCCCATCATGAAACCCATTGAAGATTTCTGCGGAAAGAATCTTCATCAACATCTATGCCAGCCACTCAAGAAGAAGAAGTTCAAAGATCGAAGACATTTAATATCACAAGCCTAGGGGAAGATTGTAGAGGCTAGATTATGAGGCTTGTAATATTAAATAAGTTGGACTGGGCTTAGAGGGTTTCATTAGAATAGTAGGCTAGTTTTATTATGTTTAGGCTAGTTTACTATTAGATTGGGCATGGGCTTGGGTTTATGATTGGGCTTATTGGGTTTATGATTAGCCCATTAGGTTGTAAGAGGTGGTATAAATACCACCTCATGTTTATGATCAAGTAAGCTTTTGAGGTTGCCATTTACGATTTCTTCATACTCTTGGGTGTTCACGACCGGTTTCTTCAAGCTTCAAATAGTAGTTGTTCTTCATTCAAGACTTGATCTTTATCAAAGATCTAGTCTCTTCTTCTACTATTTTCTTGAATCGATCTCTCACGAGGATTCCGCACTCGTGTTTGATTAGTATATCGTGTGTTAGGGAGATTTCCGGACCTACAAACATATAATAAGAGGTAAGCTGTATCATTACCTTTGCGATAAGTAAACAACGAGGTGTCGCATTTGCTGTTACGGAACCCGAGATGTAACACATAATCTGCAAATCTTTTAAACCATGCCCGTGGAGCCTGTTTCAAGCCGTATAAAGACTTCTTTAATAAGCAAACATGATCAGGATACTGTGGATGTCTAAAGCCCGCCGGTTGGTACATATATACGGTTTCGTTCAGCTCCCCGTGAAGAAAGGCATTCTTCACATCCAATTGATGAATAGGCCAATTGTTATTCAGTGCCAAAGTTAAAACGGTCCTGATCGTAGTGGGCTTGACAACGGGACTAAACGTCTCACCACAATCAACCCCAACTTGTTGTGAGCGCCCATCACAAACTAGCCGGGCTTTATATCTTTCGAGTGTCCCGTCCGATTTCATCTTGTGTTTAAACACCCACATACTACGGACGACATTCATGTCAACCCGACGAGGCACCAAAACCCAAGTTTTATTTTCAATAAGCGCCCGGTATTCATCGAGCATGGCGAGTTTCCAATCCGAATGTTTACGAGCTTCAATGGGGTTTCGGGGTATGGGAGAAATGGACGGGGTGGAAAAGAGGTTAAATGGTAATTTGGTCTTGGAAATCCCTGACATACTGCGTGTATGCATGGAACGGGTGGGCACCGGAGGAGGTGGTGGAGGGCTCGTCGTTTGACCAGAGGAGGCTGTGGACGCTTCAGACGAAGCTGGGGACGAGTCTGTGGACGCTGCCGTAGGGGAGGGAGAGGCAGCAGGTGGCGTCGGGGACGCCGGAGGGGTTGGTGCGTCGGTGGTCGGTGGCTGCGAGACGGACGGGACGGACCATATGCTCGGGTGAGGGTCAGAGTTTAGAAACTCATGGGTGGCGGTGGTTTTGGATTCATTTCGGAAAGGGAAGGTGTGTTCGTGAAAGATCACGTGGCGAGAGATGATTAGTCGGTTGTTAGAGGTGTCGAAGCAAAGATAGCCCCGATGGTTCTGTGGGTAGCCAAGAAAGACACAAGGCGTTGAACGAGGTTCAAGCTTGTGGATAGAGGTGGAGGGATGAAGGGGGAAGCAAAGGCAACCGAAGACTTTTAGGTGTGAGTAGGATGGTTGAAGACGATATAGAAGGCTAGTGGGGGAGGCGTTTTTGTGGATTGTAGATGGGAGAATGTTTATAAGGTAGGTGGCATGGGCTAAAGCATAGTGCCAAAGGTTGGACGGAGCGGAGGAGTGAATGAGATTGGTTCTCATGATGTTATTGATCGACCGGATTTTACGTTCCGCTTTCCCGTTTTGAGAAGAGGTGTAGGGACAAGAAAAACGGAATGTCATGCCGTTTTGATTGGCAAAATCTTTGAAGGATTTGTTATCGAATTCCCGACCATTATCACATTGTAGATTTTTAATGTTGGTTGAAAATTGTGTTTGGACATACTTGTGGAACATAGTGAAGATAGGAAACACATTACTTTTGTTTGATATTGGAAATGTCCATAGAAAATAACTGTAATCATCCAAAAATAACAAATAATATCGGTGACCACCCGTGCTTAAAACGGGTGATGTCCACAAGTCACTATGAATTATATCGAAAGGAGCATGAGAGAGAGAATTAGAAGTATAAAAAGGGAGTTTTATTTGTTTGCCCAAAACACACGAGTGGCAATCCTTTATTACATTACGAAAAGGGAAAGACAAATGTTTATTCAAATAATTAAAAATATGAGATCCCGGATGGCCTAAACGGGAGTGTCATAAATCCGGTGTTGAAACGACGAAAGCAGAAGAACTGGATGCCGGGCTTCGTGTGGTGGAGAGACGGTAGAGTTCTCCGCGGCTATTGCATCGGAGGAGGGGGGTCTTGGTCAGGAAATCCTTCAAAACAAAACCGTATCGATCAAATTCTATAGATAAATTATTGTCAGTAGTTAGTCGTCTTACCGACAATAAATTTTTGACAAGAGATGGGACATAAAGAACATTCTTGAGATGTAAAGGTGGATAAGGGTGGTTAAGAGTTTGGTTACCGGTGCCCTGGATTGGAATTTCTGCGCCATTACCTACAATGATATTACGGAAAGCATTATTGTTAATAAAAGATGAGTAGTTACCTGTAGAGTTGGTCATGTGTGCCGTGGCTCCGCTGTCCAAGTACCAATGAGGGTCTTGTTGTTGTTGCATGGAAAGGGTGGCAGCAGGCTCGAAGGGCCCAAGAGTACCCGAGCCGTATTGGGCCTCGGCTGGGCCTGGTTTGGGGCGTAAGTGGGATAGGGGCAGATGGGTTGGGCCGTGTAAGAGGGACCTGCGAGCTGCTGTTTTTGGGCCCAATATTGGGCGGTGGTGGGAGGCTGTGTCGACCAGGGACTTCCCGGGTGTACCCAGTTGGGTCCGGCTGTTGCGGTATTCCAGCCACCAGAATTCCCGCCGCCCCTGTTGTTCCGAGACCGGCGTTGGCCACCGCGTCCCCGACCCCCGTATCCTTTTCCACGTGAGTAGCCTCCACGAATGGAACCAAAGTCATAGTGCTGGGCCGGAGGACGCGAGGGACCTGGCTGTTGAGCGGCGTTGAGGGCCGTTCCGGCGGCGACGGCTGCCGCGCCGGCCTGGTTCTGTTTCCTGGTTTCTTCAAGTATCAACTTGGACCGTGCTTCGTAAAAAGAGGGTAGCGGGTTGGTTTGTTGAATCATCATAGCAATCCCTTCATAGGACTCGGGCAAACCTGCAATCAACTGGAGTACAAGACGTTGGTTAGAAACTTTAGCGCCAACGTTGGCTAACTGGTCGGAAAGCATCTTTAGAGCTTGGCAGTAGGCCGAGCAATTGGGGAAGTTGGACAGTTTTGTGGTAACGAGTTTGTGCGCCAGATAGACAGCACGCTGATTTTGGTTGTCCTGGAATATATTAGCAAGTGCTTCCCAGGCTTGTTTGGCAGTCGCATCAACCTTCAGAATGGTGTTTAGGAGATCATTCGAGATGGTGGAATAAATCCACTGAATGACTATAGCGTCCAAGCGCTTCCAAAGGGTTTCTTCGGCTTCAGAACGAGTCGCGGAGGAACTCGTTTCAGGGGTGATGATGTGATCAATCACCTCGAAAGCGCGGCAATGGATCCGGAATAACTCCGCCCAAGAGGTATACTGCCCGCTGTCCATCTCGAGAGTCACCGGAACGAAGTTTTTGATATTCGTGACGGTGACTGCGGGGTGAAGGGGGGTCGAAGGAGATGGTGTAGCGGTTTTCTCTGCCATTGCAGAAAGAAGTGAAGGAAAACGGAAGGAGGAGGGGCTGTCGGCGATTAGGGGAGGGGCCGGAAAAGGTGAT
>JBCNJP010000025.1:88039765-88079391 GCA_039602395.1 Deinandra increscens subsp. villosa
ATTACAATGATTTCCGGAATATTTTTTAAATAAATACAAATACAAATAATATACTAATAATAGGGTTGTTTTTGACACTTATATTGTAGTCTAATGGTAAGGGGCAACACATTATTAATGGAGATCAATGTTTAAACTTTGGCAACTGTGAAATTTGATGAAAATTAAAATTTGTTGTTAAAAAAAAATAATAGTGTTGCTTTAGCCTAAATAATGCATTAGTATTTTCTTGGTGTATGGAGTTTTTATGAGGGGATTTATGATACATTATTCTTGTCTCTTGTGTGTTTTTTTACTTGTTACTATTGTAATTCTCTCACCATTTTACGTTGTTAATTGTTTAGTGCTATTATTGGTAGTACGCTTTTGTTTGCTATTGTTTCATTGCACATGCCACACTTTATGTTCTTTGTTATTGTTTTAACTACATACCAAACTTGACATGTCAATAGAATGTTTTTGGAGCCACCAGTCTCAACACAAGCAACCTTTCTATAGACCGGAGCAAAGGCCATTAATTACCTACTCCCCAACCATACGTAGAGGGCTATAGTTTTGCTATATTTTATTAGAAATTTGGGAACTTGGATTATCCAGAAAGCGTGAATCACTTTCGAAATGAAAATCTCGATGCTTCACTCGATGATATCAATCGGATACGATCTGGACTATCTGATGGAGCTAGAGATTTTTTGAATATGAAGAACGAACTAGAATTCTTACGTATGACCAAATTGATCGATTATACAGGGAGCGTCTATCACATATGCACAACAGTTCGTTATATTGTTCCATGATCGGACGTGAATCCACCAGTTTGTAATTGTTAAACTTACATAACCAGAAGCATCCTTTGACAATTATTTGGATTCCAACCCATCCCACAATAATTTTGCAGATTCGATATTTTGGTAGATATCAAATAAGGAATCAGACATACCATTCAATATGTGACTGCGGCAGATGTAGTCATTGTTCTCCCATTTGCAGCGTCTGCGAGTCTATTCTACAATTTCATCAGAGATTTCTTCTGGTAGGGGAGTAGATAACACGTATGCAACTTTTGGAGTAGTGAGATAAAAGTACATCTTCTTTTGCCAATGTCTAAAGTCCCGGCCTTCAAATTTCTCCAGTTTGTCAAATCTCGAAGCCATCTCCTTCGCAGATTGTCACTTGCCATTTTTCAACAACACAGTATTGAACTATAGAAAGCGCGAATCATTTTCGGATTAAATATCTCGATGGTTCACTCGATGATATCAATTGGAAACAATCTGGACGATCTGATGGACCCAGAGAATTTTTTAATATGAAGAACGAACCAGAATTCTTACGTATGACCAAATTGATCGATTATACAGGGAGCGTGTATCATAAATAAATGTCAAAAGCAATTATTTTAATTTTGAAATTTCGAATAGAACTGTAATATTTACACAATTAGTCCTTGTGGAAATAAATAGTCAATTTTCAAACAAAATAATTTTCTAGTGCAATTTTCTCCGCCCCTTAGAACCCGTTCTCTCGAGGGCGCTGCCCCCGAACCCCAGCCAAGGGGGCGTTGCCTCTTTGGAACCCCCTTCAAGGTTCCCGACTTACAACCTTATTGATACGGGTGTGCAACACCCCGTATCTTCGAACCCGACCGATATAATTTACAAGTCACATTAGTCAATAGTCAATCCAATTACACTAAAATAGGACATATTTGAGATTTTACTTGTTAAAAAGTACATTATTTAAAAGATATAAATAACAATTAGAGAAGTGATTTCAAAATAGATAATAATCAAAGCATCATATATAAAAACCAAAAATGCATAACCTCGTATTTACAAATTTGTTAGAACTAAGCACAATGTACATTACATACACATGATGAAAGAGATGTCTAACTAGCCAAGGATACAAGTTGGTGCCCAAAATCCAAACTTCCGGGGTTAGTATTGCTATTTTAGTCAACAAACATGGAACGAATTAAAGAAACATAGTTTTACTTACCTCGTCTTCTAATTTTTAAACCTCTTTTTCAACTTTTTTTTTTAAGAAGATAAAAAAAATACGATCTTGTATCATATAACTTTACTGATGCGATACAATAAACCGAATATAACTGTTGCAAATGACATGTTGTACCGTAATCATCAAATTGATCAAGGTTGTCATCTACAACTGTTTATTGTGTTTATTGTATTATATCAGCAAAATAACATGATTTGAAGATCCTATTAGATAAAATCTTTTTTTTTCTTGATATCTTTCGGGGTTTGGTCACCGGCAAACATAGGATTCACTCACACACATATAATAAGTAGATTGGCAAGAACAATTTACAACCCTTGATCTTCTTTGGTGCTAGAATCGGAGGATAGAGATTTGAAAATAATCGGTGCACCATATTGGGGGTAGAGGAGCATCAAGACCGTTGGCGCGTGTTGATACTTTGGAGACAATCGAAAAGAGAATCTTTGCAATATGATGGCAAGTGTCAATTTTGCTTGTAACATAGCTAGATTTTGTCCGATGCACGTACGAACCCCGATCCCAAAAGGGATGAACGACCCTGGATGTTTAGCTGCCCGAGCTATTCCCTCTGAGAACCTGGCCGGGTTGAATTCATTCGCATCGTTTCCCCAAGTTGCTTGATCGTGATGAACCGCCAGGATTGGGATAAGAAGCTCGGTCCCACCCGGGACCTTGCACCCTCCTAATTGTACATCTGTTTTCGCGCGTCGAATCGATGCGACAATTGGAGGGTACAATCTCAAGGACTCATTGAGAATCATTGTCATCTACACATGTGAATATGAGATCATGTCAAGTAAGTAAAATGTGAAAAATAATTGTTCTAAAATACTCCAAAAATAATTTGTTCCATATAGGGGCAATTCCGTCTTTTTACACTACTAGAAGACAAAATGTAATTTTAGCGTGAGAGAGAGAGAGGGAGGGAGTACCATCTTAAACTTGGAAACATCATCCTTGGTAGGAATGTCACGTGCTCCGCACACCTTCAGCACCTCGTCACGTGCCATCACCTGCCACTGTGGGTGCATCGCTAGCAATACCGTCGTCCACGTCAGCAGGTTGGATGTCGTCTGTTCTCCGGCGAAGAAAAAGCTCTTACACTCCTCCGCAATGTCACGTGCCGTGATGGCGGCGGCCGTCGCCGGCGACGAGTTCTCCGACTCCTTCGTACTCGCTTGAATCATAAGCCCAAGTAAATCCTTAGGCCCATTTTCCATATTTTCTTTATCCCAATTTTCCCTTCTCCTCTCAATCACCCTCATCAAACATTTCTTGATTTCCCTCTCTAATCTCCAAGATTCCCTATTCCTTTTTGTGGGAAGAAATCTAAAAAACATATAAAATAATTTATAATTAAAAAATATTAAACTTTAAATAATTTCATGGGGATATTTTAATTTTAATAAAAGTTGGGATTGGGATTTAAGGGATGTGACATGTACCTATAACCCGGGATTGTGACCTTTTGAAACGCTTCAGCGGCCAAAACCATTTGTTGTGCTTGTAACTTAAAAATGTGTTTTCCGTCTTCGTAACTACTACCAAATGCGGTTCGTGTGACGGTCTCCTCGGTTAAATTTTGGTACCATTGCGATACTTCGATCTCGACTTCATCGGAATTCGACATGTCCAACCATTTTTCCAACATTCCTACCACGCTCCTCGTGGCCATGGGTATAAGCAACTACAATAACCGAAAAATAGTTTAAACAATAAGTTTACTTTAGTTGTAGTAAATAAAATAATGTAATAAATGATTGAAAACTGTTAAAAAAAAAAAAGAAGTGAAAGTAAAGCTTTACTTTGAGATTCTCCATGTGAAAGGTGGGAGTGATGATTTTTCTGTGGAGTGCCCATTTTTCACCTTTGAGGCTAAGGAGACCATCACCTTCAAGTTGTTTGATAAGAGGGTGAGCCTCATTTTTCTCATAGAATTCTGATTTCGAGCTGAAAACCTCTCGAATAAGATCTGGTTCGGCTACTGTGAGTCGAACCGTGGGTCCAAACCATACCAGAAAAGTTGGACCTATAGAAAATTGATTCAAATTTATCATTTAGTACAAGAAGAGAAATTTATTTTTAACTTTTTTATCACAAGTTTTTTACACCATCATGGTAAGTGGCATATAGCTAGAAGTGGTAAGCATCAAGTTAAACGAAAAAGGGTGGTGAGAAGGAAACAAGACATGAGCCACTAATTTCATGAAGTTGTGAAGTTGTACCGCTAGAGAGAGAAAGAGAGAGAAAGAGAGAGAAGACAACTCAAGGACTATGCCACTATCAAACAGAGACAAGTTCATTATCAAAAGCCAGGCTTCCCACAAAAATCTAAAAGAATTATAAGGACACAAGGGAACAGAAAAGGAAATGATAACTCCATGACTTTACATTTAAAGATTTTAAAAATTCATAATTTTTATCCTTAATTAACACATAATTCTCCACCCCATTAACATGTTCTTATATATATATACATACAGACATATATATATATATATGTATATATATTGAAAGATGTATATCAAGATGGAGATGAAAGAATATATGCATCCAAGTTAAAGAGGTGGCCTAAAAAGCTACCTCCATTTGTTGTCATGAATGCTATAAAGTGGGGAAACATAAAAACTCATCTTTTGAAAAAAGACATCATCACATGAGGACATTTCCAAATTCCCATAAATATAGGTGGCCTCATGGAATTTGAATAAAAGAATAAACAAGATTGAGAAAAGTGAAAACCCCATGTCATTTTAAGCAAGAATAGCTTAAAAATTATCCAAATTTTGATGAAATGGCAAAATTGTCAAGACCCAATGTTCCTAATGACCAAGATCATGTAGGTCCTGGGTTTAATCCTTCTTCTTGACCTATTTGTAACCAAATCATGCCAAAGATTTGAACTTTGAAACTCTATGAAAGAACCCATGTCAACTTTTGTTTATGGGTTCAAAGAATTGAACTTTTTCTTGACCCCATTGAAGATATGGTCCAAATGGACAACTTTATGAACCCAAAAGGGAAAAAAGACCCAATTGACAAAAGATTTTCAAGATTAAAAAATGGGAATTGAAGAATGAATATGATGAACAACATACCATAGATTTTCTTCCAATGATGGTAAAAAGAGAGGACTCTAGGGAGGATATTGTGAGAAAAAGGCATGGGTTCAGAAGAAGCTTTCACCATTAAACTCACAAGCTCTTTAGCATTTCCAATAAAAAAGCAATAAGGAGGTCCCCTTATTCCTTGTTTGGCAAAATGCTCTTCAATCTTCCTTGGTTTCCACCATAACAACACAAAAATCTTCACACCAAACACCATCACTATCAACAAAATCAACACCACTTTCAACCACCATTTCAAGAACATCATATCTTCCTCCATTTTTTTCTCTCACTTTCTCTCTCCACTTCCTCTCTCTAAAAAACTGTGTTTCTTGAGAGGTTTAAAGCAGCTGCTTTTATGGGCTTGAGAGAAGCTGCCTCTTATCTTCTTCTTTGGTTATGTTTGTTAGTACTTGACAGTGGTTTGTTCTCCTTTTTAATGCCACCAACAAGGTTAGAGAGAGAAGGTGTGTAGAGAGAGAGAGTTGGGGGTTGTTTGGCAAGGCCAACGCCGTAGGGGCCGCCATTGGAAATTAGGAATTATAATGGTCAACGAGTGATAATATTTTGATTTTATTCTTCATAATTTGTTAAAGACGATATTACCCCTTGTCTTTTTCTATGTAGGACTTTTTTTTCATGGATCTTGAAATTGAATCTTTGGATGGCCTTTTCTTTTCACTTTCCGATATTACTAGTATATTACAAAAGTTGCAAGGCTTGGATTGTGATCAAAGAAATTCATATAAATAACAAGGAGCTTGTTTGCGCGTCTTGGTGCGCGAGTTCTTATTAGCGTTAGTTGTGTTCGATTTCATATTCGTGTTTTTTTCTATGTTTTACGAAAGTGGCTAATTGGTGAGCTTTGCTATGCGATTGCTTATAATCGTTTTATTTGGTTGTGTGGTTTTATTATCGTTTCTCGCATATATTTGCTTAATGACTTGCATTTAATTGCGAGCATATTTGGTTGTGCAATTTTAAAACCTATATTTTTATTAATATAAAACATCAAACTCTAACTCATACACTTTTAAAATTATGTAACCCGACCTTAACCCTTTTATCTAAAATATTTTAAAGAGAGACAAATAATTTTATTTGCATTAATTTATAATGCATGATGTTTTGTTATTCAATTATAATATCTTAAATTCACAGTCAAATCAATTTTCGATCAACTATAATAATCATGTTTAGCCAAAAATAAAGAAAAATAATAATATATCATTTTGTTTTCTTTCTAGCTCATCTCTCGCATTTATTGAAAAAAAATGATGTTATATAATATGATAGAATGTTATATTACAAAGTAGGTATACGATCATAAAATTAAATCATCTCTCGCATTTATTAGAAATTGATGCTAGGTAATATGATAGAATGTTATATTACAAAGTAGGAATATGATTAAGAGAAAATTTTAAGTAAGAAGTTTAATTATTATAAGAAAATTAAGAAGTTTAATTATTATAAGAAGGATAAAAACGCATCTTAGTCGTTGGATCGTTAATCTAATTAAAAAGAAAGGAAGGACAAATTAGTATTAGTCATATTTGTTGACCTTTTATTAAATTCTCTTATTTTTTTAAAACTTTCATAACTTTTACATATGTCATTATTTTTTCTTTTTAAAATTACAGCATAAAAACGAGCGTATTTTATTTTTAAAACGCGTACAGTGTTGCTATATATAAAAAAAATCTTAACGAAAATTTGCTTCTGCCATTCTATGAGTCTCTTCCATTTTGCGTATGACATCGCCACTCTCTTTGGCAACATCCACTAATTAGGAAATTAATATGAAAGCCATATTTCGACCCGGACGTTTTCAGGATGCCGCTAATAACCACTCAATGGCAAGTGCGTTTCCTTGTGTGGAACCTACTTAAATAGGAACTTGATGAGTCGATCCACCTACGATAAGGGATCGAATTCAATGTTTAAAACGAGATAAAAGCGAAGTTTGGATAAGCCAAAAATAAAAAAATAGAAAAAACGAGCAAACAAGTTTTCTACCCGTTGGGCCTGATCTCGGATCACGACAGGTTCAGAGATGCTCCTAGCGATACACGCGGGAGGGGGAGTCCAACATTATTATTTTTTCTTTTGCTTTGATCGAACGTTCGGTGCCTACGCAATTCATTGTTTTTTATTGCATAGTTTATGAATATGTTTAGGGAGCATCATAAGGTATCATTTGAAACAAAAAATCAGAGATTCCCGATAAATAACGATGCATCTGTTCATGTTTATTTGTTAAGCTAAACGAATGAGTTTTTTTGTTCATGTCTGTTCATTTATTAAACGAAGATACATAAATGAACTCTCGCCCAAACAATTCATTAACAGTTTGCTGAACGTTCGCTTCATTTACAGTCCTAGTTAGAAAAAAAATTAAAAAGATGAAGATAACATTAAATGGAGAGAGATGCAAACGTGCTCATAAAAGTGAGATGTTATCTTCTTAAGCAAAAAGGAAGCATACAACAGGCATCTCATCTTGTATCAAAAAATGAAATAAGAACTTATACAATCTACAAATAAAGAGAAAATACTCGGTGCTGTAAAAGTTGTACAACCTGCATTTTGAGGTGCACATGAAACATTTTTTTTTATATATATAAGATAGAAATGTTGGATCATACTATTTCGTCTCGTTAATGGGTGTAACTTATGATATGAGTTGAGTGTTCATGTCTCACTATGAACTCTCAAATAAAAATAACAATAATTCGATGGATGTATATGAGTTGTCTTGAAAAAATAAATAAATAAACAATTTCAAATATGCCCATAAATTTGTCCCCTTATATTTCAGTTAGGTAGAACACTAACCCCACCCTCCCCTCCCCCAACACAACAATGGCGATTTCGGGAGTATGGTTAGGAAGTCACGATGAAGGTGAACGTTGTCTACATGTTTCTTCAAATACCTAGTAAAAGTAGTAATTTAAATAATTTTAATCTATAAGTACCTAAACAATTTAGTTGCATGTTTCTCACATGTAAACATATTCAAATCCTTACTAATTAACACTTCTAGAAATTTTCACTTGTTTATAAAGAATGGAGTCTCATGACGCAATTCGCCACCCCTTCGAGCCCCTATATATGCAACAAATGTTTACGTACACCTCCCCATCGTTTTAATATTAATCTTAAATAATTTAGATGGTTTTTAATTTTTTGTTATTTGTTTGTTTGAGATGGTTTTTATGTATTGTAATTTTTAATTAATAAAATTTAGCTTTGATTAGTTTTTGAAATAATTAAAAAGTTAGGGGTGGGAGAGTTTATGGAGGAGAGGGGATGGAAACTTTCTCAATTTATAGAGAGTTGGTGATAATTATGGAGAGGATGGAAAAACTAATGTGTCGTTTAGGCATGAAATAAAATTCTAAGAAGGAAAAAAGTAATTTGAAAGATTTTGTGCTAAATAAAAACTCCCATTTAGGTTGTAGTCTAATGGTAAAAAACAATATGTTTTTTTTATGGAGACTAAATTAAACCTTGACAAAGTTGGTGGAATAATAAAAGATTTGTTGTATTTTTTTTTTATAATAAAAGCCGTGTTTGTAATAAAAGCCGTGTTTAGTCACGATTTCTAGTACTTCTCTCGAGTTAAAATCACGATTTCTAGTACTTCTCTCGAGTTAAAATCATTCTCCTTCGATTAGAATCATCTTTATTAAATAGGAACCATAGGCTTTTAAAACACTTTCACTTAATCGACAACAAAAAATTTGTTATGAATTGAATATAAGGATTGATCCAAGCCCAAATTTTGGGAAGATGGGTACGATAGTAGGAATGAGCTTGAACGACGGTAAATATATCAACTATCCTGTTTGTTTTTTTTTCCTCACCATTTGATGAAATGGATATACCTTTATCTTTCAATATGGAGGTTAAGATTTAAATCCCACCTGATACAAAAAAAAATAAAAAAAGAATAAAAAAAAATAAGTAAACTACAGAGGTGAATAAGAGGTTTTATCACAGTGGATTTTTGAGCAGTGAGTTTCCTCTAAGATGAATGATGACGGCTGGGTCACCACACTTTCAGATTACTGGGTGAAAGGGAGAATCATTTGGCATTGAGGGATCCCTGGGTGGGCTTTCGGGCAGTGAGTTTCCTCTGAGATGAATAAGGTGTCGGGTCACTCACACTTTCAGATTACTGGGTGGAAGGAAGAAGCATTTGGCATTGAGGGACCTCGGTGACCGGCGATTTGCTGTTAAAGAAAAATCATGTTTCTTTTACAAATAACTTTTTTTCTTTCTTTTCGAAAGATCATTTCACCAAAACCAACCAAAACATCACTAATTAGGTAGGTATATTCACGAGTCAAGTCAGAACGCGTTAAACCTCGGCTTAAATTGTAAACAAGCCTGACTTACATCATCTCGGCTTTCTGGAAAAAAATCATGACGTAAATTAGACCGAATAATATGAAGAGTTGGTCATAATAGATCAATATATTTTACGTGGATAATAAAATACTAAAAGTTGTGGTTAATTTAAAAGATCCAACAAGCGAGTTAACAATCGAGCAGGCCAACCTTAACTCGAGCTCGGCTTACTTTACAAACTGACCTAACTTGGTTCGGCTCGTTTATAAACCAAGCAATTTCAAATGAGCTCCGAGTGTGAGCTTTTAATAGGATTCAAAGTGTTATCTCCTTCTCGTTAATTACAAATATACACAGTAACCCGAAGTGGGTCGAAGAGTCCCTCCCCCACCCCCACCCCCAATACCTAAAGTACCTTTGATATACCGAAGGATATGCTTGAGTGCATGTAGATGGTAGGTCGGAGGGGCATGCATATCTGTTGAATGACATAGGAAATATCCGGGCGCGTAAGAATGAGATACTGAATGGCCCCGACAATACTATGATAGGTGATGGGATCATTAATTAGATCACTTGAAGTAACACTCAACTTGCCCGCTGTATCAACTAGTGTTTAAACCATGTTATAATCTGTCATTTTGGCTCTAGCAAGAATATCTTAAGCATAAGTCTGCTGAGACGAGAATAACACGTTGGGATAACGGGCTACCGAGATGCCGAGGAAATAACTGAGGGGGCCAAGGTCCTTCTTCAAGGCAAATTCTGCAGACAGATAAGTCCAAATATGAGTCTTTAGCGCATATAGTAACAGGTAAGTTGTGACTAAACCATGGCTGTAAAAATATAATGAGTCGTCACATGAGCTATGCTGAAAACCCAAAGTGCTAACATAGACGGTAAACTGTTGGTACCAAGCTCCAAGTGCTTGCTTTAACCGACTTCTTTAGTCGACAAACATGGAGAGGGAAACAAGAATTCTTAAACCCCAAAGGCTAATACATTTACACTGTTTTCTGTAAATGACCATGTATGAATGTGCTTTTGACATCTAGTTGACTGATGTGCTAACCCTGAGAGATAGCAATGGATAGAACAATGCGTATAGTAGCTGGCTTAATCACGGGGTTAAATGTTTCGTGACAATCTTCCAATCACAAGTTTGTTCCACTAATCCTCTCCTTTAAAACGGTAGGGATCACGAATACAAACATCTCGTTAAGTAAGGATAGTGATCACCTTACAGTCTTACATGTCTCACATAACAAATATAATGATCATTTACACATCTCATTAAATAAAGGTTGTGATCACCTTATAACTCTCATCATAAGAAGTATTTGGGAGATGTTGAAAAGTAAGTAAGTACTCTTCTTTTTCTCTTTATGATTCTTTGATGATCTTGATTTTTTTTAGATTTCTTGGATTTTAATAATCCTAGTTCTGTTTGATTGGTCGATAGTAATCCGAATTACGTTTATTCCCTATATTAACCCAGATTATCAAGGTATTGGAATCCATTGTCGTTAACTCAACCCTAACACCGTTAGTTGTTTGCTGACTGTGCACATGACGTGGCATCCGATGTGGATTTTTTTAACCAAATTATTAAAAAGAGGGACATTCTTGTAATTTGTTTAGAAAGGAAGGACATATATTTGAAATTGCTTAAAACGAAAGGACCTGTGTATTAAACACCGCCTTTTATCTCTCTGCAATGAAGCTGCCGGAAAATCAAAACGACGACGTAAACGATGAAAAAGTCAAAGTTCTTCAATCACTCCTTCAACCCATCCAACATACTCAATCCTTCAAAGGACAATGGTCTATGATCGAAACAAAACTTTCTGATCTCAAAACCTCCTACAATCATTTTTGTCAGAAAATTTGGATCACTGTGCACACTGGAGGAGTTGGTGAGAAGGTGGTGGCAGTGAGAGCAATGGTGAGAAAGGGCTGATCGATGAAGAAGAATAGATTTTAGGGTTTTTTTTTTCAATATATAATGTTTTATTGAATTAATGGATTTTCAAAATTTTTAAAAAGGCACATAGGATGTCACGTCACATGTCCAGTCGTCACATTTCCAGTCAGCAAACAACTAACGGTGTTAGGGTTGAGTTAACTGTGATGCAATGGATTCCAATGTCTTGATAATCTGGTTTATTGTAGGAAATAAATGAAATATGGATTAATATCGGCCAATGGAACATAACTGAGATTATTAAAATCCAATAAACCTTCTTTTACTACTCTTCAAGATGGTATGGCAATGGGAATAAAGAGAGATAATTTAGATATATATTTTATAATGTTTATGAGAAAATAAGGAGTGTGAATGTAACAGTCCAAGCAAACTGTACCAAGATATTTTTCATTTGCTCCTGATGAGTATTCTATCCTAGAACTTGCTTGGGCGAGCAACTCGTCAAATGAAAATAAAATTGAGAGTTCGTAGATAGGCAACCCATCAAAAGCAAAGTGGACAATATCTTGGTACGGTTTGCTAGGGTTGTTACAAGTGGTATCGAAGCTAGGGATGGGATCGATGTACGTGCTAGCGAGGACGTTAAGTGTGTAGGAACCGTTCACGTAAATAAAAATTAAGAAAATTAAAATACTTGAATTACTACCTATGATGTTACAATACGAAGGTTACAAAGACAAATTACAAAGGATTACAACTTGAAATAACTAAATACAATATAACGTAATACATGAAGTACAATACAGAGAAATAGAGAAATATAGAAATGAAATTCGTGATCAGTTGAAACATAATTTCTGCTCAATGAAACCCAATGTTTTACAAAAACTGAAAATCAGACTTTTCACTATATAGATTTCGCATATTATATAGATATCACAAAAATAAAATATTTCACAAATAAGATTTCGCAACATTGTTAGATTTCACAGAAGCTGTTTCATGAAAACGGTGTTAAGACAAACATTTTGGCTGAGGCTTGTGTTCAACACGATTCCCTTAATACAAATTTCTAGCTCCTATTGAAACCGTTTGTTTCCCAGGGTACAACAGCCGAACCAGTAGTACTACTGGAGTAAATCAGACCTAGACTATACCTTTGAATACTTGTATGTTGGAATGGCCTTGATCGCTGGAATTGAGTTGTTATTCCAGAGCACTGAGTTGAAAATGTGAAATTACGTAAAGAGGGAGAGTTCTATTTTTCATCAATTTTCGGGGGCCTTGAAATGTTGGTGATGGTCTTCTATTTATATACAACCTTACGTAACATCCAACGATATTAAAACATGGGACTATAAACAACTATGAATGTCTTCAAAGGCGTTTAAATCGGACTTAAATACTGAAGACCGAAACTCTCATATGAGAATTTGCGAAATGTCACAAACATTTCTCAAAAACTCATCTGAGAAATGTCTCATACATTTCGTAGAACCATCTAACATTTTGCAAAACTGCAACGAGCTTTATGGTTACTTTTGTTGAAAACTTTCTCCAAAAGGAATAGTTTTACGTAACCCACTCGAACCAAATGGCCACCGCGACGCCGTGACATTCGCCCAAATCGACTGCACCCAACCTCGGGCCCGTGTTCCTGTGATGCTTTGCGGTGTGAAGCACTGAAGCATGCGTGGTTTTCAACTAAGGAGTGGTCTCTACACAAGATGTTAATTATGAGGGGCCAACTATAAAAACCACTTCAAAGTTTGCCTTCCCACCAATGTGGGATACTCTCTATTTCTCCTATTCGCACATTCTACCAAAAAGTTCCAACAGGGTGCGCTCCCTAAGAGTGGTGGAGTTCTAAATTCCACATTAGTTGAGGGGAGAATTAAATCTTCCTTATAAGGGGATGGATACATCTTCTACCAAGATGAGTTTTGTCTGGGCGAGCAATTTGTAGGTTGAAAAGAAAACCGTGAGTTTTTGGATGGGTAATTCATCATGGACAGAACGTATAATATCTTGATACAATTGCTTGGACTGTTACAGTGAAGTTTGGAGAATGGTTGAAATTTAGACCATCTCAAATGATATGTATTTAGAATGCATTTTATGATGTGAAGATGAGGTGGATGAAAGAAAATGTGGTGAGAGAAGGGAATTGTTTGTGGCTAAATGTAGTTGCATTTAAAAAATGTAAGAGAGTATGAAAGAGTAAATGAAGAAATAATAGAATGAAAAATAATATATAAATTAAATGACATAGCAATCCATTTATATGTTTGCATAGGATATGATCTGATAAAAAATCCTTAAAATTAGGGGGGACGGTATGGTGGGCGGCTCCCCCACCCGGCTTCAAGGGAGCCGCATGGTTTCCAGCGGCAACGATACCGCCTCCAGCGGTTTGAAGACCACGGCTCCGATTTTCGTTGTTGGGCGGCACGAGGGAACCGGCGAGAGCCGTTCGAAATCGAACGTTGGTTTCGACCGTTGGGCCCTCCAACGGCTTTTTTTTTTTCTTTTTTCTTTTTTACCAATTTACAACTATAAATTCTACCCATTTTATAACATTCTTACACCAACTTCTTCACCTATCTTCTACCTCTTTCACATAAATTCTACCCATTTTATTTATGGATCGATCAAAGAAGAAATCACCCGCTACCACGAAAAAATCCACCGCTCCCACCAAAAAATACAAACCGAAGGTTCGTAATACCGGTCAACCCTCCAACGCAAATCCTCCACCGCAATCACAACCGGGTTTTTTCATACAACACCCTTCTCAACACTCGTTAATCGATCTCCTATCCGGACGTTATGGGGTTCAAGGGGAGTTATATCCCCCGCATTCTTCCCAAATGCATCAATTCCCCTCTAACGTCATGTACCAAAACACACAATTTCGAGAGCCAAGACGTCAAATCGATTCCGAATCCGAAGAAGAAGTTGAAGAAGAAGTTGAAGAAGAAGTCGGAGAAGAAGAAGAAGAGGAGATCGAGTTGATGAACGAAGACGTCCAAGTGATTACAAAGAAGAAAAATAAATTTCCGACGAGAGCGAAATGTAAAAATTGGACGTCGGAGGAGGAACTTAATTTGACGAAGGCTTATATTCATTGCACCGAAGATGGGAAAAAGGCGGATCAACAATCCCGCGATTCGTTTTGGGGCAAAGTTCTTGTCCACTTTGACGGTTTGATGGGTGCACCTAGTGAGCGAACTAGGGATCAATTAAACTCGAAATGGAAGAAGTTGAACACAAAGTTGTCGAACTTCAACGCCCTCTACATTCAAACGGTAAAAATACATTTATTTTTTTTCTAACTCGATATATGTATATATATATTTATTAACTTTTTTTTTTTTAAAGAAAAATACTTGGGCAAGTGGGTGTGCGGATGGGGACATTTTGGTGAAAGCCCAAAACTTGTATAAAGAAATATACGAGAAAAATGGGTTTGCTCATTTGGGGTGTTGGGTCGAGGTAAAAGATCATCCGAAGTGGGCTCCGGTTGATAATGTACTTGGTGAAATACCGGAACCGGGTAAAAGGACGAAGACGTCCGAGTCGGGGGACTACACAACTTCAAATGATGTTGGGTCGACTCAATTGCCCGATCTAAATGAAGACTCAACCCCAACATACCCAAAAAATAAAGGGAAAAAGAAGTTGGGCGAGTCTTCGTCCACCGCAAGGAGTTCGGCATCGGAAAAGGCGTTGGAAATGATGTCGGATTTTCAAGCCAATTGGATCAAAGAAAGGGAGCTTAAGGCAAAGCTTCGGGACGAAACCTTTGGAAAGAAACAAGCGATGTACGATGCGGTTAAAACTACAATGGAGGCTCAACGTCAAGTGATCGAGTTCAAACAAGCACGTGAACGACAAGAGAAAAAAACACGTGATCTCGAGATATTTATGAAACCGCATAATAATGTTGATCCTCAATTTCTACCGCTTGTTCTTGAACAAAAAAGAGATATCGCGAAGGAATACGGTTGGGAATGCAACTTTTAGGTTTTTTTTTTTTAAATTGTATTCGTGTTTTTTTTTTAATTTCAAGTATTGTAACCGTTTGATTTCGTAATGCTAGTGTTTGTTTTTTTATATAAAAGTTGTTTGTTTATTAAAAGTTGTTAAAAATCAAAAAAAAAAAAAATTCGGTGGCTTCTCCAAGCCACAAGACAACCATACCTTGTGGTGTGGCTTGACAAGGCTTCAAAAACATCAAAAATGAGTTGGCATGCTATGATTGGTTGGGGAGCATGGCTCCTTGAAGCCACAAGGCAACCATACCCCCTCCCCTTAAAACCATAAAAGCAATACGGTCGGTGGATGCACCTCCGGCTCAGATTTTGATGTAGAAACATGAATGTTGCAACTTCTCAAATCTCACACCGAAACTCATTTCAAGTTTTTGAAAACATATTTGAATCCTAAACTTGAGTCTAATTAAAACATTTTAATAATATCTTTTGTTTGTTTCTATAGTATTGAAAAGATACAATGACGTATTAATATGTGGTTAGATTTTTAAGTTCTTAATATATTTATCTTTTGGTTAATGTTTTATTGTCATTTGACTCATTTGTTTGATCTAGTAGTATGTTCCGTATCGTAGATAGGTTTTAAAACATTTAATAGATAACGAAAGCTTGTGTGCTAACCGATCCAAACATAACTTTGGATTGCCCCAATAGGAATTCACATGCAAATCACACAATAATAGTTAAATAAAATAAATCATATGGTGTTTAGAGTTTCTACCCTTTGCAAGTGGCAAACCAGAGGTAGAACATCACAATCAACGATCTAATCATTAAAACCGATAAAAATTAATAGAACTCCTAACTCGTAACCCATAATCCTTTTTAGTTTCACAGCCTCGTTTAAGAAAAAAAAAGTTTTACAGCCCCGGTATAAGGTTTAGTTGTAAGTGGTTATGAGTGCAGGAGAGAAAAGATATTGAAAATCTGTATATTTGACAAATAAACATAGCAGATTTTGTATAATTGTGTGAGTGTAGTCCTTATAATTTAAGGTTTAGTTGTAAGTGGTTATGAATGCAGAAGAGAAAAAATATTGAAAATCTGTATATTTGACAAAAAAAACTATTAATTCTGTAAAATTTGAGGTTTGTTGTGAATGGAAAAAAAGATGAAATGATATAAACATGTATTATTTAATTGTTGTTGTGTGTGAAAAGAAAAAGAAAAAATAATGACAAATGTATAAATTATAATGAGAAGAATGGGGAATGAGTTGTGGATACTCTAATCATATTTTATTTAGAGAAAAAGACCAAAATGGCCGTTTTGACCAACCTTTTTCCCAAAATAGCCCTTGACTTTTTTTTCCCTCAAAATAGCTTTTCAACTAGGGTCATGACGACCATAGTTACGGTCTTGACGGCTATAGTTACGGTCTTGACGACCGTAGGTCCAACAAACCAATCACAGTTTGTCACGCCATCATAGACGACGGGCAGTGGCGGTTCTTAATGAGTACCAGCAGTGACCTCGGTCACTGCTGATTTTTTGTCCCGAGGTACCGAGCTTAGGCGTTTTACGAAGAAATTTTTTATATATATCGTTTCGGTCACCACTAATTTTTTTTATATATATTGAGTTGGTCACCACTAATTTCTTTTTTTAATATTGAATGTATTAAGTCAGTCTCCAACGTAAAATTATTTATAAACGTTATGTATCTACTAAAAAAATATCAAAAATTAGATCTTAAATGACTTATTTTAACTAAAACAAAGTTTAGGGTTGTTTTGGTAACTAAAACAAAGTATAAGGGTACTCATTTATAGTTTTTTTGTTTGAACCGACTCGACCCGGATTCAATATTTTTTGTTCTAATGGATTGACCCGACCCGAATTCGTTACTTATATATATATATATTGGTTTGATCCGACCCGAATTCGTTAGTTATATATATATTTTTTGGTCACGTAACTTTCGGTCACCCACGAATTTTTTTTCAAGATCCGCCACTGACGACGGGGTATACGGTCTTAACGACCGTGGTTACGGTCTTGACGACCGTGAGTCCATTTCCCAAAAGGTCCGCCCGACATGTCGACGGAGCCCTTCTCCGGTCACCTCCGTTCCACCTTTTCCGGTCTTGTGAGAATTCCTTCAACTAATGGAGAGACATGTTGCCAAATTAGCTCAAAGCCATGTTCGCGTGAGTAAACCTTTGACTATTCAATTGTCACGCTGATGTCACCATTAAATCCGCACTCTTTCATCATCGGGAATAACCAAATACTAGTCGTCTAAACAAGAAACAGAAAATAAATTGATTGATAGGCTTGAAGTTGAGCAATAGCCTTACCGTTCAACATGAATGATAGAACCAGTTTGAGCGATAACATCCTATTGTTCAATTTGAACTATAGGAACAAATTTTATGCTCCGTAAATCAAATCTCATGTTTCTAGTCTTTTTTTTAACTATAGGAACAAAGATTATAAGGAACAGTTTACAATTAAAAGTACTACAAACATGTATTGAAGACAATTATAAATAAAAACGTAAATAAGAACAGAAAATTAAAAAGAGTGGTTGAGGCTTTCTGTTGAACAGATGTCTTTTAAAGCCGAAGCAGTGTGTAATGTCAGGATCAACCTAGGACCTGAAACTATACCTGAAATGAGAACACGAAGCTGTGAGAATGCTGGAAATTCTTCTGATCGATAAGGCAATGTATTGTTGTGTTTTTCGGTGTAGATTATAGAGAAGTAGAGCACATCGTAACCGATCATTTAACACCTGAGTTAAGTCGTATGAAACTGATCAGTAACTCTTATTTAATAGAGTTAACGACTCAGTTAACTCATTTGAAACTGGTCGGTCAAACCATAACTTATCAGGAATTCATGAGTCAAGGCAATCCAGAATAACTGGTCCGAAACAACCATTCCGGAAGAACCATGTGAGACTCGAGTCTGGATCAACCTCAAAGTGTGCCAACACAACGCCAGGTACGCCCATTATTGTTCAATTTGAACTATAGGAACAAATTTTATGCTCCGTAAATCAAATCTCATGTTTCTAGTCTTTTTTTTAACTATAGGAACAAAGATTATAAGGAACAGTTTACAATTAAAAGTACTACAAACATGTATTGAACACAATTATAAATAAAAACGTAAATAAGAACAGAAAATTAAAAAGGGTGGTTGAGGCTTTCTGTTGAACAGATGTCTTTTAAAGCCGAAGCAGTGTGTAATGTCAGGATCAACCTAGGACCTGAAACTATACCTGAAATGAGAACACGAAGCTGTGAGAATGCTGGAAATTCTTCTGATCGATAAGGCAATGTATTGTTGTGTTTTTCGGTGTAGATTATAGAGAAGTAGAGCACATCGTAACCGATCATTTAACACCTGAGTTAAGTCGTATGAAACTGATCAGTAACTCTTATTTAATAGAGTTAACGACTCAGTTAACTCATTTGAAACTGGTCGGTCAAACCATAACTTATCAGGAATTCATGAGTCAAGGCAATCCAGAATAACTGGTCCGAAACAACCATTCCGGAAGAACCATGTGAGACTCGAGTCTGGATCAACCTCAAAGTGTGCCAACACAACGCCAGGTACGCCCATTATTGTTCAATTTGAACTATAGGAACAAATTTTATGCTCCGTAAATCAAATCTCATGTTTCTAGTCTTTTTTTTTAACTATAGGAACAAAGATTATAAGGAACAGTTTACAATTAAAAGTACTACAAACATGTATTGAAGACAATTATAAATAAAAACGTAAATAAGAACAGAAAATTAAAAAGGGTGGTTGAGGCTTTCTGTTGAACAGATGTCTTTTAAAGCCGAAGCAGTGTGTAATGTCAGGATCAACCTAGGACCTGAAACTATACCTGAAATGAGAACACGAAGCTGTGAGAATGCTGGAAATTCTTCTGATCGATAAGGCAATGTATTGTTGTGTTTTTCGGTGTAGATTATAGAGAAGTAGAGCACATCGTAACCGATCATTTAACACCTGAGTTAAGTCGTATGAAACTGATCAGTAACTCTTATTTAATAGAGTTAACGACTCAGTTAACTCATTTGAAACTGGTCGGTCAAACCATAACTTATCAGGAATTCATGATTCAAGGCAATCCAGAATAACTGGTCCGAAACAACCATTCCGGAAGAACCATGTGAGACTCGAGTCTGGATCAACCTCAAAGTGTGCCAACACAACGCCAGGTACGCCCATCTCCCGTGCCACACGCCACGCGTACACGCATGTGCAAGTGCGAGTTGGGAATGCTTCGCACCCATTGGGGTTGCCATTGAGTGTGTCAGGTTATTTGCGAAAACAATTTCAAAGAGACACCTCCTTATAAACCACTTCAAGGTTTATGCGTCCACCAATGTGGGATAAACTCAACTAGATAACTTCTAACTATTTAAAGCTCAAACCACAACACAACTTTAAGCAACAATATCTCATTCACCTTAACTCCGCTTTGGACATTGTTTAGTTCGTTGTAATCCTCTCATATAGTCAAACACAACCAAATTAAGTAAAACACCTTATTTTTCACCAAAATTTTCAACAGTTTTTTTTTCATTTGTCTTTTAGGTGTTTTATTAGCTTTATAATTTTATAGATTTATAGTTTTTACTAAAATAAAATTTGAATTCATTCAAATTCGAATTCGAAAACTGAATTCGAATCGAGTTCGAATAGCAAATCCAAATTCGAATCGAATTTTTCGAATCTAATTCGAATTCGCATCCATGTTTTAAAAATTAAAATTCGAATAATTTTTTCGATTAATTAGAATATTCGAAATTCGATTCGTTGAACACTCTAACCCCCCCCCCCAAGCAAACATCTTTTTAATCCAGCTAAAATCATTTCTATGTTGTACACCTCGCTTTCTATTTCTGGATGTAGAGAATTATTGAGGTTTATTGCGGATCAATTTATGTCATTCCCTATTACCATTTTTAAGTTTCTTTAATAACCGAAGACATTTTAGATACAGACCTCTGTTCACAGGTTGTGCATTCTCGGATCAGGTTTGGCAGATTTTGGCGATGTGGTGCAGGCTCCCGGAGGTAATTGTTTTCCCGGTTGCGGATCTGGTTAACATCCATAAAGGATATAATTTTACGGAGCGTAAGTCGAAAACGGTGAATATTATCTTCCTTATTGGGCTATGGTGCATCTGGTTGGAGAGAAACAAGATGGTCTTTAATCACCGCCCCCCATCGCTTCAAAGGGTGATTAGTGAAATCAAAGTTTGGAGTTATTTATGGTATGCTAATCGTTATAATTTTCAGCCTGTTGGTTGGGCTGATTGGTACTCTTTTTCATTGTAATGTTTCTCTTATTGCGGCCTCTAGCATCTTGCTAGTGGGTTCCGCATTTTAATAATGTTCGCCGTTCAAAAAAATAGTTTTCTTTGACATTATTATGATTCGCACACCAATAAATTTAAAGAAAGTACTAATTTATTATGATTCATACACCAATAAATTTTAAAGTAAGTACTAATTATTCATGACGATTTACTTGTTTACCTTGTAGTTTTTTTATATAATTTTTGTTTGTTTTAGAAGATCAAAATACAGATGTTTGTGCTTTGTGTTAACGATTATGACTTTATGACATGATATTTTTTGTAATGCTTATAAAGTGAGTTTGTGTAA
The DNA here is from genome assembly GCA_039602395.1 of Deinandra increscens subsp. villosa. Lineage (NCBI taxonomy): Eukaryota > Viridiplantae > Streptophyta > Magnoliopsida > Asterales > Asteraceae > Deinandra > Deinandra increscens. Next base: position 88,060,875 of record JBCNJP010000025.1, read on the forward strand.
AATGCAACCTACATGGCTCCATGGTGCTAATGTGATAACAAATGACAACTGATTTATTTATTTAAAGCATTAAAAACTCTAGTGTTTGGTTTTCTCTTTATATCTCAACTTACAAATGAAAACAAAAAGGCAATAATCTAATAAAGAGGGTAAGATTGTAAGAAAATGTTTGGAAAGTTACATTTAACCACCACATTTATTGCCTTTCTAACAATCTTTGTCAACTATATATGGATAATGACATTTGAAGAATGTTAGTTATCAACTTATAATACCTTGACTTATTAACACCTAGACATTAAGATTTTCATAAAGTTACCCTTATATTATTCAACTCTTAACTTTGAAAATATCAATATGCAAAAGACCATATTCTAGCACAAATACTAACTTATACTAAATGAATTCATAGAAAGTTGTTTACCATCCTTCATCAATTAATAGTACCATAATTAAAATGTTAAGTTAAATTGTTCTTTTACCGTAGTAAATTACTTGCTTGAACACAAATATAAAAGTTTTTTTTAACGGTCAACAAACATAGAATTGCTTAAGTACTCTGTAACGGGTGACTCAATGGCAAAAGGTAACTGTCAGCTGGCCCAACCCAGTCGCACGAAGCCTTTAAGCACACCCAAGTTATCTCTAGTTCCAAGGAAAACCCACCCGCCCGAAGGCCCACTTGTGGTAAAACCCGTTCGCTCTCGGGATCGAACCAGAGACTACAAAATTCTGGTTTTCCTTCATAGAACCCCCCATGCCTCAGAACAATATTACTTGAAGCAAGGATAGAACCTGGATCATCTAGACACCAAGTGATCACCTTAGTTAGCCACTCTAACAACGATAGTTTTTTCTTCACTACTTTCCCTATATTAATTAGACCCTTATAATTTGGGGAAATATCAAGGATTTTATCAAATTGACACCCCATGCTTCTGATATTTCAAAATAGAAATCAAATTTATGGACTTATTCTTCACTCCCAATATCCAACTACTCACTATCCATTTCTTATATTAACTTATCATATTTTATGAGTGTTGTAAATAGAAGATTGATAAAAAGATTAAAATAATAAAAAAAGAGTAAAACACATTTAATTTTTTTGAACAACAATTCATTATGAGATATAAGATGTTAGAGGGTTTAAGAGATGAACAAAATTTAAGAACAAATATGATTTTTTTTTGTTTGCTAAATTACAAAGGTGATGAGGATATTAAACCTAATGTGAATGCTTACAATTTCAATGAGAACAAGCCGGCAAATTTTTGTTGAAACAACATATGTTAATTTGAACATACAAAATCTGTATGAATAATATTTTATGACTACAAAATTCTATCTTCAATAGATGACAAAGATGATAAAATATTCTTAGATTCAATGTGGATCTCCATGTGAAACAATGAGCAAAACCCTGCTCAAACCAGGAAACAATAAAAGAAAAGAAAACCATATCATTCTTCTATTCATAATTGATGTCATCATGCTTGTTCCCACCATGTTATCATAGTAAATTGAAAAATGTTTGTGGTATGGTGAAAAACCAACAATTTCAAATGAAAACAACAGAAATGTCCTTGATTTTTGTCCATTATTTAAGTATCAAACTCTTTACACTTATAACATCTCCATTTTTCACATACACTATGTCACTATGCTTCACACAATTTATCTTTAAAATTTCAATAAATTAATTAATACAAAAAGTGTAATTTAAGATACTTTCTAAAACATTCAAAAATGAAATAAAATGGTTGATTGTTGCATATATTTGTTCCCAAAAAAGATGGCTTTAGATGAAGAGTGGTACAAAGGGGGTTGTTATTTTGGAATGTTGCTCTTAAATTTATGCACATGGGAACAAGGCTGTCTATTTGAGGGCTCCTTCTTGTGTCTTTGGTGGGGAAATATGCTTTGGTTCACCCAAACAATGACTACCCCACACAAGGGCAACTCTTCCCTAGTCTTGTCTTAATAGTCCCAAGACATGTTTGGGCCATGTGCCCTTCATGGGTCCTACAAAATTTTTCTAACACTAAAACCAAAACTTCACATCTTAAACTTTTCTTGTGTTTCAATAAAAAAACTGTGTGAATTAGTGATTTTGAACAAGATGCTAAATTATAAACCAAAAAAGATCTAATAGTTATATGTTTTGTCCAGATAAATAATAATAGTATATTTATAAGGAAAAAAATTCAAAATATGATGGTGTGTTTGTGGGGCTAGCTAGAAGCTGTCTGTATTTAAGTTAAGGTGGCTAGCCAACTTGAATCCATATGTCAAAACAGGAGAAACATAATGACCAATCTGAATGACTCCTCTTTACATTGATAACAGCATTTAAAGTCGCAATGACTCATGTCACGTTTTATACAAGTGAAAAAAAAACATTGATGTTATAAATAAAATTGTTTGAAGGAAATGATAAGATAATGTTTGTTTGGTGTTTGCAAACATCTTTTATCAAAATTGACATGACAAACTTCATACAGTAATAACACAACTTTTTTATAAAACAATTCAGTATTTGATATTCAGCTAGGATTTGATTTAACCATCGGTGATTAATTGGTTCTATCATATCTCTTGTGTTCTTACTAATCTGTTTTAAATCTCCTTTTCTGTCTGATCCATCATGGCCAATCTGCTCCAAACTTAATACCAACCCGCTTCATTCTTGTTGTCGTCGTATTTCTCTAATCTCCTGCAGGTTTCTCTAATCTTCAGCAGGTTAGGGTCGACCATAAGTTAATATGATTTGATTTGGTCCACAATCCATCATGCATTTTTCGGGCCTGCACAAGTTATGTACAAATATGGATTTGTTATGTGAACATGTGAGCTCGATGGATTTCTCTTTGGTTAATTTGTTGGTTGATGTATTCAACCCCTTTGTTAATTTGTTAGATTCACTTGGGTTCGAATATGCTTGTTTCTTCCTTGTGTTAAAAGCTTATAAGTTTTTGGAGAGGCCTTGTGTAACATCCCAAAACCCGATATGATTTAAATATGATTTATACCGAGGTACGTGGGGTTATTTGGTGAAGTATGTTTTATCAAATGATGACTAGTATAAATTAATCAATGTTTTTATTAGTTACTAAAGTATAAGTAACTAGTTGTTGTGTCATGGAAAATGATGGTGTTGTGTGTAAAATAAAAGTTAGTGGTCTATGATTGACAAAATACCATTTTAAAGGGGGGCAGTATGAAAATTCTTGACTAAAATAGAATTGGGGGTTTTGTCTTTAAAAAAAATGCGCAGATGCGTATAGAGAGAAAGGGAGAGGCTAGGTTATGAGGAGAAACTCTAAAATCAAGCTTGTTGAGATGGATTTGAAGATCGGAGTTCGAATTTTTCGTTAGAACGAGGCCATGGAACACGAAATCCTCCATAAGCTCCATCTTCAATTCTTCATCAAGTAAGTTACTGTCTATGTGTTTGGTAGTTGTGAACTTCTCAATCTTGATGATTACACTTGTGATAGTAGTTATTTGTGTTAGATATGCGCAAATGATGTAGGCTCATGTTCAATAGTCTAAGGCCCATAGGCCCTATTGGGTCCATTATCTAAAAAGTTCACACTCTTGTATATATTGAGTTTGAACATCATTATAAATCGGACTTTCATTTCATACCTGTTAGATTTCATTACATGGTATCAGAGCCTAAGCTCCGCCACTCTCACCCATGCGCCGACGCGTGATAGTGCGAAGCGCCGTCTCTACCGACCTGATTTCTTCCAGCTTCATAGGAAGCTCACTCCGATCAATTCTATTGTGTTAGGTTATGAATTTGTTCAAGTTTTATGGTCCACATATGTTCGTGTTCTGAGTTATGTATTCAACTATATCAGTCAAGTTTGACATGTCTCTACGTGTTCTACCTTAGACCACACTGAGATCGACATGATACTCTGTTAGAGTGTGTCCTAAGTACTCAGCTCCTGATTTTGCAAATTAATTCCAATCCCTTCTGTACTGTTAATTTCTGGTCGTGACAACTGTTCGTTTCCATATCTGGGTTAGCTCAGGTCTTGTTCTCTTTTCTATGTTCCTATTCTGTTTACCGGTTTCTTTTTTTTTATGTCCAACCTGCTTGCTATCTGGTCATTTATTTGAAATGGGTAATGAAAAACATAAGGAAGTTGAAGTTGAGGGAAACATTGTTGCTCTAGGTGTAATCAACTATACATCGGTTCTCTGAATACTCGTAAAGCTTAACTCTAATAATTGGAACTCTTGGAGTTTGTTTGCCCAATAGGGTCTCACAAATTTGGATAAAGATAATCATCTAACCAAAGACCCTCCTGATCCTATTACCCGTGAATAGTTTGTTGACGATAGTGGTATTCAATTGGCTTTGTGGAATCCAATAGAGCCACAAATACTTGTTATCGCGCAAAACTTATCCACTATAAAGCAGATGTAGAACCATCTTTCTTCATCCTTCTCTGCAAATGAATCATTGTCTCATGTTTACTCTGTGGCTTAGGCATACACAAGAATCGAGCAAGATGATTCGTCATTTACGGATTACTTTACTCGGTTCTCAAAACTTAAGGATGAACAACATACTTTGTTTCCACCTACGACTGGTTTGAAAGTTCAGGAGGAGCATAACGTTCCGTCAGTGTAACGTTCATCACCTGTTGTCTTCGTTTTTAATGTCTGTTCTGAAAAACTATAGGTGTCACTTTTGTCAGATGCACCCCATTGCGTTTGCAAAATTATTCACTTTGAAGTCGCTTGTTTGGCACTTTCTAGTCAGCCCTCCATTCCCATTTTCCATCAATTTTACAAATTTCGGTGGGATGGGGATTGGTTGACCCGCTCCATCTGGAAGTTCTTCTCCACTTTTTACTGATTCATTGGTGACCAAGATTTCTGCCCAAGCTGGTATGTCATTATCTTCTTCCCTTGCTAAAGTTACCGGTTCAACCCCTGGCCTTTTTGCCAGATTCCCTTGAACTTTTTGTTCCTTCTATTGTGGGGCATTCTAGTGTTTCTGACTTCTTGCCCTCTTATGATAAACTTTTAGAATCAAATGACTTCTCACTTAAGGATGAACCTGAGTCTCCTCTTCATACCTATGACTCCGATGGAGCGGGTCCAGTGACAACATCTTCTAAAAGCCTGCCTTATGTCCCCGACTGGACCATCACTGAAGGTACCATTATTTCTGGTCCAACTGATTCGACCATGTTTATGAGAAGGGCTCTTCCTTCCGCTGAGCGCTGGGCTGCAAGTAATGTTGAGACCTCTGAGCTTAATGCTCATTTTGATGTGAATGATGTTGAGTCTTTTAAGCTGTGCACTGAGGTGCAGAAGAGGTTAAATTAGCTCGATTGTCAGTGTAAGAGGCTCAAGTTCAAGTATGACAAGCAACATGAGGAACTGGAGAAGGCTTTGGAAGACAAGTTTAAATTGCTGAAGGAACTGGAAGAGTTAGAGAATGATCGCTTGCAGGTTGATGATTTGAAGAAGGAGGTTGATGTTTTGGGGACTGATGTTGGGGTTGCCAACAGCCGATTGAGGGAGATGGAAGATTTAAAGAAGTAGCTTAAGGCTAGCCAGCTAGCCTTTGATGTACAAAAGAAGCTTTCCGCTGAGCACGAAGTAAGTTTCTTCTATTTTTCTTTTCTCCCTTACACTTTTGTATTTTTTCTTATGGTTTGTCGTTTTGTAGGAAACCCTGGCCAAGATGTCCAGCTCCTATCAAGCAGCCGAGAAGGAACGCCTTATTGTTGTTGCTGCTGCTAATGGTTTGAGGAGGGATGTTGAAGGCCTAAGGGCTCAGATTGAGTTCCTTACTGGGGATGTTGTTGGTGCTCGCCTCAAGAAACTTGAAGCCGACAGGCGTTGGCTGATTACTGAGGGTCTTTCGAAGGTTGTTGGACGTGTGCATTCGTCCTCTTAGTATGCGGCTCTTTTTAAGACGCTTGCCTATGCCTACACTGCTGTTGGATATCAGATGGGTTTAAAGCCCAGCTATCATTTTGCTGCTGAGGATGTTCTGATGGAGGAGACACCTTATTATGATGCTCTGGCCGAGGAGAAAATGCAGGAGGCTGGTGTGAAGCTTGCTAGTGCGCCTTTTGACGTTTTGGCTACTATGGCTTCCCACCCTGAGTGGTCTATTGAAGAGCTTGAGGCTTTTGCCTCTATTGAAGATCCTACCACTCCAGGCCCCTGATATGTTTGGAAAGAACTTTGTTTTCTCTTTGAATGGTCTGTAATAATTTTATAACAAGTATCTTGCCGCTTATGTGGGCGTATTTTCTGTGGACGCAGCTTGTGGTCGTTGTCCTTTTATATATAACGAATTATATTAGCTTAATTAATTATATTGATTAATTATATATATATATATATATATATATATATATATATGAAATTATATTATCCCAACAAGTTTATTGATATATAGCAAATTATATAAATGTATATTATAATTTTAGGCTAATCTCTAAAATGATATGACAACTTCATAGCTGTGTAAACTCTAAAGCCCAAATAGAGACAATCATACAAAGTAAGAAAATACGGTATCACATACAATTGGTACATGTGTCTACATAGACACAATATACAAACCCCAAATTGTGAGCCTAGTCAGATGGGAATAACCTGAGACAATGCTGAAGCTCGTTAGCCATGACAAATACGATGGCGACCGTTGAATCTTTTTTTTTTGGGGGGGGGGGGGGGGGCTGACAAAAGATCCAAGCTTAAACATGTGAATCAAGGCTTAAACAAAATTAGAAAATGTATATAGATAATAATACTTAGACTGAGAGCATTCACAGCAAGATCTTTATCATTATCCTTATAATTTACCTAAAAACTCTCATTTCTTAAATTTAACTTTCATTATATAAAAATCATGCATTAGATTTTTTTATCATTATTTCCATATAAGGATTTGGTAAATATAAGGATCTATTTAGTAGATTGATAGAATATAAAGGTAAGGGATAATGAAATAAAGATCATGATGCATAATAAAAATATAATAAAAGTTAAAATTTAAGGATAACGATGAATTTAAAGATTTTGTTATGAATACTCTATTTAATATATTTTTATCTTCTTAATCAACACATTAAGGCTATGTGTAGTGGTAACCCCCTTCCTTGGGGGTTATTTGTCATGTGGCGGATGACATGACAAGGAGGGTTATCACAAAAGTGATATAATGGGAGAGAATTTCATAATACAAACAATTAATTATTAAATTTTTTTTTTAAAAAGCGACAATAATATAGGGAGAGAGAGAAAATGTGTCAATTAGAGAATAAGAGAGAGAATGGGGGAGGCGTGATATGCATACCGCCAAAGGGGGGAAGGGGTTATAAGAGTAAAAGTAATATTCTCACCGAGGGAGCTCGGTGGTGAGTTTGGTGAGCTTAGGGAGCTTGGAAACACCAAAATCCACTCAATTTCAATGAGCTTGGTGAGCTCATTGGGTGGATTTTCACCAGACCACAACCCATTTCATCAAATCACCCCCTCTCCATCTCTCTTTCTCTCTCTCTCTCTCTCTCTCTAACTTTATGTATTATTTAATATTAAAAAAGTGTTTGGTGTGTGAAGTGGGTATTATTTAGGTAAAGTGTGGGGGAGTTTGGGATTGATGATGTGACAAAAAAATGGTTTGGTGTCTTGGTGGAGGTATTACTATTAGCCAAAGGCCTAGGCGTAGTGGTCTTTAGGAGTTATGGGGTGCTATATTGCCCTATAACACTCACTACACATAACCTAATTGCATTTTTTAAATCTTTTTATCAAATCGACCCATTATATTTATCTTTTAACTCTTTTTTTTAATCAATTCATCCTAGTTTTTTAACCAATCTATTTGACTTTCGACTCAACCATTGCTTACCCGTATTCCCATTTTGATAGTGGGAGACTCTTTTAGGCTTAACGTAATGGGCGTTAAATGAGACTTTGTTTTGCGAAATGGCGCCCCATAACGCCGGACTCACCACCCTCCGGGGCGCTATGGGTGAATTTGAGCTCCAAGGCGTTGCCAACATAGCGCCTCATTTGGTCCTTGTTTCCATGCAACTAGCCGTTGAACGGCTAGTTTTCTTCCTTTATTTTTTTTTCCAATAAATGATGGAGCAATGATTACATGGGGTTTCATGAAGGCTTTATCAGTACACACCTTCAACCTATAAAGCCTCTTGCCACGTCATCTATCACATGACGAAAAACGTTCAAAAAAGAGGCTTTATGAGGTTTTATCACTACGGTTAGCCTTACAAGAATAATATATTTGAACTCATTGGTATATATTTCATTTAACTTGAAATGAGCCTTACTAATTTCATGTGGGATCGATAAAAAAATGTTAAAAACTAATGAAAAAGGAAATTGGATCCATCGAAAACGGCCAAAAAGATCCAACCGGAAAAGCCTGCTTCTGATTTGAAGTACCACTTACAAAATATTTATATTAATTAAATTTTAAGGCTAAAAATTGAAATGTCAGATGATAACAGAAAAGCTGCTAAACAGTTGGAAGGAGGGGAAAAAGGACATATCATTTGGCAGTTTCTTTGCAAAACAAGTGCCCACCTTCTCAATAATACTAAACATACACACTTCCCTCCAAAACTAATAAGACTACAAACATATAATAAAAAGAAAAGAAAAAAAAACAGATGAAAATGAGAATAATATTATTTATATTTTCAAAAGACACAATGTTAGTTTTAGCCTATATGATAAAGATAAAGACTTGGGAATAGCATGAAACTATTTGTCATTGTTTTTCCTTGTTTTGATTTAAGTGGTTCTTCTTTTTTTCGAGTTTTAATTTTGGTTAAAGAATTTTATCGGTTCATTTTCTTTTATATGCTCACATATACTTAAGCACAACGTGTAACAAGATACGCTAGTCGTCACCTAGTTACAAATATAACTAAAACAGTTAGGATGACATCTTTAATCCTAATAAAGCAATAAAAATGGTTGCCACATGGCCTTTTTCTAGGGGTTCCACATCATCATGTCCACATGTCATCACTAGATTAAATCAATATATAAATTTTAAAATAAATTCAATATATTTTTTTAACTTTCCAAATATAAAATTAAACCTTACATTTAATAAAATTTAAATTTCTAATTAATGTAATTAAACTTCAAATCTTTTAAAATTTCTAAACTTAAATTTTGAAATCTCTCATATTTTTTTTTCGTTTATTTCATTTTATATATCAAAATTCAACCCGTATATTTTACGGGTTACTAACCTAGTAAAATATAATGAAAAATTGAGGTAAGGGTAAGGTTCTAGTACAAATCAATATTATTGTAAGAACTTAAGAACTAATGTAAGAACCATTAAATTTCAATTGAATGAATGTTATTTAGATAATTTTTATGCTTTCATTTCTATACATATAATGGCAACTTAACGACCTAAAAAAACAAAAAACCAAACAAAAGTCGTTTTTTTTTGTAAGTCCGACTATGTTGCATATACGCAACATATGAAAACATATAATGTTGCACATATGCAACATATGAAACATATAATGTTGCATATATGCAATATGGTATGTTGCATATACAACATATGAAACATACCATGTTGCACATATGAAGCATATAATGTTGCATTTATGCAACATGGTATGTTGCATATATACAACATATGAAACATACCATGTTGCATATATGCAACATTTTATGTTTCATATGTTGCATATATGCAACATAGTCGGACAGGAAAAAAAATAAAAAAAAACTTTTTTTTAAGTCATTGGGTGGATATATGTGAAATTAAATTAAAAAGAAATATCAAATTACCCAAAAAACTTTATTTGGAAATAATTTTCCCTTAGTTCTTATAAGTTTGTACAATAGAATGTAGTAAAGGAATTAAAAAGAAAGGATAAAATTACTTAATTATCCCTCATTTAAGTTGGTTCTTAAGTTTTTACAATATATAATGGTTCTTACATTAACTTTACCCATTGAGATAATAGCCAATATACTAAAAAAAAAAAGCCATATTTTACTTTCCTTTCCATCACACAGTATTTTGAATATTCTCCTTTATTTGTTTTCTTAGTTACTCCGAATTCCCCCTTTGCTTTTGAGAAGCGAAGCCTTTCATCTTCTATAGGTAAAAATGTAAAATGAGGGAAACTCAAACGCTCAATTATTAGAGAATATAGGAATATTTTATAAATATATATGGGCTATGGTACCATCACATTTTTTCGTGGGAAGGTAGATATAAGGGTAAGGACATGTTGTATGGTGTGATCGGTGGTGTGATGAGTGTCACATGGACGATAACTGGTTCACCATTTCATCACACATAAGGATACATTGGTATGGTGTGATGTGTGATGTTGAGTTATTTTATATTTAGTTTAAACAAAAAAAAAATAACAAGAAAACTAGGTGGCATCAATTGATTGTAACAATACCTAACTCTCATCTCCTTCACCACCCGTGACGATCTTCACTCCAAAAGACCAAACCACCCTTCCACACAGGTGTTGGGGGGTGGGGGGGGGGGGTGTTTAACGTCGTTGAGGCCTTCCACACCGGGTATCACGCTGGTATACCACTAGCCCTAACACTGTCTGCGCGCATTTGATGATAATCACGCAAGTTATATTGATAATCACATAAGCTATATTTAATAATCACACAAACTATATTTCATAATCACGTAATCTATATTTTATAATCACGCAAGTTATATTTCATAATAATGCAAGGTTATGAGAAAACACAGACGAGTTTTTAAAAAATCGTTTTTTAAACTATATCAATATTATACTCAAATTAAAGAGAATTAAATGATCGATTATATGGTGTAATTTTATTCTTAGGCTTTGGCTCAGTGGACATGGAGTGGGAGTTAGAGCTTTGGAGATTAATTTTGTTTTTATAAATAAATTAGTTTATTATATGTTTCAGTTTGTAAAATTTAAATTTTAAAACTTGAAATTATGTTTTTTAGAGTTCAAGGTCGGTATTAAAATTCCATGAGGTTCGGTGACCAAATTTTTTAAGTGCCGGTTGAGATCAAATCGTATATATAAACTAGTACAAAAAAATTTTAGGTGTCAAACGACTCCCATGCTCTCTACTTAGGTTCTCCCCTAAGAATAAGTTACGTGTTATCTAGACGAGAGTATAAAGATCCATACCTAATCATCAAATAGGTATGTATAATTACACAATGCCAAATAAATCAGCAACACGTAAATAATAAGGCAATAGGTTTGGAAATAAAAACCTACATATTCACACACAACTTAAAGCTTCACATCAACGTCTTGATAGATTTCGTTCTTAAATTTTAAGAAAAATATAAGTAATGTCTATTTTTTCTCATATATGCATTTTATATTTAACCCCAAATTTATTATATTGGAACTCCATTCAACCAAAAATATAAGGTTACAACACAAACACGACTCAAGCCATCAAACAAGGAAAGCGGCCAACCCGCCGCCAACCTATTTTTAAATATTTAAACTTTATCATTAAATTTTAAGGGATAAATATAAGAGATTGGTAAATGTACCAACCTATTATGCATTTATGTGTTTTTTTTAAGGATAAGAATATAATGTATAGTGTCTTTTAAAAATCTTAAATTTAATGGATATATATATTTTTTTAGGTAAAATATAAAAATAAAGATAAATAACCAACTATAAGTGCTTTTGCATGCACATGATCACACAATAAATCTAATCTAATCTAAATCTAAACTATATAATAAACAAAAAGTTTGGTGATACTATAATTAGTAAAAATGGACACTTGTCATCACCACAAAATTTTGGATTAAATTAAAATTTTAATAAATAATTATCCAAATACTAAATTTCCATATTAGGTTTATTTAGTTTAAACTTTTAATAAGTAATTATCCAATGAAAAATTATTCAAATACAAATATTTATATTAAAGTTAGTAATTATCCAAATACTAATTTTTAATATTAAGGTTAATATTTTATTCAAGATAATATTTTTATTTCATATATATTATATTTTATTTTATTACATATACTTTAATTAATACTTTAATATAATGCTTATAATACTTTATTCATAATAATATTTTAATTAAATTGATATCTATATCTATATCTATCTGTCTATACTATATAATAAACAAAAAGTTTTGTCATATTTTAATTAGTAATAATGGACACTTGTCATCACCATAAATTTTTTTTAGATTAAGTCAAATTTTAATAAATAATTATCCAAATACTAAATTTCCATATTAGGGGTTATTTAGTTTAAACTTTTAATAAGCAATTATCCAATAAATAATTATTCAAATACAAATTTTTATATTAAGGTTAGTAGTTATCCAAATACTATATTTTAATATTAAGGTTAATATTTTATGACATATATATTATATTTTATTAAAATATATTATATTTTATTAAAATAATATATTTTATTGCATATGTCATCATCATACTATTATATAAAAGAATAAAAGTTCTATTTACTTTATAGTTTACCGATTATTTACTTTAATATATTTTTATTTATACAAGTTTCACTTTCTGTACTCCATTACGATTATTAATTTTTTTAAACCCCAACCATGCGATACATATATTTTTTTAAATCTTAGCCGTGCGATGTACGGGATATAAAACTAGTTAAACAATATATATTAAGAGTCACGGCAATATTATTGGAAATTTGTACTAAATAATTTTGTTTTTAATAACATGGAATTTTACTATAGTTATGAGACAAGGTTATTATAAACTTATTAATTATTTAAATAAAATAGTAAACCTTAATTTCTAAACTTATAAAAGAATTTGTATATTTTTAAATCTCCTTTTTATTAAAATAAATAACAAAATTGTAATAACGATATGAAAATTATGGTAAGAATATCATATATACAAACAAATATAAAGTAATGTTATTTACACATAAATTGATTCGAACCAAAAAGATTGAGTCTTCAACTTCTTCCTCTATAAAAACAAAACGTTGACGGTGGTGGATGAGACAATTCCCTTCTAAAAAAATTTCCGCTTCTTCTTAAATAAACGTGTCTGCTTTCCAGGATACAACTGAAAGAGTATGCATACTACCAGAGAAGGCCACATGCCAAAAAAATCATCATGTTAGGCGTCACTACCAAAAAATTAGGATAGTGCTACCTTTATATAAACAAACATATTTATTTATATAAAATGTATGAAAAAACTAGTTTAAGGTTTTTTTTATTTATATAAAACACATATTTGTATTTAAGAAATATCAAACTTACAAAAGTTTAACCATGGATCAAAATATTAAATAATTTAAGTTTGTTCTTTTTCTTCTGGCAATATTTATTGTTCTCGAATTAACTTCCATCTACACACACATATATATATATATACTAGGGTTACCTACCCGTATGTTACACGGGATTGGAAAAAAATAATATATTTGATAAAGTTTCTTATGTAATTATCATAATTTTCTAAGCATATAACAAGTTTATGACAATCTAATTTTTTTTATAATAATCAAACATATTACAATATTAAAATAAAAAGTAAGTTTGAAATGAAAACCTAAAAGGATCAAGATAAAATATACTGTGGGGGGGAAATTGGTTTCTTTGAACTTTAAAATTAATTTTTTAACATTATTATTATTATTATATATATATATATATATATATATATATATATATATATATGTATATATATAAAGAGAGAGAGAGAGAGAGAGAGAGAGAGAGAGAGAGATGAGAACAATTAATAACTCATGTTAAAAGTAGATAACCAAATAACCACATCCTAGTGGCTTGATGAAAAAATATGTGCTATGGATTAGTGACATGTGACACTCTTTTTTTTTAATTGAAAGGGTATAAGGGTATTTTATCCAAAAGAAAAAAAATATTACTTCATTTTTAAAACGCTTATAACTTTTTTATCCAAATTCGTTTTTTATAAAAATTATACCATTGGACTCGTCACATTTTTATCTTTAATTTGGATGTGGTTCCGACTTTTTTCGAAGGTTTTTTTTCAAACTGTCGTACTAACATCAATGCTACAGAAAAAAGGCACCGGTGCTACCAAAAAATGCATCAGTGCTATTTTTTATAACATTACATGTCAGTACGGATGTTTGGAAAAAAATGTCAAAAAATGTCGGGACCACATCTGAATTAAAGATAAAAATGCGACGAGTCCAACTGTATTTTTTTTAATAAAAAATCGACATCGAATATAATAGTTATAGCCATTTTAAAATGGAGGAGGTACTTTATTGATTGAGTTAAATGACTAAAATACCATTTCTGAAAAAGGAGTGAGAGGGACATTTGTCATAATTTTAGTGATTTAAATGGGTTATTTGGTTATTGCTCCAAACAAAGATTATTAGTTGTTCCACACCACCCTATATATATATATATATATATATATATATATATATATATATATATATATATATAGTGAAAGGGTAAAATAAACCCTTGAGTTGAGGAAACCGTGAAACTCTTCAAAAATGAGGTAAAAAAATGTTTTTTTTTCTCAATTTTTTTATGGTGTTTCCTTAAGTTATAGTCTACCCTTAAATGTAAACAAATTAAAAAAAAGCCTTGTAGATTTTTTTTCAAAAAAAGTAACATATGTTACTTTTCTGTTTTTTACAGGTACACACGAAAGTAACATATGTAACATTTACTTTTTTGATATTTAAAAAAAAAAATTACTAGACGTTTTTTTTGTTTTATTTCATTTAAGAATAGTCTATAACATAAAGAACCACCATAAAAAAAATAAGAGAAAAAAAACAAATTTTTACCCCGTTTTTGAAGAGGTTCACGGTTTCCTTCACTAAGGGTTTCCATTAACCTCCCCCTATATATATATATATATATATATATATATATATATATATATCTTAATCATAATAAAGCAATAAAATTTGTGCCAAATGTCTCATTTATAAATGGTCCACCTCATCACCGCCACATGTCAAGCTCAGATTTAATTACAAATTTAGTAAACCATTAATTAAGATTACTTACCAATTTTGTCAAAACTAAAATTTTATTTTAAAATTTTGATCAAATTAATGTAGATTTGATTAATTACTCAATAATTTTAGTATTTTGTGGAAAGTAATCAAGAACTTTTCAAACGTAATAAGTTTCTTAAGTGTATTAAATTATTATTTAATACATTATAAGAATTTTATATCAATCATAATTTTCAAATTTTTTTATCATTATGTTTTTATTTGTATTTATATAATATTATAAATCTATATTCAGACGTGTATGACACGGGTTACTAACATATATATATATAGGAGAGTGATAAAATGAAAACCTCTCTGAGTTGGAAAACCCGTGAAAACTAAGCTAAAAAATTCGTTTTTTGTTTCGATTTTTTTTATGGTGATTCTCTAACCTAAAAAAAACCCTTTATGAAAAAAAAAATAAAAAAAAAACGCCAAGTAAATTTTAAAAAAAAATATATTTAAGAACCGATTTGTTTGCAAAAAGAAGTTAACATGCCAAAAAAGACGTTCAAAAATTGTTATTTTTTTAGATGTATTTTTTATAGATTCTACATTCATTTTTAATGGTTTTGGTGAAAAAAAAATAAAAAAGCGCCTAGAGATTTTTTTTTAAAAAATTATTTACATATTTTGTTACATATGTAACAAGTCATTTTACATATTTAACAGGCAAATGTTACATATGTAACATGACGTAACGTCTTTTTTTAAAAAAAACTACTAGCCGTTTTTTGATTTTTTTTTCACCATAGGGCTTGTATTAACGCATATAATCACTACAAAAAATTTGAATGAAAAAAAAATCATTTTGTGGTAGTTTCCACGGTTTTTCCAACTCAAAGTGGTTTTCATTACATCCATCCCATATATATATATATATATATGATGGATATATATGTATGTGTGTATGTACTTTGTTTTTAGTAAAAGAGAAAATAGATAAATTATTATTTAATAGAAATGAAAATTTAATATTATTATTTAATAAGAGAATGCGGAAAAATAAACCTATGAGGCATTAGAGAGTGACATGTCTTCTTCAAAATGGTGAGGCAAATTAAAGAATAATGAAGTTTTATGTTTTGAACTTTGGGCCTTAAATTTTATTTTTCCTAGATTAGAAACTAATTGTTAAGATTTGGTATTTTGAACTAAAATTTTAGTTTTTTGATATTACATACACATAAAGGTAGAATAGTTAGTTTCATAATTTTGAAGTTTGGCCACTAACGATTTAACTTTTAGATATTAAACACCAGTTGACAAAGATTTTAAGTTTTATTATTTTAATATCTAGCTACAAAACCTTAAACTTTGAGGGTGGACGCCCTAAAAATACCAGGTTAGTATAGTTTATTATAAGTGCTAAAGAATAAAGGTATAAGCATGCTTTTGCGTTATGATATAAATTTTGTTTATACTGTGACAACTCACGATGGATAAACATATCTAGTCCTATTTATATATTGGTCGACATTAATTTCAAGTAACGAAATGTTTACTACCGAGCCCAACTTTTAACATATTTTCCTACAATGATCACTGACTAACGGAAAGTTAACTACGTTATGTTTTTGATGAAACATTAGAATTAAATAATCCCAAATTTCATCAATTGGCCGACAATAATCCCAACTTTCATAAAAAATAATCCCAAGTTTCATCAAATGGCTGGCAATAATCACAAGTTTCATAATAACTAACGTCGTTAAGTTTCCGTTAGTCAGGGATCGTTCTAGGAAAATATGTTAAAAGTGAGGCTCGGTAGTTAACATGTCGTTACTTGGGATTAATGTCAGCTAATTGATGAAGCTTGTGATTATTTAAATCCAATTTGCCTATATATTATTATGTTTGGTATTTTTAAAAAGACGGGGATGGGGGCTGGCTTGACGGTTAAAGGTGCGAGCCTTTAATCTTAGTCTGAGAGGTATGGAGATTCACGATATCAAGTGTTCGCTATGTGGTCCGCAAGCTAAAACGAATGCCCATTTGTTCGGTTTTTGTAATGTTGTTGCGAAGATTTGGGACATGGTCGGGAGATGGCTAGACTTTGATGCTATTATTCCTTCTTCTCCTTTGAATTTAATGGAGGTGGTGGACAATGACAGGATTTCTTCTAAGAAAAAAGTTACCGTGGAGGCTATTATAATGGTTTCTAGGTGGACTATTTGGTCTTTCAGAAATAAGAAGATTTTCCAAGATTATTCTAGCAGGAACGACGATATTTTTGATTTTATTGTGCAATATTCTTTTAATTGGTTTTCTACGAGGAACCGTAAATGTCGCATAAACTGGACAGAGTGGTTAAACAACCCTCTTTTGGTGATGTAAGTTATTTTTTCTTGTAGGTTGGTCGCTTCGGCCATCCTTTTTTTTATAATATATCTGCCGTTCAAAAAAAAAAAAGACACACAACTCTCTCCGATTCATCTCTTCCTGTTGCAGTTTTGTTCTGGTTCTCTATCAGGCAAGAAATTAAGTCTGGCAGTACACTGCAAGCCCGATTCCTATTATTTTTTTTTCCTGGATTTTCTGTCTCTTTCAGGGATGTGACCTATTGGTGTTCGTGATCTCTCATCTTCTCTATGTTTTGATTTCTTAATTATCTGTATTGTGTTCTCGTAAATTATAATTGATTATAGTGGTTATACTAACAATCATTCTGTATCGTATTGAGTCTTCTAACATATTTAGTGTCATGAAATGCTTAGATTTGCTTATTGGTTTTACCTTTTTATATAAAGGTTTCAAATGTCAAATATAATATATAATATAACTTTTATCTAAAATCGCATCGAGTTTCTACCTCAAAACGTCTAGCATGCATGACATGATACTCATTATTTCTAAGAATGAAGGGTAATATAATATAATAAATAATATATAACTTGTCACCTAAAGAAAGTAAACTTTTTGGTTTTGATGGATATATGCATCAATTTTCCATGCGCGAAAGATATAGTGGTGACGATTTGACCAAATATAAATCGCATATTTTTGTTATCTTAGCATGCTAAATAGCTTTATGTAAATGTGGGGTAATATGATCGATTATAATACTATTGATATGATTATGATTACTATATTAAGATTTTACCTAATATTTTTATAAAGAAATTATAGTGCCTTATCGTAAAGGTGTTCAACATATGACATCGATCTTTTGTGCTATCTATCAAGATTTTTTAGTAAACAATTGCATAATTGTTTTTCCTTTAGCATGTTTTCACTCCGAGTCCATTTTACCATCGGGTATACCGGCGCAATCCTCTATTTGGTTGCCACCACGCACCACCACGTCACGGAACACCGCTCCATGTGTGCGTGGAGGGTGGGCGTAACGTAAAGGGGAGCTAGGGGGTTGGGGCATTAATTCCAATCAAAACACACCATCTTTTTTGTTTAAATTAATATAAAATAACTCAACTTCACGTAACACC
>JBCNJP010000025.1:88079891-88111566 GCA_039602395.1 Deinandra increscens subsp. villosa
CTATGGTACGACTTAGAAAAAAAAATATATTAATTCATGCTAAAAGTATATATGAGTTTTTGTTTTTTTTTTTTTTTTGGTTTTTTTTTGTTGTGATGCACATGTGCACCATACACCAAAAAAAACGTTAACTCTTTTTTAATTCTTATAAGATTAAAAATAACATAATTTTAAGATTTTTGTAGTAATTTTTAAAAAAAAAATATTAACGTATGACAAAGTTATGTATGTTTAAGATTTGTTTACGCAGTTCTCACAAAAGAAATGGTGTTTTCGCAGGATCCTTCCCCTATATATATATATATATATAAAGAGAGAGAGAGAGAGAGAGAGAGAGAGAGAGTTAGGTTCAAATGAGAACTTTTTGTTTTGACAACTTTTGAGAACTAAATCTCAACCACAAATTTCAGGGGGGACCACTATAATTCATGGGAGGGGGGATACATGTAATAAACTTGTGGCTCAAATTAGTTCTTTTTAGTTCTCAAACTAAATTGGTTCTCAAATGATCCTCTCTCCCATATATATATATATATATATATATATATATATATATATATATATATATATATAGGGTTAGGTTCAAATGAGAAATTTTTGTTTTAAAAAATTTTTATAACCAAATCTCAACCACTAATTTCAGGTGAGGACCAATATAATTAATGGGGGTTTTTCCGTATATATAAACTAGTGGCTTTAAAATAGTTCTTAAAAGTTTTCACAACTAATTAGTTTTCAAATGATCATCTTCCTATATATATATTTATATAAAAATATAAGATGATTTGTTATAAAATATAAGCAATTTGGTTAATTTTTATCAATCTAACCTAACTTACCTATACCATTAAATTATTAATAACTTGTAAAAATTTGATCATTATAACAAGTTGAGCTCAAAGTTGAATATTTTTATGAATAAACAGGTGGCATAATGGGCACATCATGAAGTGACCAATCATAAATATAAGTCTTCAACTAACAAATCCCTATTTGGTCTAATCCTCCATAGACAAACTTCCATGATTCAAGCATGACTTTGAGCCACCTCAATTCTTATGGCTTTTCTATATTGATAGGAGACATTGGCCTATTAGTTTAATTGTAAAGATTCCTTTTAAAAGAAAATAAAGACATCTCCATAGATCTTAAATAAATAGCATTACTATGCATATGGGACAATAGAAATTTATTTATTTTTGTCTTTCATTGGAAAACACCATTAATATAATAACTTTTAACACCTTTCATTTCTCCATTTCAAGTCATTTCCATGATTCCTTCTGCTTTCTTTTCCTTTCATCTTTTAAAACGAACTAACTAAAACACACCCTCTAATACTACTTTTAAGTCTACAATTTTATCTATTATAGGTCTTGAATGGTCTTGAACCTTCAATCGATTACGTACGGAGTGACTTAATTAACTTCTTTAAACTTTGATACTATATCCTTTGGTTTTTCCTTTTTTATATAGAACTCGGAAACACAAAGACAACTTTTAAATTCACCTTTCATTAAAAACTTTATTTAATCAACTCTAAAAATCATTTCTCCGGAATAAATTGTATATTTCTGATTATTACGACATTAATAATTTTATATGATGCTATGAGTTTATAGATAACATTTTTTCCAATTTTAAAAAAAAAGAAAACAAAAAAAACAACGCTAGCTGACTATAGTGTATTATCATGATTATCCAAGTGTAAATATACTCCCATGCATGTAGTCGTTTACATGGACGTCACTAAAGCATGTGATTTGTAATTCATAAATTTTAATGGTATCATTCGATATCTTAAATAAGGAAATAAAATATAAAATATGATATCTACTATCTTTTTAGAACCGTATACTTGCATACACTTTAACTTTAACTTATTTATAAGATTACTTCAAGGTCTATCATGAAATTATAACACTTAAACCACCTAAGAAAATACACGTTTAGCGCACATCATGATATTTATATCCTATAACTCCTTTAACAAGCATATCTATTATTCTATTGATTCTAAAAAGAACGAGATAAATTCTAACCCACTTAAGACTTTTGTCACATGTGATATAACTTATTTATCTTTATTTTTGAATAGAACTTAAAGCCACTCCCTACAACAGCCTCATGGGCTCGCTTTTGTTATTTTATTGCCTATCTCCTGTTTTAATAATTTCTTTCTTTTTTTAGATTTTTAATACACAACAAACCATCAAAACTTACACTTTAAAAATATATAAAAAGACAAACACCATGTCATTAGATTCCAATGACATGAGCTTCTTTCTTTTGTTTATTTATGTACGTTTTTTTTTCATTTATTTATGTTTTTTATTTCTCCAGCCAATGACGTCGAGCTTAACTGGTTAGAGGCATGCTGATCAGTGATAGGAAACCTAGGGAAACCCAGGTTCGATCCTTGAGGCAACCGGGTTTCCCGTAAATTGTTGCCGTGCCAACGAGCGGGCGGGTTAGCGGGATTTTTCGGAGCCGGTGTAAGATTGGACACTTAATGGCTTTGTACGGCTGGGTTGGGCCAGCTGGCGGTGGCCTTTTGCCATTGGGTCACCCCGTACAGGGTACTCGAGTAGATTCCATTTTTTGACCATTCAAATTTTATTTTATATACGTTTTTTCATTTTATTTTATTTTCTTTTCTTTTTTAATTTTTGAAAGGAAAATAAGATTTGTTTGTTAAGTTATGTAGATCTAAATTTTGTCACTTAAATTATATGTATTCATAAAACAATCCTTTAATTATGCATTTGACAAATTTATAAATTAACTTAATATCTCATTACTTAAAATTATTTAATTTTGTATTTTGATTAATTGATATGACTTAATAACTCAATTTTTTACTCTCTTACTTTATGTAATGTTTAAGTTATTGATTTTAAACACATTGTCCTCTATATTTACTTCCTCAATCCTTTTATATATTTTCAACAGTAAAATATATTTATTATCTACTTTTATTCACAAACTATGATAGAATCAATATATTATACAGGCTACATAATGAATATATATATATATATATATATATAGTTAATCATTCATATATAATCTTCGTATTACTGGAATTAAGTTTTAAATTGCCTTAAATAATGAGAAACAAAACTTTACAGTTATAATTCGTAACACGGTATTGGTGACTTTATCATCTTTATAAAAAATATATATATTTTGAGTATGTCTTTATTTGCATATTTAGATAATGCAACATAAAGATGACCATATTTAATAAAAAATATTCAAAAAACAGTACAACCCTAAATATAACTGAGCTTGATTTATGATTTGTCAAACTACCTTAAGCATGTATATTCAAAATTAACATGTATAGAAAATTAGGTTTCATTAAGATTATAATGACATAGTCTAATTGGTGAGTGCAAAATCTAAATTATAATAAAAATATTTTAATTATATATTAATAAAAAATGTTATCTTGATATGCATTAGAAAACTTACAAATGAATTAGTCGTGAAGTTTAAACTTTGCAAGTTAGATAAACATGGATCATTTTATTATTTATATGTTAGAAAAACTGTTCTATTGGATATTATGAATATAGTTTTGGTTGTTTATAAATTTCTCTATGGAGTGTATGATCAAAAATATAGTTGACTCTATAAAGAAATATTATGTATTTCATAATTAAAATATTAAGTAGGATTTAGTTCAATTATATTTTAAAACATACAAAATAACTGCTTATGAGTATTTAGTAAGTTTTTAAACATTACTAAAATGAATAATGGCTTTTTGAAAAATAAGAATTGTAAATAAAAATATGATATAAATTAATATATGGTTGTCATAAATATAAATATAAATAAATGAAAATATATCATGACTAAAAAATAGAATATAATTTTCAACTAAGAAGAATGAATTAGGTAGTAGATTTTGGCACGAAATTTTTTGTGACGTGTAATATGATGATAACAAATGTTATAGTTTGTATATTTGGCGATTGAGAAGAAAGGGTAACGATTATGACTTTATATTTTGGTTACATAGGCACGCCCGAAAATTTATATCTATTAAAACAAAGCAACACATATATTATATTTTACTTTAAAAAACACAAAATGTGTCATTTTAATACAAAACACAATTGGAATACTTGTTTTAACACACAAAAAACGTACAAAGCTAAATCGTACAAATCATATTGTTTTAACGTGAAACAATACATATATGTATAAAACAGTATATATAATTACATAACAATACACTTTTTCTAAAAGAAAAAATAATTTTAGTTTTTTATATATTAATACTATACACAAATTAAAGTGATAAAATTCTCGGTTTTATAGTGTAATAATTATAAAAACCAATGTCTTATGATAAAGTTATGAACATTTAAAATAAAAGAAGAGAACTTTAAAAAAAAAAGTCAACAAAAGAAAAAAAGGCTATATCAAAAAATACATGTCCACCTCTTATTTCTTTAAATTTTATTGTACTTTAATCTTACCATCGATTTATAAAATTTATATATCAAATCTTTTTCAAAAGTTTTTTAAACAAAATTTGTTCTTTATAATTGGATTCAATCCCATTATACAAGAAGACATGAAATAAAAAAGTTATTTATACTTTTACGTCATACATAATCTTTAAAATCTCGGGACCGACCCGATGGCAATAAAATTACTAGTTATGTTTATTGTTTGTCGTACCAAATAATTTGTACCAAATAACCAAAAGTTTAATCATTTAATTAATATATAACCTTAATTGTTTTTAACTCGAAGCCAACTCAGTTGTAGGCGTACGAGGAGATTCTATAAAATAGTTATATTTTAATAAATCAATGAAGATGTCTCTGAATAGAGTATTAAAGGTGGAATGTTAACTTTGTCATTTACCACTATACGGAGAGACAACGCTTTATATTAAGAAGCGTGCTACGACAAAAAGCACGACCTTGCTTCATTACCCCCTAATTATAAATTAATTGCTTTTTATTTTACTAGTTAATAACGTATTAAGATATTAATAAAGTATCAATTTCCATTCTTTCAAATCAAGGGAACCGAGTTAAATACAGCCAGAAACATAAAACAAACAATTAGCTGTATATGGGATAACCATTGTTTAAAATATACGGCAAGGTACAGGAATTTATCGTTGTTTAAGTTGCAACAACAATAAGCTTATATTATATGTATGATTTTTTTTATTTTATATAATCCATTGCCTTGATATGATTTTCATGTGATATTATTTCATGATTGGATGTGTTTAGATTGATATTATAGCACAAATTGTGATGATGACAACGATTATCACTACATGAATATATATCTTCTTGCTACGATGAGACCTATCATAACGACATGTGTCGTTGGTATATCCTAGTATATGGTCAGTGATGAACCTAGGATTTTATAGGGTATTTTTTACACGATTCGAAAACACGACATGTACCCAACCCAAAATTCTTAAGTTTGTGTTTAGTATAAGCAGGTTCGGGTCAGCTTTGGGTTGAACCCATATACTTGTTTAGCTACATAGGTCGTGTTCTGGTCGAACACGTCGGGTTGGTAGGTTGACCCGTTTGACATATTTATATAATATTTATAAATATTGGAATACTTATTGCTCATTTGGATGTTTATCATATTAATTTTAGAGATTGAATGTATTTTTTTACCTTTTTTTTTGTTTTGAATATTTGGATATGCGGTTCACTATCCGAACCCGTATCCGAAATTTCGGATACGGATTCGGATAGTGAAAATTAACTATCTGAAATTTCAAATATCCGAATTCGGATATCCGGTTTTGAACACCCCTAACCATTACGTTGGAAGACGAACAAGGACATAGTGCTGGCTCTAGCTCATGTCAACGTGAGTAAAGATACGATCCCGGGCCGGTCTTGGACTTTTGGAAACACGATAAGAACGCATTTCCAGTTGATGGTTAGAGATGACACGCATACACAAGATATGCTCACGTCGGAATGACGCGATTTGAAGATGAAAGTAGACGAGTTCAAAACAGGCTACTAGAACATTGACCTACCAGACACGGTAGATGAATATAAGAAGATACGAGAAACACTTATCGAGTACTTTCAATCGTACAAAACCGATTCCAAACATCTAAAAGTTTGGGCTGTTTTGAAGAACAATAATAATTAGTTTGTATTTGTTTATGTTTTTTGTTCTTCTTTTTCTAAGTTTTTGTAATGTTTTTTTTTAGTGAAATGAATGGTTTCTTATGAAATGTATTTGTTATGTTTTTTGTATATGAAAAAAAATAAACATTAGGCTTATTAATAGGGGGAATAGCATATATCTCCCTACTTTGAAACAAAGTTGCATATTTTCCTAAAACACAAGTTTTTAATCATGATTTAAGGATATATCCAATTATTAAGTTTAGAAGAAGATATATGCAAATTTCTTTTTTTTTAAATTTATATAATATAATGAACTTAAATTCAATTAGTATAGTACACGAGTTAGAGTGGGGGAGTGGTAGTAGAAATATTATGTAGAACTAGTAGAGTGATTATCAATTATCAATTTATTAAATTATCAATTAAAACTAATTACCAATTTTGTCCAAAGCGAAATTTTTATTTCAAATAAATTGATAAACTTAATGTAGATTTGATAAATTTACTCAATGATTTGAGTCTTTTTAAGGAAACAAATCAACATTTTCCAAAAATAATTAAATTTTTAATGTATTAGAATTATCAATTAATGTTTTATAAAAAGTTTATACGTAATTCATAATTTTCAAAACTTTTAACCATTTTTTTTAAAATTTATAAAATATCATGAACTTAAATTCAACCCGTATAGTATACGGATTAGGGTGGGGGAGTGGTAGATTGCTAATAGAAGTGGTGAAGTGGTATAGAAAAAGTAGAAACGGGGATGGCCCACAAAAAACTGACACAAAAATCAACAAAACCAACGGCTACATGTAGCGTGAAATGTAGCCATTCATAATAACACAGGGCCAGGTTGCGGTGTGTCCACGAAAGCCGCCCAATAAAACGGGGGCTGGTTGCGGTGTGGCCGCGAAAGCTGCCCAAGCAGAGAAGTTAGCCGTGGGGTACTCAGAAGCAGGGGCGGATCCAGGGAAACAATTCAGGGGTAGCGTTAAAAAAATATATTTGTCGGGACCAACGGGGGTTCGGGGGCAGCGCCCCCCGAAAAAAAAAATAGGTAATTAACGGGCTTTTGATTATATTTTCAAGTTAGGATTTAAATAAAAACAATAAAAAAATTTCGAGAGGTAGCGTAAAATAATTTTAGGGATAGCGAAAAATTTATTTCAGGGGTAGCGAAATATCGAAAACAAAAAAATTACACATCACAGTAAAAGTTCAGGGGTAACGGGCACTACCCCTGAGCTCTTAGTAGCTCCGCCCTGCTCAGAAGTAGATATTTTGTATGTTTTAAAAATATAATTGAACTAAATCCTACTAAATATCTATATATAACAGAAAGTAGTGTAAGAATTTAAAACATATAAAGGAGAAAATATTATTAAATTTTAAGCAGATATGTAACAGCATGCACATTAATTATCCTACGGTGTTTCCACATTTAGAGGCATGTAACTCACTTTATGTATTAAAAATGGTAAAAATCTATAAAGGGTGGCAAATATATTGCATTAAAAATTGGAATTACTAGACGTAATTATAGATGTGATCACATGCACCATGGCATGCTTTGATTCCTTTAACAAAAGCTAAAAAATCGCCCCCCAAAAATTACTATCTTTAAAGTTAAAAATCTAATTAGGAGTTATCTTGAAGTTAGGAATTAGTTATTAGTTATTAGGGGGCGGTATGGTTACGGCTTGTCTTCCCTTGTAGCTTCGCAGCTTCGCCAATCAACCACACCGCCATTTGCGGTTTTCTTTTTAGGTTTTGCGGCTATTTCTAGCCGGATGAAGCCGTGCCATTTTGTGTGAGAATTAAAGATTTTGAAGTCTTGAGGCTTCAATCTTGAAGCCTTTCCACCATACACACCAACAAAGAAGCCTAAAGCTTCAAATTTCTCTTCCCTACTTGCCACATTTCTATTAGTTAATATGGTTTTGAAGCCTAAGGCTTTAACACCAACCATACCCCCCACCCTTAGTTATATAAAGCAAACTACAATGGATTAGGAACAGTAACATTCTTGTTTCATTAGTGATATAAGTGGATGTCACGTGACACCAGGGCCGGAGCTGAGGATTTAGAGGCCTTGTTCAAGCTAAAAAAAATGGACCATATTCGGAAAAAAACTTGCAAATAAAAAAAAGTTTTTAAATAAAGAAAAAAAATAAGTAATAGCAATAAATATAAGAAAATTTTATAGTTTTAAAATGGCATTCTATGAAGTTAACTAATAATTGTGCAAACCTAGTATAATAGAAAATTAATTTTTCATACCTCATATCCTCTAATTTATATATAATATTTTAAAAATTATGCCCCCCTTAAAATTTCGGGCCCAGATCCATCACGCTTCCCGCACATGCTCAACGTCTCCTCTACATGGCACGCATAAGCCTTTTTTAGTTTCTTATTCAACGGTAACAAATTAATTAACACATGATTTGGTATAATCATGTCAGTTTAGCACTTGTTAGTGGTATGATAGGTACAATTATGTATCATAACTTTTATGTCGTAGCCTCAGTACTTTAAACGTTTGGGTCATTACACATTCTATTTATTTTTGTTTACGTTACGTAGCATTATAGCAATGTAATTGTTTTATGTGTCTACGGATTTACGGTATCTAAGTTTTTACAAGTACGATTTCCATATTACAACAGGTACATTTAAGGCGGTTACATTACACACTTCATATAATGAATATAATTGTATTATAGGTGTGCATTTTATAGTAAACTACAATGTTGTAACACACTTATTATGTTATGTGGTAAGCCTAAATGGAGAAAGTTATAAATATAAAACAATTTAAAAAATAATAATCATGTCTTGCTACATGCAAGCTATGATTAGAAATAATCTTATAATTCATAATGAGATGTATTTTGTTTATAGTTAAGTTAGATATATTTTTCCTTTTTTTTATCTACAATGAAGTAAACAAAATAGAATGATGGAATTGCCCTAACCACATGCTTTATCGGGGACCATGAAGAGAGCATGAGAAGATCCCAAAAAGTAATTGAAAAACGGAGAGGGGTTAATCTTGTTAAAAAAAAATAACATCTTGGTTATAATTACTAGGTTAAATAAACAAACAAATAAATAAAGCGCTTAAACCCCACAAATATAATAAGCTGCATGGTGGTTTACAGTAGTTAATTAACTTTCTTTTATAAAGAACATCTTCCATTTCTTGGGCACCGCAATTGTTCCTCACTTTAATCCTTTAATCTTTGTTATAAGAGTAAGTACGCTCATCTTGGGTGGTGTAGACACATACCTTCATAAATAAAATAACTTTAACATGGCAGGATTTTTTTTTTTAACATGAGATGATCATCTCATAGGGGTATGGCTCATAATCTAGAGGGGGTTCAGCCTAATTAGTGTTGGTATTGTAGACACCAAATCTAATTATCTAAGATGGTTTAGTGAGCTAAGAAAATTTTGATTGAAATGGATAGTGATGAGATATTCCCTCACAAACGTCTAGTTCGTAGAAAAAACAAATATAAGACGGTTCGATTGCAAGCCAGAGACGAAAGTCACATTTCAATGTATGATGATAGAGTGAGTTCGATATTGTGAATATTAGAACTCTTTCTTTTCTTTGGATAAAAAAATAAGAGTAAGTGTCTCTGTTTAGATTGGAATAAGTGGTGTCGTTTTTTATTCCCTTATAATCATATTCTCTAGCTCTTTGCTAGTTTTTTAATTAAGTCGGCCGTTCAAAAAAAAAAATTTTGATACAGACATGAAGCCTAAAGAAATTACATACAACATAGAGAAATGGTAGATATACCGGAAGTATGTAATTTTCCGAGGTTTTTCTAAATGTTAAAGAAGACGAAAGAAAATTAATCTACTATGTTCAATCTGAAATTCCTGAAGAAATTTCCCCATCTCTGAAGTTAACATTAACAACTTAAGGAAGCAATCCTAAGCGTGTTACCTCTGGTTTTAGCTCGATCAATCCTGAAACGCTTAATTCTTTCAATGTGAAAAACCCGAAGATAGAACCTCCCGATGAGAAGAGAAACACTACCCTCTACCCGTAAAAAATTTAGGTAGAGGTGGGTCTGGCTGAAGACCCCAATAAAAATTTTTGCGCTTCTTGGGAGGGAACCCAATTTTAATGTCGATTATCTTTCATTTTTATTTTTTAGCGTGTTTAAATCTGATTGAGTTTTCTTTTCGAATCCATCGTTTCAACTAATTCATATTAGTTGGAATTGTCCTTTCTCTCCACCTCTATAATTCAAGTGATCGGATCTGCTTAAAATTACACGAAAGTAACTTCTGTTAAGGATTAATTTTTGGGCACCGTAACTGCTTGTTACTCTGTAACGGTTCGTTAGGATGAATCGTGTAACGCCTCGTTACCTCGTAATGGCTCGTTACTGACCTATTTGTTCTTATAAATAGAAACCCTTCAGACGGCTACCTACGAACCCTAAATCGAATTTTCGATCCCAGGGGCGATTTCAATCATTCTGGAGAACTGGGTTCGAGTTACTTTCATCATTCATCAACCGATTCGAGAAAGGTATCATTCGATTGAAATCTCGTTAGATTTTCCTGTTTATGTTTAAGGGCTGGATGTTTCTTTACCCCATCTAACTTCTTTAAGTCATGTATAGTCCTGATCATCACACTTAACCCTTTAAGTTTTCAATTTTTCTTCTTGATGATCGTTGTAAAGGATTAAGTGTGGGGATGACAACAAGTTCCCATCCCCAATTCACGTTCTAAGCTAATTCCATGACCATACTTAACATTGGCCAGTTTCTGAACTTTTCAATTTTTTTGCGAAATTAGCTCTAATGGCTTGTTAGCATTCCTTTACAGTATATGGTATAACACCTCGTTAGAGAGTAACGGGTCGTTACGATCATATAGTTTCAATCTCCAGTTTTTATATATTCGTTGTTTTAATGTATAGATGTCTGGAAAACATCCGATTGAGGAACTTGTACCTGTGAAGAGTTATACTTATGAAGTTGGTCCTTCTGGAAAGGATAGGGCAAGACCTAAGAGGAGTAATATAATTGAGCAGCACTAAAGAAGAACGGAGGCCCTACGAACCTTCAATGCTTTGTGTGGTCGCCTTACACTCATGGAAGGCAAAATACTGAAAAGGATTAGGACTCTTGCTCGAGTCACTTACAAGCTTCAATAGAAGGTACAAAAGATCGGGGCAGTTCTGATGATTGAAAAGATACAACAGCATGAGATGGATACCCTGCAGGCTGCTTTTGGTGAACTTTCTTCATCAGAAGAGTCCGATAATGAAGATGCTTAATGATCTCGTTTATGTTATTCTATCTATCTTTTCATTGTTAGACTTCAAGTACTCGATTCGTCAATTGGATTGTTTGTTTTTGACATCTGCTATCTGATTTATGATATATGACTATGATTGAATAAACAGACTATTATGTTTTCTTTATTATGCTTTCATTATATGTTTAGGGTAAACCTTTTTATTTTTCTTTTTCGTGTGAACTTTATGTTTTGTTTTCAAGTATGTGATAGCAAAGCTAAACATGGTTAAAGAACTGGTACTCTCATGGAATGCATAAGTGCAAGCACGAGGGTTAATGAAGAAAGTCAGAACTTCAATTTCACCAGTAGTCAAGCTCGTCATCTCTTTCCTTTATATCTTATGGTTTGCAGTATTCTCAAGTACATTGAGGACCATGTACGATTCTAAGTGAGGGGGATGAGAAACTCGCCTGTGTTTTACATTTTCATTGGTCAATTAGCAACAAAAAAAAAAAAAAAAAAAATTGCATGCTAAACTTTTTTTTCACAGCTAAAATTTAAGCTATCAACTGTCTTTGTAAGTTTCGAGTAACTTCATAACTCTTTATGCCGACTGAAGTAAATCTTTCCACCATCCATTAATCACTAATACAAATCTAAGCATGTGTTTTAGACCCTTATGCATGGCTAAGTCCTTAAAATTGTTTATTAAAGTTGACTAGACTTTTAAAACTTACACAATAATTCCAGTGTGCGTGTACGGGGGAGGAAGCCTAAATATTCAACCAAACTTAAACCCTTATTCATTATGTTTCCATGGTGAGATTTTTTTAGCCTTAACAAGCTTTTCACTCGTTGGGTACTTGGGTTTTATATTTGTATAACATGAGAGAGTGCCACATGTGACCTACTTCTCGAACTTGATATTTGTATACATTACGAGACTGCACCTTTCAAAACAAGCAAAATTGATAGAGGCAAAACCTTAGGATAAAACCTTTTTCTTTTGAACCTTCTTTTTTTTTTCTCATTTTCATTATTGATCAATTATCAAATTACCCTTAGTTTACCCACTTTGAGCTGTATTACCTTTTTGTTTGTTCACCCTATTATACCCTTAGCCCACAACACTATTTTTCATTTTATACCCCTTATCTTTGGAAAGATTATCTGATTTAGTATGTTAGCTAAATAATCTTGGCTAAAGAAAAGTTACATAATGAATAAAGAAGAGAATCTATGAACTTAAAGATTCTTTTTCAAGTTTAGTTAAGTTTATTGTTTCAATTATGTTAGTAGTTAAAAATAATATGTCTTTATATATTCCAGATCTTTTACACCCGTTTTAACCTTTCTTCCAATTCCATTCCTTTTACCCCTTAGCCAATTAAAACCCTTAGCTAAGTCCTTTTGATTTGTAAGTTAATATTGTGTGTTAGTTTAATTATGATTGTTTCTCAAGCCTATGGTAAGGAAAGTCCATGGTTTGCAAATTGAGAACACTTATACATGCTAGTACATTATTATAAAGCATGAGAGGAGTGTACATTGTGATGAAGTCTGCTTGATTGTTAAGGAATAATCCAAAGGAAAGAAGTCTAGTGTTTGTTGTTTATGATTCTTAAAATTTCAAAAACTGTTTTTGTTTAGTAATTGCTCAGAGAACGCAAGCATGTGGGAGTAGTTATGCCTTTGTGTCTCTAATAATTTAGAGTTGTAACCATCAACAGCTATCTCGCTCAAGCTTTGTTAGGAAGGGTGGTATTGTAGTTTGAGGTTTGCTCAGGGACAAGCAAAGTTGAAGTGGGGGATGTTTGATGTGCTC
Source organism: Deinandra increscens subsp. villosa (assembly GCA_039602395.1). Lineage (NCBI taxonomy): Eukaryota > Viridiplantae > Streptophyta > Magnoliopsida > Asterales > Asteraceae > Deinandra > Deinandra increscens. The sequence goes on from JBCNJP010000025.1 coordinate 88,093,146, forward strand.
TAAAGTACACATCTATTTTATAGTTAAAAGTTCTCATTTGTTGATAGTTTATGCATTATTTTGGTCTATTTTACCTTTGTTTGGTGTAGAATGTCATAAACAGGTTTTTTAAAGGTGGTCAAAGTGATAATTGCGGATTTTAGAAGGTTTTATGGTGAAAAGTGATGAAAATTCGGAGTTTAACTTCTTTCGCACGTCACTACTCGTTATGATGTAACAACCCATTACAGAAATTTTGTCAAAACGCCGATTCGTTGATGTTTGTCGGCGCTCACAGCCCGTTGCGATCCTAATGGCTTGTTACGCCTCATTTCCGAAACCCTAACTTGTGACTATAAATGCATTTTGTTTTACATTCAATTAAGAGTTCCACGAAATTCTGGTTCTTGTTACCTGTGTTGAAGCTAGAGGAGTCATTTCTCGTCGATTGAAGATCAATTGGAGTGCTAATCAAGTCCTGAAGCCTTCTCGATTGAAGATTAAACAATTGTTTCCTCTCAGTTTGCGATTAATATGTTTAGTCTTGTCATTTCCGTTGTTATTTTCTGTTTTATAACTATGAGAGGCTAATCCTCTTGGATATCGTCTAAGACAATGTGATCAATTTGATATTTACCCATGATTTGACATTTGATCTATCTCATTACACAATGATCTGAGTATAACGTATGTGATTCTTATTGCATATCGGATTTGTGTTATTGTTTGCATGTTTGACCCATTCCTAGTAGTACTTAATTTTATTTGTGGTATAAACATGTTCTGCTTATCAAATTGATACTATTTCTTAGTTGTTATCTAACGATATCAATATGTGTTTAGGAACTCTAGCGAGCCTAGATAGGAATTGGTGATGATGTTCTTTCAATAGTCCATTTTGATTGAATGTGTCTTTATGTTTAGTTATGAATCTTAGCTTCCATGTCTTGGATCAAAAGATTAGTGAAGTATCTAGATATATTGCACATGTGATGGTATGTGGGTTGGTCATAATTGTTAGTCTATCATGGTTATTCAGAATAAGATTGGTCTATGGTCATAGGTCTTATATCATGTATTTGGTGTCTTATAACTAAGTCATTAAAATAGTGGATATGTGGTGGTTGTGGTTTAGCTGATGATTCAGGTGTCTAGCGATTCTGTATCCATAAGACAGTTTGGTTGTGATAGTTAGTTGTCAAGTTTAGGTAATGCTAAGTAGTGATCAGCCTTAGATGATATTTGTTTTCTTATTATTGTTTTCTTCCTAAAGTCATAAGCTATTTTAGTCATTAAGTACTGTGACAGAGTCTTGATGATTCTTCTTTAGTTAGCCATGATTACACCATTGCTTCCTTAGGTCGACCATGAGTTTTCTAAATACTCCTATACGATAGTGTGACGCCCACTCCTAGACTTGGCCCTAGGAGCGGTCACGCATCGGATTTACTCATGAACACAAGGTACAACAGAGATAACTAAAGCAGCGGAAATAAAAACTTTTATTCATATGCCAAGTATTACATAGTAAGAGAGACAAATACAAAAGAGAACTAAATATCTCCATGCCAGTTTTCAAAAATGTCTTCTCTTGATAGCTTGACATTGTCTTGATAGTATATGCCACCTAGCTCCTGCTCACATCTCAGCCTTCCCTTTTCGATCCGAAGGTCCAGCCTCATCTGACATACATAACTTAACAAGTCAGCTTACGCTGGTGAGTTCTACGTTTTGGGAAAACTTTACCTTTCGAAGGCACTTAGGTTTGTCAAGCACATTTCTGCAATTAGACAATCAAACACAAAGCATATAGCACATATATTCACATATTCTAACCTTGTGAATAAACTAACCTTCTGCTGCTTTGTCATCTTTGTCTCATATTAAATTTTATCTTAGGGAAATAGTGTTTCTACTTGCTTTACGAACACATCGTGTAGCAATGGTCCCTTTAGTTTTGATACTATATAGCTTTGACGCTATCTGGCTTTGACGCCACTTTAGCTTTGACGCTTTCTGGCTTTGACGCCGCTTGGTTTTGACACCATTGGGACAACACTATTTAACTTCTTGTTTCAGAAGCCCCTTACCCACCAATCTTTTCTCGATTACCATCATTAATCTATTCTACTAGAAACATCGAAATGGCAATTTATCTTCCTCTAATCATCACCATACAATCAATACATATAACATGCAATTACATCAATTGAGAGTATTTTCACAGAACGTTATGTATATCAGCCCAAAGTGGTTTAAAACATTTAAACAATTTAAAAGAGGGCTCATAGAACTCACCTTAGCTTTGCGAAGCTTTTATTCTTGGTTTAAGTTCTCGTGAATCAGTTTCTTAATTCCTTTAACGTAATGTCCCTATCAAGACATCCTAAAGGTTACAATTCACATTTAGGACTTACCCCATTATCCCAAAACCCAACTCATTATTGGTTAATATTCTTAATAGTCAAAATGACCATTTTGCCCCTTTTACATATTTTGTTATATATCTTTCACGTCTTTGCTCCTTAATGTTTACCGCTCGTGTTTCCTCATGACCGATCATTTAGCGGAATTACTATGAGGAATAGTCACGGGGTTTGGAATTTGGTGACGATCGTTACCGGCCGTGTAGGCGTCATTGACGACCATGAGGCGGAATTACTACAATCGTTACACCGAGTAATTTAATTATAAATTACCAAAATTTGAACTCATACATGTTTAATATATATGTAAACATGTTACCATACCAAAATTCAAGTCCTTATACCTTCCGGATTATTTTATATTAAATATCCATATTCCGAAACCCTAATTACCCATTTTTCTCGTTTCTATAGCAAAACTCATTTTTATACAGAACCATCTTAGGGTATTATCTATTATGACATTTTATAATATCCCTTAAAACGGCAAAGCTTAATTCAAAACCGTTTACTCGATTTGGGCAAAACAATGTCGTGAAAACCCTAATCTTGACCCGTTTCCAAAACTCATACCAAACCTTCACCAATTCTGAAATAAACTTAGGGCTTTCTTAAAACACATCAAATTAGGATTACCTACCAAAATTCAGAGCTTAATTCCCATCCGATCATCCAATTTTACCCAAACAAGCTCAAGAACCCTAATTTGAGCATAGTTTTAAAAATCATACTTAGAGATTGATTTAGCCAAAACTGAAAGAGGTTATTTTAGACCTTACCTAATAATGCTTGACTGCAGAAATTCGGATCTTAACTCTTCACCGTTTAAGAGAATTGCTCGTTTGAAGATTCTGCGTTTTCTAGGGTTTTCTATGGGGTTTTTGAGTGATTTCCAGCAGATTTTGATGAATTGGGGCTGCTATATATAGCCATTAGAGGCGTCCCATGGTCCTAACACGTGTATAGGTGAGTAATCAAGTTAATTTGACGCGTGGATGGTGATTTGGTGCTCAACAAGGCTGAAAACGTGGCTAATTCGCGACCAAACAACAATTCTGCATCTGTAGCTGGCTCGCGTATCGCGCCAACCATGCCTAGAGGCTTCGCGATACGCCTGGCAAGTTTGGGAAAATGGCAGTTTTGGTCCCTGTACTTTTTATTTGCATTTCAGCCCCCTAACTTCTACCAAACTGTTATTTTATGCACCGAACTCTTATAAAACATGATTAATAAAGTTTCTAAGGCTCGGGACACCCTCGATGATATACATATACATACGTATATATATATATATATATCTTTTGATATTTTACGTTCTAGCCCCTCAAACTTTCCAATACTTATCATTTCATGTTATGGGTCACATTAGGATATATTTTTACTATATTCTAAGCCTTAACATGTATATAATAGTTATAGATACGTATAATATCCTTATACGTTGATATCTTTATATAAATTGCACTTTTAACCCTTCTACTTTTCCATTAGCTACTAACACACGTATTCACATGTATATATCTATCAATTCACACATATATCATCATGTTATTTGTATAAACATATATTTATCTCATATTTTACCCATTAACTCATCCGTTTATACAAATTTCATCATTTTGGCCACTAAACACGTATTTCTAACACATGCGATTTATCTAATGCATAGTTTACCATTTTTATCAATCAAACTTACGTATTGATAATATAGACACGTATTTACTTAAATATATCATGTACCTTTGAAATTGGGGTGTTACAGATAGCTAGGTCAACATTTCTATATGCATGCGTAGAAGAGTATTTAGGTTATAAATTTAAAGGTCATTTTTGCAGGCAATTCGATATACATCTCCCACGCATCAATTGTGGATCTACATTTGCACATAAAGGGATATCACTAAACACACTATGGTTGTTTATATTTATTACTTTATGTTTCATGATTTGCAACTGGACGCTTGGTGGGCGATCTAGAGATTGTCTAGATCGGTTCGTACACACGCTTCTACCATAGTTTGTATCTGATCTAAAATTTTAAAACCCATGCATGTACAAAACCCAACAAGCCCTTGTAGGATAGATCCATTATTAGTTTACCGGCGACATCTTTATTTACTCGAAGAATGAAGGAGATAATGCATACCATTAGAAATGTTAAAGACATAGGAATGATAATCTGAATGCTAAATTCTCTAAGTGTCTTCTGGCTACGAGGGGTTCATTTCCTAGGCCATGCTGTGAACACATATGATATCTTGGTCTCTCATCGTAAGTAGAGACAGTTATGAAGTGTAGTCCACTAAAGAAGCCTTATGAGATTATCAAAACATAAAGTAATAGGCTCATTCGTATAACATATAACTTTTAGGTTCTAGACTCGGTACTTCAATTGTTTGGATCATTACCAGTGGTTTAATATGTATAGTTATGTAACATAATCTTTAAATCCTAAGTTTTATGGTAAACATACTTTTTTTTTTCTATCGAACTGTAATTTAATCGTTTGGGTCGTTACATGATTATTATTTTTTTTAGATAGCATTATAGCAATGAAACTGCTTTGTATATCCATGACATTATGCAAGTCGAAAATCTAGTTGTTTTCAAGCTATAAGTGTTACAACTTCGTATTAAAAAGGAAATTGAAAGAAAAATGCAGGTGATCATAAGGGACGGTTGGTGGTTAGATGGTGACAGGATGACCAGTAGAAAAGAATGAAGGAATAACGATATAAATCTAAAATCATCATAATATAAATTCTGTAAGATTTTTATTTATAACCGTTTTGATTGAAGGATATCTACTAGAATGCTCCATTAGAGGTCTAATCATAACATTTTAATCATTATCTAAGTAAAATACTGTTTTGTTACAAACTTCAAAAATAAAAACCAATTAGTATTCGGGTAGTTTTAAAATAAAAGTAAGAAATCCATATACATTCGTCTGAAAGTTGTCAATAAAAGATATAGAAAATCTAACTATATATAAAAAAGGAATTGAATTCTGTATATTGGATTTCTTGCAATAGCAACTATTATCCTTCATCCTGTATCCAAGAAACCCCCTTCATTCAATGAGGACAACTTTTCTACGTTACAAGCAGCTGTCATTTTATTATTTTTAATTAATATGTGCTATTTTTAACATGCTTGTCTTTTGGCCGTCTCAACGAACACCTAAATTTGATTTCATAGTGCTGAAAAAGTACACTAAGTACGTGATTCAAGAACAATTTAAGCAAATAATCTAATACCATTTCGAAATTGGAGATCATTGGAGTGACATTCAATTATTATTCTGATTTAAGCCGTTTAACCCTAAAGCTAACCCTTTTATCTGAAAAAGAAAACATCTGAAATAACAACCCTAAGATGTTTTACTCTTTTAATTGTTTTGGCCTCTAATAATATGAGCCATAGATGTCAAAACTATACTTAAATAAATAAAAATACCAGGGGGTTTATTTGTCAGAAGTTCGATTCCTTTTTGAGTTGAAAGTGTTCAATGGCCTAAACCACAAGGGCCAAAATAGAAATTTACTCTTCACTTTTTATATTAGACGAAAGTTATTTGGGTCGAGTTCGGGCTCTCGACCTAACAAATTATGGATTATAATACAAGTTGACCTTAAACCATTTCCTTTTACAGTGGTGTAATAGACAATGAGGACTCTCGATCACTGAATTCAAGGTCAAGTATTTTGGATTGGTTGTACGAGTGGCAGAGACATGGACAGTGATATAGCACACCGTGTACATGCAACTTGATGTAAGTGGAGAACAATCGTAAGAGTATAGTGTGACAAGACGATGCCGCTAAGATTAAAGGGGAGATTTGTATGGAGTTCCAATTTGATTGGCTATGTTATATGAATACTATCGCTAGGCAGTCAAGAAGACACAAAAGCGCAACCGGGAAGTGAAAAATATGAGGATTCTCAGGTGGATGTGTTGGAATACCATGGTTGAATGGTTTAGAAATGATGTTTTTCGTGAAAATTTTGGGTGACTTTTATCTTGGATAAGATAAATAATGGGATATGGAGATGGTGTAGGCATGTGAAGACAAGAGATATGACGGTGCCAGTACGAACCGTAAAAACCATCATAGTGGAGTGGAGGAGCAGAGGCACACCCATGACTTGGTATGAGAAGATGATGAAGGATTGCTAAACTTGCACACCTCTAAAAACAAGATTGAAGATAGTAGTTATCAGACAGATCGGATAAAAGCTATGGATCTTTAAAAGAGTGTGTAGTGTCTTCTAAATTTTTTTCCTTGGGGGATTAACTATTCCCACACATTGGTGAAAGTAGGAAAATCTTGTTGAGTTTTCTATTGATCTCGCCTCAATATATAATTACAATTGTTTGAGTAATACTAATTATTACAATGATTTCCGGAATATTTTCTAAATAAATACAAATAAAGATAATATACTAATACACTGCAGCAATCAAAACGGGTGGCTCTCGGATGTTGAGACTGGATCGGAAATCGTCAAACAAAACCTAATTAGGTAATCCTTCAGTAAAGATGTCGGCTATCTGATGTCGAGAAGGTACACGAAGCACTCGATTTTTGTCCCTGAGCCACCTTTTCACTAACAAAGTGTATATACTTTTCGATGTGCTTTATAGGTGATGCTAAACAGGATTACCGGTGAGATAAATTGCATTAACATTGTTACAATAGACAATAGAAAGACCGTGTTGGTGGATATTGCAGCTTAAGTAATAAATTACGCAACCGACACACTTCTGAAACAACATTGGCTAGCCCCCTGTATACGACTTCAGCACTAGAGCCAGATAATATTGGTTGTTGGATGAACAAGAAAGCATGTTATCCGCCATGTACACACAATAACCCGATGTTGAGTGATGGGTCCCTCCCCCACCCCCAATTGACGTCTGTATAGGCAAGTAGAGACGAGGAAGCCAAAGGAGTATTGTAGAGACCGAAGCTAGAGGTACCTTGGACATACCTTAAAATCCGTTTTAGAGCATTCAGATGTGCAAAAGTGGGTGAATGCTTCTGGATACAGATTAGCTACACAATGTACGAGATATTTGGTCGGGTAAAAGTTAAATACTTTAGTGCACCGTACAATTGGCAATACTCAGTGTCGTCGGGGAGGGGTGAACCAGTTTTGGATCCGAGCTTCTGTTGAGTATCGACTGAAAGGTCGACTCGCTCGATGATCTCTAATGCATATTTTGTTGAGAAAGGAAGAGTGATTGGCCGGATTTAGTAATTGCAATGCCCAAAAAAATAACTAAGTGGTCCAATGTCCTTCATTACAAACTCGTTAGAGAGGTGAGCCATAAAACAAAGACTAAGGGCATCGATTGACGTGACAAGGGTGATGTCGTCAACGTATAATAGAAGATAAGCACACTCTTTCCCGTTTTAGTAGATAAAAGGAGAGTGATCACTCTAACTATGCTCGAACCCAAAAGTGTTGATATAATCCGAAAACTATTGATACCAAGTGTGTGGTGCTTGCTTCTGCCCGTAAAGATATTTACATAGTAAGCAAACATGATCTGTGTAAGTAGTGTCGTACAAGCCTATGGGTTGATGTATGTATACCGTTTCATGGAGGCTACCATGTAAAATGCATTCTTAACTTCAAGTTGGTAAATCGGCCCAGAATTGAACACGGAAAGACTTAATACAGTGCGGATGATAGCCGGCTTGCCAAGAGGACTAAAGGTTTCCCTACAATCAACAAAAATCCCAGGTCCTATTTCTAATAAGAGCTCAAAATTCATCGGTCATGATGTTCCGTCAATCGGGGTTGGATAGAGCTTCAGTGGGTGTTTTGGGTAGGGTGTGATGGAGGGGTGGGTTGGGCGGAATGCAATCGGGGTGGGTGTGGGGTCCGAAACAAGGATGGGGAGATAGTTTGGTGGATAGTAATTGAAGGATGAGTGGTAGGGAAAGTAATTGGGCTGACCCTAGTAGGCGTATTTGGTGAGGGAGGGTATGGGCCAGAGTGGGCTGGGGAGTGGGGCTATGGCCCGGGCCGGTTGATAGGCTGCTAATGGAAGAGCCAGCCTTGGAAGGGGAACCTATTTGGCTAGAAGGGGTAGGAACATATGTGGGAGGGGTGAGTGTTGTATGTGACGTGAGCCACTAAAGTGAATCGTCGTTAGGAGCGAGCAGAAGGGTAGTAGTAGGTGGTTTAGGAGTTTTAAAAGGAAAGATGATTTCGTTAAAAATGACATGTCGGGACAAGATGATTTGACCTGTGGTAAGTTTGTAGAATTTGTAACCACGATGTGATGACGGATGACCGAGGAAGAAACAAGGGGTTGAACGATGAGATAGTTTGTTAATAGTGGGAGGAGGAAGAAACGGGTAACACAAACAACCAAAATACGCAAGGTACGTTTGTTCCATCTAATGAGCTTTCGTCTCCTCAAATGGTCTACAATACGCAAGGTACGTTTATTCAAAAGAGTTAGAAAATACACTTTCAATAGAAAGAGTTTTCATAAAATCAAGTGCACTTACCTTAAGGTAAGTATATAAACACATTATTACTAACTCACCAAAGACTTGTTTTTCCCAAGTAAGTGTAAGATTGTAGCCAAGTATAAACATGGCTTTAAGAATTTGCTTAAAAGAAGATGAAAGATTTATAAACAAATGCAAAATCAAATTTTATTTAAGATAAATTTCTTACAATCTTGACGAATAGCTACAACACCGAAAATAAAAGCTCAAAAGATGGTTAAAAAGAGTGAAAACGAGAGTGAAGCTTGAGCTAAAGCTTGAGAAATGGGAGGAGAAGTGGCTGCCTTTTATAAGCAAAAAATGGAATCGGGCACGGGCCGTGCCTGGCAGGGTACCAGCCGTGCCTGTCAGTCAATCGTCTGGAATCTTCATTGGTCAGAGACACGGTCTGTGTAGGATCAATGGCACAGGCCGTGTGTAACAGTAGTCAGGGGAACGGGCTATGTGGGATCAGTGGTACGGGCCGTTTTGTGTCAGGAGCCAAAGTCAACTCTTCTGAGCTTCGTTGGGTGCATGCACGGGTCGTGTCTGGCTAGGCACGGGCCGTGCCCAAGTTAAAAATCCGGAACTTTGCTTGTTTCTTGGTGTTTTCTTCATAATTCCGTTCCTTTGGTGATTTTGGACATGGACAACACTAAAATCTAAAAAGGAAACATTATTTCGTAGTTTCAGTGATAGTTAATTAGTTTTTGTCCATTTTGTAGGGAATATTTGGGTATAAAACATGTATATTTGATTGTACATCATTTAGGATCCATGGACTAGGATGACTAGAGACCGAAGAAGCAAAAAGAAAACCAAACGGAGGGTGGTCGGAAATCTTGAAGCTGGGGGCTTGGGTTTCTTGGGAGGGATGGAGGATCAAAGTGTGACATCATGAAGGTTAAAATATTTTGTTGAATTTTTCATTGATCTTACCTCAATATATAATTACAATTGTTTGACCTATACTAATAATTACAATGATTTCCGGAATATTTTTTAAATAAATACAAATACAAATAATATACTAATAATAGGGTTGTTTTTGACACTTATATTGTAGTCTAATGGTAAGGGGCAACACATTATTAATGGAGATCAATGTTTAAACTTTGGCAACTGTGAAATTTGATGAAAATTAAAATTTGTTGTTAAAAAAAAATAATAGTGTTGCTTTAGCCTAAATAATGCATTAGTATTTTCTTGGTGTATGGAGTTTTTATGAGGGGATTTATGATACATTATTCTTGTCTCTTGTGTGTTTTTTTACTTGTTACTATTGTAATTCTCTCACCATTTTACGTTGTTAATTGTTTAGTGCTATTATTGGTAGTACGCTTTTGTTTGCTATTGTTTCATTGCACATGCCACACTTTATGTTCTTTGTTATTGTTTTAACTACATACCAAACTTGACATGTCAATAGAATGTTTTTGGAGCCACCAGTCTCAACACAAGCAACCTTTCTATAGACCGGAGCAAAGGCCATTAATTACCTACTCCCCAACCATACGTAGAGGGCTATAGTTTTGCTATATTTTATTAGAAATTTGGGAACTTGGATTATCCAGAAAGCGTGAATCACTTTCGAAATGAAAATCCCGATGCTTCACTCGATGATATCAATCGGATACGATCTGGACTATTTGATGGAGCTAGAGATTTTTTGAATATGAAGAACGAACTAGAATTCTTACGTATGACCAAATTGATCGATTATACAGGGAGCTTCTATCACATATGCACAACAGTTCGTTATATTGTTCCATGATCGGACGTGAATCCACCAGTTTGTAATTGTTAAACTTAATAACCAGAAGCATCCTTTGACAATTATTTGGATTCCAACCCATCCCACAATAATTTTGCAGATTCGATATTTTGGTAGATATCAAATAAGGAATCAGACATACCATTCAATATGTGACTGCGGCAGATGTAGTCATTGTTCTCCCATTTGCAGCGTCTGCGAGTCTATTCTACAATTTCATCAGAGATTTCTTCTGGTAGGGGAGTAGATAACACGTATGCAACTTTTGGAGTAGTGAGATAAAAGTACATCTTCTTTTGCCAATGTCTAAAGTCCCGGCCTTCAAATTTCTCCAGTTTGTCAAATCTCGAAGCCATCTCCTTCGCAGATTGTCAATTGCCATTTTTCAACAACACAGTATTGAACTATAGAAAGCGCGAATCATTTTCGGATTAAATATCTCGATGGTTCACCCGATGATATCAATTGGAAACAATCTGGACGATCTGATGGACCCAGAGAATTTTTTAATATGAAGAACGAACCAGAATTCTTACGTATGACCAAATTGATCGATTATACAGGGAGCGTGTATCATAAATAAATGTCAAAAGCAATTATTTTAATTTTGAAATTTCGAATAGAACTGTAATATTTACACAATTAGTCCTTGCGGAAATAAATAGTCAATTTTCAAACAAAATAATTTTCTAGTGCAATTTTCTCCGCCCCTTAGAACCCGTTCTCTCGAGGGTGCTACCCCCGAACCCCAGCCAAGGGGGCGTTGCCTCTTTGGAACCCCTTTCAAGGTTCCCGACTTACAACCTTATTGATACGGGTGTGCAACACCGCGTATCTTCGAACCCGACCGATATAATTTACAAGTCACATTAGTCAATAGTCAATTCAATTACACTAAAATAGGATATATTTGAGATTTTACTTGTTAAAAAGTACATTATTTAAAAGATATAAATAACAATTAGAGAAGTGATTTCAAAATAGATAATAATCAAAGCATCATATATAAAAACCAAAAATGCATAACCTCGTATTTACAAATTTGTTAGAACTAAGCACAATGTACATTACATACACATGATGAAAGAGATGTCTAACTAGCCAAGGATACAAGTTGGTGCCCAAAATCCAAACTTCCGGGGTTAGTATTGCTATTTTAGTCAACAAACATGGAACGAATTAAAGAAACATAGTTTTACTTACCTCGTCTTCTAATTTTTAAACCTCTTTTTCAACTTTTTTTTTTAAGAAGATAAAAAAAATACGATCTTGTATCATATAACTTTACTGATGCGATACAATAAACCGAATATAACTGTTGCAAATGACATGTTGTACCGTAATCATCAAATTGATCAAGGTTGTCATCTACAACTGTTTATTGTGTTTATTGTATTATATCAGCAAAATAACATGATTTGAAGATCCTATTAGATAAAATCTTTTTTTTTCTTGATATCTTTCGGGGTTTGGTCACCGGCAAACATAGGATTCACTCACACACATATAATAAGTAGATTGGCAAGAACAATTTACAACCCTTGATCTTCTTTGGTGCTAGAATCGGAGGATAGAGATTTGAAAATAATCGGTGCACCATATTGGGGGTAGAGGAGCATCAAGACCGTTGGCGCGTGTTGATACTTTGGAGACAATCGAAAAGAGAATCTTTGCAATATGATGGCAAGTGTCAATTTTGCTTGTAACATAGCTAGATTTTGTCCGATGCACGTACGAACCCCGATCCCAAAAGGGATGAACGACCCTGGATGTTTAGCTGCCCGAGCTATTCCCTCTGAGAACCTGGCCGGGTTGAATTCATTCGCATCGTTTCCCCAAGTTGCTTGATCGTGATGAACCGCCAGGATTGGGATAAGAAGCTCGGTCCCACCCGGAGGCCTTGCACCCTCCTAATTGTACATCTGTTTTCGCGCGTCGAATCGATGCGACAATTGGAGGGTACAATCTCAAGGACTCATTGAGAATCATTGTCATCTACACATGTGAATATGAGATCATGTCAAGTAAGTAAAATGTGAAAAATAATTGTTCTAAAATACTCCAAAAATAATTTGTTCCATATAGGGGCAATTCCGTCTTTTTACACTACTAGAAGACAAAATGTAATTTTAGCGTGAGAGAGAGAGAGGGAGGGAGTACCATCTTAAACTTGGAAACATCATCCTTGGTAGGAATGTCACGTGCTCCGCACACCTTCAGCACCTCGTCACGTGCCATCACCTGCCACTGTGGGTGCATCGCTAGCAATACCGTCGTCCACGTCAGCAGGTTGGATGTCGTCTGTTCTCCGGCGAAGAAAAAGCTCTTACACTCCTCCGCAATGTCACGTGCCGTGATGGCGGCGGCCGTCGCCGGCGACGAGTTCTCCGACTCCTTCGTACTCGCTTGAATCATAAGCCCAAGTAAATCCTTAGGCCCATTTTCCATATTTTCTTTATCCCAATTTTCCCTTCTCCTCTCAATCACCCTCATCAAACATTTCTTGATTTCCCTCTCTAATCTCCAAGATTCCCTATTCCTTTTTGTGGGAAGAAATCTAAAAAACATATAAAATAATTTATAATTAAAAAATATTAAACTTTAAATAATTTCATGGGGATATTTTAATTTTAATAAAAGTTGGGATTGGGATTTAAGGGATGTGACATGTACCTATAACCCGGGATTGTGACCTTTTGAAACGCTTCAGCGGCCAAAACCATTTGTTGTGCTTGTAACTTAAAAATGTGTTTTCCGTCTTCGTAACTACTACCAAATGCGGTTCGTGTGACGGTCTCCTCGGTTAAATTTTGGTACCATTGCGATACTTCGATCTCGACTTCATCGGAATTCGACATGTCCAACCATTTTTCCAACATTCCTACCACGCTCCTCGTGGCCATGGGTATAAGCAACTACAATAACCGAAAAATAGTTTAAACAATAAGTTTACTTTAGTTGTAGTAAATAAAATAATGTAATAAATGATTGAAAACTGTTAAAAAAAAAAAAGAAGTGAAAGTAAAGCTTTACTTTGAGATTCTCCATGTGAAAGGTGGGAGTGATGATTTTTCTGTGGAGTGCCCATTTTTCACCTTTGAGGCTAAGGAGACCATCACCTTCAAGTTGTTTGATAAGAGGGTGAGCCTCATTTTTCTCATAGAATTCTGATTTCGAGCTGAAAACCTCTCGAATAAGATCTGGTTCGGCTACTGTGAGTCGAACCGTGGGTCCAAACCATACCAGAAAAGTTGGACCTATAGAAAATTGATTCAAATTTATCATTTAGTACAAGAAGAGAAATTTATTTTTAACTTTTTTATCACAAGTTTTTTACACCATCATGGTAAGTGGCATATAGCTAGAAGTGGTAAGCATCAAGTTAAACGAAAAAGGGTGGTGAGAAGGAAACAAGACATGAGCCACTAATTTCATGAAGTTGTGAAGTTGTACCGCTAGAGAGAGAAAGAGAGAGAAAGAGAGAGAAGACAACTCAAGGACTATGCCACTATCAAACAGAGACAAGTTCATTATCAAAAGCCAGGCTTCCCACAAAAATCTAAAAGAATTATAAGGACACAAGGGAACAGAAAAGGAAATGATAACTCCATGACTTTACATTTAAAGATTTTAAAAATTCATAATTTTTATCCTTAATTAACACATAATTCTCCACCCCATTAACATGTTCTTATATATATATACATACAGACATATATATATATATATGTATATATATTGAAAGATGTATATCAAGATGGAGATGAAAGAATATATGCATCCAAGTTAAAGAGGTGGCCTAAAAAGCTACCTCCATTTGTTGTCATGAATGCTATAAAGTGGGGAAACATAAAAACTCATCTTTTGAAAAAAGACATCATCACATGAGGACATTTCCAAATTCCCATAAATATAGGTGGCCTCATGGAATTTGAATAAAAGAATAAACAAGATTGAGAAAAGTGAAAACCCCATGTCATTTTAAGCAAGAATAGCTTAAAAATTATCCAAATTTTGATGAAATGGCAAAATTGTCAAGACCCAATGTTCCTAATGACCAAGATCATGTAGGTCCTGGGTTTAATCCTTCTTCTTGACCTATTTGTAACCAAATCATGCCAAAGATTTGAACTTTGAAACTCTATGAAAGAACCCATGTCAACTTTTGTTTATGGGTTCAAAGAATTGAACTTTTTCTTGACCCCATTGAAGATATGGTCCAAATGGACAACTTTATGAACCCAAAAGGGAAAAAAGACCCAATTGACAAAAGATTTTCAAGATTAAAAAATGGGAATTGAAGAATGAATATGATGAACAACATACCATAGATTTTCTTCCAATGATGGTAAAAAGAGAGGACTCTAGGGAGGATATTGTGAGAAAAAGGCATGGGTTCAGAAGAAGCTTTCACCATTAAACTCACAAGCTCTTTAGCATTTCCAATAAAAAAGCAATAAGGAGGTCCCCTTATTCCTTGTTTGGCAAAATGCTCTTCAATCTTCCTTGGTTTCCACCATAACAACACAAAAATCTTCACACCAAACACCATCACTATCAACAAAATCAACACCACTTTCAACCACCATTTCAAGAACATCATATCTTCCTCCATTTTTTTCTCTCACTTTCTCTCTCCACTTCCTCTCTCTAAAAAACTGTGTTTCTTGAGAGGTTTAAAGCAGCTGCTTTTATGGGCTTGAGAGAAGCTGCCTCTTATCTTCTTCTTTGGTTATGTTTGTTAGTACTTGACAGTGGTTTGTTCTCCTTTTTAATGCCACCAACAAGGTTAGAGAGAGAAGGTGTGTAGAGAGAGAGAGTTGGGGGTTGTTTGGCAAGGCCAACGCCGTAGGGGCCGCCATTGGAAATTAGGAATTATAATGGTCAACGAGTGATAATATTTTGATTTTATTCTTCATAATTTGTTAAAGACGATATTACCCCTTGTCTTTTTCTATGTAGGACTTTTTTTTCATGGATCTTGAAATTGAATCTTTGGATGGCCTTTTCTTTTCACTTTCCGATATTACTAGTATATTACAAAAGTTGCAAGGCTTGGATTGTGATCAAAGAAATTCATATAAATAACAAGGAGCTTGTTTGCGCGTCTTGGTGCGCGAGTTCTTATTAGCGTTAGTTGTGTTCGATTTCATATTCGTGTTTTTTTCTATGTTTTACGAAAGTGGCTAATTGGTGAGCTTTGCTATGCGATTGCTTATAATCGTTTTATTTGGTTGTGTGGTTTTATTATCGTTTCTCGCATATATTTGCTTAATGACTTGCATTTAATTGCGAGCATATTTGGTTGTGCAATTTTAAAACCTATATTTTTATTAATATAAAACATCAAACTCTAACTCATACACTTTTAAAATTATGTAACCCGACCTTAACCCTTTTATCTAAAATATTTTAAAGAGAGACAAATAATTTTATTTGCATTAATTTATAATGCATGATGTTTTGTTATTCAATTATAATATCTTAAATTCACAGTCAAATCAATTTTCGATCAACTATAATAATCATGTTTAGCCAAAAATAAAGAAAAATAATAATATATCATTTTGTTTTCTTTCTAGCTCATCTCTCGCATTTATTGAAAAAAAATGATGTTATATAATATGATAGAATGTTATATTACAAAGTAGGTATACTGATCATAAAATTAAATCATCTCTCGCATTTATTAGAAATTGATGCTAGGTAATATGATAGAATGTTATATTACAAAGTAGGAATATGATTAAGAGAAAATTTTAAGTAAGAAGTTTAATTATTATAAGAAAAGTAAGAAGTTTAATTATTATAAGAAGGATAAAAACGCATCTTAGTCGTTGGATCGTTAATCTAATTAAAAAGAAAGGAAGGACAAATTAGTATTAGTCATATTTGTTGACTTTTTATTAAGTTCTCTCATTTTTTTATTAAACTTTCATAACTTTTACATATGTCATTATTTTTTCTTTTAAAAATTACAGCATAAAAACGAGCGTATTTTATTTTTAAAACGCGTACAGTGTTGCTATATATAAAAAAAATCTTAACGAAAATGTGCAAAAACTCTATTTGCTTCTGCCATTCTATGAGTCTCTTCCATTTTGCGTATGACATCGCCACTCTCTTTGGCAACATCCACTAATTAGGAAATTAATATGAAAGCCATATTTCGACCCGGACGTTTTCAGGATGCCGCTAATAACCACTGAATGGCAAGTGCGTTTCCTTGTGTGGAACCTACTTAAATAGGAACTTGATGAGTCGATCCACCTACGATAAGGGATCGAATTCAATGTTTAAAACGAGATAAAAGCGAAGTTTGGATAAGCCAAAAATAAAAAAATAGAAAAAACGAGCAAACAAGTTTTCTACCCGTTGGGCCTGATCGCGGATCACGACAGGTTCAGAGATGCTCCTAGCGATACACGCGGGAGGGGGAGTCCAACATTATTATTTTTTCTTTTGCTTTGATCGAACGTTCGGTGCCTACGCAATTCATTGTTTTTTATTGCATAGTTTATGAATATGTTTAGGGAGCATCATAAGGTATCATTTGAAACAAAAAATCAGAGATTCCCGATAAATAACGATGCATCTGTTCATGTTTATTTGTTAAGCTAAACGAATGAGTTTTTTTGTTCATGTCTGTTCATTTATTAAACGAAGATACATAAATGAACTCTCGCCCAAACAATTCATTAACAGTTTGCTGAACGTTCGCTTCGTTTACAGGTCCTAGTTAGAGAAAAAATTAAAAAGATGAAGATAACATTAAATGGAGAGAGATGCAAACGTGCTCATAAAAGTGAGATGTTATCTTCTTAAGCAAAAAGGAAGCATACAACAGGCATCTCATCTTGTATCAAAAAATGAAGCAGTAAGAACTTATACAATCTACAAATAAAGAGAAAATACTCGGTGCTGTAAAAGTTGTACAACCTGCATTTTGAGGTGCACATGAAACATTTTTTGTATATATATAAGATAGAAATGTTGGATCATACTATTTCGGCTCGTTAATGGGTGTAACTTATGATATGAGTTGAGTGTTCATGTCTCACTATGAACTCTCAAATAAAAAATAACAATAATTCGATGGATGTATATGAGTTGTCTTGAAAAAATAAATAAATAAACAATTTCAAATATGCCCATAAATTTGTCCCCTTATATTTCAGTTAGGTAGAACACTAACCCCACCCTCCCCTCCCCCAACACAACAATGGCGATTTCGGGAGTATGGTTAGGAAGTCACGATGAAGGTGAACGTTGTCTACATGTTTCAAATACCTAGTAAAAGTAGTAATTTAAATAATTTTAATCTATAAGTACCTAAACAATTTAGTTGCATGTTTCTCACATGTAAACATATTCAAATCCTTACTAATTAACACTTCTAGAAATTTTCACTTGTTTATAAAAAATGGAGTCTCATGACGCAATTCGCCACCCCTTCGAGCCCCTATGCAACAAATGTTTACGTACACCTCCCCATCGTTTTAATATTAATCTTAAATAATTTAGATGGTTTTTTGTTATTTGTTTGTTTGAGATGGTTTTTATGTATTGTAATATTTAATTAATAAAATTTAGCTTTGATTAGTTTTTGAAATAATTAAAAAGTTAGGGGTGGGAGAGTTTATGGAGGAGAGGGGATGGAAACTTTCTCAATTTATAGAGAGTTGGTGATAATTATGTAGAGGGTGGAAAAACTAATTAATGTGTCGTTTA
>JBCNJP010000025.1:88112066-88128717 GCA_039602395.1 Deinandra increscens subsp. villosa
TCGAAGCGTCTATTTGGACATCCCAATACGCTGCGTATGCTACAATACGCAGCGTATTAGACTTTTTACCGACAAAGTTACAGACCTGACATTCTCTGAAATAGAATTTACTTATACGCTGCGTATAGTTAAATACGCAGCGTATACTAAACTGAATAAATTTGGTGGTTTTGTGTTTGTGTTTGTTTACCTTTATTTTTTTTAAATTATAACAAATAGTAATTTTTATAATTTCACCGTACTAGAAACCTTAAGTTGTAATTTTCATAGTCAACCTATACGCTGCGTATTGTTAAAGAATTGGTTGAAGAGCGTATTGTAATTTTCAGGTCTGTAACACTTTTCAGTAATTATTTATTTAACAAAGTCCAAGTTCACAGTTGGCACCTTTTACCTCCAATCCATTGCCCAAACCTTCAATAGATTTTTGGAGCTTTTTGAGACTGCTCTACCTCGTGGGTTTGACTGTTTGGGTGATAAGTTTGTGATTAGGGATAGCAAGATCTTAAAGTTGGATTATAGTAGTGATGCATTGCATTCCATCTTTACTGAAATGATTAGCATACTATTTTTTAGCAAAGGCCCGAGAGAAGCTTTTTAACACCCTGCATCCAATGTTTTTTTTAATTTTTATGTAGTGAAGGCTTTAGTCTTAGTTTGGAGGATTTTGTGATTTCAAAGGATGCTATAAGAAGCATAGAAGACCAACTACTAGAAGTTGCACCTATCACTTGAGCTCTAATTACAATGAGGTAATTGACATGCAACTCGAGAAAAATCTTCGGGCATGTAAGAATCCCATCTCTGAATTTATTCTAAGATTTCATCCATGGGTAAGAGATGTGGTCATCTGCTATGATGAAATTGTGAGAAATGATTGTAGGAACTCAGTAATCCAATTTGAGTACGGGGCAATGACAAATAATCTGTTCGATGCTGGTGAACCATTTGGAGTATTGGCTGCAACTGCCATGTCAAAGTCTGCATATAAGGCGGTTCTTGATTCTTCTCCAAAGTAGCAACAACTCATGGAATATGATGAAGGTAATTTATTTACCCCTAGTTCTTCTTAATTACATGGTTAAAAGGTGAAACTAATAAATCCTTCTCTGCTTTCCACTATGTAGGAGATTCTGCAATGTGGAGTGAATTTTAAGAATGTTCATAATGATCGACGGGTTGTGCTTTATTTAAAAGATTGTGATTGTGGGAAGGAACATTGTCGTGAGAAAGCAGCATATAAGGTTAAAAATCATCTGCGAAAAGTCAGCCTTAAGGACGTGGATGTGGAATTTTTAATAGAGTAATTTCTTATTCTCTACTGTTACCTATTAGTCTTTTCCAGTTAATATTTATTGAAGAATTGAATCTGTTATGTTTTAATAATGTTAGAACATTGTTTCTGGCTGTATAACTCTCATGTTCTTTAAAATTTTACCCACAGATATAGAAGACAGCAAGGAACAACTGATGCTGTAACAGATGATGCTGGGCTTGTTGGTCATGTTCATCTTAACAAGGTTCTCTCTCTCTATGTATATTATAATTATCAATGTTGCAAGTGCTTACTGAGTAAAATTAATAGGGTTCACAAAGTTTTCTCCTTATTTTCTCTATAATATATTTGTGCAGACACTGTTGAAGGATTCAAATCTTAGCATGGAAAAGGTTCTTGCAAAATGTGAAGAAACTCTGATTTCGTTTCGCAAAAAGAAGAAAGTGGGCCAGCTATTCAAGAAAATAGCTATATCCTGCAGGTATGTAATATGGCCTTTTTTTTCTTTCTTTCTTTCTTTTGAACTATATTAGAATAACATATACATGTGGGTGTGGAAAAACCTACAAAAAGGTTGAGCAGTCAATGTGGTTGGGTTGAATAACTATACTAATGTCTATGGTTTCTGTTTTGCAGCGAATGTTCATTTCAGCAACAGTCATCTGAATGGACCCCATGCTTACAGTTCTTTTGGCTAGGCATTCCTGATATCCATTTAGAGAAGACTACACAAAAGTTTGCCGATGATGTTTGCCCCGTTCTTTTAAATTAAGTTATAGAAGGTATAACTTTTATTGATGCTTGTTTATGTCGGGACCTTTTTATTTAAGTGTTAATGATGGGTTTATGAATAACTTGCTATTGCATAGGTGATCCACGTGTCAAAGAAGCTAATATTACCTGGATAAGTCCTGAAACAACAGTGTGGATCAACAATCCTTTGAAGGATCAAAAAGGCGATTTGGCTATTGATATTGTTCTTGAGAAAGAAGCTGTCAAGAAAAGTGGTGATGCATGGAGGATAGTAATAGATGCATGCCTTCCAGTAATCCATCTGATCGACACAACACGCTCTATACGTAGGAGATTCTGCAATGTGAAGTGAATTTTAAGAATGTTCATAATGATCGACGGGTTGTGCTTTATTTGAAAGATTGTGATTATATAAACGTTGTTTAGAAATGTAAAGGTAATAATACAAATCATTCGATATCGCAATCAATCGACATCATCACAATCACAACGAACATAAAAAAAAGTACGCCATCCATCACAAGCAAACATAAAAACAAATAAAGTAGTATTCATGAGTACATCACCATAAGAAAATAAAATAAAATGAGATATCGCTAATGCTCATTAAACAAATAAAATAAAATAAAATGAGACACCGCTAATGGTCCTCCTCATCCTCATCCCCAACCATGTCATCATCATCATCATCATCATCATCCTCTGCCTCGCCCTGAGCGTCGCCCTGAGCGTCGCCCTGAGCGTCGCCCTGAACATCCGGTGCCTGTGGAAATGGAGGGTGGTCATGGTAGTCCAAACGGGCTGCCATCCCAACCATCATCTGGCACTGCCATGCCTGAATCTGAGCCATTCGATCCTGATTCCGAGCCATTCGATCCTGATTCCGAGCCATTCGATCCTGAATCTGAACCACTCGGTCTAAAGTCTCCCTCACAACCCGAGGCATCCTGACTGCCCTATACATATGACGCACGGCCTGCACCTCGTGCGCAACGTCCCCGGGGTTCACTCCCTGCACTCCCTGCACTCCCTGCACTCCATGATCTCCATCCTGCCGTGGCTGCGGCTGTGCCGGAGCCCCACCAGCATCCTCTGGGACCCAAACAACACCATCCCGCACCATCCGGTAAAAATAATTCCCGCGAGTACCAAACCTCTTGATTATCTTCATGCTGCTCATGGTCGGCCTAACAAATAATAAATAATAAATAATAAATAATAAATAATAAATAATAAATAATAAATATTAAATATTAAAAAATAATTAATAAATAATAAATAATACATATTAGATATTAAATAATTAATAGTAAATATTAAATAATAAATAATATATAATAAATATTAACTAATAAAGAATAACTAATAAAGAATAACTAATAACTAATAAGTAATAAATAATAAATAATACATATTAAATATTAAATAATTAATAGTAAATATTAAATAATAAATAATAAATAATAAATAATAACTAATAACTAATAAATAATAAATAATAAATATTAAATAAAAAATAATAAATAGTAAATATTAAATAATAACTAATAACTAATAACTAACAACTACAAAATAATAAATAAGGATTAATTATTCAAACCTGATGAACAATACGCAGCGTATTAGGTATTACGCTGCGTATTGTTCTTCTGGTTTTAACAATTCTGCAATTAATTTGGCCGATTTTGATAAACAGAAACATGGGTATTCGATAATTCTACTTCTATGTTCGATCATACAGTGAAAAAACAGTCTAAAATCCATAAATAACTAATGTAAGGTGCCAAGATCTAAGTAACCACTAAAACACAAGATTTAAGTAAATATAGTCAATAATTTTCGTAATACATACCGGTATGTGTACGGGGATTGAACGACAGAATCTGTATCTACTCTTTCCTTCTTCTCCGGCGGAAAACCTTCTTTTCCGGCGAAATTGTGACAGAAACGGCGGTTGTGTTGTTTAGGGTTTTTTTGTTGTTCTATGGGAGAAGTCGGCTGGCGTTAGGGTTTATACGCATGTCTATACGCTGCGTATAGATATATACGCAGCGTATTTTATTTTTAAAATTTTTTTTTTTAATCAATGTTTTTTTAAATAAAT
The DNA here is from genome assembly GCA_039602395.1 of Deinandra increscens subsp. villosa. Lineage (NCBI taxonomy): Eukaryota > Viridiplantae > Streptophyta > Magnoliopsida > Asterales > Asteraceae > Deinandra > Deinandra increscens. Next base: position 88,116,200 of record JBCNJP010000025.1, read on the forward strand.
TACTCCCATAAATATATATTTAATTTAGAGTCATAGTTTTAATTTCTATCTATACTTTATTTTAAGTTTTTATTATACTAATTAAATTATATTATAGTTTTCAATTTATTTAGTTTGATTTATATTTATCATTGAAGTTTTTATTATAATAATTATTATTTGATTTATATTTATCATTGAATAAATAATAAATAATAAATAAAAAGTAATCAGTAATTTATATAGTTATTTAATTAAATTTTATACCAGTTGGAGAAATGAAATCACTACTTTTATTGAAACATGGTTACAACACAAGGAAATCGGACATTACTTAAAAAAATAACACGATAGAAACGTAAACTCAATAGTTATATAAATTCAAACAGCTTTATTTATAACCGAAACCCACTCAACCAGATCGTTCCATAAAGTCCTTCATGATATTTCTTTTAGGCGGCTGGTTTTTTCCGGGATGGTATGGGTGCCTGTTTCGTAAGTAGTCTTTCCCGGTCTTCGCACCTATCGGACATCGCACAACAAATACCTGCATCATCCTGTTATCCGCACTATTGCAGGAACTGAGACAATATGTGTCCAAGTCGTTGCCTAACATCAGTAAGCCACTGTCAAGATTTCGACTATCATCGGGCTTATAATAGAACCAAATTTCGTTCCGATTATCATGCCCGAGATCCTGCATGATTAACGACATATAATAATACGCAAACCTATTCATGTGTATGTAGTCAACAACACTACACACACCGCCCACGTATCTTCTCCCCGGTGCATCCGTGAACTCACCTCCATGGTGAATCTTTAAGCTGAAATAATCTGGGTTGCCTGCATATACAGCATCAACAAGTAACCCGGCCTCATGATCACTAGGCGAACGGATTGAATACAAACGTGGGTTTGTGGAAGCCATTACGAGCTCTATAGGAACTTTTAGGTATGGAAGGCAAATATCCTGTGAGGAGTTTGTAAATGAAATCATGACACGTCCCAATACGGTTGGTATCCTGATGTCTCGGTTTCCACGCCTCAAACGAAATTGAGTCCCACCATCCCACCAGTACGTTCTCGTTAACGGCCGAAACCGCCTCACGATACAACGAAGTGTTGATCTCATCGTCCGTGTATAAACCTGACATAACCGCAAACTCTCTCATTGTCAGCTCGTACTGGACACCGCCAAGTTTAAAACGGACCTGTTTTGTCTCAGGTTCGTTGCGTTTGAAAGGACCCTGGACCATTTGTTTCTTCTTCCTAGGTGAATAGAAAAATGTTGACAGAAACTCCATAACCAAAAAATAAAACATATGCTGTCGAACCATCCCGAACAAACGCCTCCAGGGACCCTGCCCAACATAAGTGTCGTATCTAACCATACCCTCGCACTGGGTCAGGACATCCTCGTCCAAATAAAAAGGTTTACCGATCGCACATGTCCTAAGCCTCTCTAGTCTTCTATGCTCGTTCGAACCGACGTCGAACTGCAGCCAAGGGTGAGTGTCTATGCCAGCCATTGTAGCTATAAAAAAAAAACGACAAACAACAATTAAATTATGAATCTAAGTCCCAGCAAATTTATAAATCAGAAGAACAATACGCTGCGTATAGAACAAAACGCAGCGTATTGTTCTTCTGATTTATAAATTTCTGGGCTCAGATCACCATTACACGCGTGTAGTGTATTAGCAGAGGCTGTGTATGGTTATTCAATTAAACCAGATTAGGAGATAAATCCGTGTTAACATCTCAAAATATAAAAAAAAACCCCATAAAAACTCTTTTAGGTAAAATCATTAATATATAATTTTGTATTCGATAAACATAATATTTGATAACAATGTGATAGAATTGATAGGAAACATATACCTTTCGAAGTCTGGATGATCGGATTGCAGACTTGTTGATTGATTCGCCTAGTGGTTGTGTTTTTTAGTTTTTTTGCCCTTTTTTTGCTTGTATCTATGGCTGCAGACGGCTGGGAGATAGTTATACGCGAACCCTATACGCAGCGTATTGGGACATACGCTGCGTATAAATATATAAATTTTTTATTTATTTTTTGGTCAATATTGGTCTTTTTGGGCATGGAAGGTTCATAACAAGGTGATGTGAATTTTTTAGATTTATTAAAAATACTTGATTTTTTTTTCATTTTAAAACATGCTATATTAGCTAGATATTTGTGTCTTTTTTACTAAAAAAACATAAATTTTTTTTTTAGTAAAAAATTAATGAGTAGTAGGTGAGAAGCAATGCTTTCGTAGGAGACGAGTCATTTGCTGTTCTTGCAATCGCATAGCGTGTATTTCTATAAACTATCCGAAATGGGATACCTTTGCTAATGAAAAGTGTTTTCATATTTTCAAGCCATTATTTCGTAGGAGAAGTCGAGTCACAAGAATATGAAATCTTTTCCCAAAAAAATAGAATACACGGTTGAATAAAAAAAAATAAATTAAATTGGTTAGAATAAAACATGTCGAGTCACAAAAATTTAGACAAACATGTCGACTGAAAGGTAATTTGAGTTATCAACCTCCAAGGTCCATAAAACCGGGCTGGCCTCTGTTGGCTTCAACGTAATCAAGGTATCTATCTAGCTGTTCTTTATATACTTCAACCCATGGGGCAGCTTCTTCAGTTCGGTTACCGCGCCAATGGGGATCAACGTATGGCCATGGTACGTCCCCCTGTAATTCAATATTGAGGAAATGATTCCCGCGAGCGTGTAATAGCGATATCACTCGAGGATTTTTTGTTGGACCAGAATCTATCGGGAAGAATGTATTGTTCATGGTTAGTGAAATGCTGTGGACAATACAACTGAAAGTTTTTGCAATTAGAAGCCCGGTTTCCGGCATGATCATCCAGCATTCCACCGGAGCCGGTCCAGCCCCAAAATGATTTAGGCTGTTGCTTAGCTCACCGTACTGATCTATGAAGTCTCCGGATTGCTGATACGGTTGAACCGCGTATTCATCCTTCAAAAATATAATTTCCGTTGTATTATACAGAACATTATAAAAATAAGAGTTTAAAATGAATATAAAATCGCTTACGTTTTGTGGCGGATGGTTTAAATCGAGAGGCTCGTCATCGCCATTTCCGAATATATTCCAAAGCGACATTATAATAACAAAATTTGTAGTTTTTAAACAACCTGAATGATAACTGCAATTAAAATACCGACTGAATATTGGTGGTCCTGCAATTGTACTGCGTTTCTATATATAGCTAAAAGTTTGCTTCGTATTTCCAAACGACGAAATGCAAAGATTCGATATCAATCGAATTATCTTACACCGGTTTCGTCGGCAGGGAATCAATGATCACCCCCACTAAATACGCAGCGTATTAAATTATACGCAGCGTATTGAACACCTATACGCAGCGTTTTATCCCATACGCAGCGTATAATTTCCAATAATATCTCTGGTGCGCCTGCAAGCTTACTGTGCATGCACAGTCTGATAGGATGGCATGCATGATTAAAGCAATACGCAGCGTATTGTCTAATACGCTGCATATGTCAATTTTTTGAATTCTACTGATGGTTATAAGTAGAGTGGCTATCAGCAGAGGTATACATCACCAAATATATACCGTTTATAAAAAACGACCCTAATCTCCCTACGTACCTCACATATACAGCATGAGTTTCGGAACCAGATCGTGGACGATTCGATCGACTAACGAAAGTTACCTGGGTTTAATCGTGGATGATGCATACAACTGTAATCCAAGATATTTCACTTTAAATATATATCATTACGGTCATTTTACTGATTCACCGGGCAGGAGATACGTGGAAGGCTGCTGTACATTGGCGGATTACTGCGATGTAAATGAGTTTAGATTCTATGATATGAGTCTAATCATGCCACATCTGGGGTATGAAAATACAAACAACATGTGGTTTTATTATAGGAACCCTTATCTTAATCTTGACAGTGGCCTCGAACCGTTAACAAATAACATGGACGTTGGTCGTCTTATTTCTTTCATAAATGAAGACATCAGAAGTGTTGACGTCTACGTCATTGACAGTGAGCTGGGAGCAAAGACTGAAAAAGACTACCGGAAGACCCGGGTGAAATGGGAAGCCTCAAGCTCCAAGGCAACAAAAAAACTTTTTTAAATTGTTAAGAATTTAATGTGTTTGTGTTTTAGGGGCGTTATAAGAATTTAAATTGTTAAGAATTTAAAGGGATAACTTTTTTAAATTGTTAAGAATTTAATGTGTTTGTGTTTGTGTTAAGAATTTAAATTGTTAAGAATTTAAATTGTTAAAAAAACTACGGTGGGGCGTTATAGGGGCGTTATAGAGGAGAGGGTGGCGAGGGGCGTTAGCCCTTTAACGCCGAGAAGATGAGGTGAATAAAAAAATAGCCGTTCAACGGCTAAATTTTTTACCGTAAATTTTTTACCCGTTGAGGGTTTTTTTTTTTAATTTAAACCCTCTTTTACCTATAAATACCCCACTTTAAACATCTCACACACCACTCCAACTCCTCTCTACTTCCCTCTCTACTTCTATTCTTCTACTATATATACCCCATATATTTTATAAACTTTCACAAGCATTCACAATGAATAGGCGTAGTTGGAAGTCCGAAGACGACGTAGCGGTGGCACAATCTTTCGTTAACGTCGCACACAATTGGAATGATGGACGCCCGCCAAACGAGTTTTGGCCTGCCGTGATTGATGACTTCAAACGGCGACGTGGTGTGGAAGATGTAAACGGGAACTTTATCAGGGCGAAATGGTGGGCCTTGCAATCGAATGCACGAACTTTTAATGATATCTATGTACGACTCGAGCGACAATATGGCGCGGAGGGTATAAGCTCAGTGCTGCGAAGGTCGTTGAACGAGTACAAAACTGAAAATGGCAAGAGCTTTATATACGCAGGCGTTTGGGCTTTTTTGAGGCCATACATCAACAACCCCGAAGATCCTATTTTCACGTTTAATCGTTATATATAGGCGTTCGTGTTTTCTTTTAAGTTGTGATGTTTTTAATTTATTTTGTTGTCTTTTTATTTTATTTTTAATGAAAGAACTTTTTAAATGGTTTCTTTTAAGTTGTAGTTTTTAATGAAAGAAAAATTATGTATACGCTGCGTATTGCCAAAAACGCAGCGTATAAGCCCTACGCAACCCTAATCCTGGTTGGGAAATGATTATGTCTTGATTACAACATTCCATACGCAGCGTATGTCGTAAAACGCAGCGTATGGAATGTCTGTCATATTAATTAGTTCTATATACGCTGCGTATTGGGTTATACGCAGCGTATATAGATGTTTTAATAGCAGCACCCCTTTCTATTTGACCAAAATTTAACTAATTTTTTTTAACTTTTATTCCTTTTGTGTGGAGATACGATGTTTGAATTAGGGGTCGCCATGTTTCGGTTCGATTTGATTTTTAGTTCTAATCAAATCAAAATCGAAGTTTTCGGTTTCTAAAAAGAAAAAATCGTTCAGTTTTGGGTTTTTTCTGATTTTAGTTTTTTTTTAAGGTTTTTATTTTTTGTTATATCTTTCATTCTAATAAAGCAATAAAAAAGTGTCCACATGTCACTTTACTAGGGTGTCCACATCATCCTCCACCTCAACAATCCACTTGTCAACACCACACTTAATTTCAAAAAAAATTTCATTTAAGAATTCAAAATTTCTAAATTTAATATTTCAACTTTCTAAATCTAAAATTTAACATTACATTTAACTAAAATTAGTTATGAATTTGTATTAATATTTATTACTTATATATTTACATAAATTATTTATTAACTAACTTACCATATTTATATAAATTGTTTGAATTTTCTAATTTTAAGAGATGTAACATTCAAAATTTTAATTTGTAACAATAGTTACTAATATTTATTGATTTAAATATTATATATTAGGGTGGTTGATTTATTCAATTAAAATATTAAAATGTCAAACACTTTTTTATATTTTATATTCTGAAAAGTAACTTTAAAGAGTTAAATTATCATCTTCAACATTTTCTAATTATTTTTTAACATTCTCTGAATTCAAGTAATCCTAAATAATAATAACTCTTTATTATTGTAATTCTCAACACCACTTTAAATTAAACCATTAAGCAATTTATTTTCCAACTGTGATATACGAAATACTCTAATTTACTATAAATGTACTTTTAACTTAACTACTATAAAATAACTATTTGATATGATCACACAATTATATCATCCATATTCATAATTTTTAAATCTCATATAAATTTTTATTTTATTATACTTATCTCATTATTATAAATATTTATTCAATCCGTGTAATACACGGGTTACTAACCTAGTGTTGTTAATATAGTTTTAAATTTAAAGGTCTAATCTTAAAAGATTAATAAATAATAATAAAAAATAAGTACTGTCATAACTATTAAAATTCGAAAAAACAAAAACAAAAATAGTTACGTGAAACGTATGGTCATATAAAATACGAAGTGACGTTAAATTTAAAAGATTTTAACATAAAGATCATGACGTAAACTATTAAGTGTTAACATAAAATATAAATTAAAGGAACAAGGGACTAAAAATCTTAAAGTTAAATGTTAAGTGTTAAACTAAAGTATAAATTAAGGATCATATCTCCTTGGTCTCGTCCAACTTCGTAAAGCCGCTAGGCTTCAATGTTGAAGCCGAATTTGGGTAGCCGAACTAGAGGGTGTACAAACAAATTAAGGCGCAAGTAGCCTAGAAACCGATGGGTATTTAGAACGCATACCCCTACCCTAACAAATTAATTAGTATTTCCTTATATATCAATTTCCTTAAGGTGTCAGTCACACAACAGCTACTATTCAGTTGCACACGTTTTTCTTCTATTGGAGTTGAAGGGCGGTGTAAAGTGACTAATCACTTCCTTTCCCACGTATCTTTCACTCTGTTTCATCTCTCTCTTTAGAGATTTCGACTGTTCTCTCTCTCTGGAATTCACGGGTGCTCTTTCTTCTGTTTCTCTCTCTACGGCGCCGGTTGTCTTACCGGTGGCGGTGGCGGTGGCTGTGTAACGTCGTAGCGGCTGCCCTAAAGGCGTTGCTCCGTTAACAGTTTCCGGACACCTCCGTAGATCTGGCGGCTGTACATTGTTTTGTGTGATTTCGGTGGTGCATGCGTGCTCTGTACATCAGAGAAACTGTCTGTACATCAGAGAAACTGTCTTTGGTCTCCAGATTTGAGATTATCCTTGCGATGTGGCTTCGTTTTTGGATGTAATGGTTACAAATGTTATCGTTTTACAACGGTGATAGTTACGAATTTTAGGGTTTTAATATAATGTTTGATTTGTGATGAATGAATCTGTTGGTATTGCCTTTGACCAGAGCCTTTACGGCTGTGATGGTTACGAATTTTAGGGTTTCTTTTTTGCTATGATGATTTTAGGGTTTTCTTTTACTATGGTGAATGAACCTGAGCCGGCCAGAGCCTGTATGGCTGTGATGGCTTTCTATGTGCAGTTTCCTGATGTGGGTCGAAGTGTATTTTCGTATTTCATGGAAACTACATGGAATTTCCTTCCCAGATCTGAAATCTACGGGATTTCCTTACTGATCTGTTGGATCAAGTTTGATTTTTGTGTTACCGGTATCATTTTTAACATTTTCGGATGGATCAATTTGTATTTACTTGATGCTTACTGTTCCGGTGATGCCTTACTGTTTATATGCCTGTGATGCGTACTGTTCCGGTGACTTAATTTTGGATCGGGCGATGATGATTCCTTTTTTTTGGCTTTGATGGTTGCCTTTACGGCGTGGCGTAAACCCTTTGTTTTTCGCAGCCGTGGGTTTGACCTCAGTCTTCTATCTGAACTTAGTCTTTAAGACTGCGATGATCCTTTCAGGTTCTGAGCTCAATTTGATCCATTTTCTGTTATGTTTCTTCCTTCTTACAATTTTCATTTCTTCTATTTTGTGATGTTATATGTTGGTTGTTGCAATTGATTTGGGATACAAATTACCCACTAGCTGCGGCTATGATGATTGTTCGAAAATCTGAGCCTACAAGTTTTTCATCACTTTTGGCTATTTCACTTCTTTAGTTAATCGTTTTTATAGTTTTTCATGGTTTGGTTGTATAGCAAAACTTGACAGGTTTCTATAGCAAAACTGATGGATTATATTTTTGTTGGTTCATGTGATGGTCAAGAAACTAAAGTTGGCAGAAAGCTAAATCTGTGATGTTGGTGCGATGCAATGGCTGTGATGATCTAAATGATCTGGAGGTGAATTGTGTGCATAGTTAACGATATTACAAATAAATTTACATGGGTTTTCCATGGATTTCAAGTTGTCGCGTCATTAAATTGTAAGGCTGATTTGGTCGTGGCTTCATTTTTTTCTTTGTACCGGTTTCTCGCTCTCATTAATTCTTAATCTCTGGATTTTGAATCGCAGTGGTCTTCGTTGTATAGCTCGCTGATGACTGTCGTTATGTTGTTGTGGCTGACTGGCCGGCGTATAGTGGTGGTTAACCACAGTTTGCAAAAGAGGGGTGTTTTAAAATCGGATAGATGATGTCGGCTGTTTGTTTCCTATTGACTTTGATTTCAATTTCAGGTTTGATCCATAGGTGAGGCATCAGTTTTCTTAAGCTGTTATTGGCTTCCTTTATATGTTTTTGCAGATTTTGGTTGATCCAGAACAAATGTTAACGGTCATTGCTGTAGTTGCTTTAAGAGAAATTGGCTATGAAATTAAGGTATTTTGATTCCACATGAGGAATTGGATGCTTCAGTTATAACTTTCAGTAAGAGTGTTACGGTGTTTAAAATCATTCTTTTAAGCAAAGAAGCAACAGTTAATTGTCTTAGCTTTATTTTGTCCTTTTTTCAGATCATTTGATTTAGCATTGCTTCATGCTTCATTTTGTTTTCAGAGCTTTCAAACAGAAATTTTGTTGAAATGTAATGACTGTAAGAAAATATTGGTTATAAAAATGACATTCAGTAAGTTAATTTTGAATCAATTTTTTTTATCATTATAGCCAAATGCTATTGATCTTTATTTTAATTCAATTTTTTGATCACTGTAGCCAAATGCTATTGATCTTTATTTTGATGCATAGAGCGAGTAGTCTATGGGGGTAGCTTTTGGGATATGATTTGATTTGTATATGTGTTTTACCACAAATGGAACATTTTGTTCAAATTATTAATATAGTTCTGGAATTAAGTGAGAGACATGTATTTGAAATGGCTCTCTGATTTGTGCAGGTTGAAGGATAGCTCGCGGATCTATCAGGGGCGGACCCACATAGAACTAGAGATTTTGACTTTTAATGTCAAAGATCAACTACATTAACTCTATGCATTCTTAATATTATATAAAAGCCAATGATATTTAGATTGATTGTAGAACTGATAAATATATATAAAGTCATGTGTCCTGGAGCGAATCCTGGGTAAGAGAAATTGGTATTTGAAAATTATGATATGAATGTATGTTATGATATATTTGTTTGCAGGTCCACTAGCTCTAAGTTGTGTGAATATTGAACGAGCTATCCATTGCTTTGTGGTGAAAAACATGTACACGTGTGGTGAAGCTGTGCAGGTAGCAATTTCTAAATTATTTGTAAATGTTTGTTCAAATATTGATGTCTATATGCACATTATTTAAAGGTAACATGGTTGATAAACCATATACAGAAAAGACTTTCAAAAATTGAAAGTAAATGTCCTGTATGAATGCTATTGTGCTTATTCAAAACCCCATTATAAAATTATTTCATTATATTTTGTTTCTTGCTACTAATAATAATTTATATTCTAAATGTAAAGGTGTATGATGGAAATAAAGTTCTGAACAACATCATATGTGGACATGGAGGAACATGGAGGAAAGAAGTACCAAAATCACAAGGTAAAGATTAGTTACTTTAATATGCATTAAAATAGGCGACTTTATTTGATTCATAGTTGTTTGTTCTATACATAAACTACAAGGCTTTATTAAATTTTTTATTTCAACTCAGTTTTATTTGATCTTGATATTTTTATACATTTATTTTCCACCTTCACGAGCTCATTATATAACAAATAATCATTTGAAAGAACATTCATACCAAAATTTGTTTTCAGCCATACAATAATATCTACAAAACCATACAGTAGTTACATTTGTACAATATGTACTCAAAAAACCTCACAACATGTAATAAAATTATATAAGTATACCATAAATGCAAATTACATCACAAAAGAGGTATTGTGTTAACAGCATGCCCATGGATGACATGACCCTTCCTATCGTGTTTTTCGACGACACAATGTCGGTCGTCCTTGGCACAAGCTGCATTGACACCGTGCTAAAAAAAGGCTTTGACCACCCCCAAGATAATCACTAATCTGATACCGTCATTAATATTTGTGTGTTCAAAAGAATTATATCATAAGGTTGAGTACAAAGTTCACAACATTTCTGCAGTTGTATAACACATCCCCACACCTTTTTTCTGAATATGAAACGGGGAAAACGCTACAACTAACACCTCAAACACAACCCGCAACACTTGCAGGGAAGACAACGTGCAAACACACCACAAGCTCACCAGGTACTAATCCTACAAATTCCTTCAATGCTTCAACTATACTTTGCACTTTATATTACTTACACTTCTAAAAAAAATGCAGATGAAAGTCGGGCCTCTTCAAAGAGGGACAAGGAAAAAGAAGAGTGATTATGAGTGCTTGCTGACTACTGCCCCAAACATGATTTAGTATAATGATAGTTTAGTAAATAGTAGGTATCATAATGCCACTCCAACATCTAAATTGACATGAGAAGTAAAGTATGTGCAACAATTGGCAGAGATGAATGTAAAATTTAACTTTTGAATGCCAAGCATGCCAAGCAAACAAATTCTATACAACTAATAAATTTTTATTCATTTACTCACAGGTACACCATTTACAACTCGACTTCTTTTGCTAACTGTCATGGCATCCAGATTGGTCAATAAATACGTACCAGTATCAGGTATGATTTTGAGTTCAAAGCTCTTTTTATATTTGATGTCATGGAATAGAATGACGATGATGATGATGTGTATGTGAGTATGTTGAACTTTAAAATTGATGATGATGGTGAAGTGGTAGCAGCATTTTAAATCGTTTGGAGACTTTAGTTTCTATGATTATGCCTGGTTTTCTACTAAATCATGTTAATGATTTCGATATTTGACTATTTATTTTATCAGTGTTATGTAACAACATAGACTATAAACGACTAGCACAACACGTCAGAATTTTTAGTGAAACTTATATAATACTATATAATATCAGTAACTTCTATATAAAACTGCACAAATACAAATTAAAAAAGACAAACCGCCGCAACGCGCGGACATATTTCTGGTTCTTAGAATTTTGTGTTAAGCATATATATATAAACTATTATTATTACTATTATTATTAATATTAGATGTGTTTTACTTTTACGCACATTTCGATATAAAATGTATTCAAAATATGATAACTATATATGTTTGGACGTTAAATATATTTATAATCGAGTCAGGTTGAGCATAATACATTTTAAGTTCTTTTATTTTAAAAGATATGCTTTTGTGTTTTAATAAAAGCTTATTTTTACGACATAACTTCGCGTTCCTCTCTATTTCTAAATATACCATCGCGACTCAAGTCGCGACAACTTCATACACCTTTCTTTACGCACTTAACAATGTTGATGTTACCGCACAACGATCGGTTGCTAAATCCAGTTTTAGTTAAACCAACACTTTTTTTTGAACGACTTTCTTCTAGACTACTTTTTCACTATAAGATTTGAACCTCAACCTAAAGAAAAAAGTAATATCTTAAACAATACCAAACACAAACTTGTAAAATTTATTTTCTATATGATATAATACTCATACTCTCATAGTACAATATATTGATAGGGAAAGATGAGAAGGGTTCTCCTTGATAAAGATTGAAGAATTCATACTTTTTAGCAGATGACTAGACGTAGAAAATTCATTGTGTGTCTTTTCGTTGACTATTGACTTTGACTATCCACAAATCGTCCTCACACACTGGATTTGTTCAAAAGTTATCATCCGTGCTACTTACGATTTTAACGTGACTAACGGTTTTCATAAATAAAAAGTTATGAGTTTAAATTTTTATATGGTGTTGTTTTAGTAGTAAAATAAGTTACGATGTAAGACAATATTTATTTATATATCTTAATATATTTCGGTATATATATAAAAATAAATATCTTATGTCCTTTAATCATTTATCTTAAATAATCAATTACGGTTTTAACCCTATCTGGTATTACTTGATGGACGTAATTACCCTTTCTAGATGGGCTAGGGTTTCCCCTTGGGTGTATTATAAATAGAGGCTCTTAGGGAGAGATTAAAGGTTAATCACCACCACAAAACTTTCGACCTCTCTCTCTTCTCTCTCGGCTCTCTCTATCTCTAAACCGTATACCCTACGGTTTCTTCATCCCATCCTAAAC
>JBCNJP010000025.1:88129217-88296304 GCA_039602395.1 Deinandra increscens subsp. villosa
AAAAACACTATTTTTGTCGTTTTCAATGTTATCCCCCCCCCCCCCTAAAAGTAACACCCCCCCCCCCCCAAACTATAAAAAGTAAATCTCCCCCTAAACATGCGGCTTGAGGTCGTCTAGTATCTTCCGAAAAATCTTCAGTGATCTACAAACCTGTTTAGGTCGCCACTGCATCTACGGCATAACATTTGTTAATGAACCAACATCAGTAGACGTACTACCCCTCACGTTTATCACATTTAGAAAAATATGATCGTTAAGAAGTAAAATGTCTGGATTTGGGCTCATTAAACAATCAGCCAGATGAATCTATAAAAGTGGCTGTTTACCAACAGATGTGAGGGTACCAATATTACCATGACAAGTTTGTTGAATATGACCCCTTATACGATATTGGTAACAGCGATGGCGATCAGTTATGACTATGGAAATAGGATGCTCAAACATCTTGTAAGTTGCCTAATTATATATATAATAGGTTTCTTATTTGTTTTCTATTTTATATTGTCTTGAAGTGCAAATTGGTTCTTCTTATATAAATCCAGCTAGGGCTATGTAATTGTATGAGAGTTTACTATAACTAGTTTTCGAGGTATTTTTCTAGTTATAATAAAAGTGAATTTACACCAAATTGTGTGTTCTTAATACTAATCAGACTCGAAAGCTGTGATTTATCTACCGCCACAATCGAAGGAGACACCAACATTCTCCGATCTGTTCTTCTTCATTGTCGTTGTTCTGATCCAAACCAAGAACTGAGTTTGATCTCGTTGATCTGAAGTACTGGATGAAAACTTTTCACTCAACATTAGCGACCATAAGATTGTTGTGTCGGAAAAGCACATTGGGTGACCAGATTAGCGACATGATTTACGACCAGATACAATTGTCGTTGCAATAGTTTAAATCAAATTAGCAACAAGATCAGCGACCAGATTGATAGCATACTAGTTTTTTACGACAGGTTTGGACAACAATAAGCAGGTCTTGATCGTTCATGTGAAGAACAACCCGGGAAAAAGGCATAAGGTTCAGAAAACTAAGTTTTTGATACCTTAAGCAACAAGTTTCACGAAAGGAGGAGATTATCTTCTTCAAGTGGTGAAATTTTAACAAACAAGTTTTCCAAGGAAAAATTACAACAGTAAGAGAGCCTACGTGTTCGATCAAGATCATCACCACAACCAAGAAGGCAACCGCAAGAAGGATCATATTGTTTAGGAGAGAATTTGCGACGAGATCAAGGGTTAACATCAATCAAGGTTCTTGCAGGTGGGGGAGCGACGATCAGGTTTGTTGGGTCGATAGATCTCATATGAAAGCTACACAAATCAAGTTCACGGAGGTGCAGGGATTGCTTGGTGTTGAAGACATTCTAATTTCGGTTATGAAATTTGGGGGGTACTGAATTTTGGCGGAATTACATAACCGGTTCCCGAGCCTATGAGGATTGGAGGGACTAAACTTGACAAGTTGGTTGGAGTTTAGTTAATATCATATTCAAATAGGTTTGTTATTTGTTTCTTATTTTATGTAGTTTTGGAGAGCAAGTTGGTTCTTCTTATATAAACCGAGTTAGGGTTAAACAATTGTATAAGAGTTTATTATAACTAGTTTTTGAGCTTTTTTTTTTTGTTATAATAAAAATGAGTTTACTTCAAATTATATTATGCGTTATTAATATCGATCTGGACTTCACTAGATCCTTCACAAGCCATGTAAATTATGAAGAAACCAAAAGAACCCAGTTCCATAATACCTAATGTAAATGGGTTAAATTGGTCTATTCTAAACGTCTTTTCTATCAGATCAAGTTGGATACACATTCTATACGATATCGGCAATCAACTTATAAAAAAACAGATGCATTGGCAACAGACTTATTTTTCCCAAGCAAAATTATGACGTTTGGACTCTGAAACCGTCTTAAATATATGGACACCTCACATGAAAAGTTGTCATGCATTAAATTGATTATCATGCAATTAATCACCGTGGAACCAATATGCGACCAAAATGACATTTAGTCGTAAAGTTATATCGTTGTATTTGAATTGTAAAGAATGTTCAAAAAGTGAATCACTTTAACTAATGTCTTGTCAATTAATCTTCAAATGTCAAAACTACTTTTAATTACAACTATATGCAATTGATCTTTTTGACCGGCAAGAAAACATATATTATACGTACACACCCAAGTCATCAAGAAGCTAGAACATGGCATATAGAGATTACAACAAGATGAAACTTTAATTAAACTAGCGCCAATTTTCTCTAAAAAGAAAGTTCAGGTCTTTTAGGGATATTTTAATGGTTAAATGATACATCTAACCAAAAGATTAATGCGATCAAATCCTATAAAGTGTAAAATTAATGTGTATTAATTTATCCTACAAAATCTAGAAACCAATGTTTAAACAAAGGTTTACTTTTGATGTGTGTTGGCGATGTATAAAAAATATGACGATAATAAGTCGAAAAACACCACTATTGTGTAAGTTTTAAATTTATAAAAAACACGATAATTAACAATCACCATACACCACCAGAAAAGGAACAACCCACGCACCAGATTATTTTATAGAATAAAAATCTGTAGGAGTAGTGGTTCGTTTCCCCCCACACACCGCTCTCACGCGTACGCGATTGGGCGTAACCAAAACTATGTCCACAACCGCACCACTCTTGCGCATCCGAAGTGGCAAAATATTACCGACCCAGAATCCCACACCAGTACCTCTAAACCGCTCTCGCGCGAATAATTACGTGTTATTTACATAGACATAAAAACACAAACGCACAGTTTTCCATGAGACGTGAATCATGGTCAAAACAAATCATCATCCTCTAACTGGTTCTCACTTACCAATTAATGCGCTTTCTATGGCGCAAATGATCCATGGTACACAAGGCAAGTTTTATTTTTAAGAGCTAATAATAAAATTTCAATATAAAGATTATTTCAAAGTCATTATTACACACAATTAAGATAGTTTATATAATTATGTTACCTACCCACCAAAGGTTTGCTTCCCTAAGTAAGTGTATGTTTTAGCCAAGCATAACTTTAAAAATTTTCTTAAACAAAGATGAAAATTTTATAGACAAACATAAACAAATTTGTATTAAGCTAACTTCTTACAATCTTGAACACAAGAACCAAAACTTGAAGAAGAATGTCTCAAAAACGAAAATGAGAGAGAGAAGGAAAGAATTGAGCAAGTTGAAATGAAGAAGAAGGCTTGGTATTTATAGACTCCTTGAGCTGGATGAGGCACGGCCCGTGTTTGCTAAAAGTCAACAAATCTTTGCTAATGTGCAAATCTTGTACATACGATTCTGTTAGAAAGGCACGACCCATGGTCAACCAAGGCACGTGTCGTGTTGTGAGAGAGTTGCCATGTCATCGGACAAAAGTAAATCACTTTGTCCGTTTTGCAAGAGGAGGCACAAATGGTGCCATAGAGGCAGGACCCGTGTTGTGTCTAGAATCTTGAAGTCTTTTGTCTTTTTCTTCGTTTTCTTGTATTTTTTTTTCTTTTTTTTTGTGATTTTGGCCCCAAATAACTCTGAAAACTAAAAATGAAACAATATCATATTGTTTTATAAATAATTAGTCAGAACAATTATACGTTTGCAAGGCATATTCGATATAAAAACATGTATATTTTTGTGCATACCAACTCTTATATTTGATCCAAAGCAACCAACATGCCACCATAGTATTGGAGAAATATAAAAAATGAGTTTTTATAATAAAAATTAGAAATTTTACTTCAAAGGCAAATTGGATTTAAATAATTCCAAGTTTCATCAACTAGTCGGCATTAATCCCATGTAACCAAATGTTTACTACCGAGCCCAACTTTTTACCAATTTTTCTACAATGATTCTTGACTAACGGAAAGTTAACGGCGTTAGTTTTTTTTATGAAACGTTGGATTTAAATAATCCAAAGTTTCATCAATTGGTCGACAATGATCCCAACTTCCATAAAAGATAATCTCAAGTAACATCAATTGGCTGGAAATAATCTCAAGATTTATAAAAACTAACGCCGTTAAGTTTTCGTTAGTCAGAGATCGTTGTAGGAAAATATGTTAAAAGTTGGGCTATGTAATAAACATTTAATAACTTACGATTAATGTTGGCCAATTGATAAAACTTGTGATTATTTAAATCCAATTTGTCTTTTACTTTTAATAAAAGTAATTATATGACACTAAATTTGGCATTCTTATCTTTTTAAATGATTAAATGTTCTTCACTTCATGTCTTAAATGAGACTAGAACTAAACACCTTTAAGTTGACACTCTTATCTCTTTCTAGATTTGGGTTCTAAATGTAAGAGCCTCACAACAAAACAAATTCGGCTCAAAATGAAGGTAAGGTAATATAGATACTTAAAGTTGTGAGTTTTAACTTTGTTGTGTTGAAATTTGGCGCTAATGTAGACGTTTGGTGTTGAAACCATCCATTATGTGAAAAAACATTAACTTACCCAAATTGACAAAACACTTACCATGCACGATGCTTTGCTCTTCAACCTCACGGTACCTGACCTAGTCTCAACCAACAAATCAATAGAACTAAAGTTATAAATCCCATCAATTTAGTTGTTGAATTCATATATGGAATAAGATTATCCCCAAATACAACTATAAAAGCATAGGATCATAAACTCAAATTAAATAGATTTTTTAAAGAAATTTCATCGATTCCCATACTTACCAAAACCAAATCCGATGATCAAATCTCAAAGCCTAAAATCAACAAACCCCCAATTTGCATACCATACGTTGGCGACGAAGCTTCCATTAAACCCGATTCTATTAAAGGAATTGGGAACATACAACAACAATGGTACAAAGAAAAAAGATTGGTGAAAAACGAAAGACCATGTGCTTATAAATTGCAATGCAAACCCAATTAAACGACTCATCAGCAAACCAAAATCGAAAATAGAACCCAAAACCAACATATCCCGACGATGGCCTTACAGTCGAGGGAGCTTGGAGTGCAAGATGAAATTCGATTGGCGACTTGAATAATACAGGTGCAAATTCATCACACCACCACCACCGGATCAATTCCTCAATCCATCACAAACCAATTGGCTACATCTTCGCCGCCGTACCCGGCGGCGCCACCACCGGTGTAACACCCTTGACGGAAAAGAAGAAAAGAGGCAGACGAGAAAGTACGGTCCAGATCATTAAGGCTTTATCTCCAAAACCCATCTCACCCTCTGCATCGCCGGTCATCGATTTCTCCGCCAGAAAAAGGTGGGGAAATTTGCTCACCCTCTGCCGGAAAACACGAACACCGACAACCAACCAAAGAAATTAAATCTTTAGGTAATAAAGACTATATGAAGATGATTGTAGTGAACAAATGCAATATATGAAGACAACTATTGAAAACCGATATAAGAAGTTGTTGGAGAATGGATGCCAGAGAGAAAGAGAGAAAGAAACTGTGTGTAGCGGTGGCGTGTTCTAGTAGGTAAATGGGTTTCTTGAAGCAGGTAGCGAAATTTCCAAGCAAGACATACCTCAAGGACGGTGACAGGAACAAACGAATAGTAGCCAGTACATAAAAGTCAAAAAGGAAACGGGACGGGTAAAAAGGCATGCAGTGGACTCTTGTACCATAAGCTTTGTAGATGATCAACAAAAGGAGGCATTAAACACTTGTAAATTATGCAACATGAATATAATAAGCCATTATATTTGATTCATCACTTGTATTTTGTTTAGGGTATAGAATGATGAAATATGGTTTCGACCACCAAATTTGGTGACAATGCATTCAGTTAACGTGTTTAAACAAAAGTCGGTTTTAATATGATGTATTAAACATGATAAATTGCGCCAATGATATCCAGCTCAACTGGTTAGAGGCATGCTGGCCAGTGATAGGAGACTTGGGGAGACCCAAGTTCGATCCTTGAGGCAACCGGGTTTTACCATTTCGTCGTCGTGCCTACGGGCGAGCGGGTGAGTTTTCCCGGAAGCTGGTGTAACATTGGGCGCTTAAGGGCTCCGTTCGGCTGGGTTAGGCCACCATTTCGCCGTCGTGCCTATGGGCGAGCAGGTGGGTTTTCCCGGGTGCTGGTGTAACATTGGACGCTTAAGGGCTCCGTTCGGCTAGGTTAGGCCAGCTGGCAGTGGCCTTTTGCCATTGGGTCACTCCGTACGAAGTACCTGAGCATTTTTTGTTTGTTTCTCGTTCAAGAAAAAAATAATAAATTGCATTGAAGGCGTTTAATTCAATTTATTTTTCAATATAATTCTTTATTGAGTTTTTTATCAGTTTTTTGTTTTTTTGGTCTTTATCACGTTAAGATAATTTCATCTTTTACTGTCTCCACGACAACGTAGATATCTTTGAAAGCTAGTTACATCAGCATTGGAATAATATAAGTTTTTTTTTATATTTTTCTGCCCATGACCGTATAGTCTGGTATGGTAAATGTCCTTACAAATATGATAAAAATAAATATGTAAACTCTTACAAATATAAGGTTAATAATTAATATCAATGGAATAAAAATTCTCTTAAAAAAACCTAGTACAAGTTTTTATTTTGAATCCTAAATTTTACCATTTTGTTTGAACGGCGGGGGAAAACTATAGATGCAGCATTTAATGTTCTGCATTTAATTTTCTACTGCATTAATAACGTGGGTTGCCTTAAAGCTGGTGACATTCTCCTCTAGAAAATGACATTCTTCATGTGATGATCATATAACGTATTCCCTTTCATCAAAAGTATATTTCGTTGTATATGTACATGTATATGTAGAGATATGATTAAACAAGAACGTCCTTGTTTTATAAAAGTTGCAAAAATTGAGCTTAAATAAACTTTAATAAGCTCATTTTAGCGGCGTTGAAAAAGGCCGTCGAGCTCTAACCAAGTATATTTAGAGTTTAGCTTTTAAGATTGGAAAATTGAAAATAAATAATCTTAACTTTTAGGTATTGGCAAGAATAATCTTACTTTTCAATATAACCCATAATGGTCCAACTTTTCACTTAATTATTTAGAATGGTCCTGCCGTTAAAAAAACTAACGGTGTTAGTTTTTAATCTGAGTTGGCGCTGATGTGGCATCTAGTTGTATTTTTTTTTAATCCTAAATCTAATCCACGTAAGTTCAGATCGAATTATAAACCCAGCTTCCATCTCCTCACATTCTGACAAACCTCCGGCACAAATGGAAGCTCTCCGGCCAACCAACACGCCGGAAACATCCGATGATGACTTGGAGGAGCCAAACGACACATACCAATCACACCACTACCCTCCACCACCGTCGTAATCTCACCGCCACCCGCCTCAACGCTCTTCACCTTCCCGATAACCACCTCCACCCCATAATCCGCCACCGCTTTCTGCAACAACTTTTTAGTAAACAACTGCGGATGCACTTGGGTCGTCGCAGATGAGTACCCGCTTCTTTGGCGGGTCGGGTTTGGGGGGTTTGTGGTCCATGGAGGCTTGGAGTGTAACGGGTTTGGAAGATGAGATATGAGAAGATGGGTGATGTCAACATATCTAAACTTACGTGGATTTAAGACTTTAAAAAAAAAAAAATACAACTAGATGCCACATCAGCGCCAACTCAGATTAAAAACTAACGGTGTTAGTTTTTTAACGGCGGGACCATTCTAAATATTTAAGTGAAAAGTTTGGACCATTGTGGGTTATATTGAAAAATGGGATTATTATTGGCAAATAGCTAAAAGTTGGGATTATTTATTTCCAATTTTCCTTTAAGATTTAGTTTGGGTTAAACTTTATTGTTTTGCTAAACATTATTGCCCTAATTGCCATAACTAATCAGTATCAATTAGGGTAACAAATATTCAATGATGATCAATTAGAATCATAATGCACTCCACTGGCTTAATCCTTAATTGCCATAATTAAACGTAGTCATGTGCCCTTAATCAATCATGCATAGCCAGTATAACACTAATTTACCTTAATTAATCACTGTTGACCCGTATTGATCCACATTGGCTATCACTAACCACTATTAACCTTAAACTCCCCTAGTTAAACAATATCGGCACTGCTTAAACCTGATTACCATAACTAATCCTAATTGATCATCATTGAACATTTGTTACCTAATTGACACTGATTACTGAATGAGTCTAGTTAATGATATGTAACAAATCATCATCAATCAATATTGACCATCACTATAATTTTCCCTAATGGATTACTACCGATCGGATTTGTACGTGTATATATATGATTGTCCATGATTTCATCCACAAATGGCCAGGATTAACCACAAAGTGATAAAGTTTGTAGTACGTTATAACGACTCACACATATCTTAAGAAGTGTTATCAACTCTTTGTTTTTAGTGTGTACTGGAGCATGTTTGGTATTATTTTGTTATATCAGATGGATTATGTAAACAATTGACAAGTATACAAAATTTGAAAAGCTGACTGTTTAACCAGTTTAAATTTATAAGCGGTCATTTTTAAATATTTATATCTTGATTTTGGTATATATTTATTAACTTATTTTTATTTATTTATTTCCAAATCCTTTATCAATTTTCTACGTTTTTATTTAAAACAAACAAAGATTTATTGGTTTGTTATGAATCTATTTTGCAACCGAATCATTTTAGCTAAAATGTATCAGAATTTGTCTGTAGCTAAGTTGTAGTTAGTTTATTTATTTTTTTTTTTGTAAACTTGCTATGACTTTTGCTACAGATCTTCTTTGCAACGGAATATCTATGAGTAAATCGTAGCAAAATGTGTTTATTTCATTGCTAGTCTTTTGGCAAAGTTGCTACGTATTTTTCCATAGATTTTTTTGCGACAAAATATCCGTAAGTAAACTGTAGCAGAATTCTTTAGCTAATATAATGCTACGCATTTTGCTATAGATTTTTTTCGACGAATATTCTGTAACTAAACCATAGCAAATTGTGTCTGTAGCCAAGTGGTAGCTAATCGTTTGGCAGAGTTGCTACATATTTTGCTACAATATTTATTAAATTACTTTTTAAATTTTAATTTTCTGGTTTGTACGGATTTTGCTAATTTTTTTTAAAGAATTATTAAATATTTATTTTCTTGATTTGCTACGAACTTTTTTATTGTATTATTTTTTAAAATGTATATTTTTGATTTTGCAACGGATGTTGCTACAAAGTTGGCTACGATTTCGTTTGCTACGAAATATTCGTAACTAAACTGTAGCAAGTTGTGTTCGTACTTAATCCTTAGCTAATCGATAGTATATTTGCTACGGATTTTTTTCGTGATAAAATTCCGTAGCTTATACCTGTTTGTGTAGTAGTGATATATATGGCATTTTTTTTGTAAATAATGTGATTTAATGTATGATAATAACTAAGAAGCGGTAAAATAGATAAATCAAAAAATTATATAATTCAAAATAATCTAAAACCTTAATTTTTAATTAATTAGATCCCTAAACACACTCACCCTCTCTTCTCAATATCAAATTACACAAAAAAATATAATTAAAAAAAACTGAATCTTCCATTGAGCAAAGTTGAATTGATGGTTAACACGGATTATACTGCAGTTACATATGCGTAATCATATGTTATATATGTGTAATCTTTGAAACCAATGATGATGAACATGATGAAACAAATTAAAATGACTCTTATATATGTGTAAACACATGTTAGTTATAGGTTCATGAATCATGACTATGACTAGTTTCTTATGTGTAATCACATGTTAATTACAGGTTCACAAGTGATGTTATATATGTATAATCACTTGTTTTTTGTAACGGTAAATTTAGATCACTGAAGGATCACTGGCAACACCCAATCATCTCAATTCCCCAAATACAAGACTCGAAGACCACCATCCGAATGAAACTCGCCATAGGTGAGAAAACCCATAGCCCAATCCTGCAACACCCATTTTCTTTTTCTCACGGGTGGAACTTAAACCCTAAACCTCCTCATTTTAATGTTTTTGAATACCTCTTCACCTCACTCACTTAAGCTGGGGATCAATATATGGTTGTATAATCACATGTAACATAATATATATGGTTCTAACATCCTTTGTTTTATCATCCTAAAAGCATTAGCAGCGATATGTGGCCGCTAATACCCATAAAAAATCACGGGTTTAATTCCCTAGCTCCAACCCATTCTTCTTATCACTTTCCCAAATTTCACCAGAAACTCATTGTTCCTCCGACTTCGGTGAAACTTCAAATTCCTTGCGGGTTATGGTTGGATTAAAAAAAATACTTGCTGCAACCCATTGTACGCAGTTGTAACCAACTACACTACATTGATTGTTAAATTAACAAATAATAGATTAAACGACTGGCCGAATGACAACTTTGATCATAATTACGTACGTTCACAACAATATAACCTGCAGCTTGCTATTATCTCTTGAACTTGCAAATGATTAGGAGATTATCAAATTTTGCAACTCTTGAACTTGCGTATGGTTCAGAGATAATCGAATCTTGCAATTGAGATATTCAAGCATTGTTGTTAATCGTTATAACAAGTTACAGATTAAAGAAGGAAAAATAAGGATTCAAATAATGAAATAAGAGTTGATTATCATATTCTTCCATGTGATTTAGTCAGATTTGTCATTTTTAATCCAAAATTTTAAATCTTGCTATTTTCATTATCCTTGTGGTTTCTAATTTGTTGTCATGTCACTCCAACTACTCACCAACACCGAATTACGCGATTGATTAAAAGGTGTTCTTAAAGCTTTTACAATACCTCTGAGTTTTCTTTTTATTCATATCCTATACGTGTATTATATGTATATACGTACATGAAACAATACCCAAATAAGACATGTGAACAATGGGTTGTGGCATCAAGAAGGCACATGATGCTGTCACATAGGATGCATTTATAAGTACATATTACTAGTTTTTAACAATGACAACAATGCAAGACAAAGATGGCCCAAAACTTAAAAGCTAGGTTTAGGAAGGATTGATCTGGTTCTCAACATTTACTTTTTCAGAGCAAGTCACATGTTGCCTCTTAATCATTGGGTTCGGGCTCCATCTTATTAATAGCGTATGATGCATCTTATCACAGTGATATAATATAGTGATATAATATGATGATTCTCTAACTAAAAAGTTATGGATGTAAATTTTGTGAAATGCAAATGTGGTCCATAAAAATCAAACTTAGGGCATGAGATATACCCATATGGTATGGTGTTGGTATGGTGGTCACGTTAGCGCTGACTAGACCACACCAAAGTATCACATAAAAGGAGATGTGGTGGTGTGGTTTTCTTATGTGGTGTGGTTTATTATTTAATTAGTTTAAAAAAATAATAATAAATGACAACACATGATTGGCTGCCCCTCACCTTCACCTCATCTTTACCGGTGCCAAAGATTTGGCGCACAAAACCACAGCGCTATATCATGCAGGAGGGGGGATGGAAATGGTGCCGTTATAATTGGCGTGAAGTGGGATCACGCCACCCATACCGGGTGGCCTTATGTAACGCTATATCTCTATCTTTATCTCCATCTTTATATTTATCTTTACATACTAAAGGCATGCAGTATGGTCCGTTATGGGGGCCATTTAACGCGACAACGGCGTTGAACACCCCCCCCCCCCCCGCGCGTTTTGGGTTGGCGTAGAAGTCTCACGTGAAGATTGCAACGACGTGGTGGGGTGGTGTTGTGTGAATGTGACCATTACCTAACGGTCAAAAAATGAACCGTTGGGGACCTTTTTAATAAAAAATCAATTTTTACCTATAAAAACTCATTTTCAACCCATTTTTTACACCCTTTGTTTACTTTCTACTCTTCTTCCCCTATATTCTCATTATATTTTTTATATCACCACCACAACGAATCCTAACCAAGATCCAAACAATCAAAACCCGTGGAATATGCCAACATTTGCGGGACAACCTAACCCGCTATTTGTGGGTATTGGCCAAATTCCATCACAAGCCTACAATCCGAACCCCTCGTACCAAAACTACGCGGCATGGGGTCAAATACCAACAACTCAATTCCCACCATCCCAACATCCACCACGAATGTTTTCACAATCGCAACCACAAACACCCGTTGGAGAAGATGACGACTTGGAAATCATCCCGGAGACACAAGCCTCCGAATCGTTTAAGAAAACTCGACGTAGGGGCAAAGAGAAAGTTGTTGGAACGCTTGAACCACAAGGGAAGAAGAAATGAGACACGGAGGAAGAGTTGGATTTAGTTCGTGTGTATGTTGATACGTCGGAAGATCCAAAATATAGTATAAATTTTTTAATTTTTTTTTTAAAAGTTTTAAAGTTTTTTAACTTATATCTTATCCATCTAATTGTTTTTTTTTTGTAGGGAACGCTCAAACGAAAGGAGCGTTTTGGTCTCGTGTTAATGAAAAATTCCACGAGATCAAGAAATCGAAAGCAAATGGGCATGATGTATTATTTCGAAACAACGATAAGCTTAGCAGCAAATGGTTCGACATGAAAAAAAAATTGGAAAGTTTCATGGCATTGTTATGGGGCTCAAAAGAAATCGTCCAAGTGGGTCAAGCAATGTCGACTTTTTAAACTTAGCCATCACCCGTTATCGTGACGATCATAACACGGCACCTCTCATCAAACATTATGACATTTTGAGAAAATCTCCAAAATTTAATGAGATTATGGATCTTACGACTACGAGCGGCAACAAACGGTCATACATCGATATGGATAGTCCTATGGTATCGGTTTCAACGGGACGGTGTAATGTTGACCTTAACGACACGGACAACTTGGAGAAAGAGGATGAACCCGACATGTTGGCAAGGCAAGCAGGGAAGAAAAAAGCAATACGGCAAGAAAAAGAAAAAAGAAAGACGACGCTTTCATGGAGCAACTTCATTTGCTCAACCAAGAGCAAATGAAACGTACAAAGTTGAGAGATGATAAGATTCGAATTCATAAGGAAAAAACGGATTTGAAGAAGGAAAAATACGCATGGAACAAATGCGTATGTTGAGCATGGACACGTCGAAGATGAACGAGATGGATCGACAATTTTTCGAGGCGGAGAATGAGAAGATTAGGAAAACATTATCTTCGGAGTAGTTTATTTTTTTAAGTGTTTGGTAATTTCTAGTATTTGTAATGTTTTATTTTTATTAATTGAAATGTTTAAGTATTATTTAAATTTATAAAAAGTAAAAAAAAATATAATTAATAAAATAATCTTTCAACACCACCATCACACCATGTATACCTACTTGGTGTGATAAAATGGTGTTATTCAGTTATCACCTACGTGACATGATAACACCAAGTTATCACACCATGTATATTAAATGCCTTAATAAGGAAGTAACTCAGGAGCCACATGTCCCCTTTTTGGGGTCTCCACCTAAAATTTTTCCACTTGTCGTCATCACAATCAATCTTAATCTTTACCTTAAGTAATCATGCCAAACTTTTAAAAGACTTGATAAAAAAAAGTACTGAATGTAATCTTTTAAAAAAAGTAGGTTTTTCATATAGACACACCATACTTTTTAGAATTCACACTCTCTGTAGGTCACGCTTAGACCTATGCATAAAATCTCGATGCGTGGTATGTATTATGCTTCAAGCTTATATCTAAACCTGAGGTTTGGTTTTGATTTTTTTTTTTTATAATAGTCTCACTTTTTCTAAAGTTTTTTTTTTCTTTGTTTTCTTTGTTTATGTTACCTTTTTTAAAGTAAAAGCAAAGTAAAAATATTTTTTATGTAATAACTTTGTTTATGAAATAAAAATAATACGTTTTTTGATTAAAAAAGTAAAAACGTTTTTTCTGTTTTATATAAAAATATATTAAATATTAACCCGATAATGTTTCTATAATAAAAGATTAAAAAGTGTATAATTTTTTTTTATAGTCGAGGTTAATTAGGTTAATTATAATAGGTTATTGTTTTATTTTTAATAATTTAAAATCACTACTCTACAATTTATTTTCAAATATATTAAATGTAATAGTTCATTTTTAGCAAATATATGATGACTAATAGTTTAACACGACAATAATCAAAGAAAAAAACTCTCGGTTGGTTCATATAATTTGTAAAGTACACGCTAAATGTCACATTTAGGGTCAAATGTGAGGCTTTAGACATCGTGACATTGAGGGCTAAATGTGATGTATAGATCGGCTGTATAAAGAAGTGTGAGGTTTAGATCTAAATGTGAGGTTTAGATTGGATGTATCTTAAAAGGTAGGAGTGTCTCTATTACAACCTAAAAAAATCTTGAATGTAATCATGCTAAATTGTTATTTTTTTCATATAGCAATTGTATGTTACATTATCAGGAGATTAGAGTAGAGACAGATATATTAAAATAACTAATCTTGGGTAAAGATCGTAATGTTAAAAGAATATCAAATGTTGTATATAGAAAAATATTTGAAGGTTTATAAACAACTCCCGTAACATTTTATTTTTTATTATAATATGTAATGTAATATATAATATATAATTTAATTCATACGAACTAACTATATAATTTTAGGACCATTCTTAGGACCAAAATAAAATGTAATAATTTAATATTTTGTTATATATGATTCATGTTTGTTTTGACATATTATTTATATATCATGTAGTTAGATTAATTTATTTATTTGACATTATATATTATATATATATCTTATTCTACTTGTATAATATACGAGTTACTAACATAAATCAATTACATTTGGATTTATGTTTAAGGGTACCCTTATGTTTAAAGACAAGTTACTATATATTGTCGGTTGTATATGATCTTTGATAACATGACGTAAGAGTGTTGAACACTTCCCTTTATCCAAATCAATATTTAATTTCTTCTTTCTATTTATCGTGGAGTTTATATAATCCAGCCAAGTATGTCAAGTACGTAATTGTCATATATCAAATCAACTTATAATCAAAAGATATGTATATAATTCACTACTATTTACTAATAATCTAATCCAGCCAATTATGTCAAGATTAGATAAATAATGTGTCACGATATTAATTAAAGCGGGTCCATCACCCCAAACAAAATTGTGTTTATCTCATAAAAATAAAAGTGTCCATTTTCTTTTACAAAAAGTAACAAAAAAAATTATTAAAATTAGATATTTACAAACGGTCTATGCACCAAATATATATTTTATAGATAAATTGAATTTTAATAAATCAAATTATGATTTAATGTATGACCGCTAATTATCCGAACTATTGATTTGGTCAATATCAGTCTCAACTGTGTTTCCGTTATCAAGGGCAATACTATTAGCATAATCATCATACATTTATATTTGATTTCCGTCTCGTAATGATAAGTTTTCGTAATGATGAGTTTAAATAAAATGAGGAAACATTAAATAAAAAACAAGTGTAAATGTGTGATTATTATATTATTGGACTACCCTAGACAATAAAAATGAAAGTTGAGTCTGTTAGTGGGCGAACTGATAGTTTAAATTACTAAATGTTTAACTCGCCTTATTTTAAAACAACAGACTTTATAGAAAACACTCGACTAGCAAGACACTAGCCAGGACAAAAACGAGTGGTGGATCCATAATTTTTTTTTAGTGGAGTCAAAAAAAATTCGGTTTACGTTTGTTTGTATAGGGATGTTTTTTACCGGGTGTGTCACTGATCGAATTGTTTATATGTCAGGTCGGTCATTAAATAACTTGCTTTAGATGATTAGATTAGGTTTTAATTAGTTTTCAAGGTGATTTCAATCTTATGAAGGTACGTGATTTTAGTTGTATTATACTATTATGGTGATTATGAAGGTGAACATCGAATTTTAGAAAACCGTAAATTAAGAAGTTCAAAAATTTGAGGGATTGGAGCATTTAATCAAAAATATAAATTCAAAATTTAATGGTTTGTAAGGTTTAATTAGTATGATATTGGGTATTTAATAATTAGTGGAAATTAGGCTTATTGGGTATTTAGTACGTAATTAGTTGGAATAAAGCTTATTGGGTATTTAAGGTTTGAATAAACAATGAAATGTTAGGGCACATATTCGAAAGTCGGATCTTTAAAGACGAGCTACACTTAATCACACACATAGAATCATTGGGTCATCTCTCTACCGATATGCGCATTTGCTGCCAGTGGTGCTCTCTTGAAGATAAAAACTCTTGGAACATATTTTGGTAGCATGTCTAGTTGGAAAAAGGATATACGAAATATTGTTTCACAGTGATGCAACCTAATTATTATCCCTATTGGGACCGTTCAACAGTTGGTGGAACAAAGCAATCATGCATACATAACTCCATAAGCCCAAGTGCCCAACTTTAAAGAAAATCATACAAACAATAGTTACAGGTAGTTTATGCATGTCTTTATAGTGGATTTGGAAAACGAGAGACGGCAACTTATAGGTCAAGCATCGAGCAAAGGCGAGAGATTTAGATAAATTAAATTGGGCAACTTATTTTCAATAATTTTGTGTTTGTATCTTTTGGTTAGCTTCTTACTAGTTCTTTGTTTTTAATAAATCTCTCATTTGCGGTTCAAACAAAAGAGAACCGTTGGGCCGGTTGGGCTTTTGTTAACTAATAATGTATTCACCATTAAAAGAATAGTGGTGTCACTCAAAAAAACCACAAAGAAACATCTACATAAACACCAAAAAAGATTGTATTACAGTGATTCCGTATACATTAATGTAAATCCGCCCCTGGAAAAATATAATTGAAGAGGATAGATACCAAATCTATCCTCTGGGCCTTTCGCGGGCCGGGTCAGGCCCACACTATGCTTGATGGGCGGGTCAAGTCCAAACCCGCGCATCCCGTAGAACCTTTATCAGGCACGGATCTCGCATAACTAGCTATCAGATTATGTGGGATCCTCATGTCATATAGTCTCCTTTTCGAATAAGGAATGTCCCCATTCTTAAGGTACACATGCACATGTGCCCCAAGCGCGCTGACATCATTTGAACGCGTTGTTACATGTGTAGGTTAGCCCCGATTCACGAAACAATTGACCCAACATTCACAGATCAATATCCAGACATCTGTGGTTCGAAGAGCACATTAGAGATCCGCTGCGATTGGTTAGACCCGATCGTCCTTGATTTCTATAAAATCAATTACAAAGATTTCATGACCATTCGATCTAAAAAAATTTACAAATTTTACATTTATGATTCCTATTAAAATACCACAAAAAACATACTAGGCGTTGCATTAGATTAATAATCTCTCTTGCATTTGTAATCCATTGAGAAAACCTCTTCGTTCTGATACCTCTAATCCATTGAGAAAACCTCTTCGTTCTGATACCTCTAGATAACCCACAAATTGGACAAGAATATGTCCATGCATGAAATATTCTTAGTTTACTTTAACGGTTAACACATACACACCTATTATTTACATTACACTTCTAAATAATAACTCCATATAAGACACCAATACCAAGGTTTAAACATGCGTCTTCTCCAAAGAAGCAAAGCTCCGTACTAGTGGGCTACAACCCAACTGGAAAAATGTATAGGACGGTTTTAGTTATTTTAAAAAGGGGGTTTTAGTTAAATTAAAGGGACATAAGGTCATTAGATATGCTATTAATCTTTAACTTGTGATTAAGATCAAATTGTAGGAGACAATAGTTAGTGGAAAAACATGTAGTAGTGACTAGTGACCACTTTTGTTAACTTTTTATCAAGTTTCCTGTTTTTCTTTTTTTAAACATTCATAAGTTTCATACATGACTTTATTTATATAAAAACAATACAACATAATAACGAGTTCCTTAAGATCAAAGTAAGGAGCTGTTTGGTAGCTTCTGTTTTATTAAGTGTTGAACAAGTAAGTTGTCTGATTGAATAAGAAATTCTGAACCAGTTAGTGCTGAACCAGGTCTAGTGACCACTTTTGTTAACTTTTTATCAAGTTTCCTGTTTTTTTTAAACATTCATAAGTTTCATACATGACTTTATTTATATAAAAACAATACAACATAATAACGAGTTCCTTAAGATCAAAGTTAGGGGCTGTTTGGTAGCTTCTGTTTTATTAAGTGTTGAACGAGTAAGTTGTCTGATTGAATAAGAAATTCTGAACCAGTTAGTGCTGAACCAGTAAGTACTGTTTGGTTGCACTTCTGAATGGATGTGCATAATGACTATTTTAGCCATGTAAAGTAATTTCTAGCAAATAAAATGAAGGTGTTTGGTAAGATCCTGAATGATTAATAGTTATTAAAGAAAAAATAAAAACCGTCATAGAAAATCCAAATTACACATATTCCTTAAAAATTCATAAAAACATACTAAAATCCAAAAGCAAATTAATTGTTTTACAGTAGTTGAGTAGCTATCTCGTCACGTAAAATAACAAGCATCAAGCATCAACCAATTTCTCAATTCACTTACTTAAAAAAACATATGAAACATATAACATCAACCAAAAAACCATAACAAATTTAAGCATTAAACAACAAATTTTAAGCATTAAACCACATTCAACAATGATTGAACAACATAATTTAACCATTAAACCACATCAATATGTAAAAAAAACCTATATTTTGGGCAAAAAACAATCAAATTGGACCAAAACCCCACTAAACAATGATGAAGAACAAATTTCGAGCATCAAAATCCTACTAAACAATGATCAATCACTGATTTATAGCATCAAATTAAACCAATTTAAAAAAAAATTTAAAAAAAAAACCCTAGAAACTGACCCTGATGGAGCAGGGCTGAGGAGAAATGGCGGAGCGGGGGAGGAGCGGATGTCGCCGGAGCAAGGAGCGGCGACGTGAGTGGCGGCCGGAGATTGCAGATCTCGTCGGAGCAAGGAGCGGCGGCAGTAAAGTTCGCCCAGGTCAGCGAACGTGAGGGTGGGGAGAGGGGTATGAGACGCGTTTTTTTTTTCTTTCTTAATGGTCAAGTGGAGGAATTTTAACTGGTTGATTAAGGGGCTATCCAGATGACTTACCAATTCAGACGTTTCAAAAATAGCCCAACCAAACAGTCTGGATCTATGCGATCCAGATATTTTCTGATAAAAAGCCCATTCAGAGCTTTGCCAAACAGACCCTAAGTATAGTATCGTTATATATCAAAACAAAAAAAATTATGTTCTTCATCTCCTTGTGTATTCTAGCACATCATTGCGTCATTCGTCTTGTCATTGTGTTTTCCTAAACATCGTTGGGTTTTTATAAAATGAATAGTTATGAAATACACAAGTATAAAATAATATCATAGTGTCCTTAGAATATGTAAAACACAATATGATAACATAACAATGAATTTACTTAGTACATAAAAAACAATAACAATATAACACAAGATGATCTAGAACATAAAACAGAATGATGAATACATATATTACAATAACCTGAAAATGTGTTTTTCCAAAATGATAAGATCTGAAAAGCAAAATGATGAAATAACATCATTATATGTTTCTAGTATGTAAAACATAATGCTAAATAACAATTAATTTATTTAATATATAAAAGACAATGACAAAAAAAATACAAAATGAGTTATAATATAAACACAATGATGAATGCATCTTACACAATTATCAAAATGTCCACTTCTTATAAAAGAATAAAAGGACACATGTCAAGCCAAGCCTAGGCTTTTTAGACTTAAAAGCCTTTTTATTTTAACTTAACTTTCTTTAATGGTTAAATTTTACAAGAATTCGTAGTTGATGGGCTCGTAGTTTTGATCTCAATAGAAGCAACACCTTAACTCGAATAACTTTATCAATTAGACCGAACCCCACACTCACGAAATGAGAGCATTATCAAGTTTTTTTTTTTAATTAGATAAAGATTACAAAGCAACAAGGGGCATTTAACCCAAACGTGTCTCTTCCATAATTATAACTCGGGTTTAAATTCTGTTGCAGATTATATCACTTTACAAGTTGCCGTTAAAATAAATAAATCAAAATAATACTTATCATTCAATTTAATTTAAGCATCATCTTGTTTGGAGGAAGCATGGTCACATGGGAGCAACTAATCATGAAAGATACTAATAAGACAACGAGAGAGGATTTGGTGGAACCACATAAATGTTACCACCTATTATTAGAACCATTTTTCTTGCATGATGCCATTTTTTATTTTTTATTTTCTAACTCCTAATTTATGTTCTTTTTAAGTGCATATATTAAAGGAAGAAAATCACTCAATACTTTTTATTTGATTCTAAACATTTCACTTAATTTCTTGTTTACGTATGTATTTGTTCAAATTATATCAAGAAAGTGAAGAGCTCAAAACTGTTTACAACTATAAATTGAAATACAACTAACTAGAAAACCCTAAACCTAAAATTATTGTATGCTCAAACATGTGCGTCATATAAAAGTTCATATCAACATAAAATTTGAACCACAAAGTATTTAATTAACTGAACAAAAAATTGTTAAAATATATAAGTATATTTAATTTAATCTGTTTTTGTTTTGCTTTGGTTTAACTGGATTCTGGGCTTTCTCTTGATTGGATTGGGCTGTGAGCTTTGGGCTTGTGCTTGCGGGTTGAACCTGGAGCTAATTAAACCGGATGGAAGTAGCTGTTGAGCGAACCGGATCTTGGAGCTTAACCGAATACAGATGGCTGGATATAAAAAAACTATTTAGCTGTTGATCTATTTGATACCATAAATTTGACAAAAATAATTAATAACGTTTATAGAATATTATCTATCTAAACAATGAATGGACACGTTAAACTCTAAGAGACTGCATGTCCCACTGCACCCTGCATATCACCAATAAAAATCCAGTCAATCTATAAATTATTCATACAAAACGTATATCATATCTACTGCTAAATATATAACGTCAAACTTGTCACACCATGCATGCATAAAGTAGATAGACAATAAATAAATAGATAAATGTAACTCGTCAAATATTGGAATAATACATTGAATCTCAACAATAGTTAGTACTCGATCTGGGAATTAGACCGGCCGGGCCAAAATATGTTGTTAATTTTTTAAAACTTCAACCGATAATGTATGTGCTCTTAGTTGAAGGTCCTAGGTTCAAACTCAGACAATAGTGTATTTGGTGTAAATAACTATTTACCGTTTAAAATTAATTTTTAAACTGCTATGTTTTTGAAAAGACACAATGGTTATTTGATCTTGGTTAAAATATATATTTGGATGATATAAATTTTAGTTCAACAAATTCAAAGTTTTGTTAAAAGCTTCTAAATTATATATTCCAAAATCATTTTTGGGTTAATCAGCATGGGGAGGTTCATTAGGAAACATCCAAGAAAATGAAAAACCGAGGAAGCAATCTATTTTCTATGTTTCACAATCACATGTGAAATGTAATGTGATAATTTACATATAAACTAATATTGATTAATCATCTCCAAACAAAACAACATAAAAATTTGGCTTTCTTTGAAAGATAATGGTTTTTTTAGATTGGTTTCCTAGTTTCTTATTTTTTCTTATATATAACACACAAAAAATAGCCTATGGGGAACTGTGGAACCAATCTATTTTCTATGTTTCACATTTGAAATACGATTAGCTTACATGTAAAATAACATTAATTAATCATCTTTAAAACAAATTAACATAAAATTTTAGTTTTTATAAAAAATAATTAATTTTTTAGAAAGATTCCCCGATTCCCCTATTATTTTGGGTTCCCATTAAACCTCCCCTCGTCAGCATATGAAAGAACTAAATTTCATTTGTAGTCTTCAGATGTAGTAATAGGGCATATCATAGGCCTTTTAAAAGAGGTACTCTTTGAATGATTGTTCACTAATGAAAACACCAATGGTGAGTGGAACTAAGTAGGACTGAAGTCCATAAGCATGGTTATTGGTTCACTATTATTAATTCATATATACAACTATACCAAATATTATGTTTTCTACATATATGTATAGTATATATGTATAATGCAAGTTGATGCTAACCGATAATAAGGAATGTATAATGCAAGTTGATGCTAACAATTAAGAAGGATGCAAACACAACTACGAGATTATAGATTTCCTTTTGAAAGATCCTATATAGGAACCAAATGGTCGGAACCAAATGGTCAACAAACTGTTCGTGAACTATTCGACGGAAAGTTCATTTACGTGAGTTCGTTTAATAAATAAACGAACACGAATAAGAAATTCCATTTGGTTAAATAAATGAACGAACACGATCATAAGCCGCGTTCATTCATTCACGTTCATAAACATTCGGTAATATGTTCATTTACTTTCAGTAATATATCCCTTTATGTTCATGTATTTAAATAGAAAAATAGTCATTTGATCTTGTATCTTATTAAAAACCAGTTATTTGAAACTTAGATCTTTGAGACATTATATTAAATCGATTATGTTTTTTATTACTATTTTTAATTTGTGCCATGTATTGAGATAATTATGTGCCTAATTATGATATCGAGTGCTTAACCTTATATTAGTTAAGGTGTTATGTCTATCAGTTAAAAACCAAGCATATCGAGTCCCCTTTTTATTTGTATGTCCCCTAGCGCCTTGCTAGTGTTTTGTTTCTAATAAAATAGACGTTCAAAAAAATGAAAATGGGATGATACGTAATATCTCTTAATGTTCATTCAGATGTTACCTCTTAATGGTGCCTCTGAATGATTAAGAGGTTTAAGAGATGTTGAATGATTAAGAGATAAACTCTTACTACCATCACAAGTCACATTCTTCTCTCTTCTCATTTGTAAGATTATAAATGATGCCATTAAGAGGAAACCTCTTATTAACATTCAGAGGCTAGCAAACAACCCCTTATTTTGGTTATTTCGTGGGGTGGAAGGGGTCTCACAAACTCGTGCGGGTTCATTAGAACATCATCGCAACCCTAGGGGGTTCGATCCAAAACAACCCGACCCGGCTAGATTCATGAGCCCGCACTAAATGGAGGTGTTTATTTAAAAAAATTGGCAAATTGGATTTAAATAATCTCAAGTTTCATCAATTGGCCGACAATAATCCCAACTAACGAAATGTTTCTACCAAGCCCAACTTTTAACCTATTTTCCCACATCAATCCCAAACTAACATAACACTAACGCCGTTTGTTTTTTGATGAAAAATTGGATTTAAATAATCCCAAGTTTCATCAATTGACCGACAATAATCACAAGTTTCATATAAAAATAATCTCAAGTTTCATCAATTGGCCGACAATAATCTCAAATTTCATCAAAAAAGTAACGGCGTTAGTTTGGGATTGATGTGGGAAAATAGGTTAAAAGTTGGGCTTGGTAGCAAACATTTCGTTACTTGAGATTAACAACGGCCAATTGATGATAGTTGCCAATTGATGATACTTGGGATTAGGGGTGAGCAAAAAACCGAACCGGAACACAAAAAAAACCGCAAAAACCGAACCGAAGTAAAAACCGGAAAATACCGAACCGAAACTTATGGTTTGGTTTCGGTTCTGGATTAAGAAAAAACCGAAAAAAAAACGAACAGAACCGAATGAAAAAATTTATATAAGTTTTTAACATTATATAGATATGTAAGTGCGTTTTAATTAACTTAATTCTAGTTATTTTTAATTCTTGTATAACTCAGTTGATATTTACCATTGCAAACCACCAAAATGTCTCAAGTTCGAGTGCCATCTCAATTTGTTATTTCATTTTTAAGCATCGACTCCTCTTCTTTCCTCTTCTTACAATCGAAGACGATGAAGATTGGGATCAAGATCTTTAGTGTTAAAAACTTTTGAATTTATAACCAAATTTTATTTTGTATGTTACACGTGTTTTTGTTTTTTTTTAGTTTAATGGTTATAACGATACTTGTTTATGACTATTAAAAATTTATCTTCTAAAACTAGACAATTAAAGTTTAAAACTATTTTAACCACATTTTTTAAAAATATATAAAAAATTAAAAAAAAAACCGAATCCGAACCGAATCCGAAAAAAACGAAACCGAATGGTTTTTTCCTAGGAACCGAACAATTCGGTTTTCGGTTCGGTTTGAGCCAAAAACTGAACCGAACCGAACCATGCTCACCCCTACTTGAGATTATTTTAATCCAATTTGCATTTTTTTAAATGCTAGAAATTCAACTACTAGTGTTGCAACCTTTTAGAGTTCAAGGAGTTCAATAAAGTGACATAATATAATTGAATAGTAAAAATAATACTTAGATGTTGAATTATGAATATCCCTTCATTCTTGAGATCTAAAATAACACTAATTTGCTTAGTTAAACACTAAAAAAATAAGGACGAGTAAAAAATACACAATAACGAGCATATTAACATAATGAGCTATAAAAGGTAAATTGTATAACCTAAAAGTTAAATCCTAAAAGCTAAGATCATAGTTCAACGAGCCGGTCCCGTTGGAATGAGTTCAATCGAAGGTTTGTTTCAACAAGTTTATAAGTTTTTAAAAATCTTTTCTAAGCTTTTTATGAATAATGAGGTTTTTTAATTGAAACAAACTCTAAACATTAAATTTAGATCAACATGAATAAATACCCGTGGAAGATATCTACAATTTTGATAAGATTGAACAAGTTGGAATTTTGTAACATTTTGTAGATATCTCAAAATCTTTAAAGATTATTATCATTTGTTATGCTCTCGTGATTTCGCTTGACCTTTTAAGAAAAAAATTTCTTTCTTTCTTCATCTTTCTTCACGGATGTTTTTTAATTAAATATGAAGATTCTGTCACCTGTGCAATCTCATTGTTTATAGTTTTAATTATATGTTCTATAATTTGGTGTTACCCTGTAACTCTTGAGGCATTGACATTAGGCCTTCAATTATACTAGAATTTCAAATATCTACCAATATATAGCGGCATAAAAATAAAAAAACATAAGAAATTGATGGTGCGATGTGAGGCAAAACCTGTTTATCCTCTCCTCTCCATCAGTCATCAACAATCGAAGAGAATCACAACGAATATGTTTATGTTTGGGATTGAGTTTCAAAATGACTTATTATAATAAAAATAATAATAAATAAATAATTAAGTGTTAACAAAAATAATGAATTTTTAAGGCAAAATTTTAAAACTAGTTAAAAAAGAAGTTAATTAAACATTAAAATAATTTATTACACAATATTATATAAATATACATTAGGCAACTTCGCTAGCCTTTCACAATGAGAACTGTTCATTTGAGGTACTTCTTTCTTTTCTTTTTTGCACAACTGTTTTATGCTTGGTTTGTTGGACGCATGCATGTGTATTTGGCGCGTGCGTTTCTTTCTTTTTATTATATGTGTATGCGTGCGTTGTGCCCTCCCATTTATTCCACCCTTTCATCATTTCAAGGCATTTGATGCGCCCATTTTTTTTCTTTTGTTTGGCTTACTCAGCTGTGTCGTAGACTTTCAGCTCCGGTGAGTACAAGATGTTACCGTATGTGGACAAGTTTGTTGTTGCTTCTTATTTATCTTCGTCCTTTCAATATTTTGGGTGTTTGATGCGATCATTTTTTTCTTTCGTTTGCGTGGCTCAATCGTTATAGATCTCCAGCTCCGGCCAGCCGCTGTAGATCTCTGGCTCTAGTGAGTGCAAGATGTGAACGATTTTGACTAACTAGCTAGATCTGAAAGGCCTTTATGGAAATTTCTATTATGCGATTTTAGCTATGCTAAGTTGAATATGTATTGTTGCTTTGAATTGCTAAACGATTTTGTTGCCTATGGTTTTTGTTTATTTGTTGAGGCTATGATGATTTGATGAACTTTTAGGGTCTATAGTGGTTCAAGTGGTCTTATTGTCGTAACAATTATGTTTTGTAGCCATAGGACGGCTGGGTTCTCCTTTATTGTTACCTAACTTTGAGGATTTGAGCTTCTGATGATGAGCAACTACATTTTCGTTTGCCATATGCATCAAGTAACTTGGTTGGCTTCTCACGATAGGTTTCGTTCATTTGTTGTACCTTTTCCTTTGCGTTTTGTACCACTGTTTAATGTCTGATTTGTTGGGCGTATGTATCTGGGTCTTGGACACATGTATTTGTTTCTCTTTCTGTATGTGGACGTGTTTGGGTTCTTTATGTTTCTTGCAGACATGTGTGGTTCCTTTTATGTTTACTGTTTCTAGACCAGTGTACATGTTTTGTGTTATGGTTTGAACCAAATGATCTAACAATAATTGTTGTGATGATAAAAAACGATAAAACAGATTTATTAGGTGTGGATTATTATTGGGCGACACCCATGTTGCAGCCATATCTATATATGCATTTAATATGATTTCCTTACTGGATCTGAGTCTAAACGTGTTTAAATAGAGGCAGCCATTACACGACACGTTTATTACATGTACTAAACATGAAAACGACATAATAATCGTGTCATTGCTTCAAAGACAAACATGGTCTCTTCATAAATGTGTTACATGACACGAACTGTTTAACACGACTAATATTAAATGTGTTGCATATTTCTTTAAATTTGAATTTTATTTTTGACAAATCAAAGTTCCGAATTCAATTCTTTGATATTCTAATTATTTTTTGCCAAATTTCAATTCCTTAAAAACTTCGTGAAAC
The DNA here is from genome assembly GCA_039602395.1 of Deinandra increscens subsp. villosa. Classification (NCBI taxonomy): domain Eukaryota; kingdom Viridiplantae; phylum Streptophyta; class Magnoliopsida; order Asterales; family Asteraceae; genus Deinandra; species Deinandra increscens. The sequence continues at coordinate 88,155,811 of JBCNJP010000025.1, forward strand.
ATACACATCCTAAATGGGTTATATGATCCGTCTAAACTGGGCCCTAAATTGGCAACTTTAAAGGTAAGTTTATATTTGTAGTCATGTAGACCATCTCAAATTCTCAATAATAAAAGATTGCAACTCGAAGATAATGAGTTTATTATGTTGGACCATGGGTTTCAAAGGCCTAAAAGTGAAATAAAAATTGGTCCAAACTTTTTATTTTCGTTATAAATAACTAGAGGGTTAATAACATTTACGAAAAACTAAATTACTATAAAACTAGAATAATCTTTTATGATAGTATTCTTTTGACTTGTTTCCATGTTACCCATTTAACCAAATACAGATCGTTTTTTTTTTCTTTCTAATATATACATAAAAAAAACAATTTGTTTTGAAATTGAATTGATGATAGATAACTTTGATCAAAAACATGTTTTACCAGTAACACAATGCGTATATGCGGACACGAATGCCGGTCCAAAAATCCAGACCCATGCAAGGCGATTTTTTGTTTGCTATTTTCGACCCGGTTTATATTCAACAAGATTCTAGATTAGATTTTTGGCTTGACAAAACCTTTTGCATTCCTAAACGATCATTTATATTCATCATAAATTAAGATCACCATGAAGCATAAACTTCATGTGTATATATACAACTATAATCCAGAGAAGACGAGACACACAATCAAAAACACATTCTGCAATTCATTTCTCAGTTGTAGCTCCATTCTGGTTTCCTTTCAGGCAAGTAATCTAGTTTGGCAGTACACTACTTCGAACCGGTATACCCAGGAAACAAACGACGAATCTGTTTAAGAAAATTGTGTTAAACACAAGCCCGATTCTTCTATTTTGTTTTCATGTTTCTTCTGTCTCTTTGTAGGGATCGGACATGCTCATGTTTGTGATTTGTCATCGGGTTTATGTTTTGTTTTCTTACTTTATTTGTACTTTGATTTGTTCTATTGTAATAGATTGTAGTGGTTATACAAACGATTATTTTGTATCATTTCCTTCTCTCTAACATTTATAGGTTGTTCGCGCGATATGCGGACACGAATGCCGGTCTGAAAATCCAGGCCCGTGCAAGGCAAATTTTTGTTTGCTATTTTCGACCCGGTTTATTTTGAACAAGATTCTAGAATAGACTTTGAATTGGATCTTCATTAAAGAGGACACTACCTCTTACCACTAGGCTACAACGTAAGTGCCTTCTGGCCCAACTTTAATACTTGTTTAGCCTACATATAAGTGTCAATTTTTTTAGTACTAGTATAAAAATATAGTTAAGAGTGTCTCAATTCAATCTATGCATTAAAGAATGTCATAATTGACAAGTTGTACGTGAATAGTAGCTCCATGATTGTCAAGGGGCAAAATGAAAATGGTAGCTTGATGATTCTCAAAAGCCAAATAATGTAAAGATAGTAAAGCTTGATGATTCTCAAAGGGATCAACAACTATATTACAATCACCACATCTAAAGCAAAGTTTAAAGTTCCTTGCACATAGAGATCACAAATCTCATATAAAATTACCATAACACCCATGTCATTTAAAATTACCATAATACCCCTGTTGAGTTTATCAACAGGCTCAATAGTCAATAGCAACTAGGAAGTGAAAGTTTCTTGGCACTGTTTTTCTCTTTCATTGAATCATAAAATTAAAGATGAAGAATTGACAAATTCATGTAACTGATAAAATGTTGAAACAAAATCAATTTTCACAGTAACAATAACAGGTTGCAATTATTTTTCTTACAACAAATAATCAAGATTCATCATTTTGCAGCAGATCAGGAGGGCCTGAACCACCATCCAAAGACTCATTATCATCATCATCATCTCCGGGTTCGACATTATGGGTCCGACCCCAAAGCCGTGTAACGGGTCTTCTAACGGTCACATGGGCTCTGGCACGAGACGTTCCAGACCAGCTGCCGCTCCTCGACCCACTTCGGGGTCTGAAAACCCGAATCAAGAAAAAAACAGTCATCCAACCGCCTTCACCGAACGATAAAACACTCGTGTTGTTATTATTATTATTATTATTATTATCATCATCCTCAACCACATCACCCCCTATAGAAGATTGAAGACTACTTAACAAATCCCCAATATCCCTCTGCCTTTCTAACCGCCGCCAGTCCCGTTGCCGGTTCGGGTCAGCTTCCGACGGTCTAACCAACGGGTGCACTAACCGAGCATGCTTTCTCAGATCCGAATACGTCCCCGAAAACTCACAAGTCTCGCTAGCACAGCTCCGGGTTTTGGAATTCATAAACAAACGAGCGGATTCGACCACAACCCACCCGTTAACCTCCCCTCGACACAAAGGGCAAACCAGTTTCGACACGGGTGTGACCGGCATTGTACCTCCTTGCTGATCCACCAACTGTTCGGTTTCGGAAGACACTTTTTGAAACTGGTCGAAACAGTTGGAGTGGCGGTAACTTGTGTCGCACATGAATGGTCGGCAGCCGCTTTTGTGCGAAGAACATAACAGTAAAACCGCGTTGTGTGGGTGTTCCATACAAACGGGGCACCGGGCTTCTTCCCATTCGTTAACGTTCTCGGTTTCTAACGGGGTTTTGGTCGATAAACGTTTGGAGTTACTAGTGTTGCATACATAAGGGGATGTCCAAGATCTATCAATGGATACAGATCGGTCTCTTCTATCTTTTGGCATCTTTATACACTTCAATGACTATATATTTTCAGTAGAACAAAGCAATTAACATAAATTCCACTACATAAAAATAATCAAATCAACAATCTGTATAAACCTATAAACCAAAGTACCAAACAGTTCGTTATGGTTTGAAAATTTTAAAAACCAACCGACCTAAATTATGAGAAAAAAATCGGCTTTGATACCATAAATATACATATGACCGGTTTGATCGGTTTCACAGTTTTAAACCGAACCACCAACACCACTAAATTATGTATAACTGATTTGAAGTGGTTTGGATAATAGATTCCATAATTTTAGATCAAATTTGGGGCATGTTACTCTAGGACAAATTAAATTCCAGGTTCGTTTTGAAGCAAAAAGATCCCTAAAATAAGCATAACAATCGTCATCTAACCTCCGATTAGCAACAGATCAACAGCAAAATCGGTTATATAACTGAAAACTGAAATCCAACGAACCGAAGCATAAAAAGTAGAGGGTTTCATATGAAATTTACCAGTAAACTATCTTGGTTTGCTGCTTCGTTGATTTCAGAAGAATCCAGTAAGATTGAGCTGATGATGTAAAAGTTTAAGAGAGAGAAGAGAGGAGAAGAGAAACGTTTTTAGGGGAAAATGGGGATGGTTTAAATATATGTAGATGGACCTTCCGGTTTTCGAATTTAAACCGACTTTAAATTTTGTAGGCGGCGCCGGTTTATTTGGTTTTAAATTCATAACTTTTTTAAAGGTAGGAAAAGAGAATCTTGTACCTTTTTTTTTCTTTTTTTAATGGCCACACCAAATTAAAAATTAGTGTTGTTTATTATCATACCAATTTTAAAAGTCTTTTTTTAAGTCTCCCTATGATGACGGGATGTTAACCGTCCTAGTTATTTGACGCTTAATACAAACTCGAAAAACTCCATTAGTCTTTTTGAATAACCATGTGTTACCGTCCGATTTAGGATTTTCGCACAGTCATTTGTGTTGGATTTTAAGTGTGGCAGGAACGATCCCTGAAAATAGAAGACAAAAGTAAAACATGACACGTGAGTTATTTAAGGCTTTCAGGGTTATCTTTATAAACTATATAACTTTTGTTCCCCCACCAATGTGGGATATGATACACCACAATCCTAAATTTGAACCAAAATTTCTTTAAGATTAACATCTCATTCACACACACTTTTTCCAACAATTTAATAATTCTTCTAATTAATTAGACGGTCAGAAATGGGCCCCTACCATTTGAATGGTTGTCTGATACATCGTCGGACAATTGTCTGGATCCGATTTAACAAAAAAGTTGTGAAAAATTAGATTTTATGGTATTTTAATAGAAACACCTTGTGTTTTTAATACAAAAGATTAAGATGCTTTTATTTCTTCAAACACATGTGCTACATCCTTTGTTTTGTTTGTTTTGTTGTTCTCATTACTTGTCTTCTATAAGTACCACAAACATTACAAGAATTTAAGAAAATGGTGTGCACCTGACATTTGTACCCAGCTGAGAATGCCCACTGTTTGGGCTGCTTAATTAAGTAAATCAACAATTGACGACAGAATGATTCTCGGAACATTACACCAAAAGAAGATCTTATGCAAGCTTTGCAAGTATGAAAACTATTGGCTTCAAAAGGAAGATGCGCCTCTTTCTGGTCAATGTTTACTGTATTGGACCATGGACCCATAAAACCTTTCTTCCCCGGGATGTTTTTCCCATTTGATATGGTGTGATGAATTGTTTTCATACATTTGACCCATAGGCTATTCGCAGGGCCGGCCCTGGGCCTGGGCCAGCTGGGCTCCAGCCCAGGGCATCAATCTGTTAGTGGGCAGCAGGTTTTTATTAAGCCCAATAGTAGTGTTTTTAGCCCAATCTGTTAACTTATGTTTTTTCAGCCCAATGAGGTAACTTATGTTTTTATTAAGCCCAGTCTGTTAGAGGGCAGCCCGCAGCAGGTTGGTTATTAGGTTTTTTATCTATTATTGGCTGATAAAAAAAAAACTACGTACGATTCATTCAATCATTCTCCGGACTCCGATCGATTCTTTCTCCACTTTTCCACTTTTCCAGGCGAGACGATTCATTCTCCGATCGATTCTTTCTCCACTTTTCCAGCGTCTGAGACGAGTAGACCGATCACCGACATTTAAAGTTTTTAACAGGGGCAATTTTTTGACTCGTGCCCTGAGCATCCAAATTCTCAGGACCGGCCCTGGCTATTCGGGTATTTTAATTTACTCCATTACATGTAAGTTTTGGAATTCGAGTACAGTATTTGGATACCTCTGAGTCATATGGATCACTATTAGATTGAAACATTTTGATGATACATATTAGACTGAAACATTTTGATGGTACACTTGAAAGTTCAATAAAATAAAATAGTTAATACTAAGTACCCTACTTATATACAATTATACAAAAGAGAAATGGGGTACCTTCTTAGCTGCAAAATGTACAACTATATATCGATGCATGCTATTATATTAATGCATATTGCACTATCGTTTGGATCACGATTGGATTTAAACATTTCGAAGCGTATTGAACTTACAAGGTTTACCAAATCAAATCAAGGTATGAAAAGAAATTAGGTTCACACTCTTCAATTCAGTTTTTCTTTTTATCTCTCCATATTTTTGTTTTATTAGTTTTTTCTATAATTATAGAGTAAAGTGTCATTTTCGTCCTTGTGGTTTGGGCTAGTTTGCCATTTTCATCCTATTTAAAAAAAAAAAAGATCCCCTGGATACTCTGTGGTTTAAATTTCTTTTCGTTTTCATCTATTGTGTAATCTTTGATTCATTTAAAAGTTAGTAATAGGTTCATTATAGTTGCTTTTGATCTTCAACAAGCTTTGTTTAGCTTCGCGGTGACATATTGATTCATTTAATAGTTATGGGTGTTTGGTTCGTGAGATGTAATAGAATTGGAATTGTAAAGTTTTCCTTTTAATTGGAAAGAATTCCTTAAATCAATGGAATTTAATGGAATTTGAGGCAATGTAACGTTCCATCGTTAAAATGATGGATTTATAAGGAATGTTGAAATAGTACTAAATTCGTTGATTAAAGGATTTAATTGCGATTCAAATTCTTTCGTTACTCAACTAAACACAACTTTAAAAAGAAAACTTTACAATTTCATTACATTCCACAAACTAAATGCCCGCTTACTATATGATCTAAAACCAACTTTAGCTTAGTGGTTTGCCATAGTAAATGCCATGTATAGTACACATTCTTAAATCCATCAACTGATGCTCAGGGCGTCGGTTTGTGGAATGTAATTAGTCACCCCTCATTTGTATTAGTTTATATTGTTTGTAAGCGGTTGTGAGTAGTGGAGATAGAAAATAATCAAAAGATAATAGAAAATAGAATAGAGAAGTATTGATGAACTGAATATGGATGAATACGAGAATGAGTTAGAAAATTATAAATAACTTAGAAAACAGTGTTTTTGTAGTCAAATTATAGGGATGGGTTCCCTATTTGCATCCACATCCCCATAATTTATGAAAAATGATTAATATTGTGTAATTTTACTTGTACATCAGGTTTTCCATCCTCATACCATGGGGAAAATTAAACTCGTATCCCATATTTATTTTGTCACTTTTCATCATATCTCATATTTTTATGAATGGTTGCATGTATAAGAGAGAGAAAATTTGAAGTTTACTGATTTATATTTAAGTCTACTATTTTCTTTAATATTTTAAATTTGTAGCTTAATAAATGTTTATTATATTTTTAAACTTTTTTATTTTGGCAAATCGTTAAGAGAAGACGTAAATTTTGGACGAATGTTCGCCGAACATTCTACAAGTTGCTCAAGAGGGATCGATCCATACTGACCTAATGACTCAATATTTGGAAAATTGAGCGACATCAACAATGAGTGTCAGTTTTTCTCCGGCATTTACAAGGGGATGCGTAGTGGTTGGGCTAGCGGTGAAACCGACGTGGACGTTCAAAACAAAGCTATGATGGAGTATCAAACTGAAAGAGCCTTGTTTCCATACATCAGGTGTTGGAAACTACTTCACGAGAGTCCCAAATGGAATTCGCAACCAAATCTGACAGAGAGGATGTAACATTCCACATTGGTGGGGAGGAGAACTAAACACTGCTTTATAATGGTGTGGATACCTCCCCAACCAAAACGCGTTTTAAAACCGTGAGGGGCGGATGCCTGAGGGCATACCAGCTGCCAAAGCGGATAATATCTTGGTTGCGACGAGCCTGGGCTATTACAGATGGTATCAGAGCTAGTCGTCGGCCAGTGTGCCAGCGAGGACGTTGGTCTCTTAAGGGGGAAGATTCTAACATCTCACATTTGTGGGAGGAGAACTAAGCATTGATTTATAAGGGTGTGGATACCTCCCCTACCAAGACGCGTTTTAAAACCGTGAAGGACGGATGCCTGAGGGCATGTCAGCTGCCAAAACTGACAATATCTTAGTTGCGACGGGTCTGGGCTGTTACAGAGGACTAGACGACCATCATAAAAGTCAAAAACGTCGTCTTCTGCAGATCCCGAATCTCAACATTCGGATGAGGTTCAGGAGGAGCTTCCAAGACCATCGTTCGGGACCGCTCAAAGGGGAAACGAGCGGCACCGACATCTAGCCGATCCCCCCCCCCCCCCAAAGGGAGGAACTAAAAATTTTCAACTGGAAATTAATGAAAAACTCGATCATTTACTGTTGATGAGGGAAAAACAAATTAATCTTGTGAAAAACATCAGATGAAGAAAGATATAGAGGAACTTGAAAACCTGCTCCCAATTAATGAACCGGCACGAACACTAGCAATTAAGTTGAGGGAACGGATCAAGAAACAATATGGACTCTAGATTTTTTTTAAGTATTAGTTTTTTTTTAATTATGTAATTCTCTATATTTTTTTAATTAAGTTTTTTTTTAGTTAAAAACTAAAAGGCTTCACAAGTACACATGGGTTGTCATGTGTAATAAGTCGCAATTTACCTAAAGAAAAACTCTTCACCAAATTTATTTTATGATATATGGTATACCCACAGTTTTCAGTTAGACTTAACTCAAAATGGTACGGACATTAGTCTAAACCAACCAGTCAAATCGTCAATTTCACTTACATGTACCCTTGAATTCTGTTTAAAATCATTTATGTAATAATTTTATTTATTTATGACGCACGTGTTTACATATAAAATACCATCAACAAATATATAGAAAAACAATTGACTACAACAAAACCGGGTGAAAAGGGAATAAAACCATCAAATTCCAATCTGGAATCTTGAAACATGAACCCAACACAACCTCACTCCACTTCTGAATTTCTATAAATACTCTATTCGATCATCCAAAACCACAACAAATCATCCTCTCATCTTTTATATATAAAAAATCTGTTGCAGATCAGTGACTCTTTATAACTACTTACAACAAATGGCTTCGATTGACACAAAGCTAGCCATTGCCAAACGCTGCTCTCATGGTAATCATCATAATCATCTAATTAATCATCTCTACATAATTGATTATTGCATGTTCTTATGATTCACTGGGATGAAGTGAAGTTTTAATTTGTAACTTACTTTCTTGGTTTGTGGTTTGTATAGAAGGAGTGGTTGCAGGAGCTAAAGCTGCAGCCATGGCCACCATTGCCACTGCTATTCCAACTGTTAGTACCTTCACTTACTTCTCTACATACCTTTTTTCAGAAACCGCTAACTATCACATACGCGTTTTTAACAAAAAAAACGCCTGTGTGATAGATCTATATCTTCTTCATCATAATATTTAAATCATCAACCATTTAGTAGGATTCCATCGTGTGAAAAAGAAGATATTGACACATTAACTTAACTTATAAATCAAATAACTGAATGAATGCTGAATGCATGTCTATGTTTCAGATTGCAAGTGCAAGAATGGTGCCATGGGCAAGAGCTCATCTTAACCACACAGCGCAAGCTCTCATCATCTCCACAGGTACATTAATTAATTAATTAATTAGTTAATTAATTAATACTATCTTTCTTCTTCTATGAATATCGATCGATTGTCACAAATATAATTGAATTGTGAATTATTTTACATGCAGTGGCAGGAGCAGCATATTTCATAGTTGCAGACAAGACCATTCTGAAAACCGCCAGGAAAAACTCCTTTAACGATACTAAAAAATATTAGTGTATTTGTTTCGGCAATATTTACACATCTAATTGCCAAAAAGAGCAACTGTATATAGTTGCCTTTATTAATTTTCATAATTTCCATGAATATTTGCTACAAAGTCGACTCAACTTTCTCTTGCATGCATTTTGTGTTAAGCATTTATTCGTGTTCATTGGTTATTTTAAGATGAAAGAGATGAGAGGTTTACGGTGTCGAAGTTAAATCGACTAATCTTATTGTCATTTGGGTAGTTCTTTGGATATCGATCGGATATGAGAAGGTGCTTAATCGGTTATCGGGTAATCCCAATTAATATGGTTTAGTTATTGGGTCTATAAATTAATCCATATTGGTTTTGACCTGAAAACCCAAACTAGCTAACAATAAAATAGACTTCTGCAAGAAGAATAATTGTGCAAATCATCAACATTAGTATTCTCATCATCAAAGAATCTTCATGATAATAGCACAAGTAATTTAATTGTAATAATTGAAAAGCCTTTTATTATTGCATGAAGCTAGAAGCTAGAAGCAGAAAATTCCCAATATATTCATTTAGGGTAATCACCAAAATAACTAACTATGACCCATTTTTTTCACAAATGATCACCTACTTTTATCCTTACTAAAATGACCATCCGCAACCAATTGAATCCACCTTCCAATCATTGAATATTTTATAGGCCCACATTCAATCCAATAAGAACTTGACACATATCAAAGTATTTTATTAAATTGTTTAGAATCCAACTACCACTATTTCAGCAACCACTATTCCGGCAACCACTGTGTTTTTTATAACTTGATTAAAAAAACCAAATAATGGATCGGTTCAGGTTTTAGTTTGTACGGGATATTGCCTGATAATTAATTTTCTATATGGTATTATGATCTAACATTTACACCGGCATAAATAATTTGGCAAACATTTCAAAATCGTATATAAGATGTCTTATATGGTCAAATTTAAAACTTTTATTAGTTTTGAATTTATTTATTTATTTGGTTGTCAACAATATTGAAATTTTTTAAATTAATTTGACAGTAAAATAGGTACGTAGATTTTAGTTTTCAATTTATTTGTTTGGATGATGCAATTTTAATTTTTTTTATAATTAGTTTGACTGTAAAATAGGTACGTGGATTTTAGTTTTGAATTTATTTTTTATTTGGCGGTCGGCGATTTTAGTTTTGAATTTATTTGATAGCCATAATATTGGTTGTTTGCCGGAAAATATTATCTGGTATGAAAGAGGTAGCCGGCAATTTATTTGGTAGCCGGAATGACTACGTGGTAGCATGTATGTGGCTGATTTATGTCATCTAGTTGCTGGATTTGGTGAGGTGTCATCATACCATTAGTAGACTAAAAGGTGGTCATTCTAGCAAGGTTAAAAGTAGGTGGTTATTTGTGAATAAAATGGGTCAAAGTTGGTTATTTTGATGATTTTCCCTGTTCATTTTACCGGACTTTTTATCCCATATGCATCATTTAACTTTTGAGAATATTGAATTCCCAAAATGTTTATCAAGTATACATGGTCAAATTCTACTATAGATTATGGTCTTCTGATCATACTTAAAAAGTTAGTTTTCTCTTAATTACTTGAAACAGTGGGCCGGGATATAGATAGCAGTGACAATGGTGGCTAACACCGCGGCTTTAGTTCCTACAAATTACTCCTTCTGTACGTTCAAGCGAAAAATCAACTTCGGCTTTAGTTCCTACAATTACTCCTTATGTACGTTCAAGCGAAAAATCAACTTAATTAAGCAGATTCAATCATATATAAGAAAACTGTATTATGTTTATGCATAGATGATTAACTTGATAGTTACCATGAGAGCTGCTCTTAGCCATGGCTAGCTTTTGGTCAAATGAAGCCATAAATAGTTACTGATCGAGATCACTTGGTTATTAATTTGTAGCTAGCTAGTTTTAAAGAGTGGTCACTGTGCTTGTAGATATATGAAGTGAGATTGTGTGATCAGGTGGTATGGCTTCATATTTCGAGATTCAGGATGAGGCTTTGATAGTTTTGCTTCATTTCACCGGCCTGTTTCTAGACTATTGTTAGTATTAAATTTTAGATACATCACTTGAGAGTTGAGATACTAGTGTACTTTTACCCTTTTAATTATTGTTTAAATAATAAATAAATTGCTAAAGTGCATGAAAACTTGTGATCCAATGAATTAGGATTTTGATGTATTCAGTCAAGTGCATGCATTGTACTTCTCTATTAGCCAAATTCATATAATTTCATTCTCCAACAGTATAATCAACCCGGATACAAATCAGTGTTTGCTTCTTTAATGTTTACACACTATTTTTATACATGTTTTACATATTTGGTTCAAAATGTTATTCAACTACACGTACATGTTTGGTTTATAAAGTTTTTGAAAAAAAATGCATTCTTTTACATAATATTTTGGAAAAGTCCCCACTTTTGATTTTGCTTTTGTAAAAACTAGAAGTTGTTAGGTGCGCGTTGTTATGCAGTATGTTGTGCTTTGAATGTCTACACATTATCAAATGCTCGTTGCTATGAATTTTTGATGCATTGGTTGGAAATCAAATCATTTTCTAAAAAATAAAGTGGGTTTATGTAAAGAAAAAGCCTTAGATACACACACATTTTTTTATATGCATACATCTTTCATACGGTCGTTTGTACTCAATCTGTCCAAAAAAATCTTTTTGGGCCGCTTAGGCCCCAATTTGAAGTTTTGTAAATATTTTTGAATATTTTTAAAATACCAAATATTACATGATTAAGGTGTTTAATTTTCATTAAAAATTTTAATAAATTTTCAAATTTAATCTAAATGTTATTATAACATTAACTTTATTATCGGGTATTGTAAATAATTTTAAAAATCCTATAAAAATAAATTAAAAAAATTTAAGTAAAAAAGGTTTATAAAAAAAATTGGGCTCAAACGGCTCAATTAAAAAGATTATTTTGGACTGTTTGAACTCAAACGACCGTATGAAAGATGTGTGAATATAAAAAAAAGTTGTGTGTATATCAATACCCAAAGAAAAACATATTAAGTTATCATGACTCGGATATAAATAATTAATAATTTGATCTATAATTTAATTAAAGAAATTATAGTTTTTATTTAGCAAAAAATAATATTTAATCTATTATACTAATTTAAGAGAATTAATTACTAGAAGATCAGTTAATTTTAACACTAAAAAAATAACTAACTGTTACACTACATAGTGTTTTAAAGAAAATAATTAATTGTTACAAATATATTAAAGAATTAATTCATTATAATAATGTATTTTTTCCTATTTTACCTTTAATAATATCAAAGAGTCAAAGACCACTAAAAGTACAACAAAAAATATGCATTTCGTAGTTTGTATATAGATAGATAATGTGTGTTGATTTAACTAGTTTTGGTTCAAACTAGACCCATTGTCCCAGCTGTATTATCAGCTTTGGCTATTATACCCTGAAAAACAAACATGTTTTTGTTGTTTTAAAGGATCTGAGTTTTAACTCGAATCTTTAGACACCCTTTTTCTTTTATTCTTATTTCTATTATTCTTCTCCAATTTATGTATTTTAGTTATTGTTTCATATCAATTGTATTCTAACTAGATTTTACTACTCGCGCGTTTTCATGAGGATGACGCGGGTATACAAACAGTTGTATAGCTAAAGCACAACGTAAAGAGGAAGAAAATTTATAAAAAAAAAAGACAACGCAACAACGATAAAAATTAGAAGATTAGTTAAATATAACAACATGAGGCCCGTGTTCATTAGGAAAAAGAAGCTAGTCTTGAGCCCCCATTTCCCCAATTCAACACTGAACAAGTCTGAACTAATTGAATATATGTGTCCCAAATTTAAAGAATTAGGTCGTAATAAAGGATATAATTGACAACTTGAAATTATAAAATATTTTTCATTTGATTTCTTCAACTATTGATAAGATTAGATGTAATGTTTCATTTAAAGTAACTAATCATTTTGAGTGAGTGTCTTTAATATATGATAAGTTGAAAGGTAGTAAGAACTAAAGTAAACAATGCAGTAGCAATAAATGCTACAATATTTACTTCTATAATCTCATAGTTTTTTTATTTCATAATAACTCGAGATTTAATCCTATAGAGATGACATATCTTTATTTATAGGACCCCAAATTTATAAAATTTGTTTTCTATATATATATGAAATGAAGTTGGGCCCAGTTAATTATATACTGGGTTAGTTGGCTTAAAATCTTACTGCATATCAAAATGAAAAAAGGGCCATGGATATCAAATTGAAATAAAAAATGACAGAGAAAGAATAGGTGAATAGCATGAGATGTGGCAGGATGGCTTTGGACCTACTAAATAGGAAACTTACAGGCTAATCAGCTTTTGGCGAAGATAATGGGGGTCTGTGTAGCGGCACGATGATGAAAATCGAAGAGTTGGTTAACGCTAACGTTCTTCTTCTTCTCTTTGCACCCTATTTCTAATCATAGTTATTCATGTGTTTACCTACAACTCTTCATAGACGTTTATCATGATAAACGCGTCCATAGCTCTGCTCATCATCAATAATCAATTCCTTTTCCAGTTTTAGTAAGTAGCTCATTGCATATTTGAATTTGGCGAGAGTGTGGGACTAACCGGATCTGACCATGTACATATACTATATATATATTATAAAATACATAATATATAAATAAATATATGTAATTATATATAGAAATAATTCACGTTTATTTGCCTTGTTATAATTAAATGTTGGGTTTTGGAAATCTAGAACTTTGGTATATTGTACTTTATATTATGAACTTTAGTAAGGGTAATGTTTGTCGGCCAAATAAATCAATTCCACGCAATATGCATCAGCCGACATATGGGATTTATGTTCAATTGATTTATTTGTTTTGTATTCTTCAACTTTACGGATTCATGCATGCATATCTAGATTAGGATTGTATTTAAATTTATTATTTATCTAGAATAGGTATTCTAGTCGGATTAGGTTTCTAGATGTTTCCCCCCTCTTCTATATAAAGGGAGAGGGGGGTGGTTTGTAATCATTCGGCTTGAGATAAGTAATAAACACAAGCGGGTTTTCTTTTTACATCTCGTTTCTTGATTCACAAGTTAGTAGTTCTTGATCGCGGTTCTTGATATCCCACAACAAGTGGTATCAGAGCCACGGTTTTCGGATCAAGACTTAGTGAGCAAGGAAGATGTCGATAGCGAAGTTTGATGTAGAGAAGTTTGATGGCTACAACGATTTCGGGCTATGGCGTGTGAAGATGAGAGCGGTGCTAATTCAACATGGCTGGGAGGTTGCGATCGAACCGTTTAAAGCCGATGTCACGGAAGAGCAGAAAGAAACAGCCCGGGCATCCGAACCTTACCGGAAGGCACATAGTGCAATTCTTTTGTGTCTTGGCAACAAGGTGTTACGTGAAGTGGCTAAGGAAAAGTCTGTGGTGGCCGTGTGGTTGAAGCTCGAATCATTATACATGACGAACACGTTGGCAACCAGGTTATATCTGAAGAAAAAACTCTACACCTTTCAGATGGGTTCAAACAAAAGGCTACCGGAACATCTTGATGACTTCAACAAGTTAATAGGAGATCTTGCCAATATTGAAATCACCATTGAAGATGAGGATCAGGCTCTTATTTTACTCTCATCTTTACCTACTTCTTATGACACTTTTGTAGAGACTTTATTGTATGGCAGGGAAACTCTAACCCTTGAGGATGTGCTAGCGACTCTCAACTCCCGGGAACTAAAAAGGAGAGGTGAAGTTAGCCGGGACGAGGGGGACGGGTTATTTGTCAGAGGTAGGTCCGAACAAAGGGAGAAGGGTGGCTCACGAAGCAAGTCTAGATCAAAGTCGAGGAGCAAGTATCGCTTGAAGTGCTACGTTTGTGGGTCGGAGGAACATCTTAAACGAGATTGTCCGAGACGGAATAAAGGTAAATTAAAGGCTGACAAGAAAGAAGCCTCGTCAAGTTCATCTAATAACCATGAAGGTGGCGACCTGGGTGACCTGCTTATGGCAACTTCGGGTGAGAAGACGAGGGAATGGGTTATGGATTCCGGGGCGTCATACCACATGACCCAAGATCGCAGGTATATATTTGATTATAAAGAATGCAACGCCGGGTCGGTAATTTTGGGTGATGATCGAGAGTGTCGAATCCGAGGGATAGGAAAAGTAAAAGTGCAGCTTCGGGACGGATCGGGTTTCATTCTCGAGGACGTGAGGTTCATTCCAGAACTCAAGAGGAACTTAATTTCTCTAGGAACACTAGAAAATCACAACTACACTGTGAAATTACAAAAGGGCAGGGCTAAGGTTATTAAAGGAGCAATGATGATACTATGCGGAACTCGAAAGGAGAATTGTGTTTATGTTTTAGATGGATGGGCAGTTGAAGCAGAGGCTAACATGGTCATAGAAGAGGAAGACAACTTGGCACAAACTTGGCATAAACGGTTAGGACATATAAGTGATGCGGGACTCCGCGAACTCGAAAGGAGAGATGCATTTGGAAAGAAAAAACTAGGCAAGTTAGAATTCTGTGAAGGGTGTGTTTTGGGGAAATCTACAAGAGTAAAGTTTGGTAGTGGTCAACACACAACAGAAGGAATCATCGATTACGTTCATGCGGATCTTTGGGGACCAAATCGAGTGGAGTCAATGAGTGGGTGTCGGTATTTTTTGTCCATTGTCGACGACTACTCAAGACGAGTTTGGGTATATTTTCTGCGCCATAAGAATGAAGCATTCGATAGGTTCAAGGAATAGAAGCAACTAGTTGAAAATCAAACGGGTCGGAAGGTCAAGAAGCTTCGTACCGACAATGGTTTGGAATTTTGCAATAAGGACTTTATGGAATATTGCAAAGAACACGGGATCGGAAGACATCTATCGGTGGCCGGGACGCCACAACAAAACGGTATGGCGGAAAGAATGAATCGGACTCTCCTAAATAAGGTCCGATGTCTACTAATTCAATCCGGGTTACCGGACTCGTTCTGGGCGGAAGCCACTTTGACGGCGTCCTATTTAATTAACCGGTCACCATCTGTTGCTCTTGAGAAACAAACCCCCATGGATCTGTGGTCGGGTCGCATGGCCGATTACGATATGTTGAGAATTTTTGGTTGCGTCGCATACGCCCATGTCAACACCGGAAACAAGTTGAAGCCAAGAGCCGTAAAGTGCATATTTTTGGGGTACCCCCATGGGGTTAAAGGTTACCGTTTATGGAGACTAGATGACATTAAACCAAAAATAATAAGGGAAAATCACGAAAATAACCAAGTTTGACCCTAAAAATGCAAGAATGACCCACCAAAAGTATTCTAACTCAAATGACCCAAGTGTTTCCAACCAATTGTGAGCCTCCACTTGTCAACTTTAACCCAATTAGTGATTGATACGTGTCCTTGGCTGACAAGAAGGCTAATGGTGGACCCCAATGTCATCCAATAAATCTTCGACACCTGGAAAAAAAATCAGAATACTAGGCTTGTTACACGAGCCAGCCCGAACCTGCCACGTGTCCTTATGAAGCCGACCATACTATACGGCTCCCCTCATGGCTTGAGGAAAAATGGCTAAAGTAGTTTTCCTACTCCAACCCCCCTACTCCCCCCTTACCTCCCCCCAACTCCCCCTTACCTCCCCCAACTCCCCCCTTACCTCCCCCTTACCTCCCCCTTACTTCTAATTATAATACTAAAATAGTGTAAAATTGCACATTTCTAGCAAGCATACATGGTTGCTAACATCTTGGACCTCTTGCATCTATATACTGTTTGTTGGTTGCCTCTTCTCCGGTCCCTTGTCACCTCATTATAGGAACAAGAAAGAGATAACTGTAACTCATGCAACAGAGACATAATCTAATGAAGTTTAACAACATTTTTTGGCAACTTTCTTCTACCACAAAAAGGTTCTGCAGGTGCTATTTAATTTTCATGACCACTTTTTGGCAAATTTGATGCTTAAGAAATGAGGTGCAATTCATCCTCAAGAATATATATCTGTTACAAAGATGATTGCAGAAATTAAATCTAATTGCTTGAACTTTGAGAGAATAGCTTCAATCCTAAGAAAGAGTTAAACTTGCTTGCAGAATAGCAAACTAAAAATGAAGTAGTCGAATCAAATCTGCCACAAAATTTGAAGAGCTCCTGCTGGGTGTGAAGGCTTTTAGCAGGGTCAAAATTCTACTATTTTAGTATTATAATTAGAAGTAAGGGGGAGGTAAGAGGGGAGTTGGGGGGAGGTAAGGGGGGAGTAGGGGGGTTGGAGTAGGAAAACTACTTTAGCCATTTTTCCTCAAGCCATGAGGGGAGCCGTATAGTATGGTCGGCTTCATAAGGACACGTGGCAGGTTCGGGCTGGCTCGTGTAACAAGCCTAGTATTCTGATTTTTTTTCAGGTGTCGAAGATTTATTGGATGACATTGGGGTCCACCATTAGCCTTCTTGTCAGCCAAGGACACGTATCAATCACTAATTGGGTTAAAGTTGACAAGTGGAGGCTCACAATTGGTTGGAAACACTTGGGTCATTTGAGTTAGAATACTTTTAGTGGGTCATTTCTGCATTTTCAGGGTCAAACTTGGTTATTTTCGTGATTTTCCCAGTCGGGACGTGGTGTTTAATGAGAGGCTAATGTACAAAGATACACTAAAGGGTACTGATGCACCAAGTGAGGAGCACATTGAGCTTGAGGTAGAATCCAGTGGAAGCAATCAGCAGCCACAAAAGATCATTGAAAATAATGACAGTAGCGATGCAAACCAGCCCCAAGATCAAGTGTTGGATGATTATGTTCTTGCTCGAGACCGCACCAGACGAACTACCAACATACCGGCAAGATATCGAAACGAAAGCAACCTTGTTGCATATGCTTTCGCAGCCGCTGAGGAGGAAGACTCACACGAGCCGCTAACGTATGAAGAGGCTGTAAATTCGGTGGATAAAACTAAATGGATGCAGGCAATGCTCGATGAAATGGAATCCTTGAAGAAAAATCTTACATGGGTTCTCGTCGATAAACCGAAAGGTCAAAAATTGGTGAGTTGCAAATGGTTGTACAAAATAAAAGATGGCATCGATGAAGGGCAGAAGCTGAGATACAAGGCGAGGTTGGTTGCCCGAGGGTTTACACAAAAGGCGGGTATAGACTACAACGAGGTGTTTTCCCCGGTCGTCCGACATACTTCTATTCGATTAATTCTCGCTCTAACGGCTTACATGGACTACGAGTTGGAACAACTCGATGTAAAAACGGCGTTCTTGCACGGAAACCTTGAAGAGACGATATATATGCAACAACCTCCCGGGTTTGAGGAAGACGGAGAAAACAAAGTTTGTTTGTTGAAAAAGTCGTTATACGGATTAAAACAGTCGTCGAGACAATGGTACAAGAGATTCGACGAGTACGTGCGAAAGAACGGGTTTTTCCGTAGCGATTACGACAACTGCGTCTACTACCGAAGATATTCAAAACATGAATATGTATACTTGTTATTGTACGTAGACGACATGTTAATCTCAGGTAGACGCAAGGAAGAGATCGAACAAGTTAAAATTATGTTGAAGAAAGAATTCGACATGAAAATTTTAGGGCCTGCTCGTAAAATCCTTGGTATGGAAATTGATAGGAATAGGGAAGACAAAACTCTCACATTATCCCAGAAAGGTTACATTCAAAAAATTTTGAGAAAATTTGGGATGGAACAGGGTAAGGAAGTTACAACTCCCATGGCTGCTCATTTTAAATTATCATCCCAAGATTGTCCAAAGAATCAGTGGGACATTGAAAAAATGGCTAATGTACCGTACGCAAATGCGGTGGGAAGCTTGATGTATTTAATGGTTTGTACGAGACCGGATATTGCATATGCGGTAAGTGTCGTTAGTAGGTACTTATCGAATCCGGGAAAGAACCATTGGGAAGCGGTCAAATGGTTGCTTTGGTATTTAAAAGGTTCATCCAATGTGGGTTTAGTATACGGATTGGATGAAGGAAACCAATTAGACGTGAATGGGTTTGTCGACTCGGACTATGCCAAGGATATGGATAAAGGGAGGTCGATAACGGGTTACGTTTTTATGGTGAAAGGGTGCACGGTAAGCTGGAAAGCGACATTACAACATATCGTGGCTTTGTCAACCACGGAATCGGAGTATGTGGCGCTTACCGAGACGGTAAAAGAAAGCTTGTGGTTAAAAGGTTTCCTAATCGAACTTGGAGTGAACTTAAGGAAAGTGGCGGTTAAATGTGATAATCAAGGGGTGATTCATTTGTCAAAGAATCAGGTGTTTCACGAGAGGACCAAGCACATCAACGTGAAGTTACACTTTATTCGTGAAGTGGTCGAGTCAAAGGAAATTGATGTTGTCAAAGTTGGTACCGAGGAGAATGCCGCCGATGCTTTTACGAAAGTGGTTCCGGGTCCTAAGTTCAAGTATTGCATGGAGATACTCAACGTGGGTGTTACATAAAGTTAAGAATAAGGTAGAATTTGTCGGCCAAATAAATCAATTCCACGCAATATGCATCAGCCGACATATGGGATTTATGTTCAATTGATTTATTTGTTTTGTATCTTCAACTTTACGGATTCATGCATGCATATCTAGATTAGGATTGTATTTAAATTTATTATTTATCTAGAGAATAGGTATTCTAGTCGGATTAGGTTTCTA
Source organism: Deinandra increscens subsp. villosa (assembly GCA_039602395.1). Lineage (NCBI taxonomy): Eukaryota > Viridiplantae > Streptophyta > Magnoliopsida > Asterales > Asteraceae > Deinandra > Deinandra increscens. The sequence continues at coordinate 88,175,394 of JBCNJP010000025.1, forward strand.
GATGTTTCCCCCTCTTCTATATAAAGGGAGAGGGGGGTGGTTTGTAATCATTCGGCTTGAGATAAGTAATAAACACAAGCGGGTTTTCTTTTTACATCTCGTTTCTTGATTCACAAGTTAGTAGTTCTTGATCGCGGTTCTTGATATCCCACAACAATGTTAACTTTATTATTAACAATATACAATTATCTAGTACGCAATTTAGAGTGGATTTCGTATTAGCAAATTAAAGGTTGCAATTAGCACGTATAGTACACCAGCTCATAGCCTCATATGTTTTGTAGTTTTAATTTTTATTATTCTAAACTTGTATCGCAAGCCTATAGATCCCAAACCGTGAAACCAAACTGAAAGTAGCGGTTTGGTTTGGTTCGGTTTTAAATTTTAATGGTTTGGTTTAGGTTTTCGATTAAAAAAAACCATAACTAGCGGTTTGGTTTACGGTATGTCTAACCCAAAAACTGTATAAGGCGGACCACGAACACCACTACATGACAGAATCTAATATACAAAAGCGCAACAAAATGAAGATGTAATCTCTATTGGAAAACATTAGAAAACCAACCATACATATTGATCAACATAGCCTTTCTATTTAATTACACGGTCTAACAAATTATTGGGACACTTAAAACACAGAGAATTAATATTTAAACTATTATTAGACAAGATGTTCTTGGGTAAAACTTAAACATCATTGTTGAAGGAGTTCCTCCTCGCAGCTTTTAGCACAGCCTTGTCTGCAACAATAAAATATGCAGCTCCTGCAACTGCATACCAGTTTACAACACATATATACAAGTTACTTCTTTGTTAATTAGCATCAATATGTTCACATGAATAGTAGAGTAATAATTGATAGGAAAATCAAGAAAATAGACTTTAACTTAACCGGTTAAAATTACCAAAATATACTAGTTACTCAACGTTTGTGAAGGTTTTAGCAGACATAGCTAGCCGTCGATTTTCAATGTATATTTAGATGATTGTGGGTTAAAATTATCTAGTTTAGTAATTTTCCCATTAATTAATGTTAATGTACCAGTGGAAACGATGAGAGCTTGGGCTGTATGGTTGAGATGAGCTCTAGCCCATGGCACCATTCTTGCACTTGCCACCTGCAAATTCATTAGCATGTATTCATCACTTATTTGATTTGAAAGTTTATAACATATATATATATGTTGAATAATGAGTAATTAACAAGTAAAATTATAAAAATGAATACTAACAGTTGGTATAGCAGTGGCAATGGTGGCCAGCACAGCAGCTTTAGCTCCAGCAACTACTCCTTCTGAAATTAAACCCACAAATGCACCAAAAGCTTCATTATAACTTTAGCTAATTGAATCATGCATACAAAACTGTATATATATATATTAAATGGTTACCATGAGAGCAGTTCTTGGCTATTGCAAGCTTTTGTTCTAATGAAGCCATTGATTATTTGTAACTAAAAGAAAGCTCACTGAGGTGACAAATTTGAACAACAAGTTGGAAGTAAGTAGATAGGGGATATGATGATGAATATATGAAGTGTGGTTGTTGAGGATTTTGTATGAAGAATGTGGGGTATTTGTAGGCATTTAGAAGTGGGTTGGGTGGGTGGGTAAGCCAAACTAGCTCACGTGGGGGTGTTGGGTTCATGTTTCAAGATTCAGGAGTAGACTTTGATGGTTTTTGTGGCATTTTTCACCCGGTTTCCAGTCAGTTGTTTAATCTTAAACGAATATTTTTCATTTTTATAAAGTGTTTTAAATCCCACGAAAGTAATATTGGTGTCCTTTTTCCCTTTTTAAATATTTGGTAAAGTGAGACAGTACATGAAAATCAATATGATCCAATGGATTATGACTAGTGTAGATTATTCAACTAAGTGCATGTATGTACTGTGATTTTATATTACTAAAATATGTAAACTTTCATTTTTCAACACATAATATATATTTACAAATTAAATGTTTCCAAATAATTGTAATTTTTAAATCTTTTCGATGTTTCGAAACTCGAAGCATATGCATACAAATTATCTTACATGAATTTTGTTGTGGTTGATTATCCAAGGTTGTTTAGTGTGTGTGATAGTTTATTGGTTGAAAAACATTTTTTCCCAAATTAAGTTAATATTAAAAGGAATAACCAATAATAAGTTATAGTTTATATTATATGATATTCAAAATATTAAGAAATTTTGTTTAGAATGGCAAAATTAAGCCTAACTCGGTATCAAAACAAAACTACATAAAGAAATGGGGTTTTTTAACCACTCGGTTCAAATAATTTTAATTTTTTTTTTCTACTCACAATCCACATATAGGAAATGTTGTTTGATCGAATCTAGAATGCACTCCTTTAAATCACTAATTGAAAATAGCTTCATTCCGTCTGTTCCAAATAGCCCAACACGAGATGATAAAAATGTCTTCTGTAATGATTTTTTTTCTTTCTTTCTCAATGCTAAGAGCCGAAATCCTTAAAACATACCATGCGGATTCCTAAAGCTAGTAATCGAAAGCTCTAGCCAAATCAAAACACTTCTACACACTTTAACAACCATTTGACATGTCCCAAAAACGTGATCCATAGATTCTATTTCAGACGAACAAAAGGGGGCATCAAATGGATGGGATTTATGAGGTCATGTTCGAGCTAAAAATTTTAAACCCATTTGAAAGAAAAAATTGCAAAGAAATAAAGTTATTAAATAAGATTAAAAAATAAGTTATATCGATAAACATAATAAAATTATAGTTTTAAAATGATATTCTAAGTGGTTAACCGACAAATCGTGCAGATCTCCTAGTATTTTTAATAACAATTTGATTGATCAAGTCTTAATAGTTCAAATTCTCTAATATTTCGCTCGATAGCAATAATTGTCAATTAGTTAGGTCTTTCTTGTAACATTGTTGATCGTAAGTAAGATTTTAACAACTTCAACTTTGAAAAACTCCTATGCAGATGTCATCATCACTGGAATAGTCAATAATATTCTATATGCAATGATTGCATCTGGGAAACAACTGAATAGATTATGATTTTTTAAAATATCTGTTGGGTTGATAACTTCATCAGTTTATAATCTGTCAAATAACTTCAATTCCATAAAAAGGTCATTTGCATCTACATTAGTTCTTTCATGAAACTTTAGTGCATCTTCAAGAACACGTCAAAAAGATTTAAGTTCATTATCTTCTAATTCCCTCAACTTGTTAGGAAACAAGAAAGTAAATAATTTTTTGAGTTAAATGTCATTTTCGTCCCTGTGATTTGTTACTTTTTGCTATTTTCCTTCATATTCTTAAAAACTGTCAATTAGCTTTTAAATTGTCTTTAGCTGAAAATATAACATCTTTATCACTTGAACTCTCATCAAATTCGAACCGGAAATTTTTCTGAAAATATTAGATCAAAACCCATTTCAATAACAATATATCCTTTTAGTTTCATCAATCGCATACATCCGGAAATCCATTTTCTCTATATCCCTTAAAGTCAATCAACTTGTTTATTTCTTAGTAGTGTTATCAAGAACCATATCATTTGCTTGCAACTTTGTGCTCACTATATTCACCAGGTTTAGTACTTTTTTCCTAAATGCCTAAATATTAAATAACTACTTAAGCTATCATTTTTTAAATTAGATTATTTTATTAGTTTAAGTTTTTAAAATTTAAAATCTTCATTTAAAAAAACTATATGTATATACTAATTTTTCTTTTAAATAATATACCCCCCCCCCCCCCCTAAAATGATGGGGTTTGTACTTTGTTTCGTCGTAGCTCTCGCACATGCTCAGGTTCCCTACTGGTTAGAAGTCTACCTAATAATAGTCTCCACGCAAAGATATTGCTTTTGTTTTTGGTAAATCTTTAATCCAATGAGTAGAACTAGATGCATTTAGTAACATTTTCTTCTCTATACTTTTCAGCACCCATTTCACACAAAATCACATTAATTAAAGTCCTAAATCCAAAAATCCGCATTGTTATTCCAGCTAATACCATCTATCTAATAAATTAATCAAACCTTCAAATTAAGGGGTTGTTTGGTTCAATCTGTTTCATTAAGTGCTGGATGAATAAGCGTCTGGATGGTAAAGACTTGTGTAGAAGACTGGATGAATAAGACATTTTTTAAAGTAAATCTCTTAGCGATTCAGATATTTTTACCATTCAGAGATTCCAAACAAACAGTCTGTATCTGTTCGATTCAGACAATTTATCATTCAGACCTCATTAAGAGGTAAACCAAACATCCCCTGAATCTTCTTCACGCCACCTCTCAAATCACTCCTCCAACCCCAAGAGCAACCAGCCAACGTTTCTTTATTAGAGACCAAACACTCGTTGTCAGATTCCAAAGCATATAAACTCGAGTAACGAGCCGCAACAGTAGAATCCACCCAATCCAATTCTTATTCCAAAATAACATCGAGTCTATCACCCTGTTTTCTTACGAATGGCCGTATACGTACGTGATCCATTTTGAGACGACGTATAAGGACACGAAAATTGTAACGTCGTATCGTTTTGATGACAAAATTGCCCAGCATATAATAGTATGTGAAGTGCAAATATAGTCGAGAATAACGAGAAATCCTAACAATATCTAATAGAGTAATAGTTTTGTATATTGTTTGCATATATATGAAGTGTAAATATAGTTAGAATCTCTCATATGTAAACAATATATAATACTATTACACTTTCGTAGGGAGAGGTTGTCGGATGTTGAGACTAGATCTAAAATCATCAAACAAGATACGATGCAGACCTTTAGTGAAGATGTCTGTAATCTGGAAACGTGACGAAACATGTAGAGTTTATTCACATATATGTAAACAATGTATAATACTATTATATGTTATGTTCCTTGCATTTAAGGTAACCAACACACCATCGTCCAATTGACGGCCATTAAATTATAACTTTAGGGTTTTATGTGACTAATTAGGGTTTTGAATACACTCTTTTTTTTTCTTTTTTGTTAGTAATAACGTTATACAGAGTTCGGTCTATTAAATTATATATGTTTGATTAAAGAAACTCTGATTTTTCTTAATATTGTGATTACGAAAACCGATTATGATTAATACTAGAGCTTGATTCGAAGCAAAGATGCAATAATATTAAGAGTCAACGAGATTGGTGCCATGAAGGTATAAAACGAGCAATCACCATTTTTGGACTGAAACAATCGAATGTTCATCTTATTATGATAAAATCGCTTACGTGATAGATCGAATGTTCATCTTATTATGAAAAATTGTATACGTGATGTGATGTATAAGGTAACAATCGACTCACATCATTAAAATGGTACCGATTACAACTACCTATTAGTATTTACACATGTCATATATTAACTTTTGAGAAGGACGGGTAAGAGCAAGACGAGCATAAATTTTACCTTGATCTTATGAACCATATTGCAACTACCTATCTAAACATTCTTATGCCCCAACTTGATTTTATTCGTACATATAATATTAGTCTTTTATTGATTACTTAAGATTGAAATTATTTTTTCTTGTTTCTTTTCATTGTCAATATTATTATTATCTTTTAAATTATTTAAAATTAAAATTAAGTTTAGTAATTTTAAATCTTTATTATTAAATATTTAATATTCTATTTATTCAACCTATATAAATCTATCTATACTATATAATAAATAAAAACTTTTGTCATGCTTTAATTAGTAAAAAATGACCTTTGTCATTATCACAAAATTTTGAATAAAGTTAAAATTTTAATAAATAATTATTCAAATACTAAATTTTCATATTAGGGTTTATTTAATTTAAACTTTTAATAAGTAATTATCCAATAAGTAATTATTAGAATACAAATTTTTATATTAAGGTTAGTAATTATCCAAATACTAAATTTTAATATTAAGGTTAATAATTTTTTTCAAGATAATATTTTTATTGCATATATATTATATTTTATTAAAAATAATATATATATATATTATACTATCTATCTATCTTCTATATATATATATATATATATATATATATATATATAATAATAAAAGAAAAGTTTTTGGCACCACAATTTGCCATGTGGCACCACCACATTCATTCTCAATAATTTTTCCCGCCAATAAACATTCACAAGCGGATCTTCTAATTTTGGATATATATATCCACTATTTATTTATTGTAGCGGATTTTCTAATTTTGGATATATATATATCCACTATTTATTTATTATCTTCTAAATTATTTAATAACCAATTATTTAATTACTTAATTTAATATATAATATAGTTTGTTAAGTTACATCTATCTATATCTATCTATACTCTATACTATATAATAAACAACAAGTCTGGTCATAGTTTAATTAATAAAAAAATACACTTGACATCACCACAAAATTTTAAATTAACCCGTGTAACACACGGGGATAAAAAACTAGTATATAATAAAAAAAAAGTTTTGTCATACTTTAACTAGTAAAAAAATATGTTTGTCATAACCAATTTTTTTTGGATAAAGTCAAAATTTTAATAAATAATTATCCAAATACTAAATTTCCATATTAGGGTTTGTTTAGTTTAAAATTTTAATAAGTAATTATTAAAATATAAATTTTTATATTAAGGTTAGTAATTATCCAAATGCTAAATTTTAATATTAAGGTTAATATTATTATTCAATATAATATTTTTATTACATATATATTATATTTTACTAAAATAATATATTTTATTGCATATACTTTAATCATGGGCGAAGTATTTAAAGGGCCCGGCCGGGCCCAGGCCCGTCCCGTTTTTTTCGCTCAAAAGTACTTAGTTTTATCTATTTCGTCCGAATTTTTTTTATAGTTAGCTCGGTCCGCTCCAATTTTTAATCAAAAAAAATTATATTTAAAAAAAATTATCTAATAAAGTTAAAAACTTGCAAAGTTACAATACTTAATACGTTTTAGAATTTAGACCCAATTAAGTAAAGTTTTTTAATGAAATTAGTGGATAAGTATAAGGGGGTAGTCTGGTGATTAACGCAGAAAAGAAATTGCCGAAAAGTTTGATCAGGATTGCATAATCCATGAATTCAAATATCTTAAAGGTCACCGGACTGAGTTGTAATCATGTTTCCAGGTAACCTTCTTTTCTCTCGCATCGTTTAGTTTTTTTTATGTGAAACAACAGTTATTTTAATAAATCAAAACAATTAGATATTTTTGTTTTGTGTGGTGTGACCCGACCCGAACATATAACCCAATTGTTAAAACCTAGTGATAGCCTAAAAGTTTTTGGCCCTTGACTTTCGGCTCATGCGGACTTTTTCGTCAAGCTTCGCCCCTGACTTTAATACTTTATTCATAATAATACTTTAATTAAATATTATGCATGTAATATTAAATATTTTATTCTATTTAATTTTATAATTTTTTTACTTTAATTGAGTTTAAATTCAAATTTACCAAGTATTTCATTTCAATATAATAAACAAAATCTTTACTTCTGTGACTAGATTTTTTTTAACTGCAAACATCCGGTTACCAGGGTATCTCATCATGGCAAAACGATGTTACCCACAACACGTTACGACCGCATTCCGTACGAGTAACCAAGACCATCTGTGTTTGCACATCCATCCCAGAGAAAACCCACCGCCTAAATGTCCACTGTTGTAAAACCCCTGACTCACCTATAATTATTGAGAAATTTTTATATAGTTATATAAATTCATATTTGTCGTAGATTATGATTGTATTTATAGTTTTTTTTTAAATTAGTCGTGTACGACACGAGGAATAAAACAACTAATATATAATACGTGTAAATCTAACATAGTACTTGTATATAGAGATCTTGAATGTAGATTTTCTTTTTTGTCTAATAAAACCGTTAACTTTTTTATTGAAATTTTAAAATAATTTGGATTGATTATACAATACTACAAAAATAATCATTTTAAAAACCGAAATGAGGAATATAAATGTATTCTTTTACACATGATACAGTTGGCAAGTGAAAGTTTGTCTCAGATTATACATTGGACTAATTTTTCGTGTTGACACTTTCGGTAATTCATTGAAACCATCTATTAATACTTCCTCATCTATAATTCAAATAATAAATCAAATTTACTTGTTAAAAATCACAATATATATCGGATTAACTTCTCACTTGACACTTTGGGTAAATCATTTAATAGTAACAATTTTTATAATATGTATAATCTTTATTTAAAAAAAGAATTAATTGAGTCCGTAGATAATATGTATAATCTTTATTTAAAAAAAGAATTAATTAAGTCCGTAGAAACTTTTAGCTGTTATAGAGAAGATTCTAGGGTTTTGTCCACACGTAAGACTATCGTTTTGAGTTTAAGTTTCATCTGTGACAAAAGAATGAGGGTTTTAAGGGTTTTAGGTTAGGTCAGGGGTTTTTCCACCTATGATGAGTTTCCTCCTGATGTACTCTTTGAATCCTGTTCTCGAGAATTAAGATAATCGGGTAGGCTAGTGCCCCGTTAATGATCCAAATTTTCCGTTCAAAAAATAAAATCTAAATGAAACTCAACCAAAGGGTCTTTACCTTAGTGTTAGATAAAGTTTTTCAATTAAAAAGGGCTCAAACCCTGAGTTCTCTATTCGAGAACTATTGTGGTGTAGTGGTAGGTAGTCTGGATTCTCTATTAGAGACTCAAGTTCGATCCTCACTGGTATCACTTTGAAGGGGACATGGTGGCTCAATGAAAGAATTGAAGACTGAGATCTTTGTGATCTCCAGTTCGATCATGAGTGCGTCCAGGTTTTACCACCAGTGAGTTTTCGTGTGGGTGGGTTTTCCCCTGAACTGGAGATAACTTTGTGCGTTTAAGGGCTCCGTACGGCTGGGTTTGAGCCATCTGACGGTGACCTTTTATCATTGGGCCACCCCGTACGGAGGCAATTCAATGTTTGTTGGTCGTTAAAAAAAAGGGCTCAAACCCTGTGGTAAACCAAAAACAATTGTCGTTAAAAAAAAATCTAAATCAAACTCACATGGATTTCACCTTCCTTTCATATAAAACCATTAATGCAATGATATGTCGAAATTAAATGTGCTTTTCTTAATTACATTTGTTTTGATGTGATTAATGTGTGTGTATATATATATGTGTGTATATACACACAATGTTCTTAAAATCCTCCTCTCACATACATCTAGATTTTTCTCAATCTTGGTTCTTGCCTCCTGTTCTTGCCGGGGAAGTTCTTTGATCATCAACATTTTTTCACAGGTTAGATTTTATTATCCTTTTAGAGAAATCCATTTGTGTGTTTTAAGTTTTAGCCCAACTTATGATATATAGGGGTGAGAAAAAATACATATTTTAGTGACTTTTTATACTTAATTTATAATTTTTTATACCAGATTTGTATTTATTTAAAATTCAGTACAAAAAATCAATAAAATATATTTTTAGCGCTTTTAGATAAAACAATGTTATATTTAATCCCGTCCCATATATATAGTTTTGAATTTAAATATTTTGATTCATGTATATATGCCATAAAGGATTTGTTCGTAATCAACGGTCACTACTAGAAAACAAGTTTGCTAAGAGCTTTGCAACGCAAAAAACTGTACACAATTTTTACGAAAACCATACTACTTCGGAGTTGTGTGGGTGGGATAACCATATTTTATTTATGCATTTGCGACATAAAATCCGACTAGTGTCAATAGCGGTTTTAAATTTTAAGTTTTCTAGTTCATATCATGTTTTTGTATGTTGATTATTCTCTTGTGTATTGTTATTTAAAAATGCAGCAATTGTAAAAAAAGTTCCAAAAGAAAAACAAATAATTTTATGCCTAAAAATTCGTGCGAATTGAATGAAAAGGTTTTTTTTTTTTTTTTTAATATACTTGGTAATTTATAACATGTAATTAATTGTCTAATTTCCAAACTCACATATGTTTTTTGGAGCTGTTAAATCAACCTTCTACCAACGAGTTATGTGTTTTATTCCGGACACAATTTAATTTCCTTATCATTTTTATGTAAAACTGTATTGAATTTTGACCAAAAAATTTGTAATTAATTATTTAACAGATCCCACACAATGTCTCATCCCCCTTTTGCTGGTGACAACAATGGTGGAGGTGATGAACAAAAAGAAACAAATAAGATATCAACAAACCCTGAAGTCAAAATGACCACCTCAAAACTCCCTATGAATAAAGGAGCCGCAAACATATTCTACAAGACTAGAATGTGCCAGAGGTTTGCCGATGGAAGGTGTCGTAATGGCGACAAGTGTAATTATGCTCACGGGCCGAAAGATTTACGTGATCCGCCACCAAATTGGCAAGAATTTGTGAAGGATAATTATACAGGTGAGAATTGGAATGATGATGAGAAGATTATACTAAGAATGAGGATATGCAGGAAGTTTTATAATGGTGATCAATGCCCATATGGGGAAAGATGTACTTTTCTTCATGAAAGTCCTGATAAGTTCAAGATTAAAACAGCCAGTGACAGTGGAAAAACAAGAGAGAATGCTTCTGTGATGAAGATTGACAATGTGGTTGACCATGGTCAAAGTCAAACCCTGGTGGGTCAACATGGGCTTGCAGGTATCAATTCACTCTTGGGTTTAGATTCATTATGAAATTTTGTGACAGTTTATACAATATGGTAGGACTTATAAAGGCTGAAATTCCTTGGATACACTTAAAGATCTATTTCTTAATTATGCATGCTTGCATGAGCGCGTAAAAAATAAATAAATTTCATCGTAGATATGCTCGTTAGGTCATCTAGTAGCATTTAAACGTAAAAGTTGAAAAATAAATCAATTTCATCGTAGATATGCTCGTTAGGAGATCTAGTAGTATTTAAACGGAAAAGTTGAAAAATAAATAAATTTCATCGTAGATATGCATGCTTGCATGAGTGCGTAAAAAAAAATTCATCGTAGATATATGTTCATTTTAAGTGTAGTATCTACTTACATGAGCGCATTCAAGCAGGATTCTTAAAAGAATCCTGCTCGAATGCATTTATTTAAGCTTAGATTCATTAATTGTTTCTTGATATGAGGTCACTCATATTTTAGTGTAACTAACATGGTTGCAGCCAACATGGTCCCTGTTCCCATCACCACTGAACCACTGGCTAGCAGTTCAACCTCTAATGCTCCTGTTGTGCCGCAACGTCTAGGAAGGGGGTTCTTGAAACTAGCAAATAAGAAGCTGGTTGGCATCTATGCAGATTGGATTGATGAAGAATAGGGTGGTTTAATTTAACTATGAGCCTGAAAACCATTAGAAGTGTGATCATCTCTTTGATATTTGGTATTTGTTTAAGATTTTATGGGGGGTTTCCCCATTTTTAGACTATTCTTCCCTGCAATGGGTGAAACACATATGCATGCTCTTTGACATTGTTCTCATTTTGGTGAAGTGTTGTTTTCAAAATTATGCCATGAAAATGTTAACATGGATTTGGTTCTTTAGATGGATTTTGCATGAATGAGGCATTTTTTTTTGTATGGGTAGCAAGCGGTTAGAGTCCGCTTTGGATAGTGTTAAAACAAATGCCATAGAAAAATAGTTATACGTGTTATATTTTTTATAACGTCTCATGGTGACTGCTGACTTGTGACCCTACAATGGTCACGAAAATGGAGGTGGTGTCGGTGTTGGCTTTAGCTACGAATATGGGGCTACGAGAATGGACATGGTGTAAGCGGTATCAGCTGTCGTAGTTAGTTACATATATGGCTAACAATTTTTAACACGGATGTGTTAAAAAAATGACAGCATGACACATGGTTAAATAGATTTGGGTTTAAGACATTAACCCATGTGTAAGCTCGGTTTCAGTTCAGCGGTGGTGGTGAAGTCTGGTGATTTTGATGATAGCAATAAAACAAAGATACCACTTTTGACCATTCTAAGGGTGGGGGAGTCATAAATCATCACCCCCCCCCCCCCCCCCCCCCCCCGGCCATTAAAGAGGGGAGGGGGGGGGGAGGGGGAGGGTGATGATTGACGCTACCTTCACCAATTGGCTTCTTCCCTACCGCCATTAAAGAGGATAGGGGCAACTTCCATTGTGGTGTAGTGGTAAGAAGCTTGTGTTCTCTACTTGAGACACAGGTTCGATTCTTACGGGCAACACTTTGGAAGGGGCATTGGCGATGAGGGGAGACTTGGGGCTGAAAGGTTACAAGTTCGATCCCTGAGCTCCCAGGTTTTACCACCCGGCCGCTCGCGGAGGTGGATTTTCCCTGGAATGAGCTCAACTGGTGTAAATAGTCCCCGGGTTTTCCGGGGCATTCGTTGGCCGTTCAAAAAAAAAAAGAGGATAGGGTGGTGGTGGTGTTGTGCCGAATGACAGGTTGATGTTGTTGTGCCCCCATGAAGATATTCCGCCCTCCCAAAATTACATATATTAATAAAATACAAATCTTGGGTTTCTAAATAATAGTTTTTTATTATAAAATAATTGTTTTTTAATCCGTGTTATATTATTTATTTATTTTTTTAAATTTGATTCTTTTTTTCATTATATTATAATGGTAATAATTATTATCTAATATCTTTTTGTTTTTTATTTTTTTATCTGAATTATTTTCGTAAAGCAGTTGATGTTTGATGTTTTGTTAATGGTGTAATAATTTATTTTGTTTTAAGTGTTTTGATCCTTAAACGTTATTTTTCCCATCTTCTTTACATACTATTAGACTGCCCGTAGTGGGGCGTTACTGGGAGAAAAAGAGCCCTATAACGCCCCTCATAACGCCCACCCAACGCACCGTCTTCTTTTAGTTATAGTAAACTATTTTTTATTATCACAATATCTCCACTCAACGCATCGTCGTCGTTTATGGAATTGGTTTCCTACTTCGAATGGGTTGTTAATGCCGTGGAATAAATTAGTTCCGCTCAAAGTTAACATTCTTTTTTGGAGGATCCTAAAGGATCGAATTGCTACAAAAGAGGCGTTGGCAAGAAGGAAGGTTGACATCCCGGATCCTAGATGCCCCCTTTGCATGGAAGAAAATGAAACGGTGTTCCATCTTATGATGGGGTGTCGGATGGCCTCCGGGGTTTGGGATCTAGTTTCTGGGTGGTGCAAAGTTCCCACTATTTTTGCTATGGATTTGGGCGATCTCCTCCTCCTTGTGGAAGACTCTAGGTTTGATCGGAAGGCGAAGATGGTGTTCTATGCCATTATCATGACCGCGTGTTGGGTTATTTGGATCTCGAGGAGCAAAACAACCTTTGAAGGCTCGAAGACTTGTATTTCGGTGCTCTTTAAAGACATTAAATGTATTAGTTTTCTTTGGATGAAAAAAAGGGGGAAGTGGTCGGATCTTTCTTGGGACGAGTGGGATAAATTTTCGATGTAATCCTCTCTCCGTTTGTTTGTTGTGTTTTGTTTCGTGTCCCCTCCTAGTGGCTTGCTAGGTCGGGTTCTTTCAATGAAGTAGCCGTTAAAAAAAAAGTGTGCTTCTCAATTTACATGAACTCACTTTTTATCTTTATCATTTTCTATTTTAAACGATAATTTATCATACATACTGACACTCTTGCTGTTAAGCTCCAATCAAAATATTGGTATGTTTCCATGTGATAATTTTCATCATAAAATCTACACAGTTACCTCACCTGCCCTTGAAGATTTTTCTTGTGAATAAAGCTAATGGGAAGAACCATAGAATCATGTCCCCTCTTATATCTTCGATACATTACATCTCTAAATCTATTTTTTCTACAAAATCCATAATTTCAAGAAAACCTTACTTCTCCACCATGTCCATAAACCTCAAATCTCCAGTCTTTGCTGGTAACCCGATAAGATCCAAAACCCCCAAATCAACCGACCCGTTTTCACCCACTTTAGCCTTTCAAACCCTAAAGCTTCTCCTTTCGGGTCAAACCCATGTCCCAGAACCATCTTCCCCTAAATTCAAGGTGCTCCCTTTCAGAAAGGGTAGACCTTTAGCAGGGTCAACCGGCGATTTGGTCAAGAAATGGCATCTGGGGTGGTTGAGTTTTGGTGATTTTAAGGATGTTTTGGAGGGTAGTGAGGTCAAATTGAGTGATGATCTGTTGGTGTATTTGGGTTGCAACAATAAGGAAAAAGAACAAGAAGAAGGTGAAGAATTTAGTATTGTTTATTGGGCAATTGATGTTACTGAAGGGGTAAGTTTGGTTGAGAAATTGGGGAGTAAGCAACTTTGTTTTGTGGAATTAAGAACTTTGATGGTGGCTACTGATTGGGCAGATGATGGTGCTATGGGTGAACTTGCTATTGCTGGTCATGTAAGTTTCTTTCTTTTATTTATTTATTTTTTTTAATCCATTAGATTTAGATTTAGTAGTTGGTTACTTTTGAACCTATAATATGTGCATTCAAGAAATCATGTGGAGAATTGAGAATTACAAACATGAGAATTGGAGTAAATGTAGTGCATGATCATATGATATTATTTGACTAAATGAATTCAAGTAATCAAACTAAAATATATTGGCTATGAATTATAATATGTTGAAGAGTTAGTTGAAGTTACTCAAAATAGCTAAGAAATGTGATGGAGGACTATATGTCATATGTGTCTAGAACATTGATCATTACTCAATTTTGAGATATAGATATACTCACCTTTGATACTTTTAGAACATACTAACAAATATTGATATAGAAACTAAATTTTGACTCACTGTTGCGTAGATATTGTTGTTTATATCGTGTCACTTCATGAAAATAAATCACATGGAAATCCGATAGAATTATAAATGGTATTACCTTATCACATTTTTATTAATAACTTAATATTTAGAATCGAATTATGGACCGTGAAAGATAGATGCTTTTAACTATACATTAATGGAAATATATCATTTAACACCCAAAAATGTATGTTATAAGCTGTTGGGGCACGTATGTAGGCCAGAGCATTATTGGAATGGCATAACACATCTCGTTTTTGCGGATCCTGTGGTGAAATGCTGATTCCTGCTGAAGCTGGGACAAGAAAGCAATGTATAAAAGATTCTTGCAAGAAAAGGTTGTACCCTCGAGTTGATCCGGTATGCTCACTGAGCCTTCGTTTATTAACAAACTAGTAATTTGTTATGGTTATCATCGGTTTCTTGACCATTTTACTCCTGCAACAGGTTGTCATTATGTTGGTTATTGATAAAGATAATGACCGGGCACTACTTGGTAAACAGTCAAGATTTGTGCCTAGAATGTGGAGTTGCCTTGCGGGATTTCTAGAAGTATGGTTTGACATTATCAAATATTAATTACTTGGTAGCTCTACTATGGTAGAAAAGGAAGAACAAAAAGAAGTCATTTGACTTTTGGATTCAAACTAAGACATCCTAAATTCTTTTTGTTACAAGCTTAGATTTTTTTTAATTATTGATTTTTTTTACCTAATATTGTTGATCTATTTATGATCATTTTCCTCTAATGTACAAGCAATTTATAATCAAAGTAGTCCATTTGACCACAAAAGTCAAACTTCACCAATTCTTGTTATTTTCTTAATTTTTAATTTTCCTTTCTGTTTTATAGCCAGGTGAAAGCTTGGAAGAGGCTGTGAGGAGGGAAACATGGGAGGAAGCCGGCATCAAAGTTGGTGAAGTAGTCTATCATAGTTCTCAACCATGGCCTGGTGAGCCCTAAATTCCCTTTATATAATTTCTTTTATATAAATAGAAGTTCAAATATATACGCTTTAACAGTCCAAATCGGTAAATACTTCGTTTGTTTAATTCATTTACAGTTGGCCCTAGTAGCATGCCATGTCAATTAATGATCGGATTTTTTGCATATGCGACTTCACTTGAAATAAATGTGGACAAGAGTGAACTAGAAGGTAATCTTTGATCTAAAATCCCAAATATTCTGTCACAATCAATGTTTCTTTGTGATCATTGATGATATGCCAAATTCCAAAAATACCCTTTTCTAAAATGGCATTACCGATGATTATTTTCCATTTTTGAAGATGCCAAATGGCACAGTAGAGAAGATGTGAAGAAAGCGTTGACATTTGTCGAATATGAAAAGGCACAAAAAACATCTGCATACAAAGTAGATCAAATGTGTAAAGGGGTCGAGAAAAGTCAAAATCTTGCTTCGGATTTTAATGTTGAAAGTGGAGAACTCGCGGAGATGTTTGTACCTGGACCTTATGCAATTGCCCATCATCTTATCTCGTCATGGGTTCATCAGGTCAGCTCAAATGGCATTCAAACGCCGAATAAAGGTGTTCATTCGAGGTTGTAGCAGTCCATGTTTCAAAAAAAAATCATTTCATTTTTCTTGATTCTTTCCAGGTTTGAATTTTCAAATCCTTTCAAGCTGCCGATAAGGGTTTTGTTGATGATTGTTTTAGCATTCCAAAAAGCTCATTACTTTGACTCACATCCTGCACATTATATAGTGTTCTGTGAGTCAGTTGTACCAAATATGTTGAATTTGATCTTGTAACAATCTTATATGTTGATAAATAGATTACAGAATTCTGCATTGTGTTCATCTTTGGATATATTATAGAGTTCTTAATTGTTTCTGGTATTTATTAAACTATTAAATAATGAACTAATAAATATCACAACTATCAATTTACTTATGTATTCAAACTTTTGAATACTTACCCATTTTGTATAATTGTATAATTATATCTAATTTCACAATGATCCTATAACACAGCTTAACAATCTTCTGCAGCTCCTGTGATCTATAATGTTTTTGTTGCATTTGTCTCTATATGTTTTTTTTTCTCTAATATTTTACATTCTTGTTGCATTTGTCATGTTTAAACCCTTCTAAATGCGTATTTGATTAACGTTGCTTAGTTCGTTATCTTTTATGATCATGTGTCAAAAGCAATATTGTTATATGTTGTTTCTTGTGCATACAGGTCCAAAGGTAAAGGAGGTTTATTAGATCCTCCAAACTTCCACAGAAAATATGATCATCAACAATGTACCCAAGTTTTAAAAAATATGATGAACCTTAAGAGTTACTCTGTGGTGATGATGGGATTTGGCTATGGGAGAGGATATGAGTATTGTTGGACAACAAAGGTACCCACATGGAAGAAACTATTGTAAAGTAAGTGTATGGTCAAGGACTCAAGGTGAAAGAACATGGGAACAAGTGAATACATAAGGCAAATTGGTGAAGGTTTCTAACATATAGAATTATAGAAAATAAGAGTTGGTTACTAGAGGTGCAAAAATCAATTCGAAACACGAATCGATTCGGTTCAGGAATCGATTCCTGACCAAATCAATTCTGGTCAAAATCGATTCTTGACCGAATCGATTCGATTCAGGAATCGATTTCTGGCATAAATTCCTGAATTGGTAGGAATCGATTCGATTCCGAATTGAAATCGATTCCTACCAAGAATCGATTCCTACCAATTCGTTCGTATTTTTAATTTTTTTTTAAACTTCATACAAAACTAAAAAAGAACACATTTTTATTGAATTTTAAAGATTAAATATGACAATCCCAACTTGTTCAAACTTAAACCGACACAAAGATAGATGTTTTTGTGTGTTTAAGTGTTTGTGAGAGTTAGAGAAGCGGGGGTAATGTTTGTAATTGAAAATGGGGGTATATATACAAAGTTATAGGGTCAAAATGGTGAAAAAAAAACACTCCAAACGGCTATATAACGGCTCTATAGCCGTTGGCAACGACTAGATTAACGTATATATGTGAGTTGGGAGGAATCGATTGGAATCGATTTGGAATCGATTCTGGTCGAATCGATTTGAGAATCGATTCCTGTGCTGAAACCTCGAATTGGTTCGAATCGATTCAATTCGTACCAATTCGGAAATCGATTCGGCCCAAATCGATTCTTATCAATTCGATAATCAATTTGAAACCGATTCCTACCCAGGAATCGATTCTGGTTTTGCACCTCTATTGGTTACATCTTTCCAACAAAATTGATACGGAATAGACACAAACTAGGCCAAACATTGCTCATTCCGTGAGGTGATCACAGGGCCGGCCCAATGGGCCAAGCAACCAAGTTGGGCTTGGGGCCTCCAAATTTTCAAAGCTGTACATTATAAAAATCCTGGTAAAATATTATGTATTAATATAATGCGCTGGAAAGAAATAGAAAGCTGTCAAGTAGTTCAACTGGCGTTTTGGCGGCATTGCTTTCAGTTGGATCCCTAGTTCGAAACCTGCTTTTAGCCCGTCTTTTACCTTTTTCCCCCCTTAAGATGTTAACTGTAATTGCTTTAATTCAATCTAGAGATTCTAGCTCTCTATAAAAATAGATTGTTCCTCGATAAAATAAATAAAAGAGATTCTCAATTCTGCATATGGGCTTTTTACATATTTTCTAAGAAATCCCCCATTATGGTTTTTTTGAAAAAATGGATTTTAATAATACAATTTTTACCTTGTTGACGGATAATAATACGAGTTTTGAAATTTCCTCACAATAATACGAATTTTGTGGGTATTGGATTATAATGATACACCGTTAGTTTTTCACTAACGGTGTTAGTCTGTTGCCTACGTGACAGGTGCCACGTCATGTGCCACGTAGGAGGAAAACAGTCTATGTCAGGTGCCACATAGGCAACAGACTAACACCGTTAGTGAAAAACTAACGGTGTATCATTAGAATCCAGTACCCAAAAAACTCGTATTATTGTGAGGAAATTTCAAAACTCGTATTATTATCCGCCAACAAGATAAAACTTGTATTATTAAAATCCATTTTTCCGGTTTTTTTTTCTTTTTTTTTAATTTCCTATATACCTTCTTTACTTTTTTTTCGTACATTTTTACAACAACTTATTTTTATGCAAGTATATTTTATACAAATCTAAATTTGATTTTCTTTATAAAAACGTCTAATTTGTATCCTCATTTAAAATTTGGCTTTAATTCTTTTTATGTGTATGAATTTAGTTCTTAACACAAAAAATTAAGGTTATATTATGTTCATTTGGGTTTAGTTGTATTTGATTCTTGATAATGTCTTGATGATTGTGCATTGGATTTTAATATTCAAATCAAAATGATGATGTTTTAGTGTTTATGGTTCAGGGTCTTATCCAGCTTGTATAAAGGCTGTTTTTTTATAGCAGCTAAAAGGTAAAAAAAATGATAGTTTTATATTTATTATATGGTAATGCTATGCTAATTTGAAATCAAAAGTTACGAACTGGGTTTAATAAATTCAAAAGAAAAGTAAGACATGAGGCTCTCAATTTTAGGGTTCGCTTGGGCTATAAAAAGCTTAAGCCGGCCCTTCCAAACCCCACCAAAGGATGCACACCCCCTTTGACCTAGGTTGCTTGGTACATGAAGTAAAAACATTAATCTTGATTAATTAAGATTAAGCATACATTAGGGGAGGGGGTATGGTGGTGGCATGGCTTGGAGAAGCCATGCTCACCAACCAATCATAGCATGCCAACTCAAATGAGGTGTTTTTGAAGCCATGTGGAGCCATACCACATGGTATGGTGGTGGTGTGGCTTCAAATCCAAGCCGTGTGTATGAGTGTGTATGTAAAAAAAAAAATGAAAAAAAAATAGGTTTCAACGGATACTTTGGCCCGGCTCAGGCGGGCTTCTAGGAGCCATGTGAAACCGCTGAAGAGGAGCCAGAAAGAGGAACCGCTTAAGGCGGTATGGTGAGCCACATGGAGCCACCCGGCTCCCTTTGGAACCGGCCTCCGGCTCCTCTCCATACCGCCCCCCTTACACACCTTGTGACTCAATCAAGTTTTATCTTAACTTTATCTTAATAAGTCAAATGCTGGTTTTATTGATTTTGACAGTCACTGAAAGATGAAATGATTTATCATACCCAATCATAATGCTTAATGTGTGTCCTCAAGTGGAATTAACAAGAAGAAGACAAATATAATGGTCATACATTCTAGAAGTTTTATCCGCAAGAGATAGAATACGTGTTGTATTTGATGATGCTATTGACAATTGACAAAGAATGTTTAACCAGTTTATCACGGATGCTATATTTATGAAAATTTTCCACCCAAGATACACATCGTTTTTTTAAAAAGTAAAACCACATAGAACAATTATATAAAGTAATATTTTTCATTTATAATGACATTATTTTTTTCATTTCTAATTACATTATATTTTTTATATGAATTTTCTATGGATCAACTATCACACTATACAGACCCTCTAAAATCCAGTCTCACACCCTATGCAGGTGGCCTTCCAATAACATACTGCCCGGACAACCATTCTTGTTATGGTTTGTCAGGAAAATAACGTATTCTACCTTTCACATGGAACTCACTACTTATTGTTGTCTGATAATTGACAAATGGGGTGTGTGTAATTAGCAAAATGAATGTATATATAGCAAGACCCATTGGCATTTATAATGATATTGTATTGTTTTCATGCGATGAGAGTTGAGAAAAAAAAAATCTTTTAATATGTAAGAAGAAAATGAGTAAAATGACACTTGGTTAGACGTCCTTGTTGCCAACAACATATGTAACAAACCACTTATATATGGTTGAGGCATATCTGTAGTTTTTGGATGTTGAAAGATAAGATGCTCATTTTATGGCCCATATTCGTTGGCGGATACAACTAATCCCGGCCATATTATATTATATCAATTAATATACTTTTTTCTTTTAGTTTAAAGAAAACAAATAACTTAAATTCAAAAAGTTAGAATATCTATATCTATCTATATCTATCTATCTATATATATATAATAAAAGAAAAGTTTTTTGCATCACAATTTGCCATGTGGCACCACCACATTCATCCTCAAAAAATTTTCTCGCCAATTCTCCTAATTATTATGGAAGTGATTTGTATTTCCAATTTTTTATTTATTGCATTCCAAAATATTTTATAACCAATTATTTAATTACTAAAGATATAAAAATACATAATTGTCGTATGTTATGATTGTATTTATAGTTTTTTTTTTAAGTCACCCGTGTTACACATGGGGATAAAAAACTAGTATAATATATTTAAATTACATATCATGTATTAAAATATTACAATTATATATGCAGGATAATAGTGGGTTCAACTTAAACAAATTTATAATCTATAAAAAGTTCGGAATCCGAAACCAAAGACTAATTTATTTTTATCTAAGAAATAGTATTTTAAAGGCAAATTCGGGTGGCAGTATGTGAATTGCTAATTAAAATACAAACGATTTCTTAGGATATGGGGTATGGTTTGTGTGAGGGCGTGAAGCCCTCACGCGGTATGCCGTAATGGCATTACTGGTTGGGCGTGAACCAACTCACAACTTAAAATTGAAACTTAGCAAATTTTTTGACCGTTACAATGGTCAAAAATTAAAAATCTCAACCATTTTTAACTCAATGAACCCACTCATTTTTCATTTTATTTTATACTTCATCACATTCAATCACACTTCATTACATTTTTAGTTATCATACACCTCCAGCAAAAAGTCAAGAAAAACAATTAGCACGTCGAGCCAAGTCAAATAAGATAATAAATTTAAAAAAAAAGTAAAAAATAGAAGAAAAAATTATCAATAATGATAATAAATAAAATAAATAAATAATACTAATAAAAATAAATAATACTAATAAAAAATTAAAATAAATATAAAAAGTAAAATAAAATTAAATTAAAAATAAAAAATATTTTCATCACACAAATGACTGGGAAGCACTCAAGGTGTTAGGAGACAACCGATGACATCACATTGACTCAATCGCGGATAGACATTCGTTGGGAGACAAGTCCGGAATAGTCACGTGACTTTTGAAAGCGTGTGAAAACATGCTTCCATTTATTGGCTAGACGAGAATACCACTACCATACAATTGACTTGCTCACGTCAAAATGGTGTGATATGATGATGATGGTTGGAAGATTCAAGACCATCTACAACATCAATCTACCGGAAGACAAACAAACCGTTGGAGAAAGCACTTATCGAATATTTTCACACTGACTGCAATAATTTCAACCATCCTCGCGTTTAATAATCACAGTTTGTATTTTATTTTTATTTTTTGAGTTGTGTATTCTCTATGTTCGTTATAGTTTCTATTTTTTTAATAAAATGAAAAAAATTTATTAAATATAATTTATTAATTTAAAAATATAAACATTTAAATTAGAGTAAATTACAAATATTGCCCTTTATGTTTATAAGGAATTACGAAACGTGACCTTTAAGCTAAGAAATTACATTCATTGCCTTTTTTTATTAAATTGACTTACAGTTATCGTCCTTTTCACTAACAAATGTTAAATTTTTCTGTTAATTAGAAGTAAAATGACCATTCTGTCCCTGAAACTTAAAGAGCGAAACATGTAATTCTTATAATTTTTTTTATTTCATTTTGTTTTCACCAGTTATATTAATTCTCTAACATACAATATTATTTCTTTAATTATTTTAAAAATAAATTTTAAAAAATTAAAATTTATAAAAATAACAACTATTTTTGTAACGTTATTTTTTCTTTTTATTTTAGTGTTTTCTTTGGTTTAGTTAATTAATCTACTATATTCCAATACCTATATATACACACATATTGTTTTTATAAACATTATTTTCTTCTTTATTTTTTTGTGACACTCATATATATTATTTTCTCCTTTATTTTTTGTAGTATATATATTGTCTCAAACTGTGTTATTGCCGATCATTTCTCTTAAAATGTATCAAAATATAATAGATGTCGTTATAATCTTGTTTTAAATCTTCGAATAAAATGTGCAAAATAACATTTTTTATATTCTTTTATGTGTAATTTTTTTTGTAACACCATTTTAAAACCGATCCATCAAAACGCATTAAAACCGTTAAAATCGTCAAGAAAATAAAAAGAATATAAAAAATGTTATTTTGCACATAATATTCGAAGATTTGAACCAAGATTATAACGACATCTATTATACTTTGATATATTTTAAGAGAAATGGTCGGCAATTACACAGTTTGAAAAAAAATATATACTAGAAAAAATAAAGGAGAAAATAATATATATGAGTGTCACAAAAAAATAAAGAAGAAAATAATGTTTATAAAAACAATGTGTGTATATAGGTACTGGAATATAGTAGATTAATTAACTAAACCAAAGAGAACACTAAAATAAAAAGAAAAATTAAAGTTAGAAAAATAGTCGTTATTTTTATAAATTTTAATTTTTTAAATTTTATTTTTAAAATAATTTTTTTAAATTTATTTAAAAAATAATTAAAGAAATATTATTATATGCTAGAGAATTAATAAAACTGGTGAAAACAAAATAAAATAGAAAAAAATTGTTAGAAATACATGTTTCTCCCTTTAAGTTCCAGGGACAAAATGATCATTTTACTTCTAATTAACTGAAAAACTTAACATTTATTAGTGAAAAGGACGATAATCGAAATTCAATATGATAAAAAAGGGCAATGGGTGCAATTTCTTAACTTAAAGGTCATGTTTCATAATTCCTTATAAACATAAAGGGCAATATTTGTAATTTACTCTTTAAATTAATTAATAGTCTATTTAAAGAATAAATAAAACTCACTCACAATCAGATAGGTATACCACTTCCATGTAACTTCTAACGAGCTTTTGTCACAATAGTACCACCGCGATCACCACAAATGGGAGGTCAAGGCATCGAATCCCAAGGGAGGCCCTGGGGGGGGGGGGGGGTGGAGGGAGGTTACACAACTGTTGTGGTTTGCTCCTATCATGCACCATCGGTGTCGCTTAACTCGGGTCGTTCCTAAAGCGGTTCGAACTCGGGACGTCTAGGCCCTTGGTAACCAGTTCGGATAGACCGTTGCGACACACTGCCGTTCAAAATAAAAACTTCCATGTAAATGGTGTGAATATGATGGGATAAATGAGGTTACCCTCTCGTCTCGTGAGTCATGACAACACGTTTTACTTACACTCACATGGATATATCTCATCACTTAAAGTCCAAACAAGGTCAAGAAGGTTGTATTTTATCTTTTAGCGGAACACTAAAAGTAATTTTTTTATCTTTTAGTGGAACAGTAAAAGTGTATTTTTTATCTAAAGATATTTTTTTATCTATGTGTAACAAATATAGAATGAAAGTTAATAGTGTAACAGATACAGTCATGTATCATAACTTTTACATCGTCGTCGGCTGGAAGAATACTTTGGTTTTCTTTTAGAACTCTTTTGCTTTTCTTGCTTGACTACTTCTTGTTATCATAAACGATTAGTATGAAAAAGTGATGCAAATGTTCTGTCTTGTTTTGTTAGGTGATCCAATCAAAGATATACAAGCAATTAAATATAGGACAAACATTTCTTGTCCATTTGAAATAATACATTAGTAATATGCCTAGTCTTTTGTACTCTTTCACGGTTTATTAAGTTATTTTATACCGATCTTATTTGTTATGTCTTAAAAATAAACTATTTAAAACACAATTGTAAGAACATTTAACAAAAGATTTCTTATTTAAATTATAAACTTACCTTAGAAAGTAAAAAAATATGCACATAGAGTGTTCACCGGTCGAGTCATCGGTTTTAACAAAAATCTTAGTTAAACTGCTAACTACGATTTTGAAAAAAGATAGATAAGACCGGCCGATAAGATACGAATAACCTACCTTGTATCTCTATCGTCTTAATAGTTGTTAAGTACTTCATTATAAAAAGATAGTCTTACAAATAGCTCTAGTTCATGAAATCAGCTACATTAAATTTATATCTCATGTTTATAAAACAAGATTCCTTACTAAATTATTTGAGTTGGGAATAACAATTTTTTCTATCAATCAATAGCTTAGAAAACTTCCATAAAGAACATTTGGAACAAAACATTAAAGACGATTTTATATCATCATGCATTTTCGCTTATCAAGACTCGAAACATTCACCAATACCATTAGAGGAAACGCTAAACAACTGGGTAAAACCTCTCAGTTCGAACATCAGACCTCAAACCGGTGACCTTCGATTACTAATGGTCTCCGGTGTATCATTGGAAACAAAACATATATTACATCATAACAAGTACGAATCACCTATGTAAATAAAGTATTAACACAAATAAAAATTCCATAAGAAAACATCTTAATGAAGTAGTTTCTCTCACAACCAAAATATTAAGATTTTAAGTCCTAGGATATACACATCACTATATATTTGTTCTAAAAAATATCTACAAATTGCTATAAAAAATTAACACAAGAAAAATGATAGAATTTGTAAATTTCTTTTAAAAAAATAAGAAAACGAGACTTTGGACTCACAAAACCACCACACCACCATCTCCTCACATGCAACTGTCATCAAAACAATAATTTAAATTGAAAAGTAGCCCTCTTTTTTGAAACCTCTATTGTCTTTTATCACAACTACAAGTTTCCAACACATCACCCATACGTTAGCCCAAACGGCCACATATCAAATATTAAAAACTATTATCTCCTATTTTTATATATCACATGCAATAAAATGTGTACTCTACGCCTCAAGAGTTGTACATGATTTGGGTTTGTCTAGAAAGATCCGAACAACAAGCAAAGATGCCTCTACCTTGTCATTGCCTATGATTAGTACAACCTTCTAATGCATCAAGGTACAACCTTTACACAAGTTTGGAGATTCTCCACCATTGATGAAATCTTGGAGACCCCATTGATGGAAATTGTAAAACATAAAGGTTTCCATTGATGTGCATTTGCTATCATTAAACACACAATTGAAAAAGAAAGTTCATGTTGAATGCTTTTGATTCACTCAAAGGTACAACCATTAATGCATAAAGATAGAAATTTGGGATTCTTTGCACATCAAATCTTTTGACATCCCCACAAACTAAAGCAAGAAAAAGTAAAGATCTTGATGATTCACTGAACGTACAACCTCCAATGCATACTTACTGGTAAACATGTTTGTGATTCATTCCAAGGTACAACCCTCAATGCATGAAGATAAAAATTGGGGCTTTTTTTTACAAGAACTCTTTAAAACTCCCACAAATTGAAGAGAAGAAAGAATTGTATACACAAACAATTACATCAAGAAAGATCACAAAGCAAGAGTTTCTTATGCTCCAAATTCTATATATATCCACACATAACATGTATGTATACATATATAGATATAGAGACATATAAAGATAAAGATATATAGAGAGGTATCCCAAAAAACTAACTCCAAAAGTATGAAAATGAAAAGAAAGATTCAACCCACAAGCACCAAAGTAGCAAATTAAGAATCTTTCCAGGATCAAGATTTGTGGGTGGGTTTAGATTTGTGGTTCTTGGGTGTTTTGGTGGATTTAACAGGCTTCCCAAACAAAGCACAACACCCAGAAACCTTTGGAGATGGAGGATCAATAGTGGGTTCAACTTCAACAGATTTATATGGCCTTGGTTCTGACCTATGTTGCTCTGTTTTCTCTGTTTCTTCATCATCTTTGGGTTTCACTGGCTTAAGCTCTCCTGAGAGCAATTTATCATCCCAAACAAGCCCTGAAGAGCCTGATCTTCTGAATGAAATTTCTGACCTTGGTAAAGCTGGTTCCATATCTTAGGTTCTTGATTCTTGATTCTCTCTCTAGGGTTGTGAGGGTGTTGTGTGTGTGAGAGAGAAAAGGGTTATGGAAGAAATGAGAGGGGGGTTTTTGGGTTTAAGTAATGGTGGGATGATGACAGATGAGGTACAGAGAAGGTAAGGTTATAAAATGGAATCCAGATGGGTGTTGGGGAAATTACAAGATTGACCTGACTGTTGAAGTCGTTGTCGATTTGAATGGTGGCAATTTGGCGACTTTGATGTGTCAAGTTTGAAACTTTAAAGAAATGGAGGTCGGTCTGAGTCAGGAAGGAGGTGAAATAAGTGTCAAATAATTCAACACTCTGTTTAGCGTTGATACAAGGGCCCATCTTGGGAGGGTAATTTGTGAAATCAGCCTTAATGTTGGCACAGATCTTTATGCATAGTTAAGAGACCCGAGAGATGGATGCTAACTTAGGTCCTGTTTGGTTCAGCTTATTTTTAGCTTAATCTGACCGAATAAGACATTTTTTGTCATATGGTGTTGTTTGGTTCGAATGTCTGAATGAAATTGTCTGACCGAAAAAGACATTTTTGTCTGTTTCATCATGCCCCAGATTTGTTGCTGAACGAAAAAGACAATATCGTCTTTACCATACAACCTCTTATTCATTTGTTGCTGAATGAAAAAGATGAACCAAACAGCCCCTTAGATTTCTTTTTTAACTATTACCGAACAAAGTCTTAGACCATTGTAAAAAGACCACAGGATAGACGGCTTTTCATACAGGAGTTTGAGTCAGCAGTAGTTATCGAGTCATTTTTATAAAAAAATTCATCTTTAGAGCAGTTAGATGATAAAATATGTTAGTTTAGGGATCAAATTTGTAACCTTTTAGTCATAAATTTTTCTCTCATTTAAACATATCACTATAAAAAGTCCTAGTGGTGGATGCTAATTTAGATGTGTGAAAGAAATTAAACCTAAGGGAAATGAGTTTTCAGAAAGCCTTAAGTATGGGATTGAATAAGAGATCGGGGTAGTTTAAATGTATGCAAAGGAGTAGAGGTGTAATTCCAGTTTTTGTCTTCTTTTCGTTTAGAAGTCATGAGTATACTTGTAATTCAATAAAAAAAATTATATGTATTGAGTTGGTCCCCACTTGAATAATTTTATAGGTATTGAGTCGGTCTCCACTCAAAGTTTTTTTTGTATTAAGCCGGCCCCATTCAGAAAATTATATATAAAGTTTGTGTAATTTGTAAAAAAAAAGTTTAAGATGAGGGTCTTGTTGACTTATTTGAAAGATTATTAAGTTGAGGTTCCTATCTTTATCATTATTCATTATCATCATCATACTCGATAAATCTTACCAATAGTAAAGCTAAGGTAGGGTCTAGAGAATATAAGATGTAGACAACCTTAGTGCCTTACCTCTACCTCGTAAGAATATAGATGTTGTTTTCCAGTGAGACCCCCCCCCCCCCCACGCTCCGTAGTTTTACAACAAGCCTTGGACATAAGGCACATAACACTCAGGGATAAAGACCGATTTGTGCATGTACTCTTGTCTTCCGACTATCAACTTCACCACATGATGCATGATTAATCGCCCATCAGTTTTAACGTTATTTTCACGAAATTAGTAAAATAACATTAAAAATAGTGCAATTTCATTTTTGTATTTCAAGGGCCCACACATATATATATACATTATATATGCACACTGTAAGCGGGGGTAAGGAAATGTTTTAAAGTGACATTGTAAATAGTTAACTAACAAATCATGCAGATCTTCTAGCATTTTAATAGCAAATTGATTGATAAAGTCTTAATAGTTCAATCCTTTAATATTTCGTTCCCGACTATAATTTTCAATCCGTTAAGTTTTTATTGTGACATTGTTGATCGTAAATAAGACTTTAATAACTTCAACTTTGAAAACCCATCTTTGCAGATGTCAAAGTCACTGTCACTGGAGTAATCTAATAATATTCTATATGCAATGCTTGCATTTAAAAAACAACTAAATTGATTAAGATTTTCAAAATATATGTGGGGCTGAAAACTTTATCAGCTTGTAATCTGTCAAATCAAATAACTCCAATTCCACAAAAAAGTCATCTGCATCAATATCAGATTTTTTATAAAACTTGAGTGCATTTTCAAGAACACGATAACATGACTTAAATTCATTATCTTCTAATTCTGTCATCTTGTTAAGAAACACGAAACCAAATAATTTTTCATATTCTCTATATTGGTTAAATTTTGTTTCAAGAGAAGCACTAGCTTGATGAACGATATATAATAAATAATTGACTTTAAAATTATCTTCAGCTGAAAATGTAACTTCTTAATTTATCACTTAAACTCTCATCAAAGTTTTTCTCCTCGAACCAGACATCCTTTTAGAAATATTTGATTATTTAACGTTTTTAAATCAGATTATTATTTTATGTTTTAAAATTTAAAAGTTTTATTTGAAAAGAACTATATGTAATATATGTAAAGCTTTTAAAAAATATGGACCCCTTAAAGTGATTGACCATGTTCTGTTGCATCTCGCACATGCTCAGGGTCCCCCACTGCCTTTTAGGTCATAAGTTTAACACTTTGAGTGTTTGTTTTCTAATTTTAACGTTTTAGCGTAGGCTTGTTTCTATTTGCGATTAAATCGTCTGAGCTTGGCACAATAATTAGTATTTTTTGATGGTGTAATAGGTACACATATATTTTCTTATGTACAGTCATGTAACATAGTATTATGTTTTAAGCGTTTTGATCGTTGCACGTTTTTTATTTCAATATCTTTACATACGGTTATACAATGAGACGATTTTATGTGCCAACATTATCCCCGCGGCAACGCGCAGTTAGGATATTTTGTCATAAACAATTATATACCTAAAGACAACGGTGTGTAACTAAAAAAAGATATGTTACACGACGGTATATTTTACACCATCAACTCGTGTGCTAAATTCGTTGAGATTGAAAATTGAAAAATAAAAAAAAGGTGTGTTACACGATTATACTTATTACACCACCAACTCCTTTGCTAACTCGTTGCGCTTGGATACAAATTAAAAAAAAAACAAAACCAAAAAAATAATAAAGATAAAAAATGAAAAACAAAAAAAAAATGATAATAAAGAACAAACAAAAAAATACAAAATAGTAAATTGTATTTTGTATATATAGAAGTAATAATTACAAAACGGTCGAGGGGAGCAACACACAGGGATAAAAAAAACATTACATATGTAAATTGAAATTACAATAATATTTCCAATTAAAAATCCTTAACCGACTTTTGTTTAAGACTCACAAGTAGGGTGTTCATCGGATCGGATTTTGGTTTATTCGGATTTGAATTTCTTTTTTTGGCCAGATCCGAATCCTATCCGATTAGAATAAGCAACTCATCTGAACTGATCCAAATCAATCCGAATCCAAATCGAATCATATCCAATCCGATCCAAATAAACCAATATCAATCTGAATAAATCGAATTCGGTTTTCAATCACAAAAATCAAATAAATAACAAAACATAGTTTCCAACATGTCCTCAAAACAAGAGTTCACATTCACGATAAAATAATTAAAATAGAAAAAAATTAAACATAACCAGAAAAAGTATTAAACATAATTGTAAAACTTAAAACCGAGAATTACCATTTGTCACTATTTATATTATATATATATAATATAAATATAAATTATATTTGACTTAAATTAATCGGATATTCGAATATACCGAATAACTCGAATAAAAATTTCAGCTATACCGAATCCGATACAAAATCCGAATAAGATTTTCGGTTCAGTGTTTTCGGTTTTGAATATGGTTCGGATTTCGATTTTATTCGGATTTAGGACTTTTTATTTCATTAAGATCCAACTAATTAATTAATGATAGTTTAAAATTAAAAATTATAGAACTAGTTAATTTATATTATTAAAAGAAAGGAGGAGATTTGCATAATAAACGTTGTAAACTTTGGGGGCTTGACCAGTCTTATAAATAATTAAGTTAATCAACGGTCAAACGTTCTACAAAGTTCAATAATTTATTATTTCATAAATAACCCCTTATTATTAGTCAAGACATTACCGGCCTCCATTTCATCGTAATAACCGTTCTAATTTTTTAGCAATAAAATCTAATATTAGTCTACGAGGTTTGGAACTTGTGGGTCACACAGGACACATAAGTAATTTTTTACAAACACAAACTTGACGATATAATTCGATATAAAGACGATGTTACGTTTTATAAACCTCTCAAGACTTCTTTATATACAACTTACTTTTACACCAAGTTTTCTCCCTCCTTTGATAATAGTTCTATAGAATGTGTTTTTCAAATTTAACTACAATATATTTATTTAAACTACAGCTGAGGTTGTGATCAATGAAAAGATTTATATTCTTCATGTTTAATTCAAACTGTTGCTCCTTGGCGTTTAATTCAAATTGTTACACCCAGCATATTTTGACAGCAAAGGGGTTTTGTTGACTGTTGTAAATTGGTTTTTGTATTTGGATGATAATATGAATATAGGAGTTGCATTAGAAGATAGATACTCCAATTGCAAACTAAAACTATACTCATTATATGACCCATTTTAGAAAGTAAGTCAACAATTAGGAAGTGCAACAATTCTGGTGTACTCCAGTTGCTTTAATTTATTGCAAATAAATCAATAAAAATGATAAATAAATCATGAACCATTTGCAAACAATGCTCCAATTACAAACCATTTTAAGGCAATGTTCAATAATCAAGAAACTTGTCAATGAACTGTCTTGTTTATATGTGATTATCTAACCTGCTTGAAGCTTTGTGATTATCTAACCTGCTTGAAGGCTGACTCTACAGACTCTTTTATCTGAGCTGTCAAATTTAAATTTTAGGATTGAAACACTTGAAGTAGTTGCGTCCAAGATATTTGGTGGTGACAGATCTAGAGTTAGAGAGAATACGAACTACATTATTGTGCTAATACGAACACATAAAGATAAAAGGGCTTGTACAACTTGCTTGGAATCACTTTAAAGATAAAAAAGACATGATGATTTCTGTCGCATGTTGAAAGGATTTGTCGCTAACCAGGTACAATTCATCTTCATCAAGTGATGTAAGTAGTGTCAAAAGTCACCCAAAATGTAATTTAAGCATGCAACCTTCCAAAATGTTTCATATGAAAAATCTATTTGTTTTCGTTTAATGTAGTTTAACAAATCGCATCTTAACACACAAATTATTTTACAAAGAGTCTGGGAAAGGATTCGGGTCAAACCTACCCGGTCCATAAAGAAAGTATGTGCTTTTACACTAACCTGTTTTCAAACCCCAACTGATGTTGAAATTGAAAATTATACATCATGTGTACGAAGTCGTTGCAACTTTCACAGGTTTGAGACATATTGGAACGATATTTTGTTGCTGGCATTTTGCAAAACTGTAACTAATAAAGTTTGATTTCAGGAAACCTAATATAAATTTGATAAGTGTCCATGAAATGTTTATAACTTTGAAAGCTTTAATAGTTTTATTCCTCTATAAATACAATTCTTAGCAACTGATCTACTTTGATACATAGTCCTACTTGAAGAAAAAAAAAATATGTTTTAAACAGAGTTCATTTATCAAAGGCACAAAGGGTGGGCAAGCCTTGGGCCTAGATGCAAGGCGGTAGGTCTCCTCCTTACTCCCCTGAAAGAAAGTTTCTTTATGGCCATAATTTTTTTTAGTTCTAAGGCCCTTATCACTAACTAAGTCTCATCATCTACATGCTTATTGTTTCTAAGGCCTTTGTTATGAAAAAGGTAAGGTTGGCAGATTTGGTAGACCCAAGATTGGGTTCTGATGTGGAGGTCTTTAAAACCCAAATCAGGTATATATCTTGAGCCTTTCTTTTTTATTCCTTACTTTTTACGACTATTGTATGTATGACTATCTATTTTAAAAGAGCATCTTATTTAATATTAATCATCCCTTAGACACACTAAGTTAGACATAAAATATAATGATTCATATAGTTTTGGCGTTTAATTTATTATGTAGTAAATGAGCTGAAACGGTATAATTAAAATGAACTCGAGTCATAGGCGTCAACTATTGAAGCTTCATAACTATTTTCTTTATGCATGTTAGTTTTTAATGGAAATATTAAGATATAAAAAAAAAAGTAAATAAAATGTTGCTGAATTGTTTCTGTGAGGTACACAGGAGAACAAGTGTTGGGCTTTGGCCCAATAACAAATAAAATAAAAGTCACGAAAAGAAGAGTTCGCAGAGGGATTTTACAAAACAGATTCGCAGAAATGGAAAAAAAAATATATGTTTTATTGGTGCTGGTTTGTCGTCATAAGGACGGAGGGCAACAAATAATTAGGTTTTATTGTTATTTTTTAGTTTATCATTTAATTTCTAATTAGTTTATTTAGATATTTTGGTTGATTGTTATGATGAATAATTATATAGTGTCGATATATGGGTAGTTATGATTGTTGGCTAAAACTTTTTGTGATTATCCGAGTGAACGGTTTGTTTATCTATGACTTTAATTTTGTTTCTTGACTATGAATTGTTTCGGTTTTCCCTGTAACTGTTGAGCATCCGCATGCCAATTTCATTTAACTAACTAGTCGTCTAGCGTGAATGTGGTAACCCGTCATATTTCAGGATTTCCTTGCTCCAGAAATTAAGCGGCCTGCATAAGTGTTAGGTTATTAGGTTAAATAAGCAATTGGGGACTATGTCTATGTAGTATTCTTAGTCAGGTAATTGAATTAAGGTGATAAATAATAAACTGGGATCCTTGGGTAATCAATCTATTATTATTATTATTTTGAACATTGATAATGTGATTTTTGAGTCGTACGAGACTTCCGGTTAACTACCAAAATCACCCGAGACATCGTAAATTGTTTTATTCTCATTCTTAACAAATCAATTAGTATAAAATTTACTAATTGAATATTTTATATTGGAAAAAGATTTTTGATCATTAAAATATTATTCAAGGCTATAATTTACTAAAAATCAGAATTCCTTGATAAGTATTTAATCGAAATAAAAAACACGTAAAATTACAAAATGGATCGGGTTTTACAAACGGATCGGATGTGGATGCTACATACTTTAGTATTACGGGTTCCAATAATGATATCACTGTTCTCAATCAATCCCTTTGTTTTGCATGAACTAATAAAATAAAATTAATGAATTACTTTGAACTAATAAAATAAAATTAATAGAAAAAAAAACTAAATGGCTTTTAAATATTTATACATATAGGCAAAAGTTAAATATCAAAATGTAACACGATTAACACTTTTATATCTCTATACTATAAATACTAACATTTTCAAAAACCCTTAAATTGGTAACTTATTTAACGGACCATGTTTGAGTTGACCTATATTTAAAATAGGTCGGGTCCGGTTGACTTGTTTAACAAGTCGAGTCATGAGGCCGACTAAAAACTTGTTTTTTCTCGTGTCGTGTTCGAGTTGTGTCAAGAAGTTGTTACCCCTAATTTTAGTTGTATAAAATGATTAAAAATGAAATATGGGATACTAATAGGAAGGACTAAGAGAGGGCACTTTTTTGGAGCTAGTTATACTAGTGACATTTATGTCAACTAGTCTCGTTATCATCACCTCATATCACCCAGGGTAATTGATATGTTTGGGCTATCCAGCACACACAAAAGTATAACCCTACCTTATGCTCTGATACTCTCCCGAGTGTGGGCGTCTTGGGTGTCTTGTATAGCCGGGCGTTAATCATTACCCGTAAAAAAAATGCTTATGGAGATGTGATGTGACTACATTTTTAGGGTGATTGTTTAAAGTAAGTTGAAAGTTAGAAGTTATAAAACCTGTTTGTTTGTTTAGTAATTTTTCTTAACAACAAACTATACTACTTCTAATCAGTTTAACTAATGAGTTTTAACTAAATTATATGAAGTTAGTGAAGAGTTCAAACCTTTACCTTAACTTCAATAAGCCTAACCCCACCCAAAACATATCTTTACTTATTAGTTTGTTAGTTTAATAGTTAACCAATGCTACATTTTCTTTTTTGAATGGCGATTTTAGATCACTGACGGGTCATTACACCACTCATTCGATTATCTCCATTCCTGGAATGACAGAGACTGCCACGTCTCTTATGGGGAAGCTCGTACATCAGCCATACATGATACATTCAATCAAGACACCAGTTCATGGGGAAACCGTTCCACTGTCAAAAAACTCTCTGTGAGGATTGAACCCCAAACCTCTTAGTCAGAAACTCAATCTTTCCTCATATACCATTGAGACAATTGGTCATTGATAACAAATGCTACATAAGCATGTGAATTTCCTTGGATAAAAAAAAAAAGAGTTAGAGCAAAATAAGAGGGCAATGATGGTTAATGATAACATATATTTTGTGCGTTTAGTTAAACTGCATAATTAGCAGGTAATAAGGGCCCACCACTAATTCCACACCACATGATCACTTTACAATCCATACGGTATGAAGTATTGAAAAACTCTAAATTCGATTAAATCGAATCGAAAACCGATTCTAAATTCTATTCAAATTTTCAAATTCAAATTCGATTCAAAGCCAGAGATCGAATTTTGAGTCTGTGATTTCCGATTCGATTAAAATTTTGGTTTTTATCCATCTTTTAGTTTCTTTTTTCCTCGTCAATTTATTTTCTTCTTTTCTTTTAGATTTTCTTAATTTTAATTTCGCACCGTATTATATGCTACTCAAGGGTAAATGAATTGAACTAGTAACGTATACATGTGTATATGAATATAGTAAAATATTAAAAAATAAATGACCACACAATTTTAAAATATTAACATAATATGACTATTTTAAGTGTTGACCAAGGGCGGACATAGCTTAAGTCCAAGGGTGACATGTGTCACCCTTTAAATCCATACGCGAATTGATTTTTTTTTTTGTTTTTTGTGTAGAACTTTTTAGTTTTTATATACCTCCTATTGGTTACAACCCATTCTTTAAAATCCTAAAAATTATACCACTCCCCCCTCCCTAAGGGAGGAGGGAGTGGTGAAACTTTCTCATCGGCAAAGTTGCTTTTTTGCTCGGCGCCGGCGGCAACACCGCCGCCGATCATGCGGCATCGGCGAGAAGCATTGAAACGCGGCTACTTCTAGCTAATCGGCAAAAGAGCTGTTGTGTGTGTGTTTGTGGGCCCTCCCACATAATAAACTCTACCTTCTTAATCCTCACCTTCCCTCCCAATTTTTTTAAAATTCTTCAAAAATTCTACTTTTTTATCTATCCTGCGTGGTACACTCCTATTGGTTAATACCAATCTTCAAAATCTTCAAAATTCTACCATCCCCCTCCGTAAGAAGCCTAATAAATATTTGAGGTCATTAAATGTGTTATTAATGTCTAATCAATTGTTGTTGAAATTAAACTGATTGATAGAAAATAATGGATGAACATATAATAAATATACATTTTTATTGACTTTTATTAAGTTCTCTTCTTTTTTAAACCTTCATATATTTTACATACGATATTATTTAAAAAAAAATACATCATAAATTTTTATCTTTAAATCATATACAATGTAGCTATAAATAAGATAAAAAAATCACTTTTTGAATTTTTAAGACGTATTATGTATGTTTGATCGTAATTGTGTCTTTGGGTTTTGTTTACGTCTTTTAAGTTTTTAACTCAACAACAACAACAACAACATACCCAGTAGAAATCCCACCCATAGGGTAGGGTCTGGGGATGGTGCGAAGAGGACAGACCTTACCTTTATCACACAGGATAAAGAGGTTGCACCCGAAGAGACCCCCGGCTCGGAAAATGCCCAAACCAAAACAGAACATGACCAATATAGCCGACATAACAACAAGTACGACTCAAAGGTAGAATAAAAAGAAAGGCCACGAGAAAAAAACAACAAGCATGCAATAGGTAGGCAATGGATTAGGGTAAATGCGGAGAATAAATAACTAAATAAATAAATAAAAATCCCAACAGGGAAGAAGTACAGACCCACACAGGACCCTAAAATAAGCAGACAATCACACACAAACGAAACGAGGAGATAAGCGAACAAACCACCCTAAAAATCTCTAACATTTATCTTACTTCTCCAGACTCTTCTATCATTGATCATGTCCTCAGATAAGTGCAAGTCTAACATATCATACCTAATCTGCTCATCCCACTTAAGTTTATGCCTACCTAGGGCTGGCAATTTTGACACGAACACGAAAACACGACACGAAACACGACAATGTTAACAGGTTTCGTGTTTGAGCTTAACATGTTTCGTGTCATTAACAGGTCGACCTGTTAAGACATGTTAATTTTCGTGTCTTAACAGGTCGAAACCTGTTAACCTGTTAAGACACGTTTATATTTTAATAATATATATATTTTTAAATAATATATTGAAAATATATTAGAATTAGATTATTAGGTGACGTCTCTCAAAATTCCATTTCATTTATGTCGTAACATACACTCATACATCTCTTAATTCGTAAACCCGTTAAAATACAGGTTGTATTCGTGTCTAAACAGGTTGAGTGAAACAGGTTTTATCGTGTCGACCGTCGATTAGTTAAAATTTCGTGTCTAAACAGGTCTTATCGTGTCGACCCGTTAAAATACAGGTCGTGTTCGTGTTTTGAAAACTAAACACGAAAAGTTTTCGTGTCGTGTTCGTGTTTGAGACCAATCGTGTTGTGTCTTATCGTGTCGTGTCTGACACGATTTGCCAGCCCTATGCCTACCTCTGTATCTCTTCCCTTTTAAGTTTTTAACTGATAAAAATATATACCGTTGAACATTGTGCTGCTTTTGGGACAAACATTGATGGAAGGAATATAACACCTTTTGGGTCCCATCAGAAAATGGTTTTGGTGAATTTTTGTCTACACACTTACCTATATTGTCTTTCCATTGAGAGATGGCTTTCTATTTGACCAAAATTTAACTACTTCTTTTTTTTTTTTTAACTTTTATTCCTTTTGTGTGGAGATACGATGTTTGAATTAGGGGTCACCACGTTTCGGTTCGGTTTGATTTTTAGTTCTAATCAAATCAAAACTGAAGTTTTCGGTTTCTAAAAAAGAAAAAATCGTTTGGTTTTGGGTTTTTTCCAGTTTTAGTTTTTTTTAAGGTTTTTATTTTTTGTAATATGTTGTTAATATAATTTTAAATTTTAAAGGTCTAATCTTAAAAGATTAATAAATAATAGTAAAAAATAAGTACCGTCATAATTATTAAATTAGAAAAAAAACAAAAAATAGTTACGTGAAACGTATGACCATATAAAATACGAAGTGACGTTAAATTTAAAAGATTTTAACATAAAGATCTTGACGTAAACTATTAAATGTTAACTTAAAATATAAATTAAAGGAACAAGGAGACTAAAAATCTTATAGTTAAATGTTAAGTGTTAAACTAAAATATAAATTAACGATCATATCTCCTCGGTCTCATCCAGCTTTGTGAAGCTGCTAGGCTTTAATGTTGAAGCCGAATTTGGGTAGCCGAACTAGAGGGTGTACAAACAGATTAAGGCGCAAGTAGCCTAGAAACCGATGGGTATTTAGAACCCATACCCCCACCCTAACAAATTAATTAGTACTAGATTTTAACCCTCCGCGCGTTGCGCGGGGGTGTTTAAGAATGACATCATGATGTTATCAAAATTGCAACGTTGTTACGTTAGTTATAATAGCTTAGCTTGTTGTTTATTTTACATAGAGTGAGCTTCACAAAAAATCATGACTTCCTTCATCTCAACGCGATCACGTTTGATTGTGTTCTTGTTGTTTTAATCTTTCGGATAACACGGGTAGAAAAAATAGTTAAACTGCTACACCACCAACAACATAAATTATTGGTGATCAATGGAGGTTAACGTGATGATAACGCAAACACACAAAACAATTGCATTGCTTTAAGGATACGTGGAGGAAAACGAAAAAAAAAACACTGAACCACCAAAATCACTTATAAAATTATGACCAAATTATATTTACCATTTAAAAAAGTTTACGTATTACACAACCAAAATAAAAATATAAAAAGTAAAAAAAATATTATAAAATTAAATAATCTAAATGGAGGTTATCGCTGGGATAATGCGAGCACCCAAAACCATTGCAATGGAGGTTATCGCTCTGACAACGTGAATACTGCATTTGTAATATGCAAGCATAATATAAATTGTTAGTAATCAATAGAGGTTACCGTTGAGAAAACGCAGACACACAAAATTGATAATCAATAGATGTTACTGCTGGAATAATATGAACACACAAAACTATTGGACTGATCGTAATATCATTTAATTAAATATATAAAAACCATTTGATTAATTAAATATATATTTAACATTAGATTAGTTTAATATATATGTATCATTAAAATAATAATAACACTTGAATAAAATAATATAAAAGAAATAATAAAATATTCTAACCTTAATAAAATATTTAAAAAAATGTTGTAAAATGTAATGTATAGTAATTCTTAGAATTTTGTGTTATTCATATATATAAAACTACTAGTTTTTATACCCCGTGCATCGCACGGCTGCGATAAAAATGTTATAGAACTTTTTAAATTGTAATTTAGTAAATTATATTATATATTTAATTTAGTAATTAAATAATTAGTTATTAAATAATTTAGGATGCAATAAATAAAAAGTCGGATATATATATATAACTTTTCTTTTTAAAAGAATTTTTTTTTTTAAATAATTATTTAATTATGTTAGTGATTATGATACCGATGGAATTGAGTCCGAAGACCGGGATCCAGGACCCGACCCGGGAGGAGATTTGGACGCGTGAAGCACGTGACGGAGGAACTGGATCAAGCTTCTATCCTTATTTGTTATTTGAATTTTAAAATTTGAAGTTTGTTTGGATTAGTTTTGAACTCTTTTTTTTATTATTATTTGTGTGCATGTTTATCTCCAACAGCTTATATAAGCTTGAGGAGTTCATGAAATAAAGGGAGCTTGATTTTTATCCTAAATATTCACGTAAGTAGGTATTCTGTTCTCGTAGTCATCGTTCGCTTCGGATCGTTCATAGTAGATCCGTATCAGATTATCTCTACAATAAATATATTTTATTTATTACCTTGGAAATACAAATAATTGATTAATTATGGTGGTTGATTATCCCTACAATAATTATATATTTTACTTATTGTCATGAAAATAAAAATTAATTGATTAATTAGGCTTGTGATTATCCATACAATAAATAATTTTTATTTATTGCCATGAAAATACAAAAACTAAAAATAAGAGGGGATGATTTAAGAGGAAAAATTATTATGAGGTTGAATGTGAGAATGAAATGTGTCCAAAAACTTTCCTTTTATAATAATAGATGATAATGGAATAAAATATTTTACAATACATGTATAATATTTAGTTAAAATATTATTATGAATAAAGTATTATAAGTATTATATTAATGTACTAAAGTATATGCAATAAAATATATTATTTTAATAAAATATAATATATAAGCAATAAAAATATTATCTTGAATAAAATATTAACCTTAATACTAAAATTTAGTATTTGGATAATTACCAACTTTAATATAAAATTTTGTATTTTAATAACTAACTATTGGATAATTACTTATTAAAAGTTTAAACTAAATAAACCCTAATATGGAAATTTACTATTTGGATAATTATTTATTTAAACTTAGATTTAATCCAAAAATTTGTGGTGATGACAAGTGTCCTTTTTTACTAATTAAAGTAGGAACAAACTTTTTGTTTATTATATAGTTTAGATTATTATTATTTAATATTAGATGTGTTCTATTTTTACGCACATTTCGATATAAAATGTATTCAATATATGACAACTGTATATGTTTGGACGTTATATATAATTATAATCGAGTCAGGTTGAACATAATACATTTTTTTTAGAACGGCGATGTTGGTCACGATGGGTTAGGACATCGTGCACATATCCTACCTCCGTAGAGGAGGAGATAAGGGTCCACCCCACAGACAGCCAGACATGAGTGTCCTAACCGTGCCTCAGCTGGGG
Source organism: Deinandra increscens subsp. villosa (assembly GCA_039602395.1). Lineage (NCBI taxonomy): Eukaryota > Viridiplantae > Streptophyta > Magnoliopsida > Asterales > Asteraceae > Deinandra > Deinandra increscens. The sequence continues at coordinate 88,216,051 of JBCNJP010000025.1, forward strand.
TCGTGTGGGGCATATGGACGTTCCCCGGGAAAACCATGCGACTGTCTAGCATGCCCACATGGGACCTACGTTGAAACCCGTAGGTTTCAACCCAAGCTTAGACAGTTGCAAGCCTCCACAATAGCAGAACTATCTGGAGTAACTTGCGTGCTAGGTAAAACCGGTCGGCATCATGACTCGAACCAAAGTTGCCCTTGGTCATCAATCATTTGCCAACAGTGAGGTTTGAACCTGGGTTTCCCCAAAGTTCAAACAACACCGGTACCATTGAGACAATGCTACAATAGTAACATAATACATTTAATGGAAATTGGTTTTAAATAATCCAAACTATTAACAATTGGCTGATAATAATCCCAACTGAAGAATTGTTTTTTAGCACTCCCAACTTTCAGACTATTTTCTTCCAATGAGCCTTTTCTAACGGAACTCTAATTCCGTTAAAAATTGGTGACGTGGCACCCTAACTCGGTTAAAATTTTGGTGACGTGGCACCCAACTAGGCTGCCACGTCACCAAATTTTTAACGGAGTTAGGGTTCCGTTAGAAAAGGCTCGTTGAAAGAAAATAGTCTGAAAGTTGGGAGTGCTAAAAACCAATTCTTCAGTTGGGATTATTATCAGCCAATTGTTAATAGTTTGGATTATTTAAAACCAATTTCCCTACATTTAAAGTTCTTTTATTTTAAAAGATGCTTTTGTGTTTTAATAAAAGCTTATTTTTACCACATAACTTCGCGTTCCTCTCTATTTCTAAATATACCATCGCGACAACTTCATACGCCTTTCTTTACGCACTTAACAATGTTGATGTTACCGCACAACTATTGTAGTTCTTAATTTAATTGATACGATAATATGTAGTTCTTAGTTTAATTACTTAATTTATTAATTATATATGTGTTTCGGGTCTTAATAGTGTTTTGTCTAGTGTTTGTATAATTACTAAACTAGTATTCACCCGACCCATTTTAACTTGACACGTTTCCATGATACGTTTTAATTTGTCATATTCTGATCTCACCCTTTCTAACATGATCCTATCGGTTGCTAAATCTAGTTTTAGTTAAACCAAAACTTTTTTTAAATGACTTTCTTCTAGACCACTTTTTCACTATAAGATTTGAACATCAACCTAAAGAAAAAAGTAATATCTTAAACAATACCAAACACAAAGTTGTAAAATTTATTTTCTATATGATATATTAATACTCATACTCTCATAGTACAATATATTGATAGGGAGAGATGAGAAGGGTTCTCCTTGACAAGGATTGAAGAATTCATACTTTTTAGCAGATGACTAGACGTAGAAAATTCGTTGCGTGTCTTTTCGTTGACTATTGACTTTGACTATCCACAAATCGTCCTCACACACTGGATTTGTTCAAAAGTTATCATTACGATTTTAACGTGACTAACGGTTTTCATAAATAAAAAAGTTATGAGTTCAAATCTTTATATGGTGTTGTTTTAGTCGTAAAATAAGTTACGATTTATTATTGGGCTCCAATGAAAGTTTTGGTTTTAGTGCATGTGATTTCCATTTCTTGTTATTTTATTACATGAGATTAACACCGTAAATTTTGTTAATATATATATTTTGTTGGCCCTTAAAAGAAAAAAAAACACCGTAAATTTTGTTGTTAAGTTGAAGGTTTCTAACAATTATTTCACTTTACATAAACTACAAGATTGAAAGATGTGCACATTGTTGCGTGAGAGCCGAGAGGGCTAATTTTTAGGGTTCAGGGAACGCCTTGTTATGATAATATCGATAATGTGATGATTATTTCGTTGATTCTGTTGCATTTACCAAACAGAATGCTCGGTTTCTTATTTTCAAATTCAATCAAAGTATTTTATGAAATGTTTAATATTTTTAATCAGCTTAATTATATAATCAAAGAAACTTTTAAGAAAATAGCATTGGGATCAATGTTATAAACGTTGTTGATCAACCAAAGTTATTTCATGATGGATCATGATGTATAATAGCATGTCTTTAACAAGGCCCATTCTACTCAGACACTCCAAAATTCTAATTTAACACCCTAAACAGCCCCGGTTTGATCAAACAGCCCCGGTTTGAATAAAGACAAAAGTAAACATCCCCGGTTTGATTAAACAGCCCCGGTTTAGATTTTTTTTTTCATGATTCTTTTAACTTTAATCTTTTAACTTTTATTAATGTTGAAAATAAGAACAAGTGATATAGAATGTTACTTATAAATTATCAGGTATTAAGGCCATAAATCATCTTACTGATGCCTAAGATTGACCAAGAAATGGATAAGCAAAAAGCCACATTTATTTTTCATCAAAAAAATAAATAAATAAATAAACGAAGAACAAACCGGGGCGGTTTGAGCTATAAGCCCCGGTTTACTTTTTGGTCAAACCTCGTTTCCGGAAACTGTACTGATCGGTCAGATTTGTTTTATTCAAACCACCCCGGTTTGATCAAACAGCCCCGGTTTGGGGTGTGAATTTTGAAAGGGGGTGTCTGAATAGTAGGTCCCTTTAACAATATATAGTGACATTAAGATCATTGGTAGAAATGATTTTTTATAATGGTATGTGTAATCAAGTTTGGAGTGAGTAAAATTCGTTTAAATGACAAGACAAGATTAAAGTAGATGTCGTTAATTGGTACTATTTTCATGTAACCTTGAAATAACAAGATAAGATTATATATATATTTTTTTAAGTAAGTTATAATAAATTAATAAACAAATACTTGATTTTAATAAGATCAGTTATTGCCTGTTGTCCAATATTAATTTGTATTTAATTTATTCTCTACAATAAATCAGCTTTTAAAGGTATTAAAATTTATTATACCGTTGTTAAATGGTCATTAACATTGTTAAGTAAAGATTTCACTTTTTAATGACTGGGCATCACGATGACGTCTTATGTGACATGTTTTTTATGACTTTGTTCAAACACATAGGGTTTTTTTTTAGGTTTTTTTTTATGTTTTGATGCTGTAACGAAATGTTTTGTTTAGGATTTTGTAGTTTTTAATCATGATTGATTGTTTTTTTTAAATTTTCACATAAATCAAAAACATGTCAGATAAGACGCCCTCGTGATGCCCAGTCATAAAAAATATAATTTTACTTAACGCCGTTAGTGGTCATTTAATGACGGTGTAATAAATATCAATACATTAAAAATCTGGTCTACTATAGAAAATAAATAAAATACGGATTAATATCGGTCAATAGACAAGATTATTACAATCCAATATTTTATTAATTAATTGTGTAACCCAATAATTTATGGAGGCCTAGACGTGCTATAATTAATTAAACATTATTTAGCCATTTTTCTCCGGCCAAAAAATTCAAGCCCCAATGAAAACACCGAAGAAATCAAAATCGAATCGAACCCATCATAAAAATCAAAACCGAACAGTTTAAGGGTGTGTGGGTTGGGTTTTGCTCAAACTTAGTAGCAAAGGGGTAATGACCTCTTAATAATTAAGGTCTTGAGTTCAAGTCTCACTTATAATAAAAGAATAAAAAATGAGGGTTATAAGTTGCGCCATGGGGTTTTCTCACCAATGGTGAGTTTCCTCCTGATAAGGATTGGAGATGATCGGGTGGTGGTGTAATGTCTCCGTCAATGATCCAAATTTATAGTTAAAAAAAACAATTCAATTTTGTAAACACTTTATAAACATATTAGTTGGGGTGAATAACACAAGTATGCAATTCATGAGATATAAACCTTTTGTATTTGTATTCATAACATGATGTTCAACTTCTACTTCTATCTTTATTGTTTTTAGCTAAAACTAATTTCTTCACATACATACAAACAAATACATACTATATGACTTTGCAGGCATCGTTTCGAAAATTCAAATAGGTGGGGTAGAATAATAATAGGTAACGGAAATTCAAAGATATATTTATATAAAGTGATAGTTAGGATTTGTTTTAGAAACCAAACATGCGAATAAATTTATACTTTTTAAACAGTTAAATCATCACACCTAACCTTTGTAAGATTTTAACATATAACTTTTTGCTTAGGAAGCTATCACTTTACCACAAAGCTATCGTTTAAAAATAATAAAATTTATAACTACTAATTATACTTGGTGTTTATCCTTATTTAAATAGTGTAAGTTCAAATCCCATAAATTGAATAATAAATAAAATTTAATGGTGTGATAACAGTTAAAAATAAAATTACTAAAATAATCAAAGAACATTTATTCCCCGGTACTAAAAATATTCGTACTTTAAAGTGACAAAACACTTTATACTTCCTTTTTTTTGAACGACAATTAGAAGAATTAAAAAAACCAACTAGTAACGAGCTAGCAACATACAATACAATGTCCGCATATTAAACATAACACAAAATAACAAAGAACAATACTAAAATAAACACAGCAAGAGAAGCCCAGAACTCCCCATCACCTCTGCGTATATGGATAAAAATTCTTGCCCTCACAAAACACCCAATATCACCTCCAAAAAGCACCTAGTTAAACTCCATAAAACACTTAAACTCCACTACACCACAAGTCCCAGAGGAGTTGAACCAGGGATCAAAATCAGTAACAAAACTTAGCCTCAATATATCCCGCAGGAACAGCCCAAAGTGAACCATATGATTAGGCTATGTGTAGTGGTTTGATATTTGGATGAGGGGGTATATCAAAGTATTCCATAAGTAATTCCGTAATCTGAAAACAGTGACTCGAGGAACCCACCCCTTCCACGTCATCCACCACCACTTGCTAATTTAATTTTGGAGGAAAATATGGCCTAAAATAGATTAAATTAAACCTTCCTTCTCTCTCCACAAACACAACCCTACAAATCTCTCTTTATGCTAAAGACTAAACAAAAGACACCAAAACAAAACAAGGCTGCAACTTTCTCAAGACTTCTGACTGATTCTCTTATTTTTAAGTTTGGGAAGCCACAATCTCATCATAATCCTCCATATGCACTCATAAACCCCTCTTTTCCACATATAATGGTTTAGGTTTGTTTTTGGCATTCTTCTGCTTGTTTTGTTAGGTTGCACCTTTGGGCCCTCTTCTCCACTCAAGACTTTAGGTAAGAATACAGTAAAAGACTTCCATTTGCTCTTCTTTTTGACCCATTTCTTGCTGTCTTGCATTTGCAGGCTTAAATCTTGCTTATGATCTGTGGGTTTTTGATTTTCTAGGGTTTTCAACTTGGGAGTTTGATTTCTTTCTTTAGAATTTGTGGGTTTTTGCTTCACGGGTTTGTGATTCTAGGGTTCTTTTTCACCATTTGGAGATCTGGGCTTTAGTTTATACTTATTGATCAGCTTTGTTGACTGCTTAAAGTTTGTGACTTTTAAGTGTTTGTTTTTTTTTTTCTCTTTTCTTTATCATCGGTTGGGTAGCAAATTCAAATTGTGGGTGCTTAGAATCCAGAATTATAATCTTGACATTTTACTACTTTTTACTTTTTATTTGGATTTTGAGTAGATGAAACACTAGTCTTTGTACAGGGTACGATCTATGTTTTCAAGGCAAAAATTGAGGTATATGTTCTTGAAATTTATTCAATTTTTACTTTAATTCTTGTAGATTGAATCTGGGATTATATAGAAATGCTTTTCTGATTAAATTTCTGTTTTAAAGCTGCTATTAGAGATGATGATGATGAATTATGAAATCTGATATAGTTGAAAGCTCAGTGGATCTCTAGAATGGAAAGAAGGATTCAGCCTCCTTTGGTAAATTCTTGATCTTTTACTATCTATATATCATAAAAAGATTTATAAAATTTAAAGAACATATATACAGTATGCCAATTTTCATATTTTATTATCTTTCTTGAATCCTATTGTTCCATTCGATCCTGAAAAGCTAAAAGCATGCCCATTCACTTCTAAATTGAAAATTTTCTTTTGCTTCCATGAACAACTTATTAATTAGTGATCAGGGTGGTTCATAAACCGTTCAAACCGACCTCTCTATCCAAATCATAGCAGGTCAGGTGGTTTGACCGGCTTGGCTGGTTTTCGAGATTCATACGGTTTAGTTCAGGGTATGGTTTTTGCTTATTGGCAGTTTACTAGTCCTGGCTATAGTTTGGAACTTGGAACCCTGCATGTAAACTAAACCTGCTGTTTAACCGTTTGCGATTTGGCCCAAAGTTTTTAATCATATGAAGAATTAGGCGATTTGGCCCAAAAGTTTTAATCATGTGTAAACTAAACCTGCTGTTTAACCCTGCATATAAACTAAGCCTTCGAATTTTGTTGATCATGTTGCATCATTTACACTTTCCATGGTTTCATTTTAATCATATGAAGAATTCGGGGATTTTGTTAAGATGAGATGTTGTTTTTGCAGGTGGATACAACAGCTTGTTTGTGTAGAGTAGATGCAGGTCTAAAAACCGTTGCTGGAGCAAGAAGATTTGTTCCCGGTTCAAAACTCTGTCTACAACCCGACATTAAACCGTCAATTCACCCAACAAGACAAAAACCAACCCGTGACCGAACCCGTAACCAGTCACCTCTCCTACCCGGGCTCCCCGATGACCTTGCCATAGCCTGTTTAATACGGGTTCCACGAATTGAGCACCGCAAGCTCCGGTTAGTTTGCAAAAGATGGTACCGTCTCTTAGCTGGAAACTTCTTCTATTCTCTTCGAAAAAACCTCCAAATGGCCGAAGAATGGGTGTACGTTATGAAAAGAGATAAGGACCGAAAGTTGACATGGCTCGGGTTCGACCCATTGAACCACCTGTGGCAACCGTTACCACCGGTTCCGAAAGAATACTCAGAAGCCCTAGGGTTTGGGTGTGCGGTCCTAAGTGGGTGCCATTTATACCTATTCGGTGGTAAAGATCCCGTCAAGGGCTCAATGAGACGGGTTGTGTATTATAGTGCCCGAACCAATAAATGGCACCGGGCTCCCGATATGCTTAGAAGGCGGCATTTTTTCGGGACATGTGTTATAAATAACTGTTTGTATGTAGCGGGTGGTGAGAATGAAGGTGTTCAACGGTCCTTAAGGTCGGTTGAGGTTTATGACCCGAGTAAGAACCGATGGTGTTTTGTTTCGGATATGAGTACAGCCATGGTCCCGTTTATAGGGTTGGTTTATGGAGGAAAGTGGTTCTTGAAGGGGCTGGGGTCACATAGGCAAGTGGTTAGTGAAATGTACCAACCGGAAACAGATATGTGGACCGCGGTTGAAGACGGGATGGTTTCAGGTTGGAGGAACCCGAGCACTTGTTTGGATGGTAAACTTTATGCTTTGGAATGTAAAGACGGGTGTAAAGTTCGGGTTTATGACGAAGAAACCGATTCTTGGAGTAAGCATATTGATAGCAAGATGCATATGGGGAACTCGAAGGGTTTTGAGGCTGCGGCATTGGTCCCGTTAAACGGGAAGCTTTGTATTATAAGAAATAACATGAGTATATCTTTGGTGAATATCGGAAAAGATGGTGCAGCCTGGGAAACCCTCGTCGGAAAAGGGCAGTTGAAGACTTTGGTAGCGAACCTTTGGTCCAGCCTGGCGGGTCGGAACCGATTGAAGAGCCATATTGTTCATTGCCAAGTTCTTCAAGCATGAGATGAAGAGATCAAATGATGAAGATTGTTGCTTAGATGCTTTGTGATAGGATTTTGTAAGAACTCATATATACACCCTACAATCTTTTTTTAATGGAGATGTTTGACCATGCCAGTTTGGTCTCTTTTTTTCTAAATTTGTAGTTAGCGGTTTGGCCTATAATTCTTATGATGTGAAGTTGTGAACCATGTTGCATCATTGTAGTGATTCGTACTTTCATGTGACCTAGACCTGTAATGAACATAAACATCACAGAAACAAACATAAACATAAAGTCTAAACGGGTTTTATTCGCTAAACATACAAACAAACATATACGTTTCTTGTCCAACTAGAAAATCAAGATTACAACAAATCGGGCCATCCAAAAGGTTCACCACTATCTGTCAAGAATTTCGGTTCTTCAAAACCAAACGAGAGCTTATTTTGTCGCGGGTTGAGAGAGGTGTGACTCAGCTAAAGATAAGTATGCCTCCTTCTGTCTCTTGTATTCATTGTATCTCAGAAAGAAATAACCGAGATAATCGAAATCAATGGGTGACATTTTCGCCTGTTTGACAATCAAATCAATAGACTTAGAATGATTGATGCCTGGATCAAATCAAAGTCTGGAGAAATGTGAATGGGAATGATACCTGGATCAAAGCCCATAGAGCCCAGTACAAGTGTGAAGCCAACATGTAACAGCCAGTTTCAACATACAACAATTTCAAATCTTTCTCTGGAACCTTATCTGGATTTTCAGGTTGTAAGTAATTCCTGAGGAAATGGTATTGTTCATCCTTATTTGGGTACCTATATTTATTTGTTTACAAAAAAAGAAAAATAAGTTAGTTACGATAAAACGACGGTATAATGTGTGTAAAATCAAGATAAGCTTACAAGGTGTAGTCGCAATCATAGCCAGCATATTCATTAAAGTGATTTCCAATGTCAAAACCTCTGTAACTGTATGATCCATATTCAAAATCTATAAAGTAAAGTTTTTCTGCTCCAACAATACATATAAAAACAACCATTAGAAAACCGCCAAGAACAAAATCCCCTTCATCTTATATAGTTATAGCTGTGTACTCAAAAAGTTGCCAACCGTTACCCCAATTAGATATATACAAGTTCTACATCTTAGACTAATCTATATACTTAAAGGTGGGAAAATAAACGGTTGGATAACATGTTAAAGTGGTCGACATGGTCAAAAATGTTTGGCCAACACTTTTTTTGAACTTTATAAATGCACTAATTGTGATTAAAAGAACTATATTACAAAGATACCTTCATCATCATTCAGCATCAGATTTCCAGAAAGCAAGTCATTATGAGCAAACACCACAGGAGCATCAAGACGACCTGTCAATTCCTGCCTCATAAAATCACCACACGTTTCTCCAGAAATAAACTATGATTCTTTCAACTTGTAGGAAATAGGAATTGAACCAAAGAAATTTATTCGAAATGATCTAAATTTAAATATGGTGATCTATAAATCTAGTACATTGGGGATGCCCTGAAATCTAAAGCCAATAATATGGAACAACATTATTTATGGAAGAGTAATATTACGAGTCACAAAGACGTGGTACAAGAATGACCAAAAGCTTGCATCATTAAATACTCTAAGCATGCCTAAATACAATCTAACTACAGCATTATAGAAAAAGTAGACCTGGATATTGTAGGTGGGAGAATGGACAGGTCGGGTAATTGGTCAAAACAGGTAATATAATTATTAGGTATATATCGAAACGGGTCAGGTTGGATTGACCTTCGAAACACTCTCAGTAGAAAATGATTTGGGATGTCTTATGGATTAAATATGATCAAGACACAACTTTTTTCGGTCAGTTTCCTTTTGAGCTAACTTTTTATTGCCTATTGGAAACCCAACATAACCCGAATCAACTTGTTCATAAGTACAATTGGTAGAATTTGCTACAAATACAGGATTTACATGAAGTAATATAATAATGCAATACAATCATAGAAGAGACTACCTTGAGCTTAATAAGTTCAGTATGGACTTCCTTAAATGAAATTGAATCATATCTCTTTTGTTTCTCGTGATCATCAAAAGTAAGAGTGGATGCTACAATCAACAGAACTTAATCTTTCAGTATTTTATTGAAAAGAAGATCCCAGATACAAAAATAAAAAAATTGAAACTTCATTGAAAAGATAAAAAACACCTCTTTCAAAAAATTTGAAGATGTCAACCCACAGCTGAGGTTCCTTGGATCCTGGAATCTTCACCTGATGGAACCTATTAAGTTGCTTTGCAATTTCAGCAGCTAGTTTTGGCTTCCTCAAGTCTGTACACCATATAAAATTAACAATGATATTAAATAAAACGTCAAAAGCTAAAGGTGTAAATGGATGCTAAATGGATTGGATGCATTTATTTTCATTTCAGCATCAAGTATACAAATATGTATCCGTGCTGAATGGATACTGATAATGTAAAATCCGTGTCCATATCTGACAGTTATTTAACATACAAAAATATGTTCATACCGGATACTATTTGTTCAAATCTCAGAACTTTTAACGGGAAAAGAAGTCATTTAGTTCGTCTTAACCACATACAATGAATTAGCAATGTGCATATTTGAATATACGTTCCAAATCATTTAACTAGATATTCAATCAGCTAAGTTAGTAAACTGTACCTACCTTAAGATGTAGGCTGTGCCATCAAAGTCATCTAGCATTTTACGATATGTTATATTCAGGCATATTAAGATTAGCGTATGCGCTAATAATAGAGCAAAGTGTACTGTAGTAATTTTAGTAAATAATAAAAAAGAACATACGCTATGAAGTAAACAAAAGACATTCATTTATAATTAGTAAAAGTGGCATAAGATTTGAGGGTGTGTGGATCGAATATCCGTATATGAAATTTGTAATCATACTCAAGTAGGTTACTTTGTTGCTTACCAAGTGGTTCTAAAGTACGAGCATGTATAAACGATTGTACCATTCCGTTTCCAAATACTCCTAGCAACTTGGCACCAAATCCTGCAGCTGAGAGGTAATGAATGGCCTATACCACAAGGATAGCAAATTACAAAATGTATACAAGCATATGTACTAAATCAAATAGGAAACATACTGAAGATAGCCTTATAACTAAAACTATAACATTGTGCTAAATGTTTTAGCCAAGCTACAACATTTTCAACAGCATGCAGGGGTCACAACAATACTAATAGGATTCGTAGTCAATGAGGTACGTAACACAGGGCGGCATGATAGTCAAATTTAAAAAATACTTAAATGTTAAATATACAAATAAGTATCGCTATCTACAAAATGTATAAATCTTGAACTTGATTAAATAGAGATGCTGTAACATAATGCATAAAATACTGCAGAGAGTCAGATACTAACTTGTAGTTCCCTTTCTCGATTGATGACATATTCTGTATTTGGACCATACAGTCTAACCGTAATATGCACCATATTCCCATTTTGTTCCTTTACAGATACCTTGAGCACTACAATAACAAAATAGAGTCAGTTACTACACTAATCTCATAGACTAAAATCCACTGCAAAAAATGATATATCTTCATCTTTTGGTCTTCAACTATTATTATATACACCGTCTTTTTCTTCAAATGAGAAAGTAAGATTGACACAAATTTAACAACTATATGCACTATGCAACAAATAAAAAATACCTACAGAGATTTGTGATGCCACCAGACACTCTCTCAGCAAAGAAGTGTGATTCATCCAAGTTTGACCACTTTTTGAACAGATCCTTGCAAAGCTTTCTGTCAAAGTCAAAACACAAAAGGCAAGAAAGTTGATCTCAAGAAACCATATTAAAAGGTGCAAAAAGTATAGCAGGTAGGCTTCTACTTCTTCTTACTCAAATAGTTCTGATATAAATTCTCTTATTACCTCAAACAAACACTATAAACAGATAAACAAAGGCAATAAACTGGTAAGAGAAAACCATATTAATCGATCATTTCAGTAGATTAGACATTAGAACGATGCAATTGATGATGCTTTCCCTTTGTGTTCTTCTCAAAGATGTTTATGCACATATAATCAGCTCAACGAAAAAGACATATGAAAATAAATTCAGCAACAAGCACCAGATTCGTCATACTTCTATTAGAGATCAAACCAGATTAACTCCTTCAAATTTGAAACGTAGGTTTTCATTCAATTCACACCAGGTAGATCAGTCACGTACAGAACTCAATTAGATCGTGTCTAGATACATATAAATTTTCTCATGTTGATATAACGAATCAGTTCAACAAATCAAAACAACAAAGAGGAAGTATATTTAATAATCCGTTTCATGATCAATTTAAGCTGAAATCGAGTGGAGTAAATGAAGCGAGAGAAAAGAGAAGTGGAAGAGCGTACACGAGGCTAGGTTTCATATCTGGAACAGGAAGAGTGTGGTCGACCGTGAGAGAGGAATGCGGAATCTGGAGGTTGCCGTTATTAGGAGCTTCAACGGAGACATCCATGGCGTTTGGCTGCGAATGAACGAATCTTCTTTGATTTCTGCGTGAAGGGAAGGCTACGTGACTTGCGAAGTTTGGGGGCTCTTTTATATGTGCCATACGAATTGTTGGGAATCATTTTGCAATTAGTTTTTTGTTTTTTGTTTTTATGTATTAATTATATATATTAATTTCATTCACCCCGACTAGGCGAGCAACAAGCTACGGCACCAACTCTTTTTGAATAGCAAACCTTAAACGTATAAACACAACATTCTTCAATCTAGAGTCCGCTCTATTCCCGTACATGACTTTTCTGAATCCAGCTCAACATAGACGTCGCCTCCGACTCAAGATGCCCAAAAGTATCAAAAGCGAAAGGAACAAACACATGTTGATTTTCAATGCACGTTTTCTCGTGTTTGTTCACCTTCCCAGCAACCGCTTTGGACGCTGCCTGGCCCGCCGTGAAGGTGTTGGCCCTCAGCCCCACAAGGAGAGAGCCTTTTGCTATTAGTTTTTTTTTATTTATCATGTTTAGATCTTCAATATCTGAGTGAGCCTTTCTAAGACGGAATTAGAATCGTTCATACTGGATTTGACACTCTAGACTTGACTCACCCAAAAACACTACAAAAAAGGAAACTCACCACTTAAAAAAAATCTCTTTTATTCAGATTTGAACTTAAAACCCAAGCTCTAACCAATATCCCGTACCATTGGCTAAATTTCATTTGGGTCAATTAGTTTCTTTACCTTTTTCGATATGTATGCCCATTCACTTTTTATTCTTTAATACTCCTTTACTAAATAAGCCTTATTGTTGATATGAACTTTAATGAGTCTTGCGGCGTTAATGACTTGGTAGTTGGTACTCCGTAAGATTGTCTCTAGTGGTGTGGTAGTATAAAAAAAAAATAGTTATGCATGATGTGTTGTGAAAGAGAAAAAGTAGTGTAATAGGTTAGTGACGGTATGCAGGATTGTAATAATTACTTAATTATTAATTTTCTATTTTTATATATTATTTTTATTAATAAATATATTAAAAATAAAACAGTTTATTAAAAAAACGTAATAAAAATTAAAAATGTTATATTAAAAAACTTCAAATTAAAAACATGACAATAAAATTTTCAAACTAAAAACATCAACATTGCATAAAAATAAGATCACCATGGTTGCGGGGTTTGAGCAAAAACATCATTCCGCTTAAACAACTCCCAACACCTGTTGAAACTTGAAGTCATTTCCAGTTTCTTCACGAAATTCTAGAGCGTGTCGGACATCGCATTCTCATATTGGTTCTCATTTATGACATTGTATAGCCCGTGGAACCTAGTAATTTTGTATTGCATGTCTCTAAATTTGGACATCATTGCATCAACTTCATGGTAGGAGGGTCGCGAGCTATAGCGTAATTAAACTTGATGCAAACATCAAGCCAAAAAAAGTTGTTTGTTGCCTTGAGCGTTACCTAAACAAAGTAAATATTTAGTATGGAAAACATCACTAAAATAATTGGGACTAAAAATAAATCGATACGTACAAAGGTTGCCAATGTTGTTTGAAGTATCCAACCTTGCTTAGGCCAATTTGAGTTCTTCTTCAGGTTTCTATGGTAGAGGCGCCAATTTAAGTATCCAACCAAAACGCCCTAAGCCCCCCCCCCCCCCCCCCCCAAAAGGCCTAGAGATGGTGTTTAGGGCGAAAACGGTGGACTACGACTCAACTACAGATATCCTAACTTTTAGCGAATAAAACATCAAAAGTTTCTTTAGCATCTTTCTAAGCAGCCTTCGCTTTGTTACATTCTTCAAGTAACACATCTTTCTCTTTCAACCAATCTTTCTTAAGCCTAACAAATTCATAACACTTTGTACATGATGAAGAAATATCATTTTGAAGTTCTGCTACGAAACCATCACAAATTTTATTTTTCCATTTCTTTACTTCTTGTGTAAACGTACTATTTTCTTCATACAACTTTGCTACCTTCGTCTCTAATTCCTTAATTTCATCTTGAAACTTTTAACTTTAATCAATTGTCTCACATGTGTTTGATTCACAGATATGTCCAGTGATAATGATTGGATTGACTTGTAAGTGTACCATACTGTTTTTGCTTTGTGATAATGATTGAATTGACTTGTAAGTTCTATAGGTAAGGCCACCATGAGAAGTTCAAATGCTTTTTCGTTCCGATCATAAGATTGTCTCTCTTCAGAAGTCAAATCTCTTTTCTCCTTGTAATGTCCATGACTAGGAACTGGATATGTATATTTATCAAAAATCGGTATCCATAAATTTTTATCCAAATCATTATATATGTCTTAAAATTTGTTGCCCAGCTATGATAATCCTCGAGTTATTCAAACTTTGGCACATTCTGACGATGACACGCAATAAATGCATTAATTTCATACATTTTGAAAATTTATTATCGGGTATAAAAAACTTGAAATGAAAAAAAAAACGAAGGTATTAAAAGTGGAATTTGAGAGTCAAAACGGGTGACACTTGCCGTTGGGCGGTGAAAATGTAGATCTCGTCAAGACGGTCGTTTTAGATGGTAACGGGTCCCGTAACTCTTAACAAAACTCAAGAACCAGTACCAGTGGTTTGTTGCTCGCGAACCATAGGTCCGGCCCTTGGTTTGCTGGCAGTCTAACATCATATCACAATGACTCTTGACAACAATCGACACTTCTAGGTACATCACACGAGACACCAATTTATGCTTTAATAATAGTCCAATCCAAATGTAACCTACAAATTAATTATCAATACGTTAACATTGATGTTTCATTCGAAACAAAATTGTTGATTATCCTCATTTCTTCTATGATATTTTTTTATTGAAATCTTGCATCATCCCATATTTTCTATATTATTTAAATTCTAACGAAGACATTTCTTTTGCTTTTGTCATGTTTGTTTTATGTGACCAACCCGATTCGGACCAGATTTCTTTATGTATGTTTCTATGAAACTGAAATATCTAAAAATAGTGACTCCATAAAAAAAATTATGGACCTCCTGAAAAACTTTTCTAGTTCCTCCCCTGTACACTACTTCGGCTGTTGTACCCTAGGAGCCAGACGAGCTCACTTGGGTGGCCCGAAATCCTTTTTAAAGGACCTCTGTTAAACAAAAAGCCTCAGCCACCCTCTTTACATTTTTTGTTTGTATTCTCGTTTTTGTACTATAACTTTTTTCAATTTCTAAAGTATTTCATTTTATTGTAATTTATTCATTGTAATTTTCGTTGTTTATTTTTGTGTATTGTAGTCATAATTAGGGTTTCATGATTTCTGTATTTTATTTTATAAAATATGTTCCTACATTAACTACCAAAGTAGACTTGTAAAAAAAATTGCACCTTATATACTTAAATATTTTACACTAAATACATAATTCTAAAATAGATTGAAACACTTGTATCACAATAATCCCTTTTTATAGTAAAAAGAATTTTAAAGTGACTTGGTATATATTTTTTTTCAAACTAACTCACACTTATCTAAATTACTTATAGTTCTATTTTACAATCTATAATCTGGACTTCAACCCTTAACTCATAAAAAAGATGAAATCATCTAACACACTAACATAGTATTGAGTTAAACGCATTTCGGTATGGCTGTAAACGAACTAGACCGGACTGAACGAAACACTGTTCATGTCCGTTCGTTGACGCATGGTTCACAAGCACATAACTGAACAAAATTCTTGCTCGTGTTTGTTAAGGTAACAAGCTAATTTAACTTAACACTAAAAAAAACATATAATGACAAAACATAAAGAACGTAAACGAATGGATACAATACTACAATACTAA
This sequence comes from Deinandra increscens subsp. villosa, assembly GCA_039602395.1. Lineage (NCBI taxonomy): Eukaryota > Viridiplantae > Streptophyta > Magnoliopsida > Asterales > Asteraceae > Deinandra > Deinandra increscens. The sequence goes on from JBCNJP010000025.1 coordinate 88,231,957, forward strand.
TCGTAAATGTATGAATGCGTCATAGTTCATGTTCATTCATTATTAATCATATCAAACAATGATTGGTCGGAGCATGAAGAGGAAGATCAAGAATGTGAGTCCGATGATGAACTTCAAAGAGGTGAACAATACGGACACAATGATGATGAACCGTTGATTTAAGTGACTAAGCGGCTAGTAATTAATATCCATGTTTAGTTATACTTCTTGGTATGTTTGATGTTTGAACGTTTTAATATACTCTTAGTATATTTGCATTTTGAATAATATTTATATTTAACTATATAATTTTATTATTATATAATTTTTACTTAACAAACGAACACAAATAAACTTCTTACCAAACGATTCACTAACAATATTATTGTTTTATTTACACATAATCAAGAGTGCTCCCTATTTTATTAAATATAATAAAAAGAAATAAAACCCTAGATGGATGAAGGGTAAAAGGGGAAGTGGACATAGAAATCCCAAACCTTAACCATAAGCTTCCCTTCATCCAAGGACTCCATTGTACGAGTCTCCAGCGGTCCATTTTTCGCTCTCCCATTCTCCGTACTCTGTGTTTCTAGGGTTTCTTTGTTTTACATCTCATTCTTCGATTATTTCTTCAATCTGATTACCAACAAAATGGAAGAGATTACAGAGGCTGTTCAGAACATTAGCATCACAGGTGCTGCCAACGAATCTCAAAAGAAAAATCGAATTCAGGTCTCCAACACCAAAAAGCCCCTTTTCTTCTATGTTAATCTCGCTAAGGTAAAACCTAGGGTTTGTTTTTCTAATTTTGGATCTGCATGTTGTGTTATTGGTGTCTGATTTTGTTTAATTGCAGAGATATATGCAACAACATAATGAAGTGGAGCTTTCCGCCCTCGGGATGGGTAAATTTTGCTCATTACTCTTTGTTCATCGATTTATGTTACTTTTGCTACCTAATTTGATGTGATTGCCAATTTGATTGTTCATATGATGTGTGTGGCTGATGATTCTTATGCTGTGTGTGCATCTTGTGATTTTTGGTGTTTTATAAATTGTTTTTAGCATGATGAATGGTGTTTTTCTGTGGTGTAACGTGCTCCAGTAAAGTAAATGCATGTAAACCTTATCACTGTTGATCTGTTGTAGAGGTTATTCTCTGAGCTTTCTTAGATGGTTCATCCGGTTTTAGTAAGTTTCTGGGTGAACTGCTAAGTACTATTTGTGAAAACGGCAAATGAGACCGTCTGGTCTAATTGTCCAACCAAACAGGTTGGTTTTGCAGCTTTGGCTGTTTGAAACTGTTTCCTTTTTTAAAAGAATTTAAAATCTAATTTTTAAAAACATTAATCAAACTGTTAGATATAGTTTTTCAGACTGTGAACCATAGCTGTCAAAGGCAAAGGGTGCACTCAAGGCACAAAGGGTGAGCCTTGGGCCTAGGCGCAAGACACTTAAAAAAACCGTTGTGCATAGTATAAAAAGTTAAAAACACCATTTTTAGTGTTTCTGGACATGTTTTAGGCTTCTTTTGGTTAGTTTAGGTTGATTCCAAGCTTATTTAGGGCTAGTGTAATTGTTTCAAATTTGTTTAGATGATTTTGGCCGGAACTTGGCCGGAAAATGCGTCTGAGAGCCTGAAAGTAGGGCTGTGGAAGTGAGGCCACAAGGCTCCGCTGGGTTGTTCCTGAGCGCCTAGTGGGCTTTCGACAACAGAGCCCTGAACCTAACAGTTTAAATCTTAAACTGGTCTAACCTACCGATTTGGTTTGGTTAGATGGTCCAATAGTTCATGAACACAATAGAGAAGTGGAACACAAATGCGTTCTGGTTGCAAGATTCCCTGGGACTTTAGGGATCCTAATTTACCAACCTGAACTTCAGTCCATTGTATACCATGCCTTCTAATGAAAGTAACCAGCTTTGAAGTCAGAAATCAATCGTTTAACTTGTCACTTTGATCATATTTCTGCAGCCATTGCCACGGTTGTCACAATAGCTGAAATTCTCAAGAACAACGGGTTTGCTGTGGAGAAGAGTAAGGAACTTCTATATTTTTGTAAATTTTGCATATGTGATGTGTATTCTTTGTATTAACCATGATTAAAACCATCCAGAGATTATGACATCTACTGTTGACATGAAAGATGAATCTCGAGGTCGTCCTATCCAAAAAGCCAAGGTAAATTTATAAATAATGTTTTCATGGTTTCTTTCTTATAAGGTAGTTTGTATTGAACTATTTGTTATTCAGGATTTGATTATTTTCTTCAATAAAAGCACATTTTTTAAGAATACGGTTAATACCGTGAGATATCAATATACTTTCTTACTTTTAAAGAAAATCACGCAAGTTGTAAAAGTACATGAAAAAATCACTAAACTAATGTTTTTGTTTACTGAAGCCCATAAGCTTGTCTTAAATGAACGCCCTTTTGATTTTTTTAATATAATGACTTGCTAAGTTTTAATTAGTCAAAATAAGATGGTATAATCAAAATGGTTGGATGAGACCTCATCAAAGTTTTACCATTTTAAGAGAAACAAATTTCATGAAGCCCTGCATTTTAGAGAAGTTTAAAGACTTTCAGCAATTTATTTAGCGACTTCTCATGTATTTTTTTACAAGTTTGGGACTTTAATGTACCAAGACTAGGTTGAGAGAACTTTTTTTGTGAAAAAGTAAGAAAGTACATTGGTCTGTTATAATAACAACCCATAAAAATAAAGTATAAATGATAACGTATTGCTGGTTAGATTGAGATATTGCTGGAGAAGACGGATAAGTTTGATGAACTGATGGCTGCTGCCGCTGAGGAAAGGGGGGAGCTTGCAGATGGTGAAGAACATAGTTGAGGAATCTTAAATCACTGTTATCTGATAACGTTGTTGTTTCAATTGGTAAAAACAGTAGACGGTTGGCATAATCTGCTTGCTAACTCGATTTTATGTTGTTGGGATGGTATTCTGTTGCTAGTTTGGCTATATTTACAGATTTCCTTTTTTTCATAGATGTTGGTCTGTTTTTGAATGGTTTGGATTAGGCATTTTTGGTGACATTTTGTTGAATTATGTCTTCAGGAATAGGTTAGAAATATTTCCTTTTTTGGTAAAGTGACTAACAAGCCATGCTTGGCTTATGCAAATGCAAGTCCACCATACATAGGTAAAAAATCAAACTTCTAAGACATAACAGCACAATCTAACATGGACAGGGATGTTCATAAGCCGAACTAAAACCGAGTTAGGTCATACGAGCTTATAGTTCATGCAACTTTTAAAAACTAAACTTAGAAATTCAAATCATAGGACCATCTCTCTAATTAACTCTTCATTTTATGAGATTTTTTCCATGCATCAATCATTTAGGCGATGCACACGGTACACCCTCTCATCCCTTTCTAAGTTTCTGTAGGTGGGGTGGTCCGTAGTGCCACCCACTTTTTCACAAATTTGGATAAGTTCTCTTTGTAAGAAGTCGTTTACAAAGAGAAATAAAGCTACACATGGTCATCATCACTTCTCTGATAATTCTATATTTGGTGATGAGATGTTCCGATGTGAAAAGAAGTAAAGAACTATGCCTACAAATGATTACTGATGTAGAGTTGTAAAATCATAAACTTTTCATACTTTTAATCAAATTGTAGACATAAAAAAGCTGGTTATACGGGCTTTTAGGGTTGGGGGAGTGGTAAATTTTTTGGGTTGAAGTAGAATTGGTGGTAAACAATAGGAGAGTGTCACGCATGAGAGATAACGAAGTAGAATTTAGGTGGTACAGATAATTGTGGGGATTTGACCCACAAATACACACACAAACACAAGTAGCTTGAGCGGCTACTTGTTGCCGTTAAGGAAGGTTTTTTGCCGCTAGCTGTGGAAGAAATTTGAGTGGCGGCGGTGTGGATTTGGTAGCCGCACTAGTCGATTGGCTTTGTCGATACCACTCCGCCCGGTCTTAGTTGAGCATTTTAATGAAGCAAAATAGAGAAGAGTAAAGAGAGAAGAAATAAGTAGAGAAATAGTAATATGAAATTAAATTATCGAGTTATTTCATTCAAATACAAAAAAATTAGAAACAAGTAGAGAGAGAGAGAGTATTGTGAAATTAGTAAAGAGTATATAAAAGAAAACAGAAAAACTTCTTCGAGAGTCACATTGCATCTTTTCAACTAACTTTATAGAACTATTAATTTGTTATCGTGTTTACGGACAGATGGGTTAGCGAATTTTTCCCGAAGCTGATATAACATTGGGCGCTTAAGGGCTTTGTATGGTTTGGTTGGGCCAGTTGACGGTGATCATTTTTCATTGGGTTACCTTATACAGAATACCTGAGCGATTTCCGTTTGTTTGTCGTTAAAATGGAAAAATTAAGTTGAGAGTAGACAATTTTTGGTTCGACAATTTCGTATAAACTTAATTATTTATTAAATCCGATTTAGTCGGTTTGATCGATAGATTAATAAAACGATCGGTTCGGTATCCGGTTCTTTCCAAAAACAACGATTCGTAATAAAATCATAAACGACAACTTTGACTGCAATAGCCGTCTAACGCTTTCACATTTTTTGCGTAAGAACCCTAACCCCTAAAACCCTAGCCGGCTAGCCCCCGCTCTTTCCATCAGCTTAATTCGCCGGAAAAATGGTAATCTCATCCGCTCTATCATCTTCGCCGAATCTCTGCACCTAATGCACAATAATTTACACGACTTTCTCTTCAATTTGTTTTTGTAGACGGGAGAAGCAGTAAACCCCAAAGCCTACCCATTGGCTGACGCACAGCTCACGATCACAATATTGGATCTTGTTCAACAAGCCGCTAACTACAAACAACTGAAAAAAGGCGCCAATGAAGGTTCGATCTATATCCCCTTGATTTTGCACCTTCGTAGGGTATGAATTGTAATCATTGCGCTTTTGATCAAATCGGCATGTTTGAAGTTATTTAATTGTAATTAGCTGTCGACTTGTAAATTAGTCGTATATTGGGGCCTAGCAATCAACTTGTGTTGATGTGGATTGTATTTGTGGTGTAGATTGTAATTATATGGTTATGGTTTCTTTTTGATGTGGAAGTTGATTACTTTTGTGGATGATCTTGTGTATTAGTCAACTAATGGGGCCTATTAAGCCTCCACTTAATCAGATTGAAATGTGTATATGTATGATGGAGATTCTAATCATGTGTTGTGATGCCTGAACTTTGGGTCCCTATGGTCACCATTCATTAGGGTTGTACAGTATTCCCTCTTTTTTGGTCGGCAGTGGGTTTTTTTCTTTTAAATTTCTCAACTGAAGTCTAAAATATATTTTTGTAGATAAGAAGGAAAGACCAGGGGTGTTTAGAGACTGCTGACACCGATAGAAACTGCATATATTTTTAGGAATATGCAGTTATGTATATGCATAATATCCATATGATCTTTATCATATTTAAAACAGTGAAGACTCCCTAGGAAAGACTACCTACAAAAACTTTCTTTTCTAAACTTTCTTTTTCATTCATGTATCTTGAAAGATGCACACACACATAGCACTGGCTTCAAATGAGACATACTAAATATTTAGGAACTGTATTATTTACCGTTGAATACACTATTTACATAATATCTGATCATTGGGTTTAATACTGGTTATTATATCGCTAATTTCAATTTTGACCTGTAAACTGCAGCTACGAAAACCCTGAATAGGGGTATATCTGAGTTTGTAGTGATGGCAGCTGATGCTGAGCCCCTTGAAATTCTTCTACATCTTCCACTGCTTGCTGAAGACAAGGTACTTTTACTCTAATATGTTTTCCTTCAACACACACACACACATTTTTTGTAATAGATTTGTGTTTATTTTTTAAGCACCTGAAAATGAGAAGTTAAAATGAAATCTATAATTATGTTCCCGAGTTCACTTAAGGAGAGAAAAGAAAAGAAAGGAAAAGAAAGGAAAGGAAAAGAGGGGAAAGGAAAAGAAAAGAAAGGGAGGGATTGCTTTCCTTCCAATTCCTTCCAAATCGGAAGGAAAGAAAAACCTAGAAAACTTGCCTAATTTTCTCTCCCTTTCCCTCCCTTTCCCCCCTTAAATGAAACTTGGGAACACACAATTTTTATTTCCCTTCCCTTTCTTTCTTTTAATGAAACTTGGGAACACAAAGTTCCTTCTTTTTCCTTCCCTTTCCTTTCTTTTCCTCCCTTAAGTAAACTTGGGAACATAGGTGGGATGAGGGCAAATCTTACTTTCATCACAGGGATAAAGAGGCTGCACTCAGTGAGACGCCTAGCTCGAAAAAACAATCAAAAGCACACAAAAAAACTAATTAAGCATCATGCAAGGAAATTTATAATAGATGTTTTTTTTAAATATTTTTTGGCAGAATGTACCTTATGTTTTTGTCCCCTCGAAGCAAGCACTCGGTCGTGCATGTGGAGTTACTAGACCTGTTATTTCATGTTCAGTGACTTCTAATGAAGGAAGCCAATTGAGATCCCAAATACAGCAACTCAAGGTTACATTTTTTTTCATCTCTGGCCGGGCTTTTTGGCCTGTTACCCGGTTGACCCGATTATTTTTAGCTAATGTTTTATTGCTTTGTTCATAATAAATAGTTAAATACAACCTGATATCAAACTGCTCACCATTACTGTTTATGGGTCTTGGTTTTTGTACATGTGATTTCAGGATGCTATTGAGAAGCTCTTAATCTAAGAAACAAGGGAGTTCGGTGTGATGGGCCTTACTGGATCATGGTAACTTTGAGAGTTCATTAAAGGCTTTGACTGGGACTGGTGGTATTTTTGTTATATTTTAATGTACCAAAGTTTATGAAAACTGTCACTTTCCGAGTTGTCTGGAAACGAGATTTATTTTCCTAAGTTTTTAGCTCGTAAACATATGTTCATGGATGATTTAATGGCTCTTCGTAAACCGTTGAAACCGACCAGCTGTTTAAACGGAAACAAATCAGTTGCCTTGGGTGGTTTGAGATTTATATGGTTTAGAAAACCATGTTTATTATAGTTTACTTTATGGTTTCAAACTTAAAACCGGTTGTGTAGATCTAACTCTATTTTATATACGTACTTATGTATACTTCTTTTAATCATCTTTATCATAATTATTAAAGATTCAAAACACAAATCAATGGTACACTATTTGAAATTTTGTGTCTTGTCTCTTTCAAATAATTAATGTGTTGAAATTCAACCTTATGCTTTCAAAAGTATTTAAAGAATCTCATAATTTGAAGATAAAAAGCATTCTTTTTTGAATGGCCAACGAATACCCTAGAAAACCCGGGGACTATTTACACCAATTGAACTCATTCTAGGGAAAATTCATCCCCGCGAGCAGCCGGGTGGTAAAACCTGAGAGCTTAGGGATCGAACTTGTGACATTTCAGCCTCAAGTCTCCCCTAATTGCCAATGCCCCTTTCAAAGTGTTACCCGTAAGAATCGAATCTGTGTCTCAAGTAGAGAACACATGCCTCCTATCACTACACCACAGAAAGTTGCAGATAAAAAAGCATATGATAGTTTATTGACTTGTCTTTGTCTCAAATGTTTCGGTGTTTAACTATTATCTGAGCGTCGACAAAGCTATAATCTATTATTTATATATGCAGGCATTGTAGTCATTTCATGTCACTTTTTCACTAATTCATCTCACTTTAGAGGGTAATAATATATCTTTATTTATTCATTATGTTTATTCCTCTATCTCTATTCATACTCTGACACTTGAGTGATACATCTTCCTTGATTCCTTATTTCGTCTGTAAGTTTTCATTATAATCCTCTAAAACGATACAGGGATGAGATCCTCTAAAAATAATGTTGTTTTTATTATTTTTTTTATACTGGATTTGTAATGTTTTTGTACTAGATTCTTGTTTCTTTGTACTATATTTTAATTCTACTACAAAAAAAATATAAATTTACTATAAAAAATCAGTAAAATAAGTACAAGAAACACTATTTTTATTTGATTATGTCTATATGTGATTTTATCACGAGGAAAAATTATTAAAATAAGTAGATGAAGGCTTCGGTCCTTGTGAATGGATCCCCGACGAGGAGTTCAACGTTAAATCGTAAAAGCTTGTTGGATGGGGTTAGGGTGGCCTTCAGTCTTGGTGGGATTCTTCCCAACCACTAATTAGGGGTTCAAACATCATTAGGATTAAGAGTTCGGATAAAATTGTTCATAAAGTCTCAAATATGTTGTCTAATAGGAAGCAAAATATCATTTCTTTTTAGGGGAGAGTTACTTTGGTGATACCAGTCTTATTATTTATCCCTTTTTGGTGTTTTGAAGAAGGTGATTAAGGCCGTGGAATCGGTTTGAAGGAAGTTTTGTTGGGGAGGTGCCGAAGGGGATTCTAAGATTTCTTCGGTGGCTTGGAAGACCATGATGATATATAAGCAGCACGAGGTATGGGCATCGGGTCCCTTCAAGCTAATATAAATGACTTTTGCGAAAGGGTGATTTGGGCTATCCACTCGGCATTTTAGCCCTGAGTTGAAAAACCTATATCATGTTATATTCTTGATCACTCTCTGGTGTATCTGGGCAAACAAGAATGAGCGTGTTTTCAATAGGAAGGGTTCGGTGGCCTTGGAGACTCTTGGCGAAATTAAAATGTTGAGCTTTCTTGGGATTAGAATAGGCTTAGAATTTCTGGATTAGATCGGACATCTTGGTGTAACTTCATTTTTTCTTGTAATGTTCTAGCTCCTTGCTAGTTTGATTTATAATAAATTGAATGGCTATTAAAAAATATATATGTATACATATTTACTACGGTACTACCTAATAAATGATTAAAATATTAGAGACTTTTTTTCATCATATTTCTCCTTGCAAATTTTCCCCGCCAAAACCCTTTCACTTCAAATCTTTTAATTAATTTTTCTCTTTAAAAATCAAAATTTTAGAGATTTTATTTTCACTCATTCATCTATATATATCATTTATTAAATAATAAAAAGTATCTTAAACAAGAAATTATTTAATTATTTAATGTAATATAACATGTAACTCCGATAATAAAAAGAGTAGAAATAAATTATAAATTATATTCTTCTTAATGATTTAACATATATGATACACGGGTTCTATGACTCTATTCTATCCTATTATAATATATACATAAATTTGAAGAGAATCAAGAAGAAAATCAAGAAACTTCCATTGACAATCAAATATTTTTTTTTTAATTAAAAGGTCAACCATTTATTTTTACAACCATTTTTTTTATAGTTATCTTGTTATTTATTTATCTTAAAACTTCTTGATTCACTCCAGAAATTAAAACCACATACCTAAAAATTTCCACTCTTTCTCTCTAAAGATGAGGATGAAGAAGGTGAGAACACATGGAGTGGTCAAAATCTATGATGTATAACGTCCCTCTAGAAACTAAATTACTACTGTTTGTAGTAACCCACACTTTGCCGACAAACAATTTACAATTGGCTCGTCTTTTCTTTTTTGCCGTAGTAACCTACAAACCGATCCATCAATTTTCGCAAATATCAATCAGATTTTTTGCCGATCCATCAATTTTTCCGTACAATAATCTTAGGCTAAGTGTAGTGGATAAAGCCCCATAAAGCCCCACAAGGGGCATTATGCGCCATGTGGACGCTGACTGGGCAAGGGGCTTTATGGGGCTTTATGGTGTAGTGGATAAAGCCCCATAAAGCCCCACCATCATTACTTAATATTTATTTATTTTTTTATTTTTTTTTTTAAAAACTACTTTCATAAATATTAAAACTAAAAAAAATATTACAACTTAATTAAAATAAAACATACAACTACTTAAAAAAAAAAATTGCAACTAATCATCGGATGGCACGTCGTCGTAGTCTTCTTCGTTTTCTTCATCGTCACCCTCATCAACCGGTGGGGGTGGGGGCACGTAATTAATTGGCCTAAACGTCCAAGTGTGTTCAACCAAATCGGCTTTTAGAGAGTTATGTATCTCTCTTGAACGCAACATCGCGTAGTTTTGAAGTCTCTTTTCTTGTGTCGCTGGTGGCATCTCTTGGATGTGTTCGCGTCGTACCGTTGTCTAAAATACGGTGAATGCTCCTCCAAATCTTTAGCTATACGCAAAAATAACCGTTTGGTATGTAGTTTATAAAATGTGGGAAGATATATATATATAGTTTGAGAGTTGATTTAAAAAAAAAATTGAAAATTAAAAAAAAAAAATAACCGTTGATATAGCCGTTCAACGGCTATATCTTTGAAAAAAATCCTCTTCTCCGGCGTTATCACGCTAACGCCCCTCGCCCACACCTCCTCTATAACGCCCCTATAACGCCCCACCGTAGTGGGGGTGGGCGTTATAGGGGGCGTTATAGAGCCCCAAAACGCCCCATAAAGCCCCACTACGGGCAGCCTTATGAGTCACCCCCATGCAGTTGTTTAGTGTCTTTCGATGTCACCATTTTCACTCCCATTTTGAGACAATTTTTGACTCATAAATTATTTTTATTGGTAATTGTTTTTCTTTCATTTGATATATCTTAAGGTTGACTATATGTGATTCTTTTGTTTGGCTATTCATTTTACTAATGATTTGTGACTTGTGAGAATTCTTCATGATGAATATCAAGAACCCTTAGTTTTCTAATTCTAATATAATTATAACTACGGAACGTATCGTGACTTAGTTTATGATCATATTGTTATAGTTTATCATCCCATGTAATCAACGTTTAGCTATTTTCTAATTAATTAAGGTGACAGTTATTCGCTTTATAACTTAGTGTTCTGGATTTATCAATTCGAGACTTGACATAGTAGATGACTCATTTAGTATCCGATCATTGAATGGAATAGAGACTACATGGTTTTAGTGGTAGATGTAGGTGTAATTAGTTAAAGAGATTTTTACATATATCCCCTTGGTAAGATACTTTATTACATATTTACCTAACCATAAACTTTAATTACATATATCCCGTTTCCCCTATGAAATTACCTATATACCCTTGTAATTTTAGAAAAAAAAAATAAGTGTTTTAATAAACAAATTCAATTTACATCTAAACCACAAACGATGGTTCCTTCTCCAAAGAGTCTCGCTTCTTCAACCTTTCCAACCTGCGACCGAAGCTTCTTCTCCAGCTTTTGACGACGACCTTTTGGGGACGGAAACCCTAATATTTAGTCTGATTTTACTCATTCAATCTAGGTTTTCAGGTGATTCTAAACCTATTCTTTTTTTCTTTCAAATTAATCTTTTTTTGTTGATCGCGGCCAGGAATCGCCATTTATGGATCCCTGTTTCTCGAGTCTCCACTTTCTATCTATATTTTATTTGTTTCTTTTTCTAAAAAGTTAATATTAAAAACCCACATAGATATTTGGTGCGACGTAGATGAAAAAAACATTTAGATGAAAAAGCCTATGATTTTGTTCAGTAGCTTTGGTTCCTGTTTCAACAGTAGGTATTCGTTAAAATCTTTTTTTTTTCTATTTTTTTTTCTTTTTTTTTCTAGTTTGGATTAATGAAATTAGAAGGTTGAATATGTAAATATGTAACCAGAACGTGGAATATATACTTTTTATTTTTTTAGTTAGATATGTAATTAATGGTATTAGAAGAGAAAAATATGTAAATACTCATTAAGGGTATAATAGTCATTCAATAAGTTTTTTTAAATGAATTGAGTAAATATGTAATATATATGGTTTAGAAAGGGGATATATGTAATTAAAGTTTAGGCTTGGGATATATGTAATAAAATGATTTATTAAGGGTATATATGTAAATGCCCCTTAGTTAAATGGTGAATTACCGAAAGAGTAACGTGGTATTCACTTCATATTTGATGGTGTATGTATGATAGGTGAGTGGGCTTGAGCCCCTTTAGAGAGCATCTATATCTCCATCTTTATAATTCAATGAAAAAATATTTTTTCTAAATTTATCTCTAGTTTTTATTTAACCCACTACATTTTATTCTCCGTCTCTATCTCTATTCCACTCACAAACACTTGTACGTTTTATTATTTTTTAACTTTCTACACTCACGAAATTTATAGAGATGTATTAAAAGTGGCCTCTATATTTAGAAAAGTTATATTTATAAAACTTCATATTTTAGAGATAAAGATGGAAATACTATAATGAAAAATGAACTCTAAATTTTATAGATAAAGATGAAGAACCTGTTATGAATGCTTTAATTAAAAGATTTAAAAATTATGAAAATTTATCTACATAAAGAGGTAGTGGCAATTGTGAATTGTGAATCAAGTAAGAGCGTGATGCGAGACTAAGGGATCAAAAGTTACGGTTTAAAAAGGGATTGTATACCAATCAAGAGGCGGGCGAGGAACTAATAAGGTATTATCGTCATATGTGAATTTTAAAATAGACTTTGAGGAGAAAAACCGTGTTGTCACACCTTCGTCCCCTCTGAAAATTTATTTTAAAATTTGTCATATTCTACTTCTGAAAATATGATTTACTTTTAAAAACTGATTTTTAGATAAAATAACAAAAAAAAAAATCTTATAAAATTAAAATAAATAGTTTAGAAAGAATAAACAAAAATTCTTTCTGGTGAACATTTTAAAAAAACGGAACACGTTATAGGGAATAAGAGAAAAAAACTTTAAAATAGAATAACTTCTGAAATAAGTTAAAAAAAGCTTTTAGGGAATAAGAATTTTTCTTATTAGAATGAATATAAAATAACATATTCTCTAAAACGTTTTTCTTTTGTTTAAATTATATTAAGATTTGATTTATGAAATAATCTATATCTTCTATACTATCTATACTATATAATAAACAAAAAAATTTGTTATACTTTAATTGTTAGTAAAAAAAGACACTTGTCATCACCATAAAACTATGGATTAAGTCAAATTTTAATATAAGTAATTATCCAAATAATAAATTTCCATATTAGGATTTATTTAATTAAACTTTTAATAAATATAAATAATTATTCAATAAGTGATTATTTAAATATAATTTTTTATATTAAGGTTAGTAATTATCCAAATACTTTTTTTAATAATAAGTTAATATTTTATTCAAGATAATATTTATATTACATATATATTATATTTTATAGTTATAATTTTAATATGTAATTATCAAATACTAAATTTCTATATTAGGGTTTATTTAATTTAAACTTTTAAGTAATTATCCAATAAGTAACTATTCAAATATAAATTTTTTATATTAAGGTTAGTAATTATCCAAATGCTAAATTTTAATATTAAGGTTAATATACTATTCAAAATAATACTATTATTACATATATATTATATTTTATTAAAATAATATATATTATATTTTATTAAAATAATATATTTTATTACACGGGGATTAAAAACTATATAATAATATATGATAAAAATGTAAATAAAATATTTTAAATTTAGACATAAAATATTTTCGAATAAAAGTTCCTTCGTTTAAAAGAAACAAAGAGAAAATGAAAAGCTAAAAGAAACAAAGAGAAAATAAAATATATGGTGGTATTTAGCCAAAACTTGAAGAGGAATTGATATCCAACAAGTAAAAATTAAGAAATACTGGTACGCTTATCATCATTCATGTAATTTGTCAATTTGTGTGTATCGTTTTATTATCATCATTTATTTTCACTTGTGTTGATTCTATGGAACAATTCTTGGTTGCTTTTGTGAAGGTAGCTAGCAAATTTAAGAGGTTGCAATCACCTTATTAGACAATCCACAATTAAAGATTAAATACTTAAAGGGTTAGTTATGTAAATAGCTAAAAGTAGGTTTTAGTTGGGTCAAATACCCATTTCTCTTGGGTGGTTAGAAGAAGTCGATGATGGGAGTTTGGAGGAAAGGATCGCCACGAATTCCAATTTCATAGCAACTTTATGGAAATCTATCCTAATTAAGGGTAGAAATCGACATTAGGGGCTAAACTACCTCATTTGGGTTGAAAGTGATTGATGATATTCATGTTTATTAGGTGCTCACATGATTGTTGGTGTATCAATATACATAAACTTTTTATTGTGGTGCTTTGGTGATAACGATATATGTTATAATGATTTCAAATACTTAAATAAGTGTTCAAGGCGTATCTAGTTAATGGGTATGGGGCCCTCCGCATCCCATGAGAAAGAATTATAGTAGGATTTATGTACGATAAAAGCTCGATCGATCCTAAATTTTTTTTTATCACCGACCCCATGGAACTTTGATCAGACCGGCGTAAAAATAATTAATTTAAAATTTTAAGTTATACAAATATAAACCGAATAAGTATACAAATTATTAAATATGTTACTTTATTAATTCTTAAAGGTTATAAATAAACCAAATTGCCCAAATAATCAATAACTCTAACAATATCTGAAGTTTATATTTATATTTTAGTTCAATTATTAAACTTATTAAACAAAACTCAATTATTCAGACATTCAATAATTATTTAACATTCTAAGCTTACATTCAGAAAATTTGATTAATCATTAGTTTATTAAACAAACATATTTCATACAATTTTCACCATACATTTTTTCTCACCTTTAAATCAAACATGCGCTTATTATTCTATCCCACCCGACTCTCACCATCAAGATTATTGTTGCAGTCAGAGCAAATTGAACAGACTACTAACTGAAATCCTTGTTGCTATCGGCAATACCCCTCTCTCAAATTAGATCTTAATAAAGAGCCTCAAGTCTTTTGTTTAAGTATTTATTTTTAATTTTTTAATTATTTAATAACTTGATTAGTTGCTAATTCTTTTGAATATTAGATCGTTAGTTATTTGCGCGAAAACTAAATTTTTGGTTTGAATAATTTATTAATTTATAAGGATGTTACCTAACCTATTTTCTGAAAGGTGAACTACGTATGACATGTTTGGGTAATGTTAGGTGATTGGCCTATGTGTGATTCGGTGATTTCAATCTATTGATGAGAACACTATTATGTTTGACACGAATATGGCTATAATATGTGTATACATGCATCAAATGAATAGGATTAAGTTGGGATTGTACGAAAACGTAAACGTGGATTTGAAGTGAATTTGGTATTTTTAGACCTTCACGTGGCCTATGACACGTTGCCAAGAGTGTCATACATTGCTTCATTAGCCTATTTGTAATGGTCACACTACACTTTTATTTTATATATATATTTTTTTCTATTACCTCAATGTCACACTATCATCTTATATTTTTTCAGTTTTTATTTGTACTATATCCACCACACTTTTCTTTTTATAATATTACTAAACTCACATTAAGTTAATTTAAAATCAATATTTAATAAACTAAACTAATTAAAATTCATTAACAAAACAGCTACATAAAAAAAAAGATTACATAAAATAAATTTAAAAAGAACGTTACATTAAATAAAACCTACTCATCGTCTTCGTCTTTATCTCCATCTCCATCTTCGTCTTCATCTTCAATTGCAATGTTATCGAGAACCATGTCGATATGTTCAATCAAATCCCTTTTGAGGCTTTGTATGTATCGCGACTACTAATCACCAATATATTTGAGTCGACCATCTCTTGCGGAATTTGAACGCAAGGTGGTTTAACATCTTCGAGATCATACTCACAAATTGCATATCAATCGTCTTCCCTGATCAACTTATATTAAATCATGCAAGCATATATGATGCAGGCAATCCTATGAAGTTTCCATGCACGTGCTGGATATTTGATGATGTAGAATTTTTTTCGTGAGCACCCCGAACGTTTGTTCTATATCCTTCATTGCCTCCTCCTGAGCTTTTGCAAACTTTTTTCATTTCAGACTGATGGGCATCGTTAAAGTTTTTACAAACACATACGAGTCGGGATACATGTCATCGACAAGATAATAATCATATTTGTATTCCACCCCTTTTATTTCAAAAGATGACTCAGATGCCTTTTCCCTAATAATATCATCCAACAAATGTGATCGGTTGAGCACATTGATGTCATCGCTGGAACCAGCCACTCCAAAGAACACATGGCAAACCCACAAGTCATGTGACAATATCGATTCTAGCATAGTCGTGGGGTGTTGATCGCCTTGCATGAATTGCCCCCGCCAAGCTATTGGGCGCCTACACCGCTCCCAATGCATGCAATCAACTTTACCAAGCATCCTAGAAAAACCAAGTTTATTTTCACGCACCTCATGTAGACACATAATGTCACTCTACGTTGGCTTGCACATATATTGTGTCCAGTATACTTCACCAACATACTTGCAAATTTTGTAAAGACAACATGTGAAGTTTTGTTTCCTATCTTCAAATACTCATTCCAAGCGTCAGATGCGGTGCCGTATCCTAGTAGGTGGATGGCAGACGCTCATTTTTGTACGAGACTCAAGTCTTTTCTACCTCTAGCAGTCCACGTAGATGGTAATATTTGTCGTAGTTTTCCAAATCATTGAGGATACGTAAAAATAAAGACTTACGCATATGGGTTGTCGGAAAATAGTCGGTGACTAGACGATCATGAGTTTTCTTTCTCTATTTCTGTTAACCAAATTTCTCTTCATCTGCGCTTTTGAACTTTTGGCCTATTCTTGTGCTACAACGAACATGGCTTTAATAAATAGAGTAGCCGCCGAGTCGTCGTTTGAAGAAGATGAAGATAACAAATAGAGTAGCCGCCGAGCATCCAATGGTTATATCTCCTCCGTTTTGGTGTTCCCGTTTGGTGTTTTTTTTCCCACATCATCACGCCGTAGTGTATAGCTCCAACATAAGGCCACTAGTAATACCCTCACCACAACTTTCACTTCGTGGGGACACCCTTACCAGGGGTGTAGCGTCACACTTTTTGTGCCTGATTCGGTGTTTGGCGTGTCTGATTCGGTGTTTGGCCACCGAGCTCAACCCAAATGATCCCAAACATCATTGCCTCTATCTCTCTCCTCTAAACTCTCGCTATCTCTCCCTTTCTCTTATTTTTCTATAAATATGACACATCCCTCCACAAAAAGTATACACAACCAGAACCCATATGTGCTTGTACAAGTATACCCTCAACATCATCCCTCCACAAGAAGTATCCATAACCAGAACCCATCTGATATCAGATTCAATTTCTGTAAGATAAAAATGCTAAATTTTAGAGGAAAACAATCAAATTCATCACATTTATAGGGAAACTATGCTTACCGGGTACAATGAGCACGAGTAAAACTGCTTACCCGGCCTTGTTGTTCCAGCTCCGGCGGTACGCAACACCGTTGGGATTTCATGGTTACAATATACATTGCCATCCAACCCAACCTTTATTAATCTTGGCCTTCTATGAGTAACATAGGTTGCAGACGACGAGGAGCTCATTGTGATTGTTTCGTGGTTTCAATTAGGAAGAGAAAGAAATCGGATCGTAGCAGAGAGGGTGCGTGAATTAGGGATTTCAATTTGGGGGATTTAGGGTTTTTTCGAGGATTGGTAAGAATTATAAAGGAAAATGAGTATAATAAAAATATTATACATTGCCACGTCATTAAATGAATCGGTTAAAAAGAAAAGAAAAAAATAATAATAATCCACGTCAGCTGACACGTCATATTTCCGTTAACTCAGTTAAAAAAATTAACGGAGGGCCCAACAAAAATAAAGAAGTGTAAATGTGAGACTAGTGGATGCCAAAGAAAAATGTGGGATTATTGAATACAAAAAAGAAAAATATGAGACTATTTAAATCCAATTTTCCAAAAAAAAAAATTCAATATAAACGGGTATTTTGATAATTTCATATTCATTTAGCAACTATAAAAAATTGGAACATCTATGTTACAATCGCTCAAACTATTAGATTAAAGACGTAATTTCTTGAACCTAATAATCAAATACAAAATTTAGTTGAATCACAGAAACTATCCGAAGTTTTGTTGGAATTTTGGGAGAAAAACTAGTGGAATATGAGTTTTTTCACTAAGTGTGAAAATGAGTTTTTCACCAACTTTGGACTAAAATAAAATACAGATAACATAGGTTGTTGCCTCTGTATTTAATGGGTTTGTGTAGTACGTTGTGAGGGCTTTCCAACGCATCAAACCACGTCCAAATCCGAGCTCGTATGAATGAGATATCGAAGCTCAAAGTTGAGGTCTCGCAACTTGTGAAGCTGCGAAAACTAGAGAGAAAAATGCTAAGTATAGCATGTTAACTCATCCCACATTGGTTGGGGATTGAAACCAAAAGTGGTTTATAAGGTGGGAACCTTACCAACTATTGTTTCCTTTAGTAGGACACATCCCTTGGACCCTGAGGGGTGCGAAGCACCCCTAACTCGCACTCGCACTCGCACTCGCACACGCACACGCGCGCGTGGCGTGGGCGTATGAGGCGCAATGTGGCGCTTTGATGGCGCACTTTGCACTTCGCATCGCCGCTTGAGAGCCGCCTTATTGTTTTTGGGTTCAACCGGAAGGTGTTTCGGTTGAAGTCCAAGCGGACCTGTGTGGTCTGGGCAGAGAGGTTCAAGCGGAACTGAGTTGAACCGGAAATTCTTCCGGTTGAAGTTGGGACGGACCGGAAGATCAGTTCTTCCGGAAAACAGCTGTAACGCGGAGTCCTCCGGATTAACAGCTGGAAACGCGCTTTTGAGCTAATTAAGGTAATTCCGCGTTAATTAGAAATCAATTTGCATTAAAGACGTTTAATGCAAAGTTTGACTACGAATTATTTTTGTGTGCTCAACAAGTCTTCCCACCACTATAAATACAGCCTCATTAGTTGAGGCAAAACACACCAGAATTTATAGAATTCTTTCTCTCTACCTCTCCTCACTACTTCTCTCATCTTCTTCATCGTTCTTGTTCTTCAAGCTTCAAGGTAACTTCAAGCTTAGAGTTATCCCGGCCGTACAATACGGTTTAGGCGATTGTACCCTGGGAAACAAAACGGATCTTTGGTAGACCCGGAATTTGTTTTAAGGGACCCGGGTTTTGACCCGAAGCCTTCGCCAAGGTTCCTTGGAACCTTTCTCGTTTTTCTAAACTAATACTAAAAGATTTTCTCAAAACATTTTCTTTTACTTTCTGTCACCATTCAAATCTTTATTATTTCAATATAACTTTCTGTCTCCTTTTATTTCAATTTCATTTCCTTGTAATCTTTTATTCTTTACTTGTATTGTATTTCATTTCCGTGTATTGTTCCATTATTTCCTTGTAATTGTAATAGGAGTAGATCTAATTTCTTTCACTTGTATTGTAATAGAATAGGTTTATTTAATTTGTTGTAATCGTACTAAATAAAATATTTATTTTATTTTAATTTTACGAACGGTTCTCCTACAAGTTTAAGAACACCCCGTGAAAAACCTAGTAAGAATGATATGACTCGATCTGAGTATCTGACCATTGAAGTGAACCTTTTTTTTTTTTTATTATTATTTTTCCTATTTCAAACTTTCCTTTTTAAAAAACAAAGTAAAGCATTTGAGGAATAGTAACTTCTAGACCCAATACTCTAATAGTCTCAGGTTACATGACATTTTTGGTGCATACTGCATACCAATTACCGGATGATCAAGGGGGAAACTTTTAAGGGTCAGATCGGGTCATGATCCGATCTGTTTTTTCGTTTTGTAGTGTAAATTTATACTCGTTCAGTCCGAAAAAAATTTATGTACTTAGTCCAGTCTTATCCGCCTTTAGTCTGGCCTCATCCCCATTTCCGCCCAAACTTCGCCCAAACAAATATATATTGTTTCTTATCCAAATTTAATAAATTTAAGACATGATTTAGTGATCAAATAAGTATAGGTGTGTGAATTTAACAATGGCGTTGGTGTTGAGTTGGTAGTATGGTTTGGTTTGCTTTTTGGCTCTAACCGAACTAAAAACTGAATTTGTTGGTTCCAAAAAAATAAAACCCGATCGGTTTTGGTTTTTTCAAATTTTCATTCAGTTTCAATTCGGAATCGTTTTTTTTTTCAAACTTAATACGTGATTAATAATTAATAGGGGTGTGCACAATGCAATTTGATTTGGTTTTTAGGTATAACCGAAACCGAAATTTCGGTTTGTTGTGGTTCAAAAACCGACTGGTTCAATTTTTTTGTTCTAAATTCACTCGGTTCAGTTTTTGGTTTATAACCAAAATCCTTAAGACCTGTTCACACCAATTGAAGAACCAGGTTCGATTCATAGCCAATGGGCCAGGTTGGAGGACTTCTGATATTGTGTTTCAATATATAGAGAAGGAGAAGTCTGAGAATTGCTCAAGGAGGCGATGTGGATTGGAAATAGGGATGGCAATGAAAACCGAACCCGACGGGAAAACCCGAAACCCGACACATATGGGGCGGGTATGGGGTCTGGTAATCGGGTATGGGTCCGAGTATGGGATTACTTTTGAAATTTTTCATGGGTATGGGACGGGTATGGGATTTGATAATATACCCGCTTACCCGCCCCGATTACCCGATAATATATACCCACTATATTTTTTTTCATTTTATTTATTTATTTTAAATATATGTTTTATGATTTTATTTATATATTTTTTATTTTTATCTATAATACTAAGTTATTTGTAAAAAACATTGATTTACATATTATTAAACTTATATATGTTTAGTTATTTGAGATATTTTATTATAATTGTGATAAATATAAATTAATAGTTAGCCGATGTATACACGACGGGTATGCCCGAAACCTGCGGGTATGCCCGATACCCGATGGGTAAATACCCGCTAGAAACCCGACGGGTTTTGGGTCGGGTATGGGACAGACTTTTATAACCGGGTACGGGGTTGGGATTACTCAAACCCGCCCCAAACTCGCCCCATTGCAATCCCTAATTGGAAATTACCAGCAAAGTGATTATATAGCAAAGGGGAACTTCATATTTGTTGCTAGTGGCGATGTGGGATTGTTAGGTTAGGAGACAATGAAAGAAGAAGGAAGGAAACTTGTTTCGTAAAACAATAAATATGTGTAGAGGGGGCTCAAACTCGTGGCCTTTCGGTCATAAGTCACACATCATTCAAGAAGAAACCAACTGGTCGAGGAGATGTTTTATTTAAATTTGCAGTTACTATATTCTTATCAAGGTTTTGTAGGATATTATATTCAAATAAAATATAAAAAACTATATATATTTTTCATTCCGTTCGATTTTTTCCTCACCCAAAACCAAACCGAATCAAATTTTCGGTTCGGTTTTTTGGTTATTTGTTCGGTTCGGTTTTTTCGGTTCGAATTTTGCGGTTTTTTCGGTCATGGTTTAGTTTTACGGTTTTTTGCTAACCCTAGGTACAATCCTGCAACGTAGATTTTTTTCTGATTTTTTATTTTTATTTCAAATCTCAACGAATTTAGCACAAAAGCTATTGCATTATACAATGCGACGATTTTGTGTGCCAACGTTCAGTGGCGGAGCTTGAGATATTATAGAAAGGTGACCGAAAATCACGATACTTACATTTTTTCTATTGCTATGTTTCGAGGTATATGTGCGGATTGCCGATCCAGTTCGGGTCGGGTCAAACAATAAAAACTATAAATTTCTAATTTTTATAACAAACAATAAAAATTATGAAAAAACTAAATGTTTTATAACAAACAAAGAGCTAAAATGTTTATCATTATGCGAGAGAAATAGTAAGTACATGGAAGAAAAATCATAATTCAGCCTGAAGCCCTTTTAGAGTTTAAATTCATCAACTATGCCGTTGAAATCAAACTTTTCAGTAATTCATCAACTATGACACATGGGTCAACAATATCTCAACCTCATATAATCTTCCTTTTTTTCTTTCCCCCGTACTTTGTGACCACAAATTCATATCCATTTCTGAAGGTGAGTTAACGCCTCCATACTTCTTCCTAAAATCTTCCTTGATACAAAGGAACAAAAAGAACTTGTACTTTGAAATTATGTAATTAAATAGTAAAACATAGCTTTAGGAAGTAATAAAAACTTATAATAGATTCACCGGCTCTCGAATCAACCCAAGTCACAATAGATAGGTATTCTTTAATCCAAGTCTAAATAATACAAGACAAAAGTAATAACAAGTAACATTTCCATTGAATTTAATATATTTTAATGTACTTAACAAAGTGGAATCAAAATAAAAACACTAGATGGACATTTTCGAAAGTTTCAGAACTGAGTGGCTCAACATTTAGGGTTTTATGGAATATGAAAAAAAAAAGAAAAATAAATATGTGAAGGAAAAAGAGGATGCGGGCTAAATGTTTTATGGAATATGTAAAAAACAAAAATTAAAGCTGTGAAGGGAAATGATAATGCGGGAAGCGGAGGTCGAACTTGAGACCTTCCAAAAACGAGTGGCTTACCATTGAGACATGTTTTACTTTGTTTAAAGTTTCAGCAGGGACCTTTTTAATTCTTATAGAAACTTTCATCGAATTATGCAACACTCAATACTTCTGAGCGAAAAAACCGTAGTGACCGAGGTCGCTGCTGGTTCAGAGTAAGATTCGCCCCTGCCAACGTTATCCTCATACAGTCGTGTAATATAGCTTTTAAGTTGTAGGCTTAACATTTAAGCATTTGGGTCGTTACCCATTTATTTATTTTCTTTTTCTTTACGTAACATGTAACATGATACCAAATCAAATGTTTTATGTGTCCGTGTTACCACCGCGGCAATGCATTGGCTTGCGATATTGCTTTTAGTTTCGTCACAAATTCTTAGTTTTTTTAAAATTTATGTAATGTCAAAACATAAAGAAACATAAAAGCGAAAACGAGGATACATAACATGCATTTTTATAATTGGTCAACTCTCCCACTCACCACATTATGTGATTCTATGTTAGGGTTCACAAGAAAGAAAATTTAGGAGGGTCTACCTACGGATTTTGTGTTTTCCATTAAGGAATTACATATATCCCTAAATATCCCTAACCTACATAATCACATATGATCTGTTGACTTTATTGACATGAATTTTCATCAGATTTAAATTAAAATTTTAAAATCAAGTAACCAACCATTGGTGTGTGGTGCGAGGTGGTGGTTGGTCAACGGGCCTATGCTGATAGGTTTAATGACTTGATTTTTTTTTAACGACAATTTGGCTCAACGGTGTATCAGAACTGGTTACCCTGGACTTACCCACTGTCTCGAGTCCAAACCTCATAGCGAGGAAACCCGAGAGCGCCCCTCATTTGCACCATCGGGCGGGAACCGGACAATCCCGTAAACCCTCCATTGTGACTCATGATCAATCAAACTCAATCATTCATTGCCCACCAATATCTTACAAAGTGATGTGAGTGAGACTACAACTTGGGTCTCTTCAACCACAAGCTTAGAATTTAACTACTACACCAACTTTGCTTGATCACTTTAGAATCAAAGAAAGTCAAACATAATAAGTATTTAATGCATAATATAAAATACTTTTAAAGAATTATTTAAGGATATATGTATTTATACAAGTCACGAAGGACATATATGTCATTTATAAAAATATGGTTTCAAAGGTTCAAGCCCTGTCGAACGTGGGTTTTATGTAATTTATTGAGATAGAATAAAAGTAGTATAGTTTAACTTAAAGAAAATTATGAAGATCATGTATCTTTTATTCAACAATTGTTAATTGGAGTGTCTCTATATAAACACAATAAACACCTTCTTGATATGTTAACTAAACCGTTTGGTTTACGGAATGTAATATAATTGGAATTAAAAAGTTTTCTTTTTAAACATAACTAAAAACTTTTTTTTTTAAAAGCAAGACTTAAAAATCATATGCCAATCATATTTTCTCACTATATTACATTTGTGTTGAATGCAAGAATGGTTTGGTGATAGTTGTAGGATTCAAAGTCTAGCTCTCTTTCGATTATTCACAAATATATATAGGTACGTCAATTATAGTTTACACTCCTAAACGATACAATGTTTACATAATGTTATTTATTCTAATATACCCCCAGTCTAAGGAGGATGTTTGCGAATGTTTAAACTGGATCTAAAATCAAGAAAAAAACACCCGTGGTAGGCCTTCCGTGAAGAGATCAGCAAACTGATATCGTGAAGGAACATGTAACACACAAATAAACCCTCGTTGATCTCTGACAAAGTGGATGCCTATTTAAATGTGTTTCGTTCGTTGATGTTGAACGGGTTCCCGGACATATAGATGGCGCTAACGTTATCATAGTAAACCAATGAAGTTCATGTGGGTGGGTGACCGAGCTCGAGTAAGAGATTCCGCAACCAACAAATTTTTGCAACGGCATGAGCGACCCCCCCCCCCCCCGGGTGTATTTGGCTTTAGCACTCGAGCAAGAGAGGGTCGTCTGGCATTTAGAGGACCAAAAGATGAGGTTGTCCCCGAAATAAACACAATAGTCAGTTAGAACGACATGTATCTGGACATCCGGCCCAGTTTGTATCTGTGTAAGCAACTAGAGTAGTAGCAGGAGTGTGACGGTGCATGTATAAGCCCATTGTGTCATATTGTGTCAAAAATGTTCAGATCATTGTGTCACATTGGAGATCATTGTGTCACATTGTGTCAAGATGTTCAGATTATTGTGTCATATTGTGTAAAAATGTTCAGATCATTGTGTCATATTGTGTAAAAAATCGAAAGAGTATTTTTTAATGATTTATATACCAACACTATACGCGCTTTAAAGATAAAAAATGCTCGTTTTTATGGTGTAGTTTTATTTAAAAATAATGTCGTATGTGAAAGTTATGGATGTTAAAAAAAATGGGGGAACTTAATTAAAAATCAACAAAGATGGCTAAGACCAAATTGTCTATCATTTATTTTTTATTAGATCAAGATCCAATTGCTGAGATTCTTTTTATCCAAACCAAACTTTTCATTTGAACCTCTCTCTATATATATATATCTAATAAATTAAGGGTCTGGCTATATTTACACACACATTTGATATCCACACACACTCCATACGGTCGTTTGGGACAAAAAGGTCGTTTGGGTCCAATTTTTTTTTAATTTGATTATATAAATACTCTCTCTCCCCTGAATTTTATACGGTCGTCATCGATCCACGTCGTGTCATTTTGCGCAAAACGACCATATTGGGTTGTTTTGCCCCAAACGATCATATCAGTTGTGTGTTTTAATCAAATATGTATGTTTAAATATAACCACCTTAAATTAAATAAAAATTATATAAATAAAAGGGTCGTTAAGGCTTGTGATCCGGCTCGAGCTCGTTATGTAAAGCTCAGACTCGAGCTCGTTTATTAAACTAGTCCTATTTCAAAGTTTAAGCTTGGCTCGGATTCGTTAATACTCGGCTCTTTTCGAGCTTTTTGTCGATTCGATCTCGAATAGCTCATGAACGGCTCGACTCGTTTACACCATAATCAAAACATGTTAGATCACCACATGTTAATTCCTCCTGAGGAATTGAAACTAATTAATAGCCAAGAATGATAGGAATTAATTACTTTAGTTTATGTGGGGCAGAAGAAGCACTAATCCGAAATGATCATGAAAATTCATGGGCCGGTGTGTCATTATTCATTTCGAATTTATGGTACGAATTGCAAGGGAGATGCTTGACGGTACATCCATCCTAGCTCGATTATTCTTTCCACAGTACTCCCACTAATCTCATCGCTAGCAAATTGGACATCGGTAGTAACTTAGGCTGCGTTTGATAAGTGGGAGACAAGGGCGAGCTTTTAAGAGGCCATACCGGGTCCTGGTCTGGTCCGTTTTTTGCTTCGTAGTGTAAATTTATACTCGTTCGGTCCGAATCTTTTTTATATATACTTAGTCCGGCCCTATCCGTCTTTAGTCCGACCCCATCCCCATTTCAACCCAAGCTTCACCCTGATGGGAGAGGAATGACTGAGTAAGAGGCTGACAATTTTCTAACCCAATAAGAGCTAAAATGGACATGGGTCAGCTGGGTCTGACTCGGTCAGAGCCGATATGCGACGTAAACAAACAAGCTTACTGCTAATCCGGTCAATAGTAAAGTCTTACTGGACCGAGTAAACCAAGAGTTTTTTGTCAACCTATTTTCACAAAGATAAAAGATGTCCTTGTAGAGTTCTTTCTTTGTTACCAGATTAAGAATTTCATATATACGTAAAATGCTTTAAT
Source organism: Deinandra increscens subsp. villosa (assembly GCA_039602395.1). Classification (NCBI taxonomy): domain Eukaryota; kingdom Viridiplantae; phylum Streptophyta; class Magnoliopsida; order Asterales; family Asteraceae; genus Deinandra; species Deinandra increscens. Next base: position 88,258,037 of record JBCNJP010000025.1, read on the forward strand.
TTAAAATTGGTCATTATTATTGGGAAGTCAATTCAGGAAATTAGAAAGTCAAAGAGACCAATGTCCGTTATTTTGCGTGACAGAATATTCCAATTCTATTTCTTGTAGTATGTAAAAAGGTAAAGAGATTTTTATAATGTGCAGAAAAGTTATCATTCTTTACTTCCCAATAGAATATATAAAAATTAGTGTGAAACAAAGAAAGAATATTATGATATATGGTGGGATGGGTCGATGGGATAGGATTAATCTTTACCATGTAAATAAGATAACGATCTGTCACAAAAAGGCGATGGAGTAGTGTCACTAATAGTTACATACTTTTCGGCTATATAAACACGGGTCTTTTGTAAGCCAGATGTAGGTTTTATCTTTGGGTTTCCAAACTCTTTTCAATAAATCTTGGAGACCATGGTTAGCATGCAGTTTCTTTTATCTACAAGCTTAATTCTTGAAATAATTTCATTTCATTTTGATGTTTTCTTTGAGCACGTACTTACAAGACTGAGTTTTATACGCGTTTTCAGGAGGGTAAGGTGACTCCAACTGTCGCGGATGCTGTTGATTACAAAGGGTTTCCTGCTGATAGGGCGAAAACCGGTGGCTGGGTGCCTGCTGCCCTTATCTTAGGTCAATCTATCTTCCTCTTTTATCATGCATGCATGGTTGTGTAGGCTTATACTTGACATAAACTAATTGTAAAACAACCTGTAGTTTAGCTTAATGGTAAACATACATATATGCTCATCACCTATGAGGTTGGGTTTAAGTCTCACTCGAGGTTAGGATGATGAAGCAGTTAGATTAAGGTCGTTAAAAAAAGTACTAATTGGAGTGTGCACGCTTTTTGCAATCAAGGTTATTGATAGGGGCTCCTTCTTGTTGATCAAGATTAGTACTTTTTCAAGGGTTTTCAAGAATTTTGATTCCTGTTTTTAGGAGACGTTTGTTTCGAGGAATGTAATGAAATTAAAATTCAAAATTTTCATTTTAAAGTTACGCTTAGTTGGGTAATGAAGAAGTTTGAAATGCAATAAATTTTTTTAATCAATGAAATTTATAACTATTTAATATTCCTTAGAAATCTTTCAATTTAATGAAGGAAAGTTACTTAACCTCAAATTCAATTGATTAAAGGAATTCATTCAAATTTAAATTTGTTCATGACCAAAATAAGCACAAATTTAAAAGGTGGACAAATTTAAAAAGAAAACTTTACAATTCCAATTCCACACCCCTTAATGTTTTCTTCCGTTGTGTTCCCGAGTTTACTTAAGGAGAGAAAAGAAGAGAAGAGAAAGGAAAGGAAGAGAAAGGAAAAGAAGAGAAAGGAAGAGAAGGGGAGTGATTCCTTTCCTTCCAAATCCTTCCGATTTGGAAGGAAAGAAAAACAATAGAAAATGAACTAACTTTCCTTCCCCTTCCCCCCTTTCTCTCCTTTAATGAAACTCGGGAACACAACTTTTTTTTTGTTTCCTTCCCTTTCCCTCCTTAAGTGAAACTCATGAACACAAAATTTTTTAAACTTACTTCCCTTTCCTTTCCTTTCCCTCGTTAAGTGAACTCGGGAACACAGCGTTCTTGTTGATCAAGATCAATTGTAGTTTAGACTAGTGGTAAATGTTATTTGTTTTAAGAACCAAAAATATCTAATAATATATATTTCTCTTAAAATTTACTATCACACGCACCAAAATGTTATAATGTGGCAAAGAATTTGAAAAAAAGGTAATCATTCAAAGGTAGAGGTAAAATTCTTAGGAATCACATGACTATATATTACATCACATGTCAATATCAGTTATGATGAGCCCACACACTATATAAAAGTGACAAATGCTTAGTGTGGTAACATGGATTGATACTTAGGAAAGCTAGGTTCGAAATGACTAGAAAAGCATCGTTGAATTCCTTAATTGCTACAAATAGTGCAACATCATATCATGCATCATATGTTTTTGTCATTATTAATTCCTAGCTAGCAAAATACATGAGAATTGTTGGTGACTTTTGGGTGGAACAGGAATCGAAATATGCGAGAGACTTTCGACAATGGGAATAGCAGTAAACCTGGTGACATATTTGGGTGGAACTATGCATCTCTCCAGCTCGGCTTCAGCCAATGTTGTCACTGATTTCATGGGCACTTCTTTCCTTTTGTGCCTTCTTGGGGGATTCCTAGCTGACTCTTTTCTTGGAAGATTCAAAACCATTGTCATTTTTGCCTCCATTCAAACTCTAGTAAGTTTTTTTTAACCACAAACTATTAGAATTCAACTCTTCATGTCAAGATTTGAATATTAGACCTCTAACTAACTAAGAGGCAAAAGCCTCTACCAAATAAGATAGTTATGAAACTCTACTCAAATTTGATAAATGATAATTTATCTGACTTAATAGAAAAACACGTTTCCCACTATTTTTCCAACATAAAAAACACAGTATTTTGATTAAAAGAAAAAAACGCATCGTTATTGTGGTGAAGCTCACGAGCATGGACCACAACCAGGTTTCACGGCCTTAATTTCAAAGCTTTATTTCTCATGATAAACAAAAAATAGCCGACTCACACTCTGGATATGATGGTGACTACTCTTATACAAAAAAAATATGAATTTAAATCTTACAAAATACAAATGTAATAATAAATAACAAACTTATCATAAACATCACCTCTCATGTTTAGTTAAAGACTAATAATTAAACATATACTTATCTATTAGACATTAGATTATTATTATTAGATTATGGTTATATTACTATGAGCTCACGAACCCATTAGGTATCTAGGGTTTAATTTCCATTCTCTATATAATGTAACCAACTTATTAAGATTACTCTAATCTAATATAACCCTAATCTAATAATAATAATCTAATGTTCAATATTATCTAAGATTACTTTTAAATCTAAATCATAGTTTATACCGGATCATATACTATTAGACTAGAAGTCTTTTACTAAAAGATTAACACACATGATGCCTTTATTTGACTATCCAAACTACTTCAAATGACCTACCAATGACTACCCATAACTACTAATTAACGGTCACTAGATTTGAATCATTCCAACAACCATATGTTTGTTTATGTATATACCCTCACACACACTTTATTACACAACATTTGGCTAACTAAAACTTCTTGTTACGTTTAGGGTACTTGCGCGTTGGCACTATCGACCAAACTGCCACAACTGAGGCCACCACCATGCCACTCGGCTACAAACTGCAAACAAGCAAACGGACTCCAAATGGGAATCTTCTACCTCTCACTATATCTGATCGCCATCGGCACAGGTGGCTTGAAGTCAAGCGTGTCAGGGTTCGGGACAGACCAATTCGACGAGAAGAACGAAGAAGAAAAGACCCAAATGGCGTATTTCTTTAACAGGTTCTTCTTCTTCATAAGTTTGGGGACACTAATGGCGGTTACGGTGCTAGTGTACATACAAGATGAAGTGGGTAGAAGTTGGGCTTATGGGATTTGTTCGGTTTCAATGTTCACTGCGATCTTGGTGATTTTGTATGGGACTAAAAGGTACCGTTACAAAAAGAGTCAGGGAAGCCCAATTGTTCAAATCTTGCAAGTAATCGTTGGAGCTATCAAGAAGAGAAAGATGGATCTTCCTTATGATTCTGGATTGTTTTACGAGAATACCCCTGAGGGTTCCAGGATACATCACACAAATCAGTTTCGGTACGTATGCTATTGCTAGCTAGCTACTTTCATCTTGTTATTTTAATTAATTTTAACATATACTCCTTATATCATAAAACGTTTATCAATCTTTCATGGGAGTTTTTTGTTGGTTATTTGAATTTTTAAATTACAATCGTGACGTATGTTTAAATTCACTGGTTTACGTTTCAATAATTATAAAAGAAACGTAACTAAAACTTGAAATACCAAATTTTCGGTTTTGTCCTTTTTTATTTGTGTTTTTTTTTTTAAATTAACGTTTCAATGTATTTTGTTTTTCTTTTTCACACTATTATTGCTAATGCTACTTTTTCTATATTTCCACATACTTTTTATAGGGTATTCTATTCTCGTATTATTTATCATCATCTTTTTATAATCTTATACCGGTATAGACGGCCATTTGATATTTTACATATAATTTGATGGCCGTTGGATATTACAAAATCAAGTTTAACTTTTCAGGATTTTTGAAAAAGTCAAAGAAACCATTCTGATGATCAAACAGTCATTTGCAATGTTTGAAAAGCTTTAAAACATCTTAAATCTTAAAAAACCAGTACATAATTGAAAGCCGTCTGGAGCTAATGTGAGACTGAAGATATGATGATGTGAAAATAGGCTATATCAAGTTTGGTTTTTTTTAACGGTCAACAAAACAAATGTCCCGAAAACCCTAAGAGTATTTACACCAGTTGACTCATTTTAGGAAAAAAAATCATTTCGAAAAGCAGCCGGATGGTAAAACCTGAAAACTCAGGGGTTGAACTTGTTACCTCTAGACTCTAGTCCCAAGTTTTCCATCCTCGCCAGTAACCACTAGGACAAGTTCTCGTGATTATAAAGTTTAATCGTTAATAGTCATTAATTTGTTTTCTTGTAGTTGCTTGGACAAGGCTGCCATAGTAGCCCAAGGTGACTTGGAGAAAAACAGTTCAAACTCTTTGAACCCATGGAAGCTCTGCACCATAACAAGGGTCGAAGAAGTGAAAATGATGATAAGACTGTTACCCGTTTGGGCCACCACAATCCTCTTCTGGACCACATACGCCCAACTCATCACCTTCTCCGTCGAACAAGCCGTCACCATGCACCGAACCGTGGCCGGCTTCCAAATCCCTGCCGGGTCCCTCACCGTCTTCTTCGTGGCCGCCATCTTGCTATCATGCGCCGTCTACGACTGCCTAATCATCCCACTCTGGACCAAATGGAAAGGCAAACCCGGGTTCACCGATCTACAAAGAATCGCGTTAGGCCTCGCTCTCTCGACGCTAGGAATGGCTGCGGCCGCTATCTTCGAGGTGAAACGATTATCCGTCGCTAAACGGATGAAAAACAACGTAACGGAGACTTTACCGATCAGCGTTTTTATCTTGATCCCGCAGTTTTTCTTCGTGGGAGCCGGGGAGGCTTTCATCTACACGGGTCAGCTTGATTTCTTCATCACTCGGTCGCCGAAAGGGATGAAGACAATGAGCACTGGTTTGTTTCTAACAACGTTGTCATTAGGGTTTTTTTTCAGCAGTTTCTTGGTGTCGGTTGTGAAGAAGGTTACTGGAAATGATCAGGGGACGAGTGGGTGGCTGGCGGATGATATAAATGATGGGAGGCTTGATTTGTTTTATGGGTTATTGGCTGCTTTGAGTGGGATAAATTTTGTGGGGTTTTTGGGATGTGCAGCTTGGTGCAGCAAGAAAGTGAAGGGGGAATCACCAATAGGTAAGATTGAAATGGAGAAGTGTTAGTATTGAAAGTCTTGTTATAATTAAACATGTGTGATTTCGTTTTTGTTGTAGCAATTTATGTACAAAAAGTATAAATAAAAAGTGTGATTTTTAATACCTGGAAAATAGATTTGTTTTGTAAACGTATTTCTTATTAATAAAAGGAGTGTGTTTTTTAAGGAATTTAAACATATATCCAAAATTCTATACCAATACACTAATATATCTAGCTACCTTATTCCCATCTATTCTATTACCAGACCATTCATCACATATTGATACATACTAGAGAATCAAATATTCAAATTGCTTCTTGATAACACCCCTTTTCCCTCCAATTTTAGTTTCATTTTGTGGGTTAAAGATTTGAAAAAGTGGCCAATATATAACATGTTAAATTGCAACTTGTAAGTAAGCATCAATGGGCAACCACTGTTTTACTGATGTATTTATTCTGTCCAAGATTTGGTATATATATATTACTATATATAAAGATATATAATTTATATAGAGAGTAGTTTAGAACATGATCCATAATCTGAGTGGATATATAAGATTTAGTTCCTGAGACAGGATCCTGGATTCACCCCAACTTCTGTTCCTTGGACGTTTATGCAGTTTGCTGACAAGGATTTCCCAGGTTTTATTGATGACAACCTTATGTTTTCCAATGAAATCCCAGAACAAGGTACAAATCTGCTGCAGTCTAAGTTTATAGCAATGTTGGTGGATGATGTCCCATAAAGATTCTTGTATGCCACATCACTTATCTTCACACCACTTTTCTGTATCAAACACAAAAACTGGAATTTTAGCAACTCTTAATACTTAATCGTCATGTGCAACATAATTTTTATAACATCTGACTTCTCATACAAACCAATATGCTTATCAATCGTGACATTTTTAATTTAAAAAACAAAATTTAAAGCGCGTGCCTGCTCTTTGCACGTGCCCGGAACATCACAGTAGTTTTGGTCTATGATTATTGGGTTGTCGACCGTATCAAATACAAGATTCTCGAAAATAACATGTCGAACATTTCCTCGTCCAACTTGCCATGTTTTTATCCGCGCTCCATTTGTCGTGCCTTTAAACGAAGAATCTCTTATGTGAATGTTTTCTACCAACACCATATCTCCATCCCTGCCCAAGCTTCCTATGCTGCTAACAATACTTAGATATGTGAAGTATTTTCTTAATTTACTAGTAATATACTAGAAAAAGAAAAAGAAAATAGACTTAATTATAAGTAAATGAGTTGAAATTATCACCTTATACCGTGTCCGGGTCCACATTCTATATTAGATATATCAATGTTAGATGAATAATCTCCTATTGAGATGCAATCATCACCTAACCATCAACAAATAAAATTTTGTTATTTACATTATATTTATAGTAGTCATAGAAGGAGGTTGCAAAGTACCTGTCCCAATTACTGAATTGGTTATTTTGATAGTATGAGAAGAGTGGATGTGAATGCCATCAGTATTGGGGCTATCTTGAGGAGATTGGATCATCACATTATTAACATTGAACCCTTTGGAATCCGATATTAGGACATGTGTTTGTGGGCTATTTACTATATCAATGTTGCTCAATGTTCCCTCATTGCATGATAAGAACTTCAACACCTGCACTAATTGTTACTTAATTGTATTATAAATCTTTTTGCATGTAACTAATTAATTATACTTTGAGGTTTGATTTGTAGTATGTGTTTATTAACTAATCTAACTGTCAAAACTGAAGCAAAAGAGCAAGTTTCTAGATTTATATATATTGTTAAAAATGAACTGTGAACACCCATGTTTTTTACTTACCGTTGGCGCTAGTGTGGTGCAGCCCTCCTGAAAACATAAAAGAAAATTCTTCATGAGGCCGGATGAGACTTTAATCCCTCGTCATGACTTGTTACGATTTTGGATTAATCTAAAATACCTGATCGGGGTGGTATCGACATGATCGGTCCCACCAGTGCTTTCCTTGTCCGTCTATAAGACCCGATCCATACACGTTGAGGCGGGTAACGTTTTGAAACGCTATCCACTGGCTTAAATCAAGATTTTTCCATGTTCCCGGTGAACCTGAAGCAATAATTGTGCCTGAAATCTAAAAAATAATGCTATTTTATTAAAATTATAAATATTTATTATGTACTTAGTTATATAATTGTGACACGTTAAATGTTAAGATGCTTGCTTACTATGAAATGTATTATTTGCGGTTTGCATGGTCCGTGAAACATGAGAGGTTTCAACAAGAAAGTCGAACCTTCCGGAACAATCACCCTTGCACTAGGTGTTTCTGCCTTACATGCATCTCTCCATGCATCCACAAATGCCTGAAAAATACACCTTTTTTTATTAAAAGTATTTATAAAACTTTTTTGAAAATTAATTTCTTGTAAATAATTGTGGGATTTTCATTAGGCTAATTAGTGTTTCCTTCATATTTTAATATTTTAATAAAAAAAAAATCTGCTATACACATACACATCATATGAATTATAAACTCACACCGTTTTGGATGGCCATCAACAACGCTTTGAATGATTGTCTGAAAAGTTTGACTTGTCAAATTTTGACTTTTTAAACATTTGTGCAAGTCAAACTTCTGAGACGATCATCTAAGTTGTTGATAAAGTCAAACATCCGTTTAAAGGTTGGTGGACGGCCATTCAAAGTGGAGTGAGGTTAGAATGACGGTTGTATGATAATATCAACACCCTTTATAGAATGATCGTAATTCGTATTCGAATTCTAATATCAAACAACACCTAATTGTATATTGATATATATATATATATATATATATATATATATATATATATATATATATATATAGGGTTAGGTTCAAATCAGAACTTTTTGTTTTGAGAACTTTTGAGAACTAAATCTCAACCACAAATTTCAGGGGGAGACCACTACAATTCATGGGAGGAGGGATACATGTAAATAAACTTGTGGCTCAAATTAGTTCTTTTTAGTTCTCAAACCCAATTGGTTCTCAAATGATCCTCTATATATATATATATATATAGGATTAGGTTCAAATGAGAACTTTTTATTTTGAGAACTTTTGAGAACTAAATCTCAACCACAAATTTCAGGGGGGACCACCACAATTCATGGGAGGGGGGATACATGTAATAAACATGTGACTCAAATTAGTTCTTTCTAGTTCTCAAATCAAATTGGTTCTCAAATGATCCTCTCCCTATATATATATATATATATATATATATATATATATATATAGGGTGAGGTTCATTGTAGACACTTTCGCATGTGAAATAGCTCTTTTTCACATGTGAAAGTTTATAATTAATGAGAAAAAGAAAAAAAGAAAAAAGAAAATTAATCACAACCATTAGATCAAGAGATCTAATGGTGAAACAGGGTGTCTACCTGTCTACACTTATGGGGGTGTCTACAATGAACTTTTCACTATATATATATATATATATATATATATATATATATATATATATATATATATATAGTGAAAAGTTCATTGTAGACACCCTCATAAGTGTAGACATGTAGACACCTTTTTTCACCATTAGATCTCTTGATCTAATGGTTGTGATTAATTTGTTTTTTTCTTTTTTTCTTTTTTCTCATTATTCAGAAAATTTCACATGTGAAAAGGAGCCATTTCACATGCGAAAGTGTCTACAATGAACCTCACCCTATATATATATATATATATATATTATATAATTTGAAAGTATAGATTAACCTTAATTACCTGAGAATCATCGGTTTGACCTACACCCGTAGCTCCATAATCAAAGACATCAAAATCATCAACCCCGGGCCAAGCAGTAAGATTAGTAACCAAACCAAGAATGAATAGCAATGCAAGCATTTCCTCCATATCACTTACATAGCAAAAGAGTGACACATGTTATATATACACATACATACATATATTATGCATATGCATATGGATAATGAGAGAGACTTACATATGAACAAGAAGATCATAAAAGTTAAATTAATAAGGTAGTTAGATGGTGCAGAAGGTTAAGCTAAAAGGTGTTAGATATGAGCATTTTTGGTAGGATGTAATTAACAAGCATGCAACCACTTTAGCCCGGCCCAAATGCAAATCTAAATTTGACAATTCAGCATTTAACTACTTGCACTACAAGTAACACCATGCCATTTTGCCATTGTCTATTAAGGGGAGGCGGTATGGTGAGGGTTACCGCCCCCGGTTCCAAAGAGAGCCGGCCGGCTCCACCCGGCAACCATACCGCCAAGGGCGGCTCCCCCCCATGGCTCCCCATTTTGTTTCTTGTCCGGTTCCTCCATGCCGTCGAGAGCCGGCTATTTTCTAGCCGTTATTTGACCGTTGAGCCTAACGGCTCTTTACCCTTTTTTTTTTTTTTTTTCTAATTTACTATATATACAAACCCAAATATTTTAAAAACCACACTCTACTCCTATTTCATTTCCAATTCTCTCTACCAATTTTTTTATAAAATGAGTTATTACGATGAGGCCGACTTTATTCCACCACCCGAGATTGGGACTTCGTCAAGCAGCTCCGATGGTTCGTACGAGGACGCGATGAATTACCTTAACCTATGTGTTAACGTCATCCAACAAGAAGAACAAGAAGAACAAGAAGAGGTTTCCGCTCCTAAACGGAGGAGAAGTATTTATCGTGATCGTGAAAACGGTCACCAACGATTGGTGGAGCTTTATTTTGCCGAAAATCCCCGTTACCACGAGGGGATTTTTAAAGACCGATTCCGTATGTCTAAACGGTTATTTTTGAAGATTGTTGACGACATCACAAACAACTTTCCGTGGTTCACACCCCGTTTGGACGCGGCGAAGAGAGAAAGTTTCACGCCTAGAGAGCGTTTGGTCGGATAAAGGAAAAGTGGGCAATAGTGGATCGAAAGGGTCGTCCAATAAAAAAAAAGCTAATGGAGAACATTATGTACACGGTCATCATTCTACACAACATGACTCTCAAAGACAATGGCCTTGCTATATCACCGGTCCACATTCGAGATCCGCCAGTTAACCGGGTTCTTGACCCGAATGTTATTTTCGAATTGCGAGATAGTGAGACTCATTTTAAACTCAGATTCGATATCACCGAGCACATCCAAAACACAATGGATGTGTTTTTAACCGAGGAGGAGGTGAACGCAAATCCTCAACCCTAGATTTGTTTTTTTTTTTTAATAAAAGTTGTAATTTTTTTTTTTAGTGAATGTTTTGTAAGTTGTAATTTTATTTTTGTTTTAATGAATATTTTGTTTTAATGAATATTGTTTACTTCAATTGTATTCGTAATGCTAGTGTTTGTTTTTTTATATAAAAGTTGTTTGTTTATTAAAAGTTGTTAAAAATCAAAAAAAAAAAAAGTTAATTTTTCGGTGGCTTCTCCAAGCCACAAGGCAACCATACCTTGTGGTGTGGCTTGACAAGGCTTCAAAAACATGAAAAATGAGTTGGCACATGATGATTGGTTGGGGAGCATGGCTCCTTGAAGCCACAAGGCAACCATACCCCCTCCCCTAATTGGTCTGTTGCCAAATATATACATATATATAGCAAATCAAGTAGAGAAATACTTGATGTAAATTTCACATAACTAGAAAACGTACTAATTATTATAGATGAAATATCAACAAAAATATAAAATTAAAAATAATCAACAAAAATATAAAATTAAAAATAAGTAAACTCTACAAATATTCATAGATAATGTCTCAATACTTAATTCAATGGCCACAAAAGCTTATAATATCCTTTGGCAGTCCTGATACACCATTCAGCCAAATTACCGTTAAAAAAATAGAGCTTGATATTTAGCGACAGATCATGTTGAAAAGTACTTAGTGGCTTTCTTTTCTTTTTCTTTAAAAAAAATAGTCCTACAAAAGAACCAAATTAACAAGTCAACCCAAAAGCATTCAATGGTTTTTTCTTTTACCTTGAAAAGTATAAAACTACTACTCCCGAGATCGTCATGAATGGAGTTATTTTAGAGGTAAATTATCACATTTGTTCTTTGAATTTATTTTACCTTTTTCCTGGGGGGGGGGGGGTGGGGGCTAAGGGGTCTCCTGGCACTGTTTCCGACGAGAAAGGGGACCATGCGCAGCCCAACGTCACGCGATGCATCCGAAAAATCGCCGACGGTCATTTCACTGCGGCCGTGAAGGTGCTGTCTTCTTCTGGGGTGGCGCCATACAACGACGAAACCACGCGTGCCCTTGAAGCCAAGCACCCGTGCGTCCCGTCGCCATCCATGCCCTCGACTCCCTTCTCTGAGCCCCCGCTTGTCTCGAGTGGGGTGCGGGTCCTTGAATGTATAAAATCCTTCCCGAAAGGGACGTCGTGTGGAAGGGACGGTTTGCGTGCCCAGCACCTTATGGACAGCTTGTGTGGGGAAGGGTCTGCTACTGCTAGGGACCTCCTGGATGCTATAACAACGGTCGTTAACCTTTGGCTGGGGGGGCGGTGTCCGGTCGGCTTAGCGGAATTTGTTGCCTCGGCCCCTCTAACGCCGCTCCTTAAGCCTGATAACGGGATCCGTCCTATTGCCGTTGGCACTATCTGGAGGCGGTTGGTCTCCAAGGTTGCGATGCAAGGGGTCTGTAAGGCAATGGCTACTTACCTTGGCGACTTCCAGTTTGGGGTGGGGGTATCGGGCGGCGCCGAAGCCATTCTCCATAGCGTCAACCGTCTGGTTGAAGAACGATATTGTGATGGGGGGCTCGCTATGCTTACGGTCGATTTCTCCAATGCTTTCAACCTGGTTGATAGGTCGTCCCTTCTTCGTGAGGTCAGGCTTCGATGCCCGTCCATTTCGCCTTGGGTTGACTTCCTATATGGGCAGCCTGCACGCTTATACCTGGGGGACGATCATATATGGGCCACTACGGGGGTCCAACAGGGTGACCCATTGGGGCCCCTCCTGTTTGCCCTCGTCCTTCACCCTCTTGTGCACCACATCCGTGACAATTGTCGCCTGCTGCTCCATGCTTGGTACCTCGACGATGGTACGATTATTGGGGACTCTGGGGAGGTTGCCAAGGCCCTCGGGATTATCAACGAGAGAGGGCCGTCGTTGGGCCTGACCCTTAATATTCGGAAGACGGAACTCTTTTGGCCATCCTGCGATGGCGAGAAAGTTCGGCCGGGCCTCTTCCCTGCTGACATCAGCAGGCCCGCCAAAGGGGTGAAGCTCCTTGGGGGGGCTGTTAGTCGGGATGGCCAGTTTATTCAGGGGCTGGCTGCGAGGAGGGCTTCTAATGCTGCCGATCTTATGCGCCTCCTCCCAACGCTGGACGACCCTCAATGCGAACTCCTCCTACTTCGTTCGTGCATGGGGCTCGCCAAACTTCTCTTTGGCCTAAGAACTTGCCCCCCCCCACCCACATGATGGCGGCAGCAGTTGGTTTTGATAAGGATTTGCGGACGGCCGTTGAGGACATTGTTGTGTGTGGGGGTCCCTTCTTTGGGGACTTACAATGGCGTCTTGCCTCCTTGCCGACTCGGCATGGGGGTCTTGGGGTTTATTCGGCGGTCGAGGCAACTTCGTACGCCTTTGTGGCTTCGCGTGCCCAAACTTGGACTCTACAAGACCATATTCTACGGGAATGCGGGGGCTGTGGCATGAGCCCTGACTATGAGAATGCTTTAGCTGGTCTCCATGACATTATTCCGGGCTTTGATCTGAGCGGTTTCACCAACAAGGACACCGCCCCACCAAAAGCCCAACACGTTTTGGCGAATGCCCTCTTTGGTAAATGCACGCTCGAGATGGAAGCAAACTTTGAGATGACAGTTAGGCAAAAGGCCGTTTGGGATTGCCTCCGACAGCCACATGCGCAGGATTTCCTCCATGCTCTCCCTATTGATGGCTTGGGGCAACACATGTCGCCTGTCGAATACCGGGCCATTCTCAAGTACCGCCTCATGGTTCCCCTGTTCCCGGTGGATGAAAAATGCCCCGTCTGCAACAAGGTGTGTTTGGATTCCTTCGGGGAGCACGCCGTACACTGCAAAGAGCTCCCAGGTTTTAAATATCGTCATGATGTAGTAAGGGACGTTCTGTTCGACATCTTCAGGCGGGCTGGGATCTCAGCCAGGAAAGAAGCTCCTGTCAACTTCCTGTCTGACCCCAGGGATGGGCGTTCCACTCTCCGGCCGGCCGACATACTTGTTTTTGGGTGGCAGAATGGGAAACACGCTTGTGTTGATTTGACGGGGGTTTCCCCTCTTGTGGGGCTAAGGGCCAGCACTTTCACTGCAGGTCAGGCGGCGTCCAAGGCAGCCGCTGGAAAGGTTAACAAACATGAGCAAGCGTGCATCGAAAATCAACATGTGTTTGTTCCTTTCGCCTTTGACACCTTCGGCCATCTAGAGACAGAGGCGGTGGCCATGTTGAACAGGATCCAGAAAGTCATGCGCGGGAATAGTGCGACCTCTAGATTGAAGAATGTTGTTTTTATACGGCTAGGGTTTGCTATTCAAAAGGGGTTGGCGGCGCAGCTTGTTGCCCGCCTTCCCTGCGTATTGACTTAAGTTCTGTATGTTTCTTTTGGTTAAAAAAAAAAAAAAATTCAAATTTTTTTTTTTTTTGAACAGCAAAAATGGGAGCTTCATTTCAAACTAGCCAGTGGCAAAAGAAACATACAGAGAAACAAAAAACAAAACAGGGACCAGAACAACAACCCCCCATACATAGCAATCAACCTATTTTATTTTTTTTTGAACGGCAATTTATTAAACACCAAAAACGACCCCGGCAAAAACAGCAAGACGCTGAAACCGAGCCCGAAACAATACCACAGTTACAAATCAGCCAACATCCTGCAATCAATTCTATCTCTACCCCTATTCTCACACCATAATTTAGCAAAAGTTAAAGTTGTTCCACCCGGTGCTACGGTGGTGGTAGTGTCAGGACGCCACATACTATGGTAGGAGCATTGCAAACATCCTTAAGCTATAACTTTCAAATTACAATAAAAAAAATTAAGTTTATACTAGACTTGGCAAAATGGACGAGACGGGACGGGTTAGAACGAGCTCGGGTCAGAACGGATCGATTTATGCGGGACCCTGCAATGAAGTAGATGATGACCTCATGTAGAAGACTTTTAGCAGATTGTTGACCTATTTTGGCCTTGATCACCTTTGTTCATTTGTTCTCAAAGTAACAACCTATTTGAATCTATTTGCCAATTTCCCAATCTCAACCGCACATGCAACCCATTTCTCTAGCGTTACATCTCATCCCCATTTTTTCTCCCTAATTCCATCAATTTCTTATCCGGGTTAATTTCTCAAAAACCCCCCTTAATGACATAAGAAATTATACATCGTCTAGCTTCATTAGTTTCACATGTCTACTTACAACTGTGGCTGAGCAAAATCCAATGACGATTTGATGGATAAAAATGATTCTAATGGAATACTCACTATTCTATCGCAAATCAAAATCGATACTCATGAAAAGGATGGCAGAATCGATTCCGGTGAGGATGATGTTCTTTTCTTAGGAACCGCATCATCAATCATAAGACCGCTTAGACATAAAGCATGATCCAACTCGACCCATCACTTCACATATAATACCGAATCGACCAAGTTTACACGCTTGGGTCGAAACTGGGACTCGGTGGTCTACTCATACAAAAATATATATATTTATAAAGAAAAAACTAGCTAATTAGGGGAGGGTTGATAGTAGACACCTATGTATGCATTTTCGGGCAAACCTATGTAGAGATACACCGGTAACATTAAAGAAAAGCTTTAATTTTCTCAAATCTTAAACTCTCAATTATCAAACGGCTTTATTATCTTCTATTGATGCGTCTAGAAACATAATGCGGTGGTTCAAGTCATTACAATGACCAAAATTGGAAAATTTTGGTGCAATTTTGATTTTTGTGTGACTATTTTTTTTCAAATCCATGCAAATTTAACATTGAAAAACCATCATTAGGAAAACTATTATCAAATGTTCAATGGTCAACTGGGTTGAGATCAAATTTCAATGACAAATAAAGGAAACATTTGGGCTTGCAACGTTAAAGCGGCTAGAGAGCAAATTGCACAATTTGTGATTCAAGAAAGCTCGTCATTCAACCACTTCGACAACGAAGTTTGACTCGACCCATCCAACGAAACCTTCAACCACTTTATACTCACGTAAGTCGTGCTACCCATAGACGAAATTGTTTAAAAAGATGGAAAAAAGTATAAAATAAATTTATTTTAAGTTCTGAAAACTTACAAACCAGTATTAACTTAACTAGTGATATGTGGTCGAGTCCACACGGTTCACTAAACTCGTACATTTGTGTTACCGCACATTGGTTAACACTCGATACAATGCAAATGATAAAACATACAATTTCTTTTGAAATGTTTGATTATCCTCACACCAACCATAATATTTCTCAAATGATAGATAAACTTATACAAACATATAAACTAGAAAACAAAGTTTTCCCGATTTAAGGTTATTGTTGATGGTGAAATCAACCAGCGAACATATTTAAATAGTTGCAAACAATAATTACTTATTTATATCTGTATAACAAAAGAGAAAGTTTAGGTTATTTTTATTTTGAACAGCAAATAAATATAAAGAACAATTGCGGTTTTAAAGTAATAGAAATAGATATAAAGAACAAATAAATAAAAGTATAATAGATAATTTTATTGAGATCTATAAATGAATTAAAGGTAAAAAGAAATTGAATAGTCTTGAGAATTAAGAACATAAGTCATTATTATTGCCTCTAAAAGTGAAAAGCTTTTTAATTAAGAACATACTGAACTCTTTTTTTGAACGACAAATTTGGATCACTGACGGGAGCATTACCCACCCACCTGATCATCTCCAATCTCCATCAGAAGAAAACTCACCATAAGTGAGAAAACCCTCTGACCAAACATGTAACCCCCATCTATTTATTTTTGTTACAAGTGGAACTTGAACCCAAGAACATACTGAACTTAAAAAATCATTAAAAACATTACTTTATTTAAGTTAACAAAAGAAATCAATATAATAAATTAGAAGTTTGTTTAAGTTTAAAAATTATTTTACTAAACAAATTACAAATAGTTTTTTTTTGTTATTAATTTTTTAGTTACTGTTGATGCCATTTAATAAAAGGCACCCTAAAAAGTTAGGATTTGTTTAAGTAAAAATAATAATGTACGCAAAAGTGGGAAAAAGACTTCAGTTTTATAAAATAAACTAAATTTAGATTAAAATTAAGTTAATAAAACTAAAACACAGCTTATTCTATTATTATTTATAAATAATTAACAAATCTAAAATGTAATAAATAATTTCTCCAGTATTTAAATGATTGTTTTGAAAATTGGAATTGAAAAGTAATTCTTAAAAAGTGAACAGAAAATTACTTGATAAAAGGTCGGTTAAAATTAAAATCAAACAAAAACAAATATATAAATTGTAATATCTTAACTAAAAAGATCATGAAAAATGTAAATTTATTTAAATTAACAAAAAAAAAAACATAAATGGAATTACAAGCTTTATTTAAGTTAAAAATATTAATAAAAAAGTTTATCATAAAGTATTAGTGTATTATAGATGAATATTACCATAAAAATAAAACATGCAACATAAAATATATCTCACTGTTATATATAAAAAATAAATAAATAGTTTTATCTATACTAGTAAATGACAGTTGGCCTTGAAATAGATAGAGACTCAGAAAGATAAATTACAGTATTGAAACTTGAAATCTAGTTAATTACTATAACATTTTGAAAAAAGTGAATAATTGTTAGTTTATTTCCAAATAGGTGTAATATAAAAAATTATTTAATAAATAGGTGTAGTAGAAAACTTATTTACTAAAAATGGGTATTTTCTTTATTTATTGGTTTCTCACACCTAAATTTATTGGGTAGCTTTAATTTATTAATAGTTATTTTTTAAGGTTTATCAATTCCCAATATTAATCAATCTACCTTTTTTTTTTGAGTAAATTACACAAAAGGTCCTTTATATTTTATTCAAATTTCAAATTAAGTCCTTTAACTAAAGTAATTACACCATACATCCTTTAAGTATTATACTTAATTCGAAGAAGGTCCTTAACACTTAATTCCGTTAAAAATAGTATGTTAAGTGAAGGATAGTTTTGGTATTTTATAACTTTTTTTAATAAAATAAAAAAACCCTTTTAAACCACCACTGGTTGAGACTCTCATCTTCTTCAGCATCTATTCCATCCTCATCCTCGGCGTTCATTTTCATATCTACGCCGATCGAACTCCATCACATCTCCGCCGTAAGTATCATCTTTCGACTAGTTAGATATTTATAAAATTTCAGGAAAATAACTGAACTTGTTATGAAAGTCTGATAAATCCGTATGAAAATCATCGGAAATCAATCTAGTTAAGTTGACCTTCGACGGGAATCATCGTCGTTAAAGTAGATCCTGAACTGTTCATCGACATCTTCATTCCTCGTCGTTCAAATCACTGTCCGGAGATTCCTACCACCGGCTGCGTTGTTAAAACAATCGGAGAGTCTTACGCTTGAGATTCAAGCCGCGCGAAACGGTTTTCCAGGGAAAATGCACAAACCTAGATGACAGATGTGCTAGATCTACTTTTCGATTTTGGATTATTCTAACGGTTCTTCGAATAAAAAATGTTTCTGTTTTGATTTTGGATTAAGAAAAATTCATTGTTTGATGACCTAGATGTACTTTTCTATTTTGGATTGTTCTGTTACATTTGAGCTTTAGCAAAACGAAGGAAGAAGAAAACGTCTGTGATTTTTAGAAAAAGGATAATTTATATTTTAAAGGTTTTATTAAAAGATGTTGTAAAATGACAAAAATGTCCCTAACTTAACGGATGATTTTAACTTCGTTAGTGATAAAGGACCTTCTCCGAAACAAATATAAAACATAAAGGATATATAGTGTAATTACTTTAATTAAAGGACCTAATCCAAAATTTAGGTAAAACATAAAGGACCTTTGGTGTAATTTACTCTTTTTTTTTCTATATGAAGTTCGAATATTTAAAAAAATTTCAAACAAATATTCATGTATTTAATGAAAAATTTGCTTATAAATAAAAAAAAGTCACCATGGGTGCGTGCAATAAACGAAATCCAATAATTTATAGAACAAAATATAATAGATATAATAAAATTGACTAAAATATATAATTTATATATATATATATATATATATATATATATATATATATATAATATTTCCTTGTATGACTTCTATAGCCTGGAGTACAAGCACTCGTAGCAAGCTTTGTTGTTGATTTTTTTTTTACCATTTATCTCAGTTTTAATATTTTTTGAGGTGAATTTTTTTTACTCCAATTCACTATGAATATCTACATTTTAAAATATACATATATAATATATATTTATATATTAACTTGATTTATGTATTTATAAAGGATGATTAGCATTCTAAAAATACTTTACCCCAGCCGACCTTTTCCGAATTTTTGGGCCCTCAGCCCGATGTTTTGGGCCAGACTAATTGCGCTGGGCCCAATAAGGAGCAGAATTCGTTGGCCCACAATAACTCGAGGGCAACTTCTTCGGGCCTTCCTAGGAACTCAGATGGCGATTTTGAATCCAACAAGCGTGGTACTGTTTCTTGCAAAAGGGCCCCGATCTCCGTTATAATATTTTATAAAAAATAAATAACTAAATAATATTTTCTTTATGTCTAAATGCTCTTTGGAATAAATTTCTTTATATAAAACTTCATTAAATTACGCATTGAAAGTTCACAAAGTCGTTGAGAAAGTTTATAATCGGTTAGTTTGTGTAAAGTCGAACTCAAGTTGAGGTGAGCTCGCTTGTGTGACTATTTTAATTTATTCAGGATTTATGTTTATAAGTTATAATCTATATAAGTGTTTTTTTTTCTAAACTCAAGCTTTACACCGTTTAAGCTCATAGGCAAAAAAATTGTATATGTACCTGTTTGTGATTTAAATTGCATATATTGATTAATGATAGTGATCACATAAGTGATAAACAACAACAAATGTTAAAAAAAAAATATTGACCCTCCAAACAAAAAGTTTTGGTTCCGCCACTGCTCTGCACAATCATCTTAATGGGGAGTGGGGGTAGTCTTTTTGCTGCTGCCTTTTCTTTGTTTGTTGCTGTAGTTTTTGTCTATATTTTTTGCTTTCTGCTTCATCAGCGCCTTGTTGAGGCCTGGGGTTAGGGGTGTTCAGAAACCGGAAAAACCGAACCAAACCGTTTAAATCGGACCAAATTACCGGTTTGGGTTCAGAAGTTTCAAACCGGTCCGGTTCATGGGTTCAAAAATGTTAATCCGGAACTTACGGTCCAGGTTACGGTTTTTTGTTGCAGAATCCGTTTGAATCCGGATCGGACCGTTTATATTTATAATAATTACTTTATTTATATATAATATATATTATATAAGATTAATAATATATTTTAGTTTAAATGTTTGTGAAGCTTGAAGCAAACGTGGAAAACCAAAAAAAGCCCCAGGGCCCGGTCAAAGGGAATCCGACATGATTGATAATGGCCCCAGGGCCCGGTCAAAGGGAAATTTTTTTTTTTTTGAACGGTAAATGCATTAGAAACCCGGACACTCTAGCAAGAAGCTAGAGGCCGAAAAATGAAACCAACATTACAAGGAAAAGGAATACCAATCCTTCCAACTAGTGGGCAGGATGTTACAACGATTAGAATACCACAAGAAACTCCATCTTTTTATCTCCAGAAGCACCCGAGTGAGCGATTGTATCTCCAGAAGCACCCGAGTGAGCGACGGAAGACGTTTGTCGAAGATAACCTTATTGCGTTCAACCCAAATAACCCAAACACTAGTGAAGAAGATGATCTCCAAAGCCTTCGTCTTATGAGGCGGAAAGCTCCTGTTTTTGACAAGGTTGAAGATGTCCACCACCGAGAAGACGAAAATCGGGGGAAGACGGCACCATTGGGCCACCACTTGCCACACCAAATCCGTGAATCTACACCCCGTGAACACATGATTGACAGTTTCCGTCGCTTCTCCGCATAGAGCGCAGTCCCCGCCGCTAACAAGAATGTTTCTCGTAATCAAAGCATCTTTAGTCGGGAGACGTTCCAATACCGCACGCCAAACCATTATGTTAACTTTTACAGGGACAGATTTGCACCAATTCACCGGAAAAGAGGCCGACATATTATTAGATTGTACCACCAATTTTCGAACCGATTTAACCGAGAATTCCCCTGATGGATCTCCAGACCAACGCCATACTCCATTTGTTTCCATGCACCGATCCGCAAAACACACTCCAGCATTATTTAGGAAGTATATCGAGTTAACAATAGCCTTCCACGTACCCGAGGCCGCCGATCGGAGAGGAAGAAAAGACACAGAACCAGTCCTCGAGTGGATGCTATTGATCACATTCCACCACAAACGCCCCTGTTCGGTTTGATATCTCCAAGCCCACTTCGAAAGCAAGCACACATTGGAAGTTTGAAACGGCACAATTCCAAGACCCCCAGCTTCCTTTGGCTTAGACACGATCTCCCGAGAGACCCAATGTATCTTGCGTCGAGTCACATCACCACCCCATAGGAAATTGCTTCGGATGCTTTCCAAGGAATTGAGGACAGCTTTAGGAGCCCGAAAAACCGAGAAGAAGTAGGTGGGAAGGTTGTCCAACACAGCCTTGATTAGCGTAAGTCTCCCCCCAATTGAGAGACTTTTAGATTTCCAACCCGACAATCTATTCTTAACAGTATCCACCACCTTATTCCAATGTCTCACCTTGTGCATATTTGCACCCACGATCATACCCAAGTACTCGAACGGGAAGTTGCAGACCTTACAACCCAACAAGTCAGCTTTAATACACGTCTCTGTTGAAGGCACGTTGACACCCGCCACCCCACACTTGGATAAATTGACCCGGAGGCCCGACACGAGGAAGAAACCCCATAGTATTCTTCTTAGATTCATGAAATTCTGATCAGACCACTCTCCCATTACCATCACATCATCCGCAAAGAGAAGATGAGAGAGCACGGGACAGTTGTTAGGCAGTCTTAAACCCCGAAAAACCCCCGTAGAAACGGCCTTTGTCATCATCAGATGGAAAGCCTCCATGGCTATGATAAATAGAAAGGGTGAGAGGGGATCACCCTGTCTCACCCCTTTGGACCCAATAAACTCTTTTGAGGGAGACCCGTTGATAAGAATCGAGGATTTAGACGCTTGAAGAATCCCACGAACCCACTTTCTCCATAACTCCGGGAAATTCATTTGAGCAAGGATCGAGTCTAAAAAATCCCAATCAAGGGAATCATATGCCTTGTTGAAGTCGATTTTGAAGAACATGGTTTCTCTTTTGGACCTTTTCACCCATGACAAAACTTTGTTTATGATTAGAGGCTCATCCACAATATTCCTCCCGGCCACAAAGGCCATCTGACTATCGGAAATGATAGATTTCATCACCGTCTTAATCCTATTGGCAAGCACTTTAGAGACAACCTTGTTGATACACTCAAGAAGGGTAATCGGTCGGAAATCGTCGAAAGTTTGAGGGTCTTCGAACTTAGGTATGAGACAAATAAAGAAAGAGGTACAACATCTGTTGAGAGATCCTTTAACAAAGAAAAGATCAAGGAGGAATCTGACATAGTAAGAGTTAAAAACTAAGATATATGGTAAATTGAATTAAGTTAAAAACATTATTAATTAGGACCAACGTAAACAACTTTTGAATACATACAACTTACAATCTACTTTTGATATAAATTTTGATTAATACACATAAATGTGCACTTTATTAATGTAAATTACTACTATCTTCTATATAAAAACTTTATTAATATTTTAACAAACCGTAGCAACGCACGGGTAGTTTATTCGTATATATAATATATCACACTTGTACATTTTATTTTTAATATATTTAGCTTATCACTTGATACAGTAATACACAAGTTGTTCATACACTTACACAAATTCTGCTTTGTATTACACTTACACAAATTGTGATTTGTATTTTGACGGGTTGTTTAGAGCTATGTGGTTACCGATATAATCAAAAGACGGCTATGTATATTAAGGGCTATTCGGAGTGAGACGGGTATAAAACTAGATGCTAAATTTAAAATTATGGGTCGTTCTTACAATCCATGTTAGTGTAAAAACAATGCATACTTTTTAGTATATTTTTACTTTCACTGTAAGATATTTAATTATCGGTGGTGCTCGGTATTTTATTACATGTGTTTTTTTTAGTTAAGAGATTATTTTCTATTGCTTTTGGATACTATGAAGATGTCATATGCTTTGTTATAGTTCCAATAAACGTAACTCATGGTGTTGATATCTGGATTGCATACCGCTTATATTATAATTTCATGGTGTCATTTTTCTTTCGAGAATGAATGCAAAGAAAGTCAAACGTTTCAATGAGTCAAATACGTACCAAACAATATGAAAGACACATAGTTTTTGTAGTTTTCTTTACGAGGTTAACAACTCACCATTCTCTTCTTTTTAACGGCAAATTTGGATAACTGACGGGGACATTACACCACCCACCCGATCATCTTCAATTCTATCAGGAGGAAACTCACAACTGCTGAGAAAACTCCTATTTTTTATTCTTTTATTATAATTGAGATTTGAACCAAATAACTCTTGATAAGGGATCACCATTCTCTAGAATGTTCAATAGTCGAACTCAAACACCATCAAATAAAAGAGTGGGAGGGACACATGTAGGCAAGAAATATCTTATATTGTTACTCTGAGCTATCATTTATTAATACCAATATTAATTTTATTTTTAAGATAATTGCCTTATACTTATACAAGCTGAATATCAATCTTCATTTTTACGAATCTCAATTAGTTTAATAGGTGAAAAAACCTCAAAGGGATTTGCATTTTAGGAGTTTGTTGTTGCAATTATGTTTTATATTTTTATATTTAGGACGTTCTATATGTTTGCGTAATGAGTGAAAAATGTTATTGATCACTTTACTCCTCTTCATTAATTATGAGCATTAGAATATGAATTTAGCAGACAAGAAAATAAAATATATATATATGTACACTTTTTTATATAATTATAATACGCTACCTAAACTGAGACGATTATAAATTATCATATAAATTGACGCAAATTCAGTTTTGGGTTCCGACTGTATCAAGTTTCTTCTTATATATTTTTTAATAGTTTCTTTTTGCATACTAATGTATGATGATCTTCGTTTTTTTTTTAAATTGTAGCAGGTGAACGGTTATATGTTTTCCGTTGTTTTGATTTGGTTTTATTTGGCTAAATAATTATTCACGTTATAAAATCAGCTTCGATGGAACCCGCCCGGCCACCGGCCGGGTATTAAACTAGTTATAAATATAAGAATATAAATTAAAATAAAATAAATATAAGAATATAAATTAAAAAATAAAAATAAAAATAAATTATAAATATAAATTTAAATTAAGAATATAAATTAAAATGTCAGATTTTACTGTTTCTACACTCCATTACTAGGCCGTAGTGTAATAAATATAAAACAAAGTTAAATATAAATAAAATATAAAATAAAGTTAATTATACAATAAATATATATGAAATAAATATATATACATAATTATCGTATATTATAGTTTTTTTAATATATATAAAAATAAATATATATTGGGTGCCATTTTTTTATACACATATATTTAAAAAACAAAATATTTTCTTAAATAGTTATACGCTGCGTATTGTTACATACGTATGAAGGTTACTTATTATTTATTGTTTATTGTTTATTATTTATTATTTATTATTTATTATTTATTATTTATTATTTTAATTTTATTATTTGTATATTACTAGTATGCATGCATGTAGATTCAATTGTTGTGATTTTCTTAAAAGCAATAAGATATATGGCGACTTCCAGGGTCGGCCCTGGGCACGGGCCAAATGGGTTCCAGCCCAGGGCATCAAATTAAGAAGGGGCATCAGTTTTATGTCATTATGTGGATAGGTTTTGCGATCAAGGAATAAGGAACGACGAGAGAAACTGAAACGACATGAATTGCGATCGTCGATCATCACTTCTGCACTCTATCTACGTTGTTTCTTATGCTTATTTTGATTATAAAGCTGGTTCCTTGGCTGCTTTACTCCGCATCTTGTGCTGGATTACTAGTAGTTTTCTTGTAGGTCTCCTAGGGTTTCAATTGGCATGGAAGGTAACTTTTACTTGCATTTTATAAACTTATTTGACATGAAATTGATCTGGGGTTTGCTTATTTGTTTCATTAATGGATGAGATTTGATGATTTGATTTGTTAATTGAAGTTATGATATTGATGTTGAATTTATTTGAGATTTTTTTGTTGTATTGTTTGCCCTAATTGATGAGTAAATAAGGTATCCCCAATAAAAAAGAAAGCAACTTTAATCGATAAACAAAACAATTTTCTTGTTGTATTTTTATTTCAGGTTAGGCCAGTTAAGCTTCATCATTTGCAAGATAATTATAAATTTTATGAAAATTGGAACATTTTCTTTTTCAAAAAGGATTTCAAGTTAAAGTTACTTATTTGTTCATAATCAGTATTTGTTTGGTTCACAAGATTCTGTTATATATCTTTAAGAAAATTTGTCAAATAGTTGAACAACTTAAAACATGTGTCGAGTCAAATTTATAGTTTTCACAGGTGATAAGGAGTTTCCTGCAATATTTTCTAACGGGTCGGGTCATGTTGACCCGCAACATTTAGCTATCCAAAAATGCTTAAACATTTTTGTAAGCAAATGTTTTTTTCTTTTACCTGGAATGCAGTGAACTTGAATGTAGATGTGTTTTGGAACCAACTGTCTTGAAGTCATCTTTCGGGTATAAATTCATTTGTATCGAGCCCCTAATTGTACTGCATTCTTCGTGTTAAAACTTTTGTGTTGTACTATTTAAAGTTTTTAACAGGGGGCAAATTTTCGACTCGCGCCCTGAGCATCCAAATTCTCAGCACCGGCCCTGGCGACTTCAATAGTATAAGGCTATTATAAACAGGGTACAACCACAAAAATTAAAAATACATGCTGCAACTGTGCAAAAGCTCATAGAACAGCAGAAAACATACCAACTAGAAGCATCCCGATGTCCACGCATACGATTTTCCCTTCGCTTTTCTGTCAATTGCAAAATTGTAGCAGCTAACAAAGAAAGATTTATGAGAATCAAAAGCATGCTAATAGATATAGACACACAAAAATAGTTCCTTACTTGAGTCTGAAAAAGCTAGTGAATACAAATTTAACACCTTTCAGGATGACCCTGGAGTCACCCACATAATAGCCAATGATTTTTGCGTATTTCTCGACTTCGCATGGTAGCAACGTGATACCTGCGAGGTGGAGAGTTGGGGATTCAAATCCTTCAAGGTGTAGGTAGCGGTCTATTTATCCAAGAAAATCTAGGAATGAATTATTGTTCCAAAAAAAAACAAAAAAAAAAACGCAAAGTGATACCAGTGTAAATTCCATCCATGAAAACCATCAAGAAGATGTGACTATCAGTTTCACTAGTGAAATACTCCTCCCAATTGCACAATCTTTTGGTCAACACTTTTCTGATCTCACCTGGTTTGACTCTAACAATCATCCTATATCGGTCCGGGCGATCAGGTGGAACAAAAACTCGAATTTCCATATCCACATCAGACCTGTTTTCAAAAGTTGTGAGTCTGGCTCCCATAAGTCAACTATGGTTCCTAGTGTCCTTGGTGTTGGATTAAATAAGTCAATCAAGGAGGGAGACTAGTAATATGGTATCACATGTCATAATGACACCAATTATAGTTTATCATTCACTGATGCCTACGTTTGCGAGCAGAAGGAAGATTGACTCCTCTTAACTAGTAACGCTTAACGGGTCACAATCAATGTATAAGCTTTTATCTTTTACTGATGGTTACATTTCATTGTTATTATCTGTATTGATTGTATCTAAAGGTTATACAAAGTTATGGCATCTTGTCCTGATGCTTGTTGGATTAATCGGTTGGTTTGCCGGGTCACGATTTAAAGGGTCGGTTTTTGGTTATGTTTTAGTTTAATATTTAGTCATGTTTTTATTAAGTTAAAAGAACAATTGCTAGTGTTTGACCAATTCTAAAGTGCACGTTGGGTAATTGAGAATGTGGCCAAGAATAGGTAAAACTAGTGTACGGTTCTTTAGGAAGAAGTTAAGTATTTTGTGGTGGCTATTTGACCACGTTTTCATGCAAGTGTAAGGTTCTATATATAGCCTGTGAAAGTGATAATAAAGATATGCTTTTTCTTTCACAAACACATCGTTCTGCTCTCTCTCTATATATTTTCTTTCTTCTTGTTCTTCATTACTAATTTAGAACTCATATATATATATACGTTGAGTGTGTATTGAGTGTGTAAAGAGGGGCCTGAACCAACAATGCTTACATTTTCTTGTTTTCTTCCTTCAGTTGTATAATTAGCGATTATCAGCAGGGCTTCGAGGAACTTTCCTCGAAGAGGACCTACTTGAGCTAATAATCATTAATTTACTTCCTCTTTGATAATAAGTTGTTTAACTTCAAGTGATTTTAAAACTTAAATATACTGTATGTCACAAAATAAACAACAGTAATAAAAAGACTTGCAATTGCAGTCGCAAATTCAATGATGTTTGTTAAAGGGAATTTAAAATGACTCTCAAATCTCAACTAAAAAATTCGAGCTTTGTGATATCATGCTTTAACAATTACTTAAAGAACACATCATTGCATGGATTCCATTATTACTAAAAACATATAAAAATTTCTTTAACACTTGAAATTTCTCAACTTCTGATTTGTTGCAATGGCAAATCATGTTCATGAGTTAAAGCATCCATAGATTATTGAAGAATCATACAACAATATAACAATTCAAAAAACTTACAATCAAATCAACCAGTGAAAGTTGTACCGTGCTCTGTTTAACAGGGGAAAACCTATAAGAGGTTTACAGAGTTGAAGATATGAAGCTGCCGGAGTCAATTCAAGTCAAACCCAGAAAACCCATCGAATCTTTGCTCCGATATCTTCTGATAGCCAACGATTTTTGCGTAAATTTCACGAAAATTGTAGTAGCAAATTAAAAATAGAACTCAAAATCTTGAATTACGCAAAAATCCTTGGCTACAGCAGAATGAAGGATGCGAAGAAACGGAATACATATAAAATTTTTGTACATAAAATCAGAAAAATGTGAAATTCGACATATAATACGTTTGATAAAGCCATTCAAAAAAAGATAGTTTAGTAGCGTTTCACAAGATTCTTTTGAATCGTCACTCTGTTACATCATGTCATCCATCGAGTTTGCGTGTTATTGAAGAAATAACCAAAATGCTACACATTTTTAAAACCGCAACAACTTATCTTTCGAGAGTATATTATCTCACGAGTCCACATGTATTTAACTAACTATTTTTAACGTATCACACATTAATGACTTTTCATTTTAAAGACTCGCTAATTACCGAGATGATATTGTCAATGGAAGAAAAGTTTATAAACTATTTCAAAGAAATGCCTCCGGCTATTATAAACTATTTCAAAGAAATGCCTTCAGTTATTACTTGTGCCGCCATATTAAACATTTGCCTTAATGTGACGAGGGTTGAAAAAAATAACTTAGGATTTGGATTTGCAAGATGACGACCCATTTAATCATGATACTTTAAAATGTAAATTTAACAAAGATTTATCAAATTTATATGATGTTTGTCTACAAAAGTATGGTACAAGATCAAACATTCACGAGTCAATGCGAAATACGGGAGCATCAAGTTCAAGCACTCAAGATCCATTGTTTTCTTCGTATAATAGTTTAATTAATAAAAATAGTAAATGTTAATGGGGTAACACTCCAAGCAGCAAACTCGGCAGATAGGTATGAGTCGACATGATTTTGCCAATTTTAAATTATTGGCTTTGTGAAAGGTAAGGAAGATTAATTTTTAATCCTATCCGCTATGGCACGAGATTTACTAACCGTCCAAGCTTCTATGGTAACTTCTATGGTAGCTTCGACATATACGTTTTCTGTTAGTGGCAGAGTTATCTCGTTACGAAGAATAAGACTCGCCTCGACAGCTATAGAGATGTTCATTTGCTTGAAGGTTTACTTGGACGCGACGGAACGTATACAACACGTAGCCTCACTCGAAAACAAATAAGAACATGAAGAAAAGATATACAAGGGCAAGGTTGAAGCTCAATTGACGAACCCAATGACCAACGGGGAAAAGGCTGAGTACCTGCACGCCAACTCAAGTTCGACCGGCGAAGAATAAAACATAACTTGAAAACTCAAGAAAACAAGAAGACAATTGAAAAAAAAATTGACTATATTTTTCTCAACGCATTGTGATTTGTAGTTTCCTAATGTATTTTAACTTTAAAATTTTGGAAAATTGGAATTAAATAATCCAAGTTATTGGGTATTGGCGGATAATAATCCGAGTTCCAATATTGGCCTACAATAATTCCAATTATTTGGGTCTTGGAATTCATTGGGCCGCCGCTAATTTTTCACTAACTCCGTTAGTACTTGCTGACATGGCAGGTGATGTGGCATCATTTTTGCTGACGTGGCAGGTGATGTGGCATCATACTTGCTGACGTGGCATGTGCCACGTCAGCACACAACTAACGGAGTTAGTGAAAAATTAACAGCGACCCAATGAATTCCAAGACCCAAATAATTGGGATTATTGTATGCCAATATTGGAACTCGGATTATTATCCGCCAATACCCAATAACTTGGATTATTTAATTCCAATAAACATGAATTTTGGTTATTTTTATTCATTTATAATTATATTTGAAAACTTTAAAATAATAATAATAATAATAATAATAATAATAATAATAATAATAATAATAATAATAATTGGTTTCAACCCGGCCCAAATCAGTTTGTATAGGTTCATTTAATCTTAGGTTTAACCCGATTAAGGGCAGCCGGTATACCGGCGTTAACCAGCGCCATAATGCACTTTAACGGCGTCAATACCGCCCCCCCCTATGACGCCATATAGCAGCGCTATGTGGTTGCGTGAAAAGTTTGACGCTCGTTAAATGGGCGTGGAAGCGAGTAACAGTTATTTTTTTGAAATTAAAAAAGAAAAGATAAAAATAAAATTATGTTTAACACCACACCATATAACATGGAGTATACCTCATGTGTGTTATGTGGTTTTAAAGTCTAGTCATCGCTAACGTAACGGTGTTAAACTTTAACATCACATGAGGTATACCACATGCCCTTATAACCCAAACCAGTTTGAGGTCAAACCGGTGCTCACAAAGTTAGATCAAACCGTTTTGGTTTATAAACTGGTCCGGTCTTGATTTTTAAACCAGTTTGCCCACCTCTACTTATGATTCAACGAAATTGATGGGTCCAGTTTCATTTAATTGGGCTGATTACTCCAATGATTTAATATTTATAGTTTGGGGCAGGACTGAGTTTAATTGGGCTTTGAAAGTCACAAAATAGGAAAGTTGGTTATAATCCTCAGTATATGTGGGTATATCCTAGAGGTGTACAAAACCGGTTTTTTTCTAAATCGGTTCGGGTTGTAAACCGAAACCGGTTTAGTCAACTTTGGTCAGAATCGGTTTGGTCAAAATCGGTTCGGGTTACAAACCGGTTTGAAGCAACAAAACCCCAAACCTATAGAACTGAATCAGTTCAGTTTGAAACCGGTTTGGGTTGAACCGGTTTGTAAAAAAAGCGTTTTTTTAATTCTCTCAAATAATCAACTAAACAAAACTTAAGTCTTAAAATAAGAGAAAAAAGTTGGCTAAAAATACACTACTAAAATTCCAAAGCTTAAAAAAGCTTGAACACCAAAGGCTACAAGTATTAGTAGAACTAAAAATGCAATACTTCTATTTCTATTGGATTGAGTTCTGTTAGCAAAAGGAAATTTTCTTTCTAACATATATAAAATGTTCAACGGCTAATTCAATTAATTGCAATGTAATTAAAAGTTGACATCCTCATTTAAGGCTGATTGAGAAATCTCCTTTAAAATGCAACAGCTATTTCAATTAAGATCTATCTAATTACGGCTAATAGCATTTAAGAGATTAGTGGTTAACTGAAATTACAAAAAGGAGATGGGTTCTAAAGCGGTTCCAAACCGATTTCTAAATCGGTTCCAAACCGGTTTCAAATCGGTTTCAAAGACAACCCGGTTTGGAACCGGTTCGCTAGATGAGAATGCCAAATCGATGAGGAACCGCCAGTTTATACTCGAACCGAACTGGTTTTCTTAAAACCGGTTTTCATCCCGAACCGGTTTCGGTTTTTATACCGGTTCGGTTTGCAAACCGGTTTTTTTGTACACCTCTAGTATATCCTGAGCTTGACACTGTCTTGGAAGATCTTATGAAACATATTTTTTTTAACAACAATTTCTAAATTTACTAGGATAAATACGTCGCTTTAAACCACCAGCCTTTTTGTTATAGGTACCCTTAACCATCAGGGTGTCGCTCAAGGACTAAAGGAACTAGATGGTTTTGGAAGAAAAGAAACATTATAAGGTTTAACTAGGGGCATGTTAGTGATGTTATTTTAGAATCATCTAGCACATAGGAAATTTCATACTACTGGCCAATCATGAAAGAAGATGATCGTCTAAAACAAGAACGTGGTAACCAGGTCCGGATTCATGACTGGGTTGTGTATCTAGGACACTGGCTTACTTTACTGCGACTTGTTGTGAGATTGGCTGCGAATTCTGTAACGTCGACTTTCCTTCAGTCTGTTCTTTAAGTTCTTACCAGAAGATCGGTTTTCTCTTTGTAAAATGTTTGGTTTTCTGTTGTAAAAGGTTCGTTCGGAGACAACAGTCACAACGCATACGAATCCAAATCTCAAAAACAAAAGCATTCAAACATAAACATGCCATAACTTAAAAACCACAAAAGTAAAATATTTAACATTGTATGCAAAGTTCTAAAACAGTAAAACACAGTTTATTGAAGTAGTGAATAGTTTAGATCTTCAAGCTCACCTCGTGAACATTAAGGATCCACTTTCAGAAGCTCAAATTGTCCTTGTAACAACATCAAACAGACAGCAATATAGCAGAAGGTTGTAAAGTCTGTACAAAGTTGAAAACAATTTGAAACTTCACATCTTCAAACTAGTTATCTTGTTCAATTCAGGCCAATAAGTTCTACTAATTATGAAGCTTTAAAGTGTATGACATTTGACTAAGATTCAAACATATTACTAGTACTAGTATGCATGCATGTAGATTCAGTTGTTGTGATTTTCTTAAAAGCAATAAGATATATGGCAACTTCAATAGTATAAGGCTATTATAAACAGGATACAACCACAAAAATTAAAAATACATGCTGCAACTGTGCAAAAGCTCATAGAACAGCAGAAAACATACCAACTAGAAGCATCCCGATGTCCTAGCATACGATTTCCCCTTCGCTTTTCTGTCAATTGGAAAATTGTAGCAGCTAACAAAGAAAGATTTATGAGAATCAAAAGCATGCAAATAGATATAGACACACAAAAATAGTTCCTTACTTGAGTCTGAAAAAGCTAGTGAATACAAATTTAACACCTTTCAGGATGACCCTTGAGTCACCCACATAATAGCCAATGATTTTTGCGTATTTCTCGACTTCACTTGGTAGCAAAGTGATACCTGCAAGGCAGGGACATCATGGTGGTATAAGTAGTGTGCCTCACAACCAAGAGGTTGGGGATTTATGCAAGAAAATCTAGGAATGAATTGTTGTTCCAAAAAAAAAAAAAAAAAACGCAAAGTGATACCAGTGTAAGTTCCATCCATGAAAACCATCAAGAAGATGTGACTATCAGTTTCACTAGTGAAATACTCCTTCCAGTTGCACAATCTTTTGGTCAACACTTTTCTGATCTCACCTGGTTTGACTCTAACAATCATCCGATATCGGTCCGGGCGATCAGGTGGAACAAAAACTCGAATTTCCATATCCACATCAGACCTGTTTTCAAAAGTTGTGAGTCTGGCTCCCATCAAGTCCACTATGGTGCCTAGTGTCCTTGGTGTTGGATTAAATAAGTCAATCAAGGGGGAACTAGTAATATTGTATCACATGTCATAATCACTCCATAAATAGTTTATCATTCACTGATGCCTACGTTTGCGAGCAAAAGGAAGATTGACTCCTCTTAACCAATATCGCTTAACGGGTCACAATCAATGTATAGGCTTTTATCTTTTACTGATGGTTACATTTCATTGTTATTATCTGTATTGATTGTATGTAAAGGTTAAACAAAGTTATGGAATCTTTTGCTGATGCTTACATTTTCTTGTTTTCTTCCTTCGGTGGTATAACTGTCGATTATCAGCAGGGCTTCGAGGAACTTTCCTCGAAGAGGACCTACTTGAGCTAATATTTATTAATTGTTTAACTTGTGCAGCTTACAAGGACTAAGCATTCAAGTGAATTTAAAATTTAAATTTACTTGTATATATCACAAATAAACAATAGTAACAAAAAGAAACCGATAAAATATTATGAAGGATTAAATTATAATAAAGTGGCAGGTAACAAAAAGAAATGCAATTGCAGTCACAGATTCAATGATGTTTGTTAAAGGGATCTTTAAAATGACTCTCAAATCTCAACTAAAAAGTTTGAGTTTTTACTTTTTAGATATCATGCTTCAACAATTACTTGAAGAACACATCATTGCATGGATTCCATTATTACTAAAAACATATCACAAGTTCTTTAACAAATTAACACTTGAAATTTCTTAACTTGTGATTTGTTGCTATGGCCTATGGCAAATCATGTTCATGAGTTAAAGCATCCATAGAATATTGAAGAATAATACATAAATACAGCAATTCCGAAAACTTACAAAGTAAATTACAATCAAATCAACTTTCTGCAGAAACATTCATGTGTGGGAATTGTACCTCGTGCAGTGAAAGTTGTACCTTGCTCTGTTCAACCGGGGAAACCCTATAAAAGGTTTACAGAGTCGAAGATATGAAGCTGCCGGAGTCAATTCAAGTCAAACCCAGAAAACCCATCGAATCTTTGCTCCGATATCTTCTGATAGCCAACGATTTTTGCGTAAATTTCACGAAAATTGTAGTAGCAAATTAGAAATAGAACTCAAAATCTTCAATTACGCAAAAATCCTTGGCTACAGCAGAATGAAGGATGCGAAGATCGGAAGACTAGGGTACGACGTGGAGTGACGCCGGCAGATTATTCACGATTTCTTCGGAGGCATGTTCAGGTCTGCCTGCAGGGGCCATGATTGGTGGGTATAGAAGTTGTGTTGTGTTCTATACAAACAAAGAGACATCGTTGACTTCTCTGATTAAACAGTTTTAGTCCCTGTATAGAAGTTGTTTTGCAATATTAGTCCTTCTCAAACTATTTCTTTTTTTAATGGTGTTTGGAACTATCTCAAATTTTCGATACCCGAATGAGTTTTTCTGAAACGGGATTGTAATTGTCCATACTAGATTTGTCACTTTATACTCGACTCACCTAGAAAACTCATCAATTAGGAAAACCCCCTTAAGTTCAGGTTTGAACTTGAGATCTCAAAGATCCTAAGCTCTAACCATAATCTCCATGCGAGTTGCTCACTTGCTCTAAGAGCAACTTGCTATATGCATAAATTAGTTAGCCGGATGATTTGGGTGTCCCATAACCACCCACATCCAGGGATGGCAATGGGTCCGGTATCGGATGGGTATTTGTAATCCCAGTCGCACACCTGAAATAAAATATGCATCACATGCCCATTCCATTGTTGTAACGCCCACAACCTTATTACAAGTTTGAAACAAAACATTTGACTTTTGGTCCCATAAATTTTTTCGACTTTATAAAAGAACTTGACACTTTAAACAAATTTCATCCACAAAAGTTTAGTAACCTCATTCTAACCATTGTTTAGCAATGTTAACTGTCATCAAAAGATTACTAAGAGTTAACTTTTAAAATAGGCATCCACATGTGTTTGGTTCATCGCAAGCACCTTGATCGCATCCCGGACTAAGTAGGGTTTTTACCTATCCTAAACAACATGACATGTTAGTGTTTATGTTATAACTCATAAGAATCCAAAAGGAAGTAAGATCACAACATACCAAAACTAATTTGGGATGAAAAGATTAGACAATTTTGTTAGAGTTGCACATCTCTAAGGACATGGTTAATGATATGAGCTTTTGGAGACACATGATAAAGGTTCGGGAATGATATCCATGTGCTAGGTAGTGTCTTTCTTGATTTATATTCCATTTCGTGTAGGTGATCTTAGGTGGACTTAGTCGTGGTGTAGATGATAATTGATAGCTACCCTTTAGGTGGGTTTCTAGTCTAGGCGAGATCGTGCCTTAGGTGGACCTCTAGTCCTAAGTGGACCTTTGGCCTTTGATATTCTCCTCTGGCATTAGAAGCCTGTATTTTCCAACTTTTTATGTGTCTACTATGTTCCTTATGTTCTTCTATCTGTCATTGATTACAAACTTGTGTGCACTCTGCTTTGTCGTATATTTTTTCCTCCATGCACTTACAATACGAAGCGTTCGTGATTTTTATGTTTGCTATATGCATTTTTAATAAAAAAAAATTCATGAATTAGGGGTATCTCTAGACGTAGCCTCTATATCTTTAGGGATTAGAGGTAATGTGTGTCCATGTTTCACACTCCCGAGAACCTATCATGCATGTGGAATTTGTTGGTATGGTTGTTTGTTTTTATGCACATACTGGATGCGCTTAAACCCTTTAATCATACTTATAAATCTATATATCCGTCCATCAAAAAACTTGATTATCAATCACTTAGGGAGGACATATTTCCTACACACGTAAATACACACCCTCTAATCATACTTACAAATCTATATATCCGTCTATCAAATAAACTTGATTGTCAATCACTTAGGCAGAACATGTTTCCTACACACCTAAATGCCGCTAGATTGTACGTGTTCCTCCGGTGTTCTTACTCAATGGAGGGGATATCTTGGTAGTTTACTAACCAATTGTTTAACCCCATACACTGCCTTTTGCAAATTTTAGACTATGTTTCCTGAGCTGCTCACTTGATACTCTAATGTAGTTGAACTACAAAAGCATATGGTGCTGCTACTGTAAGAAAAATTCTCAACATAATTCACACCTTGCACATCCCTTTGCATATTAAATCACAAATACTAGGTAACAGCATAAAAGGAAATGTTATTATAAACAAATTAAATCATGTATACAACAATGATGAGAAGCACAATGATGATAACCAGTTAGGTTGATCATGGACATTTAATACATAATTACCTTAGATACTTTAGTGTTCTAGACATGTTTTTCCATCATATCTTCAATACTTCGACACGAATTTTTTCCACTATTGGATACAGCAAACAATAAGGTTCATTCACCTTTGACATGTGGACATGATGAAGTTCTTATTCGACTTTTGATTATGATACTAGACTTCTTCGAAAAACGAACAAGACGACTGTTGTACTCGTAGATCTGTGTATTTTTTACAAGAGGAAATAATGTCTGAGAACTCAACCTCCCTTCCTTCCAAAAGTTATGTCCTGCCTGTAGAAAGCAGCAGAAGTTCAAGAAATGTTCACCAACAATATATAATATATAATCACTGATTTTCTAAATAGAAACTTACTTGACATGCAAGTGCAACTTTAAGTTGCCTTACGATCTTGGATGTTGAAGGGCGTTTATTGCGATCTCTTTGTAGACATTCATATGCAATCGCCGAGAACTTAGCCAAAGAACTTGGTGATATTTGGTCTTTTAGACAATCCAAGACGATTGTACGCATTCTCTTATCCTCGTAGGAGCTTTGCGCCAGCTCTGATAGAAGTGGACAACCATCTTCATAAACAAGTTTTCCACACAACACCTCAAATAACACCACCCCAAAGGAGTAGATGTCTATTTCTTTTGTCAAGAACCCTGTACGCTTATTTTGCGGATCAATGTACCCATGTGTCCCTGCTACGAAAGACATATTAAATGGGAATTCTTTGCTAGCAGTTACGATTTTAGAAAGACCAAAATCTGAAATTTTGGCATTCCAGTATGTATCCAGTAATATGTTGGAGCTTTTAATATCACGGTGTACTAACGCAATTTGTCGACGAGAGCAGTGAAGATACTTGATCCCTCGAGCTGCACCAATGCAAATATTAAGGCGGTCAATCCATGAGAGATTAGAGCTACTAAGATGTTTGTCAAGGCTTTTGTTAGGTGAATACTCGTATACAAGAATCTTCTCATTAAACTCGTCACAAAAACCCAAAAGAAAGACTATATTTTCATGCTTATAACGAGAAAGCACATTGATCTCTTGCAAAAACTCACGAGCTCCCTGTCCAGATTTTGGATCAAGCCTTTTGACAGCAGCCATAACAGGCAGACCACAGAGAACGAGTTCTCCTTTGTAAACTTTGCCAAATGAACCACGACCGATGTAGCTACTCTCGCCAAAGTTGTCGGTCGCCAATTTTATATCATTGAGTGGAATCCTAAGCCTGTCATACCTTTTGCCTGTAGACATCTTTTGTAATATAAATATGAAATCAGATAGATATAAGAACTCGATACAGTTATAATCGTAGAGCTGGAGAGGAAAGAAAGGAACTATAGAGGTGTGTTTCTGTATGCATGGTAAGAATGTATTTATAACATACAAGTAGAGAAATTAAGGAAACCGATACGAAATATCATAATGGGAAAGAATTGAAAACGAGATACAATGGATCTTGAAGATGATTTGACTTGTCAACCAAACAACTTGATGACTGTACATAACAGATCATACAAAAGCTTGGAAGTCAAGTAAAGTCTACCGTGAAAACATTCAACTGGACTATCTCATTACTAAGTAGTCACTAACCTACAAGTTGAGAAAGAACACAAACTAAACATTAGGGGTTGTTCGGTATGTATGGATGGAAAATGTGGAAATGCAAGTGGTCCATCTTCGTAACCTATGAACATACACGAACACACATAGCAGATCTACTTCTCCGGTTGCAGCATGGAAAGTATGGGGAAAGTATGAGGAAACAAGAATACATAAACTGATCTAGAATCATGAAATCCGCACGTGTTCTGTGTTTGGTAACTAAAAGTCGTAATAATAAGTTTAAATAATCAGTAACTAGCAGTAGACCTTAATTCTAGGAACTTTCTTCAGCATGCTAATAATATTCATGGATTCATAATTAACCACAATAAATTGCAAAGGTTATCCAAAGTTGGAAGCAGAGTAGGAGTTCAAATTGACTACCTCCATGGAATTTGTGTTCTGTCTTTGGCAACTAAAAGTCCATAACAATAAGTTTAAATCTGCAACTAGCAGTAGACTTTCCAGGAATTTTATTCTGCTAATATTCATAGATTCACAATTACACACAAACATAAGAAAATTGAACTACTTATGGAACCGAAACCTTTAAACATAAATCAATTTTGCATAATCTGAAGTCATTTACCTCGTGCAATTTTGTGGGAACCTTTAATATGAAAACTGGCTGTAATGATTTTGCACACCAACTGTTTGATAAATTGCCTCAATGAAATAATGAAAACAAATCAGCAGATTATTGTAATTTCATGATAACCACAACTTGTGTACCGGTGGTTGCCCTAGCATCCAGTCTAGCTGAGCTCATGGAGATGATATGGCTGTTTTCC